>ML664177.1:35665701-36265701 GCA_007570785.1 Antilocapra americana
GCGCGGGGCGGGCGGGCGCCGGGCTCGGGCTAGCTGCGGGGCCGGCCCGGATGGCGGGCGGCGCGGGCTGGGCGGGCGCCCCCGCGGCTCTGCTGCGCTCGGTGCGCCGCCTGCGCGAGGTGTTCGAGGTGTGCGGCCGCGACCCCGACGGCTTCCTGCGCGTGGAGCGCGTCGCGGCGCTCGGACTGCGCTTTGGCCAAGGCGAGGAGGTAAGGAGCCCGCGCCCCAGTCCCCCCACCCCCGGCTTCCTCGCCCTTTCACCTGCCCGCTCCCAGTCCCCGGCGGCGGCGGCGGCGGCGGCTGCAGCCCGGATAGATCCCGCCGGACCTGAGGAATTGGAGCGAGCCCCGGGGTTTCCCCGGCCTGTCGGACCCTCGCTTCACAGCACCCCTCGCGCCGGTGCTGCGAGTGCCACGCATCACGCCCGTGATGGGAGTGCTTCTCTGCCCACCTTCCTTACCTCGGGCCCTGAGGGTCCCTCTAACCATTCTGCAGCCTACTCGGTGTATGGGGCGGGGGGGAACCGTCAGATCCTCGCTCCAGGACCCCCGCCCCTGCCTACCCTGCGGAGACCGAGATGCAGAGGTCCGTGTGCAGGAATCCCAGGGCGCGGGCCAGGGGTGGGGGCGGGATGGGGTGGAGGGAGGCACGCGCCCCGCTGGGCCTGGCCGAGGCAGGGAGAGGACAACTAGGGGCTCTCTGCCGCCTCTGCTCCTTGACTGCACCCAGCCGGCCTGGAACCTAGCGGGAGGTGTCTGCCTTCGGCCTTCCTGGATTCTCAGTCTAGCGCCTGGTGACCAACCCTCTCCCCGCACCCTACGGGCTCCGAGGGGCAGGCCTGCCTGGCTGCTGGCTGTGGCCGCTGCGACAAGCCTGCCACAGCCAAGCTGGGAAACAGCAGCTGAGCACTGTCTGCAACTTGGGGTGGGGGGCGGATTTGGGGAAAGCAGGAACAGTGTTAGCAGGGGTGCAATCCGAGGGTGGGTGCTGCCAGTGGAGTGGGCAGAGACCAGTATCCTCTCATGCCATGGAGGAGAGGTGACTATGTGTGTGTGTGTCATGGGATGGGGGGTGTGCAAGGCACCCACCTGGCAGGAGAGCATCCCACACTCCTGCTGCTGCCCACTCTGGAATGGTCAGGGCAGGAAGCTTTGAGTAGTGGCTTTCCAAGGCCACCTGAGGCCTCCGGCTCGGCATCGGCACTCCCTGGCCTTTTTTTCTGGGAACAGCTGGGGCCTAGCATTCCAGAACATGGGAGAAGCCGGGCCTGGTTGGGTTGGATCCATGCCTCCCTGTCACCTGGCAAGGGGGAAGATGATAGATAATCCTCTCTTTGTGGCCACTGGGCTGGGCTGGGGCCTGGGAGTCCCTGGGAGCAGTAGGTAGAAGTAGATGAGGCAGGTGTCAAGTCTGAGAACTCAGGTACCGCGTGTGGGAGAGGCCCACTGCTGCCCACCTTTTGGAGCCGAGGCTCTCCCTCTGCTCAGGGCGCTTTCCTGCAGCCCCTTGATCCTTCTTCCCAAAGGCTGGTCTGACCCCTCCCATCCTCTGCGGCAGGCTGAGCAGAACCCAAGTGTGGGGAGAAGCTGCTGGCCCTGGTCTCAGTGGTGGGAAGAGCTTCCCAGCAGGCTCTGGCAGGAAGCCACATGGGTTCTGGGTGAGCCCCTCACCAGCCCCACCTTCTTCCGGAGCTTCTTTGTGCTTCTGCCTCTTAACACTCAGGAGCCAAACCTGCTTGTCACTTAGTCATCATGGTTCTGCACAGGGATTCACAAGGGTCTCGCTTCTACATGGCAGTGTTTTAATATTTGAAAACAGCCTTCCTGTCCCCTTCCCCCTCTCTCCCTCCCATCTTCCCTTCCCTAGGCCAAATACCCGCTATTCTTGAAGCCCCAGGCTATTTCCATAGGACCTGGCAGAGGCCAAACCTCTGGCTTCCAGGCCTGAAGCAGGAGACCCCCCCCAGACTGTTCCAGCCCCAACTCATCACACTCAGCAGGTGGCTTGGGGAAAGGCTGTCTTTTGAGTGGTGCCCTCAGGTTAGGTTTCTGGCCACTGAAATCCCTTGGGATCTTTCTCAGCAACCTGTGCCAAGCCAGGATGCCCCTTCATCCTGGAGGAGGATCAGTGATTTTCTTTTAAATGTATTTGTTTATTTAGGGTCTTGGTTGTGCTGGGTCTTAGTTGTGGCATGCAGGATCTGTGATTTTCCTTGTGGCACACTAGTTCTTTATTTGTGGCATGTGGGATCTGGTTCCCTGGGCAGGGATCACACCTGTGTCCCCTGCATTGGGAATGCGGAGCCCTGATTTTTCTTTTTAAAGCATAATTTTCTATCATTACAGAATCAGTTTATATGCACTGTGGGAATAGAAATATGGACAAGCAAAAACCAAAGTGCCATGTTCCCATCCCCCAGGTAGCCTCGCTGTGACACCTTGCTCACATCCTTCCAGAGCTGTTTCTATGCTTATATGTAAATTTTCTCCATAAAATGAGGTCATGCTGTGCATACTGTCTTGTAACCTGATTTTTTCCCGGTAAATGATCAGCACTTTTCTGCTCCAATAAATTCTCATCTTAATTATTATGCATACCTTATTCAAATTTCCCTGTTTGGCCCCAAAAGGTTGATCTGTGCTGTTTTGTTCAAACCACTTTCCTCACCAGAACCGTGCACTGCATCCAGTTGTTCTGACCTCTAAGTCTCACTTACTTTAATGCAATTCTTTATTTTTTTTTTAATTTGAATAATCCTGACTTATTGAAGAGATCAGGCCTGTTGTCTGTGTCATTAATTTCTTGGATCTAAACCTGTAACTTGGACCTCATTCCTGTTGAATTTCATCTTGTTTATTTCATCCTGTTGTAACAGACAATAGAGAGAATTTATTGAGTAGGCCAAAAAGTTCATTCGGCTTTTTCCACGCGATGTTACAGAAGAACCCGAATGAACTTTTTGCCTACCTGATACAATCCTATGTTTGTCACTCAGATGCTGTGCTGCCTGCTGGTTGGAGAAGTGGGTGCTTTATGTCTCAATCTCCCAGGCTGGTTGTAAACCCAGGCAGGACCACGGACAGAGCCTTGTAGGGGTGGTTCTGCTCACGTGGTGTTAAGAACTGAGATCCACAGAATTACATTTTTCAGCCCTGCTCACTGCACACCAAATTCACACATGCACACCTGTTTCACACTAAAAAATAGGAATGTCATTTCCCCTTCGAAATATTATGTTTTCTGACAGTTTCTATCTCATTTGTTTGAAAATCACACAGAAGCCCTGATTTCCCAAACCCCCAGTGCCCTAGAGTGGATTACTATCATTCATTAGAGATGGAGTCAGTAAATTTATCAGAGCTGATTATCCATATTTTATCAGCTACACCTAGAAATACCAGGGACACCAGAATCAAATGCTTTGCAAAAGTATGCTAAGTTACAAAGTATAAAACAGATATCCATGAGGCCATATTGATATCAATAAGTGATTTAACAAATGTATAAATAAATACTAGGAAAGTCTCCTGTGCAGAAATTAAAATAATTTATGTAGATAATTCTCCATCAACGAGGTGGAGCATAATCCCCCACCCTTGTAAGTGTCACATATACATAGTGACACCCTCTAAAGAGCACAGTATGGAAATGGAAAGAGGGGAAAAGCCAGCTCTTCAGTGGAGAATCCCGACACACACACTGCCTCACCTGGGTCACCAAGGTCAACATCAGCCATGATAAGTCATGTAGATATTAATATTAGCATCTTTCATATGATGTGATGGGAGAGGAAATTTATCCCTGCAGTCTCCCTCCCAAACCTGTCACCCTGGTCTAGTCATGAGAAAACATCACACAAACCTCAATGGAGAGACATTATTCTACACAGCACCTGCTTAGTCCTGCTCACATTTGTCAAGTTCATCAAAACCAAGGGAAGTCTGAGAAACTGTCCTAGCCAAGCAGAGTCTAAGGAGACATGACAACTGAATATAATATGGTGTCCTGGATGGGGCCCTGGAACAGGAAGAGGACTTTAGGCAAAAACTAAGGAAGTTTGAGTAAAGACTTCAGTTAATAATAATGTTATATATAATAGCAGGTTGGCCTCTGATATTCCCCTAATGTAGTGACTTGGGAATCATAGTAGAAAAGAGAAGACATTTTGATGAAAACATGAGTCATATGTGAGACGCATAACTTGATGTTTCTCAGAATGTAAGGATGGGGGCGGGGGCCCAACCCTGTCCCAGCCCTGAAAGTCTGCACTAAGTAGGAGTGGGACTTCTGTGATGAGGATGAGAAATGATGGCCTGGTACCCTGAACTCCTGTTGACGTCTCATATCTTGCTTTTGTTTCTAACCTCCCTAGGCCTTTGTTTACTCATCCATGAAATGGGGGTGAAAACAGGCCCCATTCCATAGCATTACTGCGGGACTTGAACATGTTAATACACAAAGCAGCCCGTGTCTGCATGGAGTAGGCCCGCTGTCAGAATTGCTGCTACTCTTATTTTTTTGTAAACACTTGCTAGCATCTTTGAGAGGCTGTTCTAGGCTGAAAGGTTCTTGAGGGATTGAGGTCTAGATCTATGAACAGTCCCTGGTACTCTGGGCCCACCCTCCTTGTCCAGCTCTGAGCTGCCGGTTCTGAGCTGCATCCGTAAATGGGGGTATCTCGGGTCACATCCAGGTGCTTCCCCATATAACTTGGTGCAGACGGGAACACCCATTTTCATGGGTCCATTGGTGTGGGGTTGGGGGGGGTTTCTGCCCCATCTTTGGCGGGAGTCTGCATGTGTCAGGGGGTGGGGAGTGTTGAGGGCACTTGCTCCTTTGCCCCCTGCTGCAGCGGCCCTCAGTGGTCACGCCCACCCCAGGGCCCAGAGCAGTCCCACCAGGTTAGCACAGAAGGGAAGGCTGACAGCTGGCTGGGGTTGACAGTTAGAGGTGGATGAACCCGATCTGGAGTGGGATGGAAGGCAAAATGCCCGCTGGCCTGGAAACAGTGAATATCATGCCTGGGTGAACCGCTGTCCTCAACATGATTGGGTGAATGCTCTGAAATTTTTATAGGGTAGTCTTAATGGAAATACCTTTCACATATGGTGGTTGTCAATACATGTGTCCAGGATTTAAAAAAAAATTTTTTCCCATTAATATCTTGTATACCTATTATATGCCAAAACTCCTCCAGGCACCAGGACTCAGGAGTGACCTGGAACTTACATGGGGGAGGGGCTGGAAAGGAAACTGGCAAAGGAATGGCAATTACTGTCCTATGGAGTCAGGTACTAGGAAGAATCAGAAAGTACTGAGACAAGAAGATTTTTGCCCTTAGAATGACCGTAGACAGCCTCTTCTCTCATAGACAGACGTTTAGATGGAGCCTGGAATGAAGTGGGGGTTGAGCCTTGCAGAGATCTGGAGAAAGCTGATCCAGGCAGAGGCAGGAGGGGGCCTGGGGGTTAGAGGCACAGCTAGAGGAGTGAAGGGAAGGGGCAGGGCTGGGCAGGGCGACCAGTGGGGAGGCTGTCCCTCCATCCACGTGAGACTTGCTGGAGGCATGGAGCTAGGGCGAAGCAGCAGAGACGCGCCTGCAATTGAATAATGGAGCCCATTGGAAGTGGGTGTGAGAGGAGAGAATTTGGAGAATTCGGAGGCGGCCATTTCCTGGATGGCAAACACTGAGGCTGGAGGCAGGTTGGGCAAGGAGTCAGGAGTTCTAAGCTGGCCTGTGCAACCTGTGATGCACCTGGCCAGGGACAAATCCAGGGAATGAGCTTCAACCCTGCAATGCATTCACCCAGCGACTTATCTACCTGCCCACCTACCCATCCACCCATCCATCTCCTTATCCATTCCTTACCCATCCATCCATTTGTCCATCCGTCCGTTCACCCACCCGTCCACCAGCCTCCCCATCTCTCCGTCCACCACCCGACATTTACTGAATATCTAGGTGCACAAAGCCTAAGCCTAGATCCAGGGATAGGGACTGGCGTTTGCAGGGAGTGACAAGCGGCTCCACACGGGGAAGGGCAGGAGGCACGGGAAGGGCCAGAGGGTGAGCTCAGGGACCTTAGGGAGGGCTCAGGGGCTGGGACTGTGCGACCGACTCAGGTCTGAGTTTGGATGGCGGCAGCACCCCAGCGCCTGCCTCCCCTCACTGGACTGAGCTGTTTTTACAACTTGATTTCTCACTTTCCATGTAGGCCGTTGGGTCTGGCAAGGTCTTTCTGAAAGAAGTGAAAGCCCAGGTTGTTTAAAAGGTGCTTATTATGATGGACGGACCTCAGTTTCCTTCTCTGTAAGATGGGAGTCAGAAGTCCTCTTTGTGGGCCTTGTTCTGAGGAAAGGAGATGACATATAAAGGCCAGCACGGCACCCGTTGGCACGGGCTCCCCCGCCCAGCTGCTCCGGGAGCAGTGTCGGAGCCCCTGCTGCTCTCAGCCCCTGGAGGGCACCTCTGGCCCCTTTCTAACACCTGGTGCTTTTCCGGGCTTGGCCTCCTTTGTGCGAGGGCCAGAGTTGCTCCTGCAGCCGCTCAAGGCCCTGTGGACGGAGTGGGGTGAGGGAAGGATGGGTGCTGATGCCCTCCATATTTCTTATTCCCTTTCATCCCCGCCATAGCCCTGAGGATCTGAGAGGTGAAATAAGTTGTCCAGGGTCCCACAGGAGTTGGAGGGGCTGGGATATGAACCCAGGTCTGTCTGATTCTAAAACCGCCTCCCTAGCGGCTTGCCACCGGGAGTCCCAGGTTCAAGTGCCAGGGGATGGGAAAATGATCAGAATCTGAGTTTATAAATTTGACATAGAATCTTCTAAACCGAGACCTCCTCAGGCTTTCTAAATCTGGAATGGTCTGAGTTCCAGACACGGAGCAGTGCCAGGCAGGGGCTATAAGTAGATTTGTAATCTATAGGGCGGGCGAGCACTGTGTGTAGGTGGGGCTGTGGGCAGTGTGCCACCCAGAATATGCTATGGAAGGTGGCAGGTGCCAGCAGGAGCTGAGGTTTCAGAGCAGAGAGCGACTGCCTACAGCCTCACCCTGAATTATGCATCGCCATCACTTCCTATGCAAACGGTGATTAAAGAGCCCCAGGAGGCCAGTATTTCTCTGGCTGCTCCAGTTTCCTGCCTGGCGCCCTTCCGAGATCCTCTGCAGTCCCTGGTGGGTGTGTGGCAAGGGCAGGGCCTGGACATTAATCTGGACACACAGATCATGTTCTCCAGGCCCGCTCTGGGGCTCACCCCAGACATGGAAGGCCTGTGACCCTCTTACTCTGCAGCCGCTCCACCTCTCCCTGGCATCTCAGGTTCAGGCCAGGGTGGCTTTTAACTTTCTCCCTGTGCCACAGAGAAGTGTTTGGGAGCCCAGCCCTGGCATCAGGCACACCTGGTTTGAGACCCAGCTCTGGCGCTTTCTAGCTGTGTGACCCTGAGAGGTTACTTAACCTCTCTGTGACTCAGTCTCTTTATCTGTAAAGTTGGATAGTGTTACTGTTGTTCAGTTGCTAAGTTGCGTCTGACTCTTTCCAACCCCATGGACAGTAGCCCACCAGGCTTCTCTGTCCTTGGGATTTCCCCAGGCAAGAATACTGGAGTAGGTTGCCATTTCCTCCTCCAGGGGATCTTCCCGACCAGGGATCGAACCCAAGACACTCAGTGACTGTTACTGCCGCTAACTCTAGGTTTTCTGGATGGCTGTTTCCATTCTTTAACAGATCTTTTTGAGCACCTGCTCTGTGTCAAGTTCGATGTTGTCAAACCGACCTTGGGTCCGCTTGCCCCCTTGCAGTAAATCTCCTGACACCCTAACACAGTTAAGGCTGTGGTGAAAGAAAGTGCAACGTTTGTTGAAGGCACCAAGCAAGGAATCAAGGCAGCTAGTGCTCAAAAGGCCTTAACTCCCCAGTGGCTTTCAGGGAAAGGTTTTTAAAGACAGAGTGAGGAAGGGCGTTGCATGCACGTTGCATGATCAGCTCATGAACGTTCTTCTGATTGGTTGGTGGTGAGGTCATCAGCAGTCAACATCATCAACTTTCTGGTTCCACCTGGTCTGGGGTCTAATCTACATGCTTGTGGTCGGCAGGCACTTAACTTCTTCCAGTTTCAGTGGAGGTTTCAGTATCTTCAGAACAGGTCAAGGGTATGTTTCAGTATCTTCAGAACAGGTCAAGGGTATGGCTCAGAATGTTATCTGTAGCCTTTGAGGAGGAACTAAAGGTCCTTGATTTTGCTTAATGGCTAAACTATTACTGTCTTGCTTGACTTGTTTTCCTTTGTTTCTGCCTTTTCTCACTTCTCTGGTAGCTGTGATCTTTGGAACTCAGGGAAAACCTCAGAGGCTAAAAGTTTTCTACAGACAAGAGGCAGGTGAGGACATGTGGGTGGTAGGTCCTGGGAAGGCCCTATAGGGTCCTGCTCATAGAAGGACATGCAGGTGGCAAGGTTAGGACTCCTTCCCTGAGGGAGGGAGCTTCTTCGGGGGAGGGAGGCTCTAAGAGAGAAATCTCGGTTACCAGCTGTGAGAAGGACAGGGCTGGTGGCCTCTTTAGGTGTAGCTGGGGCGTGAAGACAGTAGACACCCTCTGCCTGGAGATGGGAAAGGCTTCCCGGAGGTGAGGCTGGGCCTGAGTCTTTTATTTCCTTTTAAGGATTTCTTTATTTATTTATGGCTATTCCGGGTCTTCTCTAGCTGTGACAAGCAGAGCCGCTCTTTGCCGTGCGCAGGCTTCCCATCGCGGCAGCTTCCCTTGGTGCAGACACAGGCTCTAGGTGTGCGGGCTTTAGTGGTTGCAGCTCACAGGCTCTGGAGCGTTGCCTCAGTTGTTGTGATGTATGGGCTCAGTCGTCCCTTGGCATGCGGGATCTTCCCGGATCTGGGATTGAACCTATGTCCCCTACGTTGGCAGGAGGATTCTTTACTACTGAGCCACCAGGGAAGCCCCTGGACTTGAGTCTTGAACAGGGTCCCCCAGAGCGGCAGGGAAGGATGGCTGAAGGATAACTTGGCAGGAGAGAGGACGTTTGAGAGAGGGGAGGGGCTGACCAGGCAGGTGAGGACAGGGTGGATTTTTTCCCCGAAGGTGGAAGCAGAGGGTGAGGCGGTTCTGTTGTGTTTCAGACAAGCCCATCTGGAGGTCGGGTGAAAGTTGCTCAGTCGTGTCTGACTCTTTGCGACCCCATGGACTATACAGTCCATGGAATTCTCCAGGCCAGAATACTGGAGTGGGTAGCCTTTCTCTCCTCCAGGGAATCTTCCCAACCCAGAGATCGAAAGCAGGTCTCCCACAGTGCAGGCAGATTCTTGACTAGCTGAGCCACCAGGGAAGCCTGGAAGTCAGGTGGGGCTGGGGAAAAGCGACCGAGTTGGGAGACCTCTGTCCCCATCCAGGGACAAGGAGACGGGCGTTCGGGCTGATGGAGCGAAGCAGAAGGCGGCTGCTGGACCGTTTGCAGGACCTCACAGCACAGAGCTGGGATAAACAGGACAGCGCATCCTTTCACGACTAAGAGGCCATCCTTTCACGACTAAGAGGCCTGTGTGACCCCACCTAGGTGACTGGGTGATGGGGTCTGAGCTCAAGTGTGGGTCTCACCGGTTGGAGGATGCTCACACACATGAGTAGCTCCTGGGGCTCATAGCCCTGACTTCACTCTCAGGAATTCCCATGAGGACAGCTGCTCTTTATTTTAAAAATAAAAAAGTTCCAAATATTGTTGTCAATGTATAAACAACTCTAGGACAAGGAAGTTAGTGCTAAACTGTGTTTCTAGATCTCAGAATCCACATCCTGTCCTTAGCGGTCACCCACGTGCATTTGTGACCCACGTGTGTGAGCTGTTTTGGCTCATACAGTATCCACCTAATGATATTTGCTGTGTCTGAGTCCCAGAAAGAGCCATGTCACCTCTCTGCTTAAACCTGGGCCAGGACTGAGCACCCCAGGTCACTACTAATATCCCCACTGTGTTCCACCCAGAGGGGCACCTGGCTGGCTGGTCAACCCCTCAATCCCTGACGCTCCAGTAGCTTCTGCCGGGCCCAGCCCCTGAGCTGGTGTGAGCAGGGTGGAGGCCAAACGATGCAGTGATCCCAGAGAGTGGAGGTGGGAGTGAAGAGGGAGGGGTCCTGGGCACCCCCCAGCCTAGGGCGTGCTGGGCTGGACCTCCCTCAGTACCACTGACCATCGCCTGGGTCCCAGCCTGGGTGGGCTCTTCCCAGCCCAGCACTTGGCTGCCAGCCAAAGGACTGGCCTGTGGTATAGACTTCTAAAACCCCAACTCCGAGTGGGCACGACCAGGGGACACTGCTCCCATGTTCTAGACACAGAGTGGATGGAATCGAAAGCCTGTTTGCTGTCCCTTCCCTACCTCCTGATTGGCTGAATATCAGATCCTCTCTGAGGTGTGAGGGTCCCCATCAACACTGAGTATTAGTTCAGATTTGCTTTCCAGCTTAATGAGTGTATAATAGGATTTCAAACTCGTTTAAATTTTCATTTTTAATTGCTAAGGAGACCTTGCATTTTTTTGCATGTTACTGTTTATTCTTGGTATTTCCTTCTGCATAAACTGTTATGTCCATCTCTTTTGAGCACTTATCAAGAGGAATTTATATTTTGATCTTTACATTTTTAAATCAGTTCTTTGTATTTTTAATGTCATTTTTCTTTTTTTCAATATTCTCTTGCTTTTCATTTTCATTTCATTCTATTTCCGGTATTTGAATATTTCTGTTTTCAATTCTATCATATCTGCATTATTTCTAATTATATTGATCACTTTTTAGTAGTTAGGCACTTATTTCCTATCTCTAGCAAGAATAAATAAGCTATCTTGTTTATAACCCCCAGTTTATGAAAATATTTGACTTTTACTCATTTGGAATTTATCATGAGGCTCATCTAACATTTGGTTCTTTTAATAGTTTGAATTTATTTCTAAACTAGAACTGAATTTCATTGTTTCTTTTTTCTATTTCTTTTCCTCCTGCTTTGTTTTGAGAATGTTCAGACAGACAGTTGAAGGAAGGGTCTGATAAACACTCAGATACTCTTCATCTAGATTCACTGTTTCTTTCTGCCACATTTGCTTTTTCTTTCTTTATTTTGTCACCGATAATCTGTCATCTATCTCCTTTCATGTTGCTTTGCAGAAACATTTTAAGTAAGTAAAGACATCTTGACATTTTCCCCATAAACACTTCGGAATGTAGGGACAAGGACAGTCTCCTGTCTAAACAAGAGCCACCATCACACCTAGGACTTAACAGTATATCAGATTTCCCCAGTTGTCCTCAGAATGTCCTGCCTAGCTCCCTTTTGTTTTGATTTAGGATCCAGTCAAGGATCACATGCAGCATCTGGTTTGTCCTATGCCTCTTACATCTCCCTGAAATCAGTACCGTCTATTATTTTCTTTGCTCCTATAACCAGCATTGATGTTTTCTGCCAAGTCCAAGGCCAGTTGTCCTACAGGCTCTGCCATAGCCTGGATATATCTGATGGTTTCCTTGCACTTTTGACAAGAAGAGTTGATGATCTGTGCTCCTCGGAGCATCACGTAAGGGGTCACATACTGTCAGTTTGTCCCATTAACTGGTGATGCTGAGTTTGACCGGTTGGGTAAGGCTGCATCTGCTTGATCTCTTCAGTATAATGGTGCTTTTACTCCTTTATAATTAGTAAGTAATTTGTGGGATGATACCTTAGACAGTGTAAATATTTGGTTCTCTCATAGCTTTTTACACAGTGATTTTAGCATTGTGTTTTTAGAGCTTATTTACTTTCTATTTTTGGTTGCACTGGGTCTCTGTTGCTGTCTGGGCTTTCTCCAGTTGCGGAGAGTGGGGGGCTGCTCTCTAGTTGGCGTTCCAGGGCTTCTCATTGCGGTGGCTTCTCTTGTTGCAAAGCACAGGCTCTAGGGCACACAGTGTGGCGCTCAGACTTTGTTGCTCTGTGGCAGGTGGAATCTTTCTGGACCAGGGATTGAACTGGTGAGCCTTGCATTGGCAGGTGGATTCTTGTCCACTGTATCACCAAGGAAGTCTGATTTTAGCATTCCCTGATGCTCCTGGCCCGCATGAATTACACTGGTAGCTGCAAAATGGTGGCTTTTCTGTCATTCCTTCTAGATATAGAGGTTGTTCTATAACTCCTTCACTTCCTTTCCTGAGTGTTGCTATGGACTTGATGGATGCTTTTCTTTCCCATGTATTATAATCTGTTCCCATTGTTACTCTTTTTGATGCTCAAAGATTTTTTTTGTCGTTTTTAATGCAGCATTGTAAAATTTTGATCATTATTACTTGATATGTTTTAAAACTGAGAAAAGTCAACCATTATTACCTTTAAAAAAAAAGAGCTCTCTGATTCTTCACTGTTTATGGATTTTTAAGTATATAAACACACTTTCGGGTTCTTTAATTGGTATTGCATTAAGCTTATTAATTTAGAGAATATCACCATCTTTATTATATGCTTAGTTCTCCCAGTAGGAGCAAAATATTAACATTAAAAATAAATGTCTTAGAATTAGGCTAAATTAGTGTTTAATATTTAATGTGCTTGGTTACTACTGAGAATGAAATAATTTTTTCCAATGATTTTTTTTTACTAGTATATAGCAATTGATTTTTGTCAATTTATCACATATCTCCCCACTGGTCTGAGCTCGTTTATTACTTACAGTATTTTTTCTGGTTAATTTCCTAGGTAAGCAATCATGTCCTCTTCCAAAAGGAATGATTTCATTATGTCTTCTTTTCTTATTTTTATGAATGTAATGACTTTTTCCTTTTGAGATGGGACTCACACCCATTTATAAAACTATTTGGTTTTATCATTATTGTTGTTATTATTATTGGTCTTACCCTGTGGCATGTGGGATCTTAGTTCTCAAACCAGGAATCGAACCCAAGCCTCCTGCAGTGAAAGTGTGGAGTCTTAATCACTGGACCACCAAAAAAGTGAAGTCGCTCAGTTGTGTCCGACTCTTTGTGACCCCATGGACTGTAGCCTACCAGCCTCCTCCGTCCATGGGATTTTCCAGGCAAGAGTACTGGAGTGGGGTGCCATCGCCTTGTCCAGGAGATCTTCCCGACCCAGGGATTGAACCTGGGTCTCCAGCATTGTAGGCAGATGCTTTACCATCTGAGCCACCATGAGGGAAGTCCTTAAAACTAGTTGGCTGTAAATCAACTATATTAACTATATTTCAATAAATTTTTTTAGAAAAGGATAATCATATAATGTAAAAAATATAAAACTAGTTGGAACCTGCCTGGGCACTGGAGACATGGCCCTGACTGAGGAGGGCTCAGGAGTGGCTGAGTTGCAAGTTAAAAACAGGCTGGGGTGGGTGCCTGAGCTGCACTACCCCAGGTGGTCTCAGACAGTGGCCCAAGGGCAGTGCTGTTGAGGCTGGTGTTGCTCCAGGAGCGTGTCTAAGGCAGAGGGAAGGGTCTGGCAAGAGGTGGTCGAGTGTCTTGGCTGAGGATCAGCGGAGGACGCCACCCTCCAAAGGCAGGAAAATGAGGCAGAAGTAGCACACCAGGGGGATGGACAGATTGAAACCTGCTGGGCACAGATGGCCACAGAGCTGGTGCTGGAGCCAGACGTGGCTGGTGGGCTGAGGAGGGTGTCCCTTGTCCTCTGCTCTGGTCTTGAACTAGTTGGTGGAGCCACTCGGTATAAGGTCGGTGGGGGTGGCAGAGACAGAAACCCAGTATCCTCTTCTTGTTATTCATTTCAAGTGGAGTGACTTATACTCACTACTGTTGAGTATAACATTGGTACCTGGGTTTAGGTTTATCATCTTTAGCACGTTACTGAAGACCAAAGACCACCTCCTCCCTGCCTCATTTTTTTTTTTTTTTTTGACCTTTGACTGTGGGCACACAGTTTGTGGGATCATAGTTCCCTGACCAGGAATTAAACCCTGGACCACGGCAGTGAAAGCACTGGGTCCTAAGCACTGGACTGCCAGGGAACTCTCCATTCTTCTTCCATTAGAATGTAATTCAAGACCAGATGGTAAATTGTACCACATGTCTTCCCAACATCTATTCAGTGTTTTAATGATGTTTGCTATTTTCCCAGTCAGGGCAAAGAATTCCCTAGAAGAGGGGGGAATCTGGGATGGGCCAGGAGTGGGGAGGGGTAGTTCCCCAAAGGCAAGTAAGGTGAGCCTGCTAGGTGAGGGGTAACCTGGCACTAGGCAGAGAGAGACCGCAGGTGTGTGGGACCACCCCACCGCGCAGCCTGCCCAGGAGGGTCAGGGGTGTGTGGGGGGGGTGGTGTTGATTTCTGCACTTCTCTTGGGAGACAGAATGTGAGGACCGGAGCTGTGTCCAGCGTGTGGCCCATAATGGGCACAGAGAGTGGTGCCTGCATGACAAGAGAGTGGATAAAGAAGTGCCAGGGGGCCAGCCGGGTGCCCAGAAGCTCCGGCTCCTTGTGAGCTCCTCCCTGAAATCATGTGATTTGGAAGCAAGGCTGGCTGATGATGATTTGGGGGGGGGGGGGGCGGGCAGGAGAATTTTGTGGTCAGAGACTCAGGTTCCAGGCTGGTTAGGTCAGAGGTCAACTCCCAGCTCTCTGACCGGCTGACTCTGTGACCTGGGGCAAGCTTCTGTGCTTCTTTGAACCTCATCTGGGGATGAGGGTGCAGTGATGCTGTCCTCATAGGGTTATTGTGAGCTCAGGATGAAAGAATGAGGCAGAGCCCTTAGGCAGTACCTGGTGCATCCTAAGCCCATCATACGGTGATGAGGGCGGCAGGGCGGGGGGGGGGGGGTTGCTATTTTTATGGACTCCATGGACAGAGGAGCCTGGAAAGCTGCAGTCCATGGGGTAGCAAAGAGCTGGACACGACTGAGCACCTAACACTTTCACTGTAGCTTTAGGGACATTTGGAAGAAGAGGCATGGTACTGGGTATAGCCTGCTGCTGGTGTGCCAGCTGCTGCTACCAGTGTGGTCCCAGGTTGCTCTTGGTGATGATGGCGATGAAGGAATGTGTGAGCACATGCTCTGTGACAGGTGCCACTGAAGGTACAAGAGTAAATTGAGAGGGTGGGATTGCAGGGCAGAACATAGCACAGGCTCCTGAAGTTTGAATTCTGCCTCCGTCACTTCCTTAACCCTCTGTGCCTCAGTTTACTCATCTGTAAAATGGGAACGGGTGATAGAAAGTACTCCTAGACTTGTGGAGGCCTGCCTCCTAGCAACTGCTGCTAAGTGCTACCAATTATTGTTCCATTGTCACCATCAATATTATTGCTATTACTCCAAGGAGCTCTCAGCCCAGTGAGGGAGCTGATGGGGATCCATCACATCCCTGGAGTGGTTGGGACCCTTGTGGGCTGAGTCTGCACAGGAGGGAGTGATGGCAAAGCCACTCTGTCTTCACTGCTCATTGCTGCTACAATATTCCCCCTACAGCCACCTAACTGCTCTCTTGCCAGCCTCAGAGGGCACATGCCAGGCTCACAGCCCAAAGCCCCCAGGGCTGTAAGGCAGGACTGGCCCACTGCCCCTTCCTGTGTGAGGTCCACCAGCCACTCCCTTGGATCTTCCGAGATCTGATCCCCAGACTCTCCAGGAGGACATGCGGCCTCTGCCTTGGCTGCCAGGCCCAACAGACCTGCAGTAGGATGATGGGGTTGGAACTCCCTCATCCCTCTGCCCAGAGGCCACATAGACTCCAGATTGGAAGGCCGTGTCCACACCTGGCTGGCCTCCCTCCTCACTGGGAGGCCCCCTTCAAGCCCCTGACCCTCCTGAGCCTCGCTTTCTTCTGCATCTTTTGAATGAAGCCAGGGAGCCTCCCCTTGAGGGCTGGCCTGAAGGTCCCAGGGTGAGGACGGATGGGTACCACCAGCCCTGTCCCCTGGGGCTGCAGGGCCTTCCCAGGACGGTGCTGGGGACCCTCTTACCTTGGTCCTCCTGCCTCGACCCCAATCTCCTTTCTTTGGGAGAGAGCTATAAATTATGAACTAGGGCTTAAATCATGTAGAGGGCCTCTTGCCTCCATTTTTTCACGTCTGTGCTGGTGGGGAGAGAAATTGGCTTCTGCAGAGAGCTCCTTCACAATTCCCAGGAAGGGTGACGGTTGTGGCAGAGAGGATGTGGGGGTAGGAACGCCCTAGACGTGGCAGCCCCTTCTGCCCGTTTCTGCCCCCTTGGGATCAGGACTCCAGGAGGGCCAGCCAGCTTCCTTTCCAGAAGATGCTTAGTTCTGGAAGGTCCCTGGGAGATCCCACTGGACATCGCCTCTCCCCAGAGGTGCCATCAACACTGGGCGCTGCACCCTAGGAGCTGCCTGGCAGTGGGGGATAGACAAGTGAACCAGGGTACCTTCAGTCTCTAGGTACCACCGTGCAGCACCCACCTCCATCACCCAGATTCCATTTTGCTATGAAAATAGCCCATTTAAAGTCCTGCACAGAAAGAAACTCTGACTGTGGCAGTACCCAGAGCAGGGGGTTTGAAGAGCCCTGAGTTTGAAGAACCTTGGTCCTGCAAAGAGAGGGGATCCCGTCAAGCAAGTTTGGAAATATCACCTACTTACCCCTCGCAGCAGTTCAGTTGAAAATTCTGACTTGGGCCCAGTATGTCTCCGAGTTGTTGATCTCAGAATCCTTTTCTCATGGGACACCTTGACAGAGGAAATGCCCTCCTGGTGGCCTTGGGCATGGGTTCAGTCTCTCTGGGTTCTCTTTCTTCCTTAGCGAGACTGGGACCCTAACCCCCATCCTGCGCACCTCATGGGGACAGCGATAGGGAGGGGCTGGGCCACGTTAGTCTCTGCTGTCCCCGTTGGCCTGAGAGGCAGCTGGACACAGTGACGAGACCGTGGTTGAGCCTCTTGGTGTCTCCAGCCCCTACCTGGGCCTGGTCCTCGGAAGTGTGGGGTAAACACCCACAAATCCCGTGGAAATAGACAGGATCCTGGAAATGGCACCCTCAGGCTCCAGGCACGTGTGGGTTTCAGGTCCCCCTGCCAGGGCCGCAGGCTGTGCTGAGATCCTTTGGGTTTCCTTCAAGGGAGAGACCTGTGGTAGGCAAGACATCGCCCTTGCCCTGTGGCTACCATAGGTATCTGCCTGACCCCTACCAGGCAACAGGGAGGGGACCTGATTCACGTGGGGGTCTTGAGGCTGATGGCGTGTCAGCAGCATACACCTACATGGTACTTATTTTTTTTTAATTCATGTATTTTTAATTGAAGGATAAGCATATTACCATATTGTGTTGGTTTCTGCCACACGTCACCATGAATCAGCAATGGGTGTACATATGCATGGCGTTTATTTTTTGCCGAGGTCTCCAATCTGTAATCTCCACGGGTCCCCACAGGAACAGAATGAGGTGGGGCCTGCCAGCTCCATCTCACAGGCCAGAACCCCAACACTTAGTGAGGTCAGGGTTCATCCAAGGTTTGGTGGTGAGTGTGCGACAAGGCTGCGTTTCTCCTCGCCCTGATTCAGAAATTCCACAGTGAGGCTCTCGGGACTCATGGTCTTTCTCGTTTGCCACCTTCTGTTGTGCTGACAGCAACAACATGGAAATTTCTGGCTGAAGCCCCCATAGTTTGTTATTTCAAGTAACTAAACCTCAATTCACTAGACGATAATGAATGAGATGTTTCCTGCTAGCCCCGTTTTCTGGGTAACGGAGGGCTGGCTGGAAGGCATTTCTTTTTGACTTGAATTGTCTGTGCAGAGGGGGTGGGGGTGGGGTGGGGAGGACAGTCTGGGGCCAAGGTGGGGTGATTGGAGCCAGAAGCTGGGTCAGTTCTGGAGGGTGGGGGTAGAATGGATGAGAAAGGTGTGTGTGGGTGGGGTCAGGGAACCACAGCCTAGGGGGAAACACTGGAGTGACACAGGGTTCTCAGCTGCCCCGGGCCAGCACACCCCTTTGATAGCAACCATTCCCATTAAAAAAATTAATGGAATGGACCTAAAACCAACCAAAGCCATAGAGTGACCTGCGCCTTTCAGACTGTTCTGAGGATTCAAGATGCCAACCGAGGGCCTAACACCAAGGTCAGAAGCAGTGGAGGCAAGCTACACCCTCCCATGGCTCTCTGAGCCCAACCCTCCCCAAACAGTGTCCCAGGACAAGTGCCTCTCCCCTTACCCCTTAAAGGTCGAGCTCCAACCCCCTCACTGTCAAGAAACCTCCCCCAGAGGTGGGATAGCCTTGGCCTCACCACCCACCTGTATAAGGATTAGCCCACCTGTCCTCAGCCCACCCCCAATCTTCCTCCCGACACTGGCACCCCAGAGTCCCAAGTGGCATTCACAGACTGGCCTCGCTCTTGGACCCCTCCCTCCCAATCCTGGAAGGGTCCTGACAAGTTACTTAAACTCTCACTTCCTGAGAGGTCACCTGGAACCTCACCAGTCTGGGTGTCCACGGTGTCAGCATCTCCCAGGAGCTGGTCAGAGATGTGGACTCTCAAGCCTGGCCTCAAACCTCCCTGATCACAGCCTGCATTGAAACAAGATGCAGGTGCGTCACAGGCACCCTGAAGTCCAAGGCCCTGAAAGGGTATTTCCTGCATCTTTTCCATCCCACAAGAGGACAGGTCTGAGTTTCTCTCTCTTCTTTTCACACAGCTGGTGCTGGACCTGCCCATGGCGGGCACAGGCCGACTGAGGGAGGGCACCCATGGGGGCCTCTGCCTAGACCTGCGAGCCCCTCTGAGTCCTGGTCACTGAAGCCCTCAAGCCACAGCCTTCCCCTTTGTGCAGGTGGCCACCCCGGTCCCCCATCCCAGACACGTTCCCTACATCTGTCACCATGGAGAGGAGTCAGGGCTGCCCTGCCACCCTTGGAGACAGGTCAGTGTCACTAAGTGGAAGGGACCCTCTTCTTGGCATCCACTGGGCTTGGCAGGGAGACCTGTGGCTGAGTGCCCCAGGATCTGGATTTGTGGTCAGGAAAAGACCCTGGAGAGTCATCCGCAGCCGCTGAAGTCCCCCCAGTGCGCCTCAGGCTCCTCACCCCAAAGTCCTCTTCCTTCTCAGAGTCCTCCCAGGGACTGTCCCATCATCCACCCAGAGCTCTGAGACAGGGCCTGTGAGTCTGTGCACCTCCTCCCTGCCCAAATCCAGCAAGCCTGGCCCCTGGCCTTTAAGCTTTTCCCCCTAGACCTCTCTCTCCTTCCCCTACGTGGCCCTGGTCTGCAGGCCTCCCATCTCCCTCCACGCTGCCCTGTGAATTCTGGGCTCCTTCCCAAACCACAAACCTGCTTTGATGGCTCTCTCCTAAAGGGGAGAGTCTGATGGGTCCCAGCCCTGTCTGCCACCCCCTCCCACTTATTTTCTGCAGCTGACAGTTCCCCAAGTCCTTCGGGCCCCTCCTTGGCCCTGGCTGCTCTCTTCCTCCTCCCTGTCTTTGCCCATGCAGTTCCCCCATCACCATCCCCCATGCAGCTGTCATGTTCAACTCTGTGGTCTTTCAGGGTCCAGCATACACCACCTCCTCCAAGCCCTCTGCTTCCTCTTGGCTCCCACTGCTGGAGATTTGGGTAGTATTGTAGCATTATAGGCTTCCCTGTTGGCTCAGATGGTAAAGAATCCATAGGCGGGAGACCCGGGTTTGATCCCTGGGTTGGGAAGTCCCCTGATGAAGGAAATGACAACCCTCTCCAGTATTCTTGCCTGGAGAATCCCATGGACAGAGGAGCCTGGTGGGCTACAGTTAATGGGCTCACAAAGAGTCAGACATGACTGAGCATGCATGCATGGTGAATTCTGTTCTTTTCTAACCCCACAATACCGTGAGTAACTTTTTGAAAGAATAAAATAAGCTTTTTGTCCCCCCTCCCCCTGCCACCGGCCCCAAGTTAAAAAAAAAAATGATCCAATCCATTTAAAAAATTCAACCAAGTAAAGAATGTAGAAGGAAGAGGTGAAGGAATTGCTATCCCAGACAACTTGTGTTCACAGCTTCATGACCAGCTTCCGGGCACTGTGTGCCTGGAACGTGCTCATTTATCTTGAGTTTGCTCTGGGCCAGGTTCCAGGCTAAGCTCCGTGTCTTTCCCCTTAAATCCTAACACCTCATGAGGCAGCCATTATTGCTCAGAGGGGTTGAGTCAGTCACTCTTGGTCACACAGCTGGTAAATGGAGGAGGTGACCTGCTGCCCCTGGGCATGTGGCTGTGTTAACAGTCACCTACACACTTGGTTGCTGTTCCCTAGGCTATTTTTATTTTATTTCACTGAGAAATACAGCAGGACAGCTGTCCTTTTCCTGGGAGCTTCCTGGGATCTGGTCTGTCTCCCTCCTGGGCAGTCGGGCTGAGGAGCTGAGGAGACGTTTGCCGAGGGACTAGACAGGAGGACAGATGGATGCACAGGCCAGTTCACCTCGGAGACCACCCGGCTTCCGTCCCTTTCGTTCCTATTCAGACACCAAACAAAGCCCTCTTGGGTGGCCTGAGGGATTATGGTTAGGAGTAGCCAGGCTGTGAATGAGGGGGCCGTGTGGTGACCTGGGACAGGATGGGGGTCTCATAATGGAAGGCATCTCTAGCCCTGGTGGCGGTGGCCTGGGTACCATGAGACTGGCCCTCCAGGCGCCCTGGCCTGAGGCACCCCAACCCTATGGCCCTTGTCTGTTGTGCACTGAGCACCTTTACTCACACAGCCCTTTAACTCCTGCAGCTCCTAGAGGAGAGCGTCCTTCATCTGTCAGCCCCTTGCACACGCGCGCGTGCGCGCACACACACGCGCACACACACACACATACACATCTAGCTGTAAGAACCGGAAACCAATGCAAAGTGGCTTACATGCTGAGAAAATGTATTTTTCATCCTTACACGTGGGCCCAAGGTAGGGCAGCTCCAGGGCTGCTTCAGGGGCTCAGAGGCATCGTCCAGGACCTAACTGCATTCCATCCGCTCCCTCAGTTAGGCCCAGAGTGGTGTCCCTTCTCCAGGAGGGCAAGAAGTTGGGGGGGCACTTCCTGTAAGCTGTCCTCTTTTTCCCATCATCAAGGAAAACCTCTCCCAGAAGCCGCCTACGGGGGTTTCCTCGTGTCTCATTGGTCAGAAATGTACAACATACTTTTGCTTAAGCCAATCACTGGCAAGGGGGCTGAGCCCACCTGACTGGCTTGGTCCAATCAGGACTCATGCCCTGGAGTTGAGGCTGCCGAGACACCTGGCCAGGAGAGGTGGGCAGGCACCTCAGCCACATCAGGGCTGCCCAAAGGGGAGCAGGTAGAGGAGGGGCACCATGGAAGTGACCAGTGAGATCTGCTTCAGTCCTTGTCCTCATTTCTTGACTTTATAGAAGACAGGAAGTAAGAGAGTCAGGTTGAATAAGCCCCCAGGGTCACACTCCAGGGTCCCCACGCCATTTATTTACTGGGTCCCTAGTCAAGCTGTGTTAGATGAAGACATTGGCTACTAGCCCTTTACTCCATCTATTTCTCTCTCTGATTTTCTTCTCTTTATCTGCCTAACTCCTTACCACTCCAGCCACGAACTTCCTGGGAAAAACATTACAATCCTGTGGATTTCAGAGCGGAAGAGACCTTCAATATTAATGGCATCAGGGGCTTCAATTCATTTTCCAGATGGGGAAACTGAGGCCCGGAGAGGGAGGAGTCTCTCCAAGACTGCTCGGTGAGGTCACTGATGGCAGAGTTAGCACAGGACTGAGGGCCAAGAAAGCAAAGCAAATCTGAGACTTTGGCTTGGAGCCCACCCTACTGGCATGTGACTTGTGCAGTCACATGGGGTTTAATGCTCTGCAGTCACTATCTTGAAATTCCAAACAAAATTTTAAACAAAGGGTCTTACGTTTCCATTTGCACTGGCCCCACAAATTACAAAGCTACCCTGAGCCCCCAGCTCCTGACTCCTCGGGGCACTTCCTACAAGGCGCAGTTCCCCACACACCTGTGGTCCAGTCAGCAAGTCTGACTCTGTGGGTCAGCCCTTCCCAGGGAGGAGAGCAGGCTTCTGAAGGCTGGGGATGGTCGCCAGCAGAGCCAGGGGTGCAGGACCTGACAGTGCCCCATGGGAATCCCTCCCTCATCTCCAGCTGGTTTGGCCTGACTTCCCTTCTCTCCGCTCCCTGCTGAGAATTAACAGAGAGGGCTGGTGGCTGCCCCCACCAACCTCTGCGCCCTTTGTCCTTTGGGGGTGGAAGTGGGGGCTCCAGAATACAGGGCCCCATTGTGTGCCCTGATGGCAGGCAGCTGGGCTAAGTGGATAAACAAGCAGTCCTGAGCGTTTGCCCCTGAGGCCTGAGAGAAGGACAGGACCCCCTGGGGTGGTGGGAATAAGCTGGGAGTGACCCAGCTCGGTCTCTCTGGAGGACTGGAAGCAGTGAGATGTGTGAAA
The DNA here is from genome assembly GCA_007570785.1 of Antilocapra americana. Classification (NCBI taxonomy): domain Eukaryota; kingdom Metazoa; phylum Chordata; class Mammalia; order Artiodactyla; family Antilocapridae; genus Antilocapra; species Antilocapra americana. The sequence goes on from ML664177.1 coordinate 35,688,081, forward strand.
TGCTCAAACTAACACCTGACACCTAGGCAGTGCTCTTCGGCTGGGGGCTTTGGGACTTGTGACTGTCACTGCTAGGTCTGTGACCATGGGGATAAAGTACCGCCTCCTTGGCGTGGCTTCCAAGCCCTTCTCCTTCAGACCCTATTCCCTCTCTTCCTGGCCTCATCCATGATGACACTTGGCTTCCCATATGCCCTCATGGCCTCCCTCACCCCAGAACTCTAGTCTTGACTGGTACCCCTCTCTCCACTGCTCCCTTGGCTGCCTGCCACAGTCTTCCCCATCAGCCCCTCCCAGTGGAATACTGTCCAGCCAGTCCTGGATTCAGGATGCCCTGGGCCATGCTCCTTACCCCAGGTGTCCCTCTCTCTGGAGCTCTCGGCTCTAACAGCTGCCTCACTGCCTCTGGGGGTCTTCTCCCCAGAAGCCCTCAGAAAGCAAACTAGGCTGGCAGTGGGGAGCACGACTCCCAGCGATGGTCTCCCTTCAGAGCTGACAGCACATCCTGGCCCGGCCCAGGGTCCTCCAGGGGCCTGAGCCTCCCCACTTGACTGCCCACCTGACTGTGCAGCTGCTTTTTTATGCTTGGGAGTTTCAACTCCACCCAACCTCAAGCTCAGCCCTGGAATTCCCTTCGATGGTGCAGAAAACTTAAGGGGCTCAGCCAAGCCAAGTGTCCACCTAGGGTAGCAGGACCTGCCACTCAGATGCCCCTGGTTTCAGGAAGAGAAGAAGCCTGGGAGGATGGAGAACTTGGGTTTTAGGGGTTACCATGGCAAACTGGGGAGGAGAGCAGAGGCCTGTCCAAAAGAGTAGGCTCTAGGACTTCCCTGGGGTCCAGTAGCTAAGACTCCTAAAGCAAGGGGCTGGGTTCGATCCCTGGTCAGGGAACTAGATCCAACATGCCACAATTAAAGACCCGAATGCCTCAACAAAGATCAAAGTCTTAGGTACATGCCACACCTAAGACTCAGCGCAGCCAAATAATTAAGTAAAAATTAAAAAGAGAGAGAGGGTATGCTGTAACTCAATGGTGGCCCACTATTGCTGTGGGGAAATGTAAGCCCAGTGTTCCCAAATCTTTAAGAAAAGCCAGATATCCCACTCTGTGTGTGCAGTTTCCTTGATTTAAAAAGAGATTTTTAGAGACTTCCCTGACTGCCTGTCCAGTGGTTAAGATTCCAGTGCGAGGGGCGCAGTTTCCACCCCTGGCCGCAGAATTAAGATTCTACATGCTGCAGCAGCATGATCATGCACACACAAAAGTTAGCTTTACAAATAATAAATTTCACTTTTTGTGGGGGAGGGGACATATGATTCCACACCACAGTCAGGGTACAAAATAGTTCACCCCCCCACATTCCCTGGTGCTGCCCCTTTTGTGTTCAAACTGTCTCCTCCTCCTTCCTCTTGACAACCACCAACCTGTTATCCATCTTGATAGTTTTGCCTTTTCCACAGCACTGGAATCACCATTTGTAACCTTTTGAGACTGGTATCTTTTGCACAGTAAATGCGTTTGAGAGTCATCCATCTGTTATTAATTGTTCCTTTTTATTACAGAACAATCTGCTTATCCGTTCACTGTCAGAGGATATTTGACATGTTTCCAGGTTTTGGCAATGTGTATAATGCTGTTAGACACATTCATATACAGTGTTTATGTGTGTGAACATAAGTTTTTATTTCTCTAGAATAAGGACGTTCCATTCTATTCTGAGTTGGCTGAGAGTTTTTATCATGAATGGATGCTAAATTTGTCAGTTGCTTTGTCTTCATCCATTGAGATGATTGTGTGATTTTTCTTCTTGGTCATCTTTAGAATCATCAATTGATGTTCAAATATTGAACTAGTCTTGGTGGATAAACTCCACTTGGTTGTGGCCATGTAAATAAATTAATTAACTTATATAAAAATAAATAATATATAAGTATAGATTGCATATTCTGTGGGCTTCACAAATGTATAATGACATATTCCATCATTAAACAGTGGTCTCTCAAAATCTGGGTATTGGTTCTAGGACCCACATGGATACCAAAAAACTTGGATGTTCAAGTCCCTAAGTTGGCCCTCTGTTATCCAAGGTTCCTCAGTATTTGTTGTTCTGCATCCATAGATTCAATTAACCACAGATCATACAGTATTACATGTACACCAACTGTTTTTTGTCATCTCCATGCTGCTTCCAGTCCCATCCAATGAATTTTTAATATTTCAGTTACTTTATTTTTCCATTGCAAAATTTCCATTCAGTTCGTTTTCATAGCTGCTATTTTTCTTCTGAGAATTTCTTTCTTTCTGTTTGTTTCAAGAATGCTCACCCTTCCTTCATGGCATATAGTTACAATAATTGCCTCAAAGACTGTTTAGTAACAATAACATCTGGGTCACCTTGGAGTTGGTATTTATTATCTTTTCTCTTGTGCATTGCTGAGCTTTTCCTGTCTCTCTGCATTTTGAGTAATTTTGGACTGTGTCCTGGACATTCTGAATATTATGAGACTCTGGGTCCTGCTAGTAATACTCCTGCTGCATGCTTAGTAACTCAGTCCTGTCCAGCTCTTTCTAGACTGTAGCCTGCCAGGTTCCTCTGCCCATGGGATTGCCCAGGCAAGAATACTGAAGTAGGTTGCCATTTCCTTCTCCAGGGGATTTTCCCGATCCAGGAATCAAACCCTCATCTCCTATGTCTCCTGCATAAGCAGGAGGATTCTTTACCACTGAGCCACCTGGCAAGCCCTAAAAAATACTCTGAAGAGTACTGATTTTTGTTTGTTTATTTAATCAGAAAATCAACCCAGTTAGGTTGAAGCCTCAGATCCCAACCTGCTCTCTGAGTAGTCAATTCAGTTCTCAAAGACTTTGAAGTGCTATTTGGATCCACCTCAAGTATACACTCTCCTGGGGCCAGACTTTTCACTGGCTGCACTGTAGTTCTATTCTTGAAGCTTTTGGCGTACTCTTTTGGGTTAACTCCGTGTATCTGCAGCTCAGGAATGAGCCCAAGACTTCAAACACATCTTATCAGATCATAATCCCAAACTCTGTCTCCTCTGTGATCCCCGCCTCCCCAAACTCCAAGGCCCCAGAAGTCCTTTTTCCTGGTCCTTTGACTAGAGATCTGAGGTCCTGGCCACGCTGTGCTGTTTTACATCTCCCAGGACTGGTCCACCTGCAGGGTTCAGTGGTGAGAGGGAAAAAAAAGAGAGGACCGAGTAACAAAAATCCCCCCTCCCCATTTTGACCACAGGGACCCTTTTTCCAAGTTTCTCATTCAGAGAAAGATTTTCCTCCTCTCTGAGTTTTAGGTGCCTGCCTGGCTGCTCCCACTCACCTCTGAGACTGGGCCTTACCTTGGGGTAGGGCTGTGGGGAGGGATTAGAAAAAGAAACAAACATGTAGTCTTCCCTGGTGGTCCAGTGGTTAAGATTTAGCATTTCCAATGCAGGGGGTATGAGTTTGATCCCTGGTTGAGGAGCTAAGATCCCACATGCCTTGCAACCAAAAAACCTAAAATTTTTAAAACATAAACAATATTGTAAAAAATTCAATAGACTTTAAAAATGACCCACATTAAAAAAAAACAGCATTTGTCCCCATTTCTCTATTCAAAAAGGTCCCCTTTCCTGACCTCTCATCAAAAAGAGAGTTTCTTTGTAAATTAAGAAAAAGAGAAGAAACAAAAATTTTTCTTAAAAAAAAAATATATATATATATATAAAGAGAGTTTCTTTTAGAGCTTTTTCTGTTCGTACCTGCTGTACAGGTCTAGGGTTTGAGCTACCTGAGCCAGGCTAGAAAGTATGTCAGAATAAGTAAATCAGGGGACTTGCCAGCATATTCATCGTACTTCAAATTGTTTGGCTTGTTTTCGGTTTTTATTCTGTTGTTTATGTCTAGTTTTAATTTTTCTCCCAATTTGTCTGCTGTGATTTACTTTTCAGAGTCCTTATTTAGTTGCTTTATATATTCTATCCAGAGTTTTTAGTTATAACCAGTGCAAGAGACAGTATAGAGCTACTGACTCCATCTTAACCTGAACCAGAAGCCTTTTGGATCTTGGCATTTCATTTTAAATATTTAAATTTGTCTACAAGCTGCATTTAGGATGTTAGTTGGAGACTTGTGCTTTAGCAAGTCAACATTTGAAATACAATTATCTCGTATTTCGCATCCTTTAAACATTCAAAAAAATTCTTTTGGCCATGTCATGGGCATGTGGGATCTTAGTTCCCTAACCAAAGATTGAACCCAGGCCCACAGCAGTGAAAGTGTGGAGTCCTAACCACTGAACCGCCAGGGAATTCCCTAAATATTTCAAATTCTTAAACAAAGGTTCTCTGGATTCTAGGTGAAAAGAGAGTAGAATTGGGGATTCTCTGGCTAAGTCTCAGCACTTTCACTATCGTGGGCTGTGGGTTTGATCCCTGGTCAGGGAACTAAGGCCCCACAAGCTGCATGGCACAGCCAAAAGCAGAGAGAGGAGTATACAGATTTATCATTTCTCTTGTCAGAGCAAGCCCCACACTTGTGATAATAATAGTGAGTATCATTATATTAGTAGAAATAATAGTCATTATTGGTTAAGAGCATGAACTCTGGGGCCAGGCAGCCTGTGTTCCAATCCCAACTCTTACCTCTTACTAGCTGTGTGACCTTGACCCTGAATGAGCCTTCCTGAGCCTCAGTGTCCTCACCTGAACAATGGGAATAATAATAGTATCTTCTTCTGAAGTGGTTGTGAGGCTTCCTTGAGCTCATATGTATACAGTGCTCAGAGCCAGCCTGGCATCAGAGAGGAGTTACTAAGCATTTGTTTGATTAATAATTTAGTCGCTAACATTTATTAGAACTGCAGACTGAGCCAGCTTATCTCTCTTGTTCAGATAATAGCTTGCCTGAGTCCGTCTGGCTTGCAGATGTCCAAATTGGGGAGGCGTGGGTGGCTGGGCTCGGGCTCAGGGCGATCTGGCTGATGATCAATCAGAGGGCAGCGGCAGTGATGCTCCAAACAACGTCTGGCCTGAGACAGAAGAGCTGTGACCTGGGGAGGAATGAGTGCGGGAGAAAATCAGCCTGAAGAGAAAGGCAACAAAAATAGGAGGGGAAGCCTGGTAATTGAGTGGCCCGAAAAAGGAGGATCAATATTTTACTGCCAGGGAAACTGAATGCTCCCCCGGCAGGCAGCTCCGCGGCCCCGCTGTGTGGGCGCCAGCAACAACAGCTGCTCCTGCAGCCCCTGCCAGGCCCAGTGCGCCCACCCCGCCCACCCGGGAGCCCACAGGGCAGTGCAGCCCAGCCCTGTGTGGTGTGTGTGCCCCACACAGGTTGTGAACTGGGTCCCAGTTCACCACGAAGACCACGTATGCGTGCTAAGTTGCTTCAGTCCGACTCTCTGCAACCCCGCGGACTGTACCTCAGCGGGTTCCTCTGCCCATGGGCTTCTCCTGGCAAGAATACTGGAGTGGGTTGCCATGCCCTCCTCCAAGGGATCTTCCCAACCCAGGGGTCACACCCGTGTCTCTTAGTCTCCTGCATCGGCAGGTGGGTTCTTTACCACTAATGCCACCTGGGAGGCCCAAAGACCACATGTGGATGGTTATATACCACGCTCACCATGTGACCCTGAGTAAGCCCCTCTCCATCCCTGGACTTGGCTTCCTCATTTGTAAAATCAAGGGCTGGGCCAGCTGAATCCCCCACCACACACACCCAGAGGTACTGGCAAAAGCTTATCTAGTATCCAGGAAGGCTGACACTCTTGGTGATCAAGCTGAGGGGAGTCCAGCCATAGAGGCTAAAGCTCCTTCCATACATAAGCGGCCAGGAGAGCTAAAGAACATTTTGGTGCAGACAGCCTGGCAAGAGCTGCCTCTGGGAAGTGCATGGTCAGCGGGACCTGGGGTCAAGGAGGAGTTACCACTACCTGGGAATGTCTACATGTCTTAACCTCTCTAAATATCAGAGTCTCAGTTTCGTCAACAATAACGGGAGACTATATAAACAGTAGCCACTATTAAGGTTGTTGTAAGGATCAGATGAGACTAGTCTGCCAGAGTTCACGGCAAGCCCTTGGTGAGCTCTGTCTGTTTTTTAAAGGGCTGTACAATTCAAATAAGCCATTTTTTACTGGGCTTCCCCAATGGCTCAGACAGGAAGAATCTGCCCGCGATGTGGGAGACCCCGGTTCGATCCCTGGGTCAAAAAGATCCCCTGGAGAAGGGACTGATTAAATTTAAAGACAACTTACATTAAAAAAAGAAAATGTAAAAAACCAAATGACTGTACAGCAGTTGGTGTGCCACCTGATTCACCCCTCTTTGAAGACCCTGTGGGAGCCCTGGGCCCACAGCTCAGGGGCATTTCGGGGACTTTGCAGGGACCCTCATCTATCTGCCTGTCATCAAGGACCCTGGCACCTCTGCTCCAGGATGGCTTTCCCCAGAGGCAGGGGGATGGACAGGCTGCCCCACTCCCCCCAGTGTCTCCCAGCCCTGGGGAGTCAGGGACTCCACCCACCGATTACGGAATCCACAGCCTAACTCCCCTTACATGGATCTGAGGCTGAGATCAACCTCCGCATCAGCCATTCAACACTCAGGGGCGACTCTGACCTCGACCCTCGTCAGAGATAATTAAAGCATAGCTCCCGACCTTGGAGAAGGAAATGGCAACCCACTCCAATACTCTTGCCTGGAAAATCCCTTGGACGGAGGAGCCTCGTAGGCTACAGTCCATGGGGTTGCAAAGAGTAGGACACGACTGAGCAACTTCACCACTAGACTTATCCCAACCTTGGAGAGGATTGTAGGGGTGAACACTGGGGAGCCCCAGCCCATCCTTGCATTCATAGCCCCCCTACATTGCCACTGAGGAGAGGGCAGGAGGAAAGGAGGCGGGGCACCAGCTGGGAGGGCGGGTGGGCTCCCCGAAGCCCTGCAGGTGGCACCTGGGCATCGATATTCTCAGAAGCCACGTCACTGCCTGGCAGTGTCGGAGGCTGCCTGACTGATGGGGCGGGGCGGGGGGACAGCTGCAGTGCTGAGGTGCCACCGACCAGGATGGGAGCTGGTAGGAAGCCACCTTCCTCCTTCCCTGGGATTCTTCTGGCCTTTCCTGAGGGCCCACTGGGTGCCAGGTTCAGTGGCGGGGAGGCTACAGAAACAGGACGTAATGTCTGCCCACCCTTCACCCCCAGACTCACACTGGGTGGAGAAGCCTGGAGACGGCTTCAGCAAGCCTGGGGACGAAGGAGGGGTGCTTTTCTGTGTGGGGTCTTCCCTTGCCACTCATCTTCCGGAGCCCACTGGGCATGTCCCTGTAATTGCACAGGGCTCCCAAGCGTTCGTTTTCCACGTGCCAGTCTTTGCGGAAACAACTTGGAGACGGAAGCTCCGCCCAAACAAACCCGGGTTCTGAGCGCTGCAGGAACGGATTTGCTTTTCCTCTCTCATAAGAAGAACCACCTCAGAATAAAGTGCCCCCCCCATAGTCTGGGGCGGGCACTGACCCCACTGAGGGGGCGAGGGCTGGGAGAGGACCGCCAGTGTCCCCTTGGCTGGCCCTCCCTCCCGGCCAGCCTCACCCCAACTCTGGGGCCTCACACCTGTCCTTCCTTCCTTCCCACAGGTGGAAAAACTCGTGAGGTATTTGGATCCCAACGACCTGGGGAGAATCAACTTCAAAGACTTTTGCCGAGGAGTGTTCGCCATGAAAGGTGACATCTTCTGGGGGAGCGGGTCCCAGGGGCTCCCGGGATCCTGTCTGTCTGGTGTGGCTTGGGTTTCAGTTCAGATTCCTCCCCGTGGGGGTCCCAGGAGCCCAGGATGTGTTCCGGACTCCCCGGGAGGGCTGAAGAGACCAAGCCTTGGGCTCCCACAGCTGCACCCACCGGGGAAGGGCGATGCGTGGCTCTGAATCTCTGCCCTGGAGTCCCACACCTGGAGCCAGGCGAGACTGGACCGGCCGGACACTCATCTCTGGCCTTCCTGGTGCCTGCCTGTCGCCCTGGAATGGCTCTGTTTTGGCTGTCCTTTCCTCCCTTTCCCTCTGTCTCCTGAGGATGCTCGTCTCCCTCAAGGACAATCAGAACCCTGGGGAGTTTCCCAGGACACGAGACTTCCAGTTTTAAAACCAGAACAGTTCTGAGCAAAACTAGATGGAGCTGGTTCCCTCATCTCCCGCCCTCCCTTCTGAGTTCCCTTCATTTGTTCCATCCCCCCATCCCTCCTCCTAATTCCTTCCTTTCTTCCCTTTGAAACCATTAGTCCCACTGTTTTGCGACCCCATGGACTGTAGCCCACCAGGCTCCTCTGTCCATGGGATTTCCCAGGCAAGAGTACCGGAGTGAATTGCCATTTCCTTCCCCAGGAACTTTTCCCAACCCAGGGATCAAACCCTTCTCTCTTGCACAGCAGGCAGATTCTTTACCACTGAGCCACCAAGGAAACCTTTAATTCCCTAGAGCAGAATTTTAATTTCACAAAACTCAGAAAAACATTTTACTAAAAAAAAAAAAAAAGAAAAACATTTTACTTACTAGATTACCAATTTATTGCAAAAGAATACAACTCAGGAACAGCCAGATGCGCAGTGGGGCCAGAGCTGGGGAAAGGTGGCGAGCGTGCGCGCCTTCTGGAGGGCGCCACTCTCCCCAAATCTCCATATGTGCACCAACCTGGAAGCCCTGTCACCTGGTCCTTTGTAGAGGCTTCATTATAGTTATGACCAATTAAATCTTTGGACACTGGTGATTGATCCAACCTCCAGGCCCTCTCCCCTCCCTGGACTGAAAGCTCAGTCCTCTAGTCACCTGGTTGGTTTTCCTGGCGATCAGCCCCCATCCTTGGGTGGGTTCACAAGTCACCTCATTAACATAAAATGATTCCTTTTTCACTCTCAACATGTAGGAAATTCCGAGGGTTTGGGGAGCTGTGAGTCAGGAACTGTTTGATTGAAGTCCAAAATGAAGACAAAATATGTATTTCTAATAAGTCACAGTATCGCACACCTTTTTTTAGATATGATTTGGGGGCATTTGCTCCGGGGAGGGAGGCCGCTGTGTAATGAGTCAGGTCAGCAGGAGGTAGCACCATCCTGAAGGTGGTCCTGTCCTTGATGTTCTGGAGTTCACAGGGCTGTGAAGGGTCCTGCAAACTCCGTATGTGTTTGGAGTCTCTGGAGCCAGGCAGGTAGTATGGACTTACATCCTCTCCTCCAGGAAGACCTCCTGGATTCTCTTTGCCTGTGGCTTGCCCTCCACGTTTGGGAGTCTCTCTTCTGTGTGTTCCCGACTGAGGTTAGTCCCAGTGGAAGAACATCTGGAGGGCAAGAGCCTGTCTCGGCTCCCTGCACTGGCTTCTGGCCTGGGCTTCTCTACAAACTGGATGCCCCATCTCTCTGCCTTTGAATGATCAGCTGGTCTCTTGGAGACTTGGGTTATCTGCCTCCCAGCAGCCCTACCCACCCAAGACTCATTCATCAGGAGCAAAGCTGCTGGGCTGGGCTCAAGCCCTGACCCTCCTCTGTCTGTCTGTCCATCCACAGGGTGTGAGGAGCTGCTGAAGGACGTGCTGTCCGTGGAGAGCGCCGGGACACTGCCCTGCGCACCCGAGATCCCGGACTGTGTGGAGCAAGTAAGAGGGGCGGCTTTGGGGAGGGACCCGGGAGCCTCCACCTGGCCCAGCTCGGTCTTCTTGCCTTTGCTTCACGTTTTTGGTGTCAGGAAGACACCAGAGCCCCCTCTGAGGTCCCTTTGGCTTCAAAATCAAGAAACAGATTTTGAAATTGGAGCAATGCGAGCCACAGCAGAGGGTAGGGGAGCTGGGGGCCCTTACAGGGCACCTTCACCCTGCTCTGTGCTCCAAGGAGAAACTGAGTCCCAGAGGGCAAGTGTCAGCTGGCGGTCAATGGCAGGCGGGGTGACAGTGTCTCTCTTTCTCTGGCACCAGCTGCGTGTCCAGCAACTCAGTTCAACTCTGACACTAACTGCCCAGAGTTAGGGCAGGCCCCAGGGCCAGTGCCTCTGTCCCACCAAGCCACCCCAGGTGGGGGCAGCCGCAAAGGGGGTGCCCAGGCTCCCTGTACTTCTGCTGGGCTGGCTTCACCCGCGGGGGTTCCCACAACCCCCTTCAGTAGAACAATTTACAGAACTCAGGAAGACACTGTATTTATGATTATTGCTCTGTTATAAGGGCACAGTTCATGAGAGATGCATGGGGCAAGGAATGGGGGGTGGAGCAGGGCCTCTCCAGGGGTACCACTTCCCCACGCAGCAGTGTGTCACCAACCTGGAAGCCCCGAATCTCATTGCTCCAGAGTTTTTATGTCCCCATCTCCGGTCCTCTCATCTCCTGAAGTTGAGGGTGTGTGAAGCTGAAGATCCCAACTTCCGAATCACCTGCTTTTGTCTTTCTGGTCACCAGCCCCATCCTGAGGCTCCTTGGGGGCCCCACCTCATTAGCATGAACTCAGGGTGGGTTGAAAGGGGCTCCTAATAAATGATAAAAGTCATTCAGAAAGTTCCAAGAGTTTTAGGAGCTCTGTTCTAAGAAGCAGGACAGAGACTACAGGTCCCCAAGGTGCTGTCTCACTGTCATCGTCACCTAATGGTGTGTTCATTGGTGAACTTCGATCATTTCCCCAAATACTTGCAGCTGCATCTTACAGATAACACAGGTCACCATGCCTGAACTGACAGTCTGGAGGGTCCCTCTGCCCAAGACGCCTGGAACTGGAAGACAGTTATCTTGGTTTCCCATCCAGGCTAGCTCCAGAACCTCTTCTCCATTCTCTGGTTGGTGTTTCATCCGGATCCCCAGTACAGGAGTATTTTCTGTAACTGAAGGAGGCTCAGGACCCCAGAGGTCAGTCACTTTGGCCAGTGGCGTACCTCTTGGGATCCAGCTGGATGTGGGGGTCAGGCTTAGAAATGGGGGAGGGGGACTGGGGACAAAGACTGCAGCCTGCCGTATCAGTAGCAAAGGATGTTGTGGCCATCAAGCCATCAGCTACTGGCAGCCTCTGCCCCCTCTCCAAGCAGTGCGCCCTGGGGGGACTCAGAATGGTGAAAGCAGGGTCCTAGCCATAGATAGCTAAAGTGAAAGTGAAAGTGTTAGTCGCTCAGGGTGTCTGACTCTGCGACCCTGTGGGCTGTGGTCCACCAGGCTCCTCTGTCCATGGGATTCTCCAGGCAAGAATACGAGAGTGGGTTGCCATGCCCTTCTCCAAGGGATCTTCCCAACCCAGGGATCAAACTGGGTCTCCTGCATTACAGGCAGATTCTTTACCGTCTAAGCCACCAGGGAAGCCCCTAAATAGCTAAGGTGCATGTCAAAAAAATGATTTCAACAAACTCAGACTCTTGCATCTTCCCATACATAGAAAAGCGCCAAATTCATCAACTTGAGATATCTATTTTTCTTCAATTGATAGTAATCTTTTGACATTCTGACTGCATGGTTTTTGGTTTGTTTGTTTTGCAAAACTCCTGTGTATCCTGGCTCCTCATTACCTCTTAGGAACAGTCCGGCAGAGCTTCTGAGAGGCTACCTCTCAGGCTTAAGTGCTCACTAAATTGCCGATTTAAAACCTAATTCACTCACTAAAACCTAATTCTCAGCTTTTAGGTTGTGCATATTTTTTTCAGTTGACAGGGCCATAAAGCCCAGAAGCTGCGCAACAAATAGGTATTAGAGAAGGCCAAGGCTCAAAGGTGGCAGAGAGCAGGTGTAGGCCAGGGCCTCCCAAGTAGGGCTCAGGTGGTTGGATGCCAGGGTGGTGTGCCCAAAACAGGGGCCTGCGAGGATGAGTGAAGGAGCGGCCTCCAGGAGGCACAGAGGCCAACAGTGAGGGCTCCAGGCCTGCCCGGGGAGGGCCAGTGAATGTGGGTGAAGATGTATTGGAGCAGGACAAACACCTGGTGTCCCGGACCTCTGGGGAGTGAGCCCCTCGTCAGTTGAACAGGAAGCAAGGCCAGGAAGTGGGCCGTGAGGCCATCCAAAACGGGGTCCACGCTCCATTTTGGCCACTGACTAGCCTGCAAACCCAGGCGTGTTGCCGTCAAGCCCTCTGCGTCTCAGTTCCCGCAGTTGTGAAGCCCGGCTTGCCATACCCGTCTGGTGACTCAGTGAGAAAACTGGCTGCTAATACAAGAGAAGCCCCTTCCCTCCGCGTGCCGTGTCTAGGAGATTGGTATGAGAAACAGGCTGAAGTCTGCATCTTTCTTTCACCCTTGGATAGTGTTTCAAAATCACGTCAAAATAAAGACCTGCGTGTGAGGAGCTGGAGGCCAGAGTGGGGCCACGGCCGGGCTTCCCCGCCAGCCGGCCGCCCCGGGGCCGGGTCCTGTTTCCGCAGCCGTGGGCTGCTTTCATGGCCTCCGCACTAGGCTGTCCACACAGACAGCTGGAGAAGAGGGGAGAGGTGGGCCTGGAGCAGTTGGCCTCTGAGAGGGTGCTCCTCTTTTTCAAGCAGCATTGTTATTTTATAGAATCTGGGGGTTACAGAAAAGCAGAGAGACCAGGTCAATTGAATCTCAGCAACCCTAACACTCCCCACAACGCCTCTTTCCGGACTTCAGGTGTAAGCCCCTTCTGCGAACTCTTTTCTGCCCCTCATGTAAGTCTGGCCCTTACAGGGGGCTCTGATGGCCAGAGCCCAGCAAGGTGGCTGTTGATCACCGGATGTGCCGGGCATCCTGGTGGGCAGAGTCCGTGATTGAGGCTCTGTTCCTCACCATGGGGTCCTGGGTACTGGGAGGGGAGGGGGACAGTGCAAAGCCAGCCTGCTGGGCCTGTGGGCTCCCATAGGGAGGCGCTGAGAAGGCCTGGGGAACTCCCCGGACAGAGAGCCTGGCTACAGGCTACAGTCCTGGAGGCCCCGTGATGTGAATGAAGCCCTTCCTGCAGGAGCCTGGGCTCCTGCACTGTCTGGGCAGCTGTGGGGTCCATGTGGCTAAAGGCCAGGAGGGGCGAGACCACAGCCTCTCAGGTTGAGGGGAACCGAGGGGGCCGACACGGCCGGTCCTCATCCTGAAGTCCTCCTCCCTCAGCGCCCTGCTGTGTCCCTCGTGTCCCCTAGGGGTCAGCTCGAGACCGACCAAGGCAGAGCGAGCCTGGATGGTTACTTGGGCTTCCCAGACCAGGGCCACAGGAGCTCGCCCTCCTAGCCTGTACCTCCCCCCCACCCCACCCCCGCCCCCAACCCTCGGGAGGGGCGGGGACCTCGTAAAGTAGTGAAATGCTTTGTGTTGCTGGTTGGCAAACCCACACAAACCCTGCATCCTTAGGGCACCCGGCCCCACTCAGCCCTCTTCCAGGTCCCTCAAACACCCGCCACCGCTGACTATCACCTCAGAGGCTCTGGGCCTGCTGTCCAGACAGTGCGAGTCCGTCTGGGTAGGTGGCTCCAGCATCCCACCAGCCCTTTTTTCTCTCTGCTGGTAAACTCACTCTCGATTCCATCTGTGTCGCTGTTTATGGTGAAGGATAATATCTGGCATTTTCCTAATGTTGCCGGTCGTTCACACTGCTACTGTGGAATAGTCCCTCTTTCTCCATTTATTTGAAGCTTCACACCTTTATTGTGAGCTAAATTTCTATATAACATGGGCCTCTTTCTGAATTCTGGTCTATTTGTATTGATCTATTTGTCTCCCTATTTCTAAGCCAAAACCACAGTTTCAGTTACTCTTGTGTTATAGCATGACATCTGATAGAGAAAGCCTCCTCATCATTTGTTTTAATATTTATTTATTTATTTGGCTGTGCCAGGTCCTAGTTGGAGGATTTGGGATCTTCGATCTCTGTTGTGGCATGTGGGATCTAGTTCCCTGACCAGGGATCAAACCTGGGTCCTCTACATTGGGAGTGTGGAGTCTTAGCCACTGGACCACCAGGGAAGTCCTGATCATTTAAAAACAAATAATTGTTTATTTTTGGCTGTGCTGAGTCTTTGTTGCCGTGTGCGGCTTTTTCTAGTTTCCACAAGTAGAGGGCTACTCTCTAGCTGCAGTGTGAGGGCTTCTCATTGTGGAGGCTTCTCTTGTTGCAGAGCACTGGCTCCAGGCGCACGCGCTTCAGTCATTGTGGCATGTGGGCGCAGTAGTTGTGGTTCTCAGACTCCAGAGTGCAGGCTAATTAGTTGTGGCTCACAGGCTCAGTGGCCCCTCGGCAGGTGGATCTTCCGGGACCAGGGATTGAACTGGTGTCTCCTATGTTGCAAGGTGGATTCTTAACCATTGACCACAAGGGAAACCCTCTGTCATCTCTGTTTAAAATGTTTTTTGTTATTCTTGTATATTTTCTCTTCCAGAATACTCTTTTTTTTTTTTTTCTGGTCAAAATTCATTTTAAATCCCACTAGAGATTTTGTTTGAAATTTGTACATCAGAGGAAGGGAACTATTATTTTGTTTTTTGTTTTCAATTTTGAATTCTCTCATCCAACAACATTGTATATCTCTTCATTTTTATGTCATTCAGGAAAATGTTACAATTTTCTCAAATAGGCTTTGCACATTTCTTCATAGGGTGACTCTATTTTGGAGTTTCTAGTTCTGTTACATGTAAAATCTTTTTGCCATGATATTTTCTAATTGGTTATGGCTAAATGTCTAGGAGACCTCTCAGATTGGGATGTTAAACTTGTCATAACAACCTTACAAAACTCTTTTACGAGTTTTAATAGTTCATTTACAAACTATTTTCTAGTTTGCTTAATCTGTATAACAATGCAGTCGTATTCTTTTTCTCTGCATGAATTTAAATAGTTATATATTTCATTGCAAGAAGACAATCAAGTTTATTTACCAGTTCCTTATTATTGGTTTTATATATATATGTATGTACATGAAACTGTTGGTCCTTCAGTTGTGTCCGATTCTTTGCAACCCCATAAACTGTAGCCCTCCCGGCTCCTCTGTCTGTGGAGTTCTCCAGGCAAGAATACTAGAGTGGGCTGTTATTCCCTTCTCCAGGGGCTCTTCCCTGACCCAAGGATCAGACCCTGGTCT
This sequence comes from Antilocapra americana, assembly GCA_007570785.1. Taxonomy (NCBI): domain Eukaryota; kingdom Metazoa; phylum Chordata; class Mammalia; order Artiodactyla; family Antilocapridae; genus Antilocapra; species Antilocapra americana. The sequence goes on from ML664177.1 coordinate 35,703,097, forward strand.
CCTGCATTGCAGGAGGACTCTTTACCAGCTGAACTACCAGGGAAGCCCCGGGCTTCCTGTTATAATCATTATATAATCATTCTTGTAGCTAAACTGTTCCCCATTGTTTTCAAGTAGGACCCAGGTTGCCGAACTACAGTTCCCACGGGCCACGTCTAGCACCCTGCTTTTGTAAATCAAGTTTTGTGGAACACGGCCACACCCACCGTCTGCTCACTTGTTTGGCTGCTTTCCCACCGCAGTGTGGAGTTGTGTGGCTGCCACAGGGCCTGAAATATTTACTGTCTGCCCTTTACAGAAAAGGTTTACCAAACTTTCTTATATTATATACATATCTTTGGCGGGGCCGGGTCTTCGCTGTTACACGGGCTTTTCTCGATGTGGTGCGTGGGAGCTGCTCTCCAGTTGCGGTTTGGGGGCTTCTCTCGTTGCAGAGCACGGCTCTAGGACATGTGGGCTTCAGTAGCTGCGGTTCCCGGGCTCTAGAGCACAGGCTCAGTAGTTGTGGCACACAGGATTAACTGCTCTGCGGCACGTGGGTTCTTCCCGGACCGGGGATCGAACCCGTGTCTCCTGCATGGGCAGGCGGATTCTTTACGACTGAACCATCAGGGGGGCCCGTTTACCAGTCTTTAAAATAGATTCTGATAGGTGGAAACTGTTTCATCCAAAAGATGCAAATCTTAGACTTTCTAATACATCTGTCAAATTTCCTTTCCAGAAAAGTTGTGTCAATTAATCTTTCTTCAGGATTGTGTCATATTCCTCCTACTCTTGGATACTGGCTGTTCTGCCTTCTCAGATCTTTCTCATTTGAGAGGCTAAAATTAGGATGGCTCTTTTAAATCATGATATGGTTGAACTTCTTATATTGCCTTTATCGGGTACCAGGAGTTCTTTTCTTCATTAACTGGCAGCCCACCTTCTTCACCCTCGCTTTTGTGGATGTGTTCATTTCCATTGCTTTAAAAGAACTAGAAATATTCACTTTGGGACATACATCAAAAATGTTTTTTCAGCTTGTCATTTATTTTTAACTTTGTTTATGACAGCGAATTTAAGAGATTTTTGTAGCCAACTCATTAATCTTTTCCGTGTGGCTTCCGCCTTTGGTATAATACTTGAGAGCTTTCCTGCCCAAGGCTGTGACACTCTTCCGTTTTATTTTTATTTGATGTGTTTGGTTTCTATATTTAAAGCTTTGATTCGCAGAGTGAACGTTGATGTCTATGGTAAGATCGGGATCCAATTTTCCTCTTTATCCTCAGCCCCTCTCCTGCCCACATCACCTCACAGGCAAGAAGTTCTTTACAGAGTTATACTTAAGGGGTCCCTGGAGGGCAAAAGTCACTGGGGTTTGCTGGGGTTCAGGTCTTCAGTCTGAGCCCAAACTGGCTCAGAATCAGAAGAAGCTTTGCCAAACTCATCGTTTTTCTTTTTTTAATTATTTTATTATTTTTTTATTTTCTTTACATTATCGTGTTGGTTTTGCCATACATTGACATGAATCTGCCATGGGTATACATGTGTTCCCCTTCCAGAACCACCCCCCAACCTCCCTCCCAATTCCCTCTCTTTGGGTCATCCCGGTGCACCAACCCTGAGCATCAAACCTGGGCTGGCGATTGATTTCACATATGGTAATTTACATGTTTCAGTGCCGTTCTCCCATATCATGCCACCCTTGCCCTCTCCCATAGAGTCCGAAAGACTCTATACATCTACATTTCTTTTGCTGCCTCACATAGAGGGTTGTTGTTACCATCTTTCTAAATTCCATATATATGCTGTTAGTATACTGTATTGTTGTTTTTCCTTCTGGCTTACTTCACTCTGTATAACAGGCTCCAGTTTCGTCCACCTGAGTAGAACTGATTCAAATATATTCTTTTTAATGGCTGAGTAATATTCCATTGTGTATATGTACCACAGCTTTCTTATCCATTCGTCAGTTGATGGGCATCTAGGTTGCTTCCATGTCCTGGCTATTGTAAACAATGCGGCGATGAACACTGGGGTAGACGTGTCTCTTTCAATTCTGGTTTCCTCGGTGTGTATGCCCAGCAGTGGGATTGCTGGTTCATATGGCAGTTCTATTTCCAGTTTTTTAAGGAATCTCCACACTGTTCTTCATAGTGGCTGTACTAGTTTGCATTCCCACCAACAGTGTAAGAGGGTTCCCTTTTCTCCACATCCTCTCCAGCATCTATTGCTTGTAGACCTTTGGATTCTTCTTTTAATATTTATTTATTTGGCTGTGCCAGGTCTTAGTTGCAGCACAGGGGATCTTTGATCTTAGTTGTCACAAGCAGGATCTAGTTCCCCTACCAGGGATCAAACCAAGGCCCCTGGCGTTGGGAGCATGGAGTCTGAGCCACTGGACCACCAAGGAAGTCCCCAGACTTCAGTCTTGTCCGCACAGTTTTTAAAAATCTGCCCCGAGCGTCTCTCCTGAACTGGGGGTGTGTCAGGCCCGAAGGTCCAAGTCCACCATTGCTTAATGTCATCCATTCTGAAGCAAGCATTTCTAAAACCACTGGCAACAGCGGTACTTTTAAATTCTAAAAATACCTTTCCTGACAAACAGCGCTCTGATTCAGCGGTGCTGGAGAAGGTGTGGGTGGTGGCACCACGCTCACACTGGTAGGAGGAGAGGGAGGAGGCTGCTTCCTAGCTCAGGGAGGAGCCTTGTTTGATCCTTTCTGCTTATATATGGCCCCAGTGTGTGTGTGTGCGTGTTTTCTGTTTCAACACCTTCCTCCTTCCAAAGGAAAGAATAATTTACTTATCCCAAGCCCAAGAATTTCTGAAAGAATAAAAAGATCCTTGAGTCATATCTTTGAGAAGAAACTAAACTCTGATTAACCCAAGGGTGGCTGGGACAAAAGAAGAGGCGATGTTGATGACCTTTACTGTTTGTTCCCTGGTCTGTCCTGGACCGTCTGTCTCCCGTCTTCTGCCCTGACCATCCCTATGCTAGAAAGGCTGGGCTAAGCCAATCTTGTAAGTCCACCTTCCAGGACATCGTGAACTCCATCTCCTGCCTGCCTGCATGCACCCTCAGTCACTCAGTCATGTCTGACTCTCTGTGACCCCATGGACTGTAGCCCTCCAGGCTCCTCTGTCCGTAGGATTCTCCAGGCAAGAATACTGGAGTGGGTAGCCATTCCCTTCTCCAAGGGATCTTCCCGACCCAAGGATCAAACCTGGGTCTCCCACTTTGCAGGCAGATTCTTTACCATCTGAGCCACCAGGGAAGCCTCCACCTCCTGCCTACGCCAGTCTTAATGCTCAAGTTCACACCTGCTTTTAGAGCTTAGATTTATTGGGTTAGAGTTTCAGTAAACTTGAGAGAGTGACCACTTACATCCTGTCTTTTTAAAGCTGAGCAGAAGGGGAAAGGTTTGTTTTTACTATTCTGTAGGATATTAGCTAATATTGGCTAATCTCTCAGCATCTTTTCTTTAAAATATATATATGTATATTTATTATATATATATTAAATATATATTAAACATTACATATAAAATATATTTTTATATGTTATAATAGATTATATATATAAAACATATATACACTTAATTTCTTTATTTGGCTGCATTAGGTCTTAGTTGTAGCATGGGGGGATCTTCGATGTTCACTGCGGAGTGTGGGATCTTTAGTTGTGGCATGTAAACACTTACTTGCAGCATGGGGGATCTAGTTCCCTGACCAGGGATCGAACCCATGACCCCTGCATTGGGAGCACAGGCTCTTAGCCACTAGACCATCAGGAAGTCCCCTCAGCATTGCTTCTTTTATTGCCTATACATACTTTGAGCTCTCCTGTTCACTTTCGAAGCAGCTATCTCAGCCTGCTGGTTCCCTCACTGATGAGTTAAATAAATTTTTGACACAGGTAACTTGAAAAACACACATATACACAACCACTTAAGGACGCATGTTAGTTCACGCATACAGTCACATCAGGATAGAGGCTAAACAGTTCCTAAGCCAGGCTTCAAGCTGGAGTCGTGCATTACATGCCTGCCCAGTCGGGTCTGACTCTTTGCAACCCCATGGACTGTAGCCCGCCAGGCTCCTCTGTCCATGGGATTCTCCAGGCAAGCATACTGGAGTGGGTTACCATTTCCTCCTCCAGGAGATCTTCCCCACCAACGGATCAAACCCGAGTCTCCTGCATTGGCAGGAGGATTCTTTACCACCTGCAACACCTGGGGTCATGCAGAATGCTTTCAAAACATACTAATACCTTGGTCCCTCCTCCCAGAGATTCTAATTCATTTAGTCTGGGGAGGGATCCACTCATCTGTTTTTAAAAGCTCCCAAGTAATTTGAATGCACACCTGATGTTGAAAACCAAGGATCGATCTACAGCAGGATGTCTCAGATGTTGCAGCATATTAGAATTCCCTGGAAGCTTTTACAATTCTGGATGCCCGGCTGTCCCTCAGACCAATGGACCCAGAACCTCTCAGGGTGGGACCTAGGCATCAGCACTTTCTAAAGCTCCTCAGGGGATTCAATGAAGCCGTGACCCATACAGCATCCTGGAATCTTGTCAGTTCACATCAGTACTTTCCCTGAGGATGGAATGCAGGGGCTGGGGGGTGGGGGTGGGGAGAAGAGTCTTATACCTTGAAAATAGCCAGTGCCTGGCACAGCGCCTGTGCTCAGATGCCGGCTGCCCTTCTCACGTGCTCCTCCCAGAAGTATCCTCTGGGGAGAGTGGTTCGGAACCCCAGGGCCCTGGTGGGAGGTGTCCGTCCCCCATAGAACCGGGCTGCCTGGGTGCTCAGGCCCTGGGCAGGGAGCATTCTTGGTGGCCAGTGAGCCATGACTGCTTTCCCACAGAGAGGCCTGCGAGGACCCACGGGGAGCAGGGCGGGGCTCCATGTGTCAGAGCCGAAACAGGAATCTCGTGTAGAGGGTTTCTCGTTGCAAGAGTTCTTCATCTGCGACCCAGTTTTGAAATCTTCCGAGAGCTCAGGACACCCCACAGAAGGTGCGAGAACAGAGGGCAGACCGCACTGACTTCACAGAGACCCCGCAAACGTGCCTGTCCTCCGCTTTCAGCAGACTTGTGAGCGAGCAGTACAGTGAGAACCCATAGACCCGGCACCCTGCATTCACCAATGGTGAGCGTGTTGGCAGTTTTCCTTCTCTGCATCTGTGTGTGTCTCTGTGCACACACTTTTGGGGGCCTGGGTGGGGGGGCTTGACTGTTTGACAGCTGGTCGCTGACATTATGACACTTCATCCTTGAACGCTTGACCCTCCCTCAGACCCTCCTCCATAACCACAACACAGTCATCAGCCGTGGGTGATATAGCAATATATTATCTAACGTAAATTCCATATTTATTTATTTTTCCTGTGATGAAGGCTGCTGCTTCCTTTTTAATTTGTTTGGCTGTGCTGGGTCTTAGTTGCAGCACCCAGGATCTTTAGTGTCCACTGCGGCATGTGGGATCCAGTTCCCTGACCAGGGGCCCAACCCAGTCCCCCTGCAGTGGGAACGTGGAGTCTAAGCCACTGGACCACTAGGAAAGTTTCTTCCCAACGTATTTATAGCTTTTCTTTTTGATCTCAGATCCAAGTGTTACATTTAGTCGTCATGTCTGTTTAGACTTGGTTAATCCAGAATAATTTAATCAGACTTTTACTCTCTATGCACCATCACCTCTGAGCCCCAAAATGCATGTCTCCCCACTGATTTTGCCTTTGGCTCTAGACTCTCATATGGAAACGCTGGGCCCCCTGTACTAATGTCTAGTGGGTGTTTCACACATGTCTGGCACTAAGCCCTTTGATCCAGATCCATCCTTTCAGCCGTCTAAAACCTTCCCAGTCTCAGTACCTGGCACCACCACCCGCCTGATCGCTCACACCAAGAACTGAGTCTTGGCCACTGTCTCTCCTTCCTTCCATAGCCAACCTGTCCACAAGGCCTGCTGGGTTTTACTTCCAGGATACGTCCGGAGATGACCGCTTCTTTCCACCTCCATATTCACCCTATCAGAGCGTCACACCACCCCCCACCTTGTCACTGTGCTGTCACTCACTTGCCTTTCTCCACACAACAGCCAGAGTGTCCTTTCAAACTCTTAAAAATCAGGTCCTGGAACTCCCTCACTGAAGAGGTTCTGATCGCTTGTTATCCTAAACCCTGACTTCTCACTGTGACCTAGCAGCTTTCACTTTTGCCTGAACCTCTGACCTGCTCCCCTCCCACCCTGCCCGCGATCCCCACTGTTCCAGTCACACTGGCCTGTTTTCTGTTCCTCAAACCCCGGAAGCCAGTTCCTTTCCTTTCCCTTGCTATTATTTCTACTTCTAGCCCTCATCCTCAAGTCTTTGCACAACCATGCTTGTGTCCTTCAAGTGTCAGCACAAGCGTCACCTCTTCAGAGAAGCCTTCCTTGCACACTCCTCTCAAGGAACGCCCTCTACACCCCGTCCCCTGTCACTGTCATAACACCCTGCTTGTCCTGCACTGTTTGAGAGGATCTTAACTGCCTGGGTCTTGTCTGTCTCCTCCACATGGGCGGAGGGCTGTGCCTTCCAGGTGGAGCACGGTGCTGGCAAGGAGCAGCTGGCAGTTCCTGCTGTACAGATGCATCTCAGCAGCGCAAGGTCAGCCCTGCCGGGGAGGGGCGGGCAGGTTTCCTCCCACCCGGGAACAGTTGAGAGGCGCCCTCTCCAGGCCAAAGGGTGTAAAAACCACACTTCGGTGCAGCGAGGGGAGGTGGAGGGGTGGGCGTAGGAAAGAACTGAAAAAGGGCTATTTGTTCTGCCACCGCATCTGGACTCTGAAACTCTAGTGTGTATAGGGCTTCCCCGGTGGCTCAGCTGGTAAAGCATCTGCCTGAAGTGCAAGAGACCCAGGTTCCATCCCTGAGTTGGGAAGACCCCTTGGAGAAGGAAGTGGCAACCCACTCTTGCCCAGAGAATTCCATAGACAGAGGAGCCTGGTGGGCTATAGTCCACGCACTTGCAAAGAGTTGGACGTGACTGAATGACCCACACTTTCAGTTTCTTTCATTTTCTCTGCCTCTGTACCGGGGCTCTGAACCTCTACTATGTATGTAAGTCACTCGGGGACTTGACAGTGCAGACTCTGATCCACGCAGGTCTGGGGTCCCCCAACTGTGCGTCTCCTACAAGCTCCCCCATGGTGGTGACTTTGCTGGTGGGGGACCACACCAACCGTGCTTTTGGTACCTTTGGGGTCTGCACTGGCCCCCCCCCTTCCCTTCAGTGCCACGGGAAGATGAGAAAAGAAAGAGCTTGGAGGTGCCCCCATTGCTTCTCTCCCTCCCACTGTCTGCCAGGAAGTGTTTCTTCTAGCAGTGGCCGTCACCTCCGCCCGTGCTGAGGCGCGTGGTGTCTGTCTCCACACGTCTGCTACCGTGACAGACAGGACACGCTCTCCCGGGAGCTGTGCTCAGCTGCCTGCTCCATCACTGCTCTCTTTTCTCTCCAAGCTCTTTTCCTTAAGCAACTCCTGGGGGCTCTGTGTCTGGGGGAAGTCAGGCCCGGCTCACTGCCCTGGTGCAGGACGGCACAGCTGACCAGGCTGAGAATCAGGCGACGGAGGGATTCCCAAGCTTTGGCTCCAGCTGGCTTCCCAGGTGGCACATATCAATGTGCCTGCCGATCCAGAAGACGCAGGTTCGATCCCTGGGTGGGGAAGATCCCCTGGAGGAGGAGATGGCAACCCCCTCCAGTACTCTTGCCTAGAGAATCCCATGGACAGAGGAGCCTGGCGGGCTACAATCCAGGGGGTCGCAGAGGGACAGACACGACTGAGCACACATGCTCTTGAACTTGTAGGCACCCTAGGGGCAGGCTTGATCAGCCCCGGAGGCAGAGGGCTAAGTTAACCTTGGGACGAGCATGGGCTTTGGGGTCTGAGGGGCCTGGATTTGAATCCTGACCCTGTTACTTACTAGTGGACCACCCTGAGCAAATTGCTTAATGTCTCTGAGCCTCGGTTTCTTTTGTTTGTTTGTTTATGGCTATGCTGGAGGGGTTATTCTCTTCTTGCTGAGCACGGGTTCTAGGGCCACAGTCTCAGTAGGTATAGCTTGCGGGCTCTAGGCTTGAGTGGGCTTCAGTAGTTGTGGTGCATGGATGTAGTTGCCCAAGGCATGTGGGATCTTCGCAGAGCAGGGATCGACCCAGGTCCCCTGCACTGGCAGGCAGATCCTTAACCACTTGACCACCAGAGAAGTCCCAAGTCTTACTTTCTTCCTTTGCTAAACTGGTGTCTTCTGCACATGGTTATTGTAAAAACAAGAAATGAGAATGCATGCAAAGCACTCAGTACAGTGCCTGGAAAATGCTGGAATCGCTGAGCTCAGAGTGCCTAGACTGGGAAACTTGAATGCCTTTTGCCCCAGCGTCGCTGACTGGTGATGCCTGGATCCCAGGCTTCCTCCCACACTAGCATCCCAGAAATTCAGCCCCTGGGGCTTGGGCCCACCCCTGTGTCAGACCCTTCTCCCAGGGTAGGGAGGCCTCAAAGGCCTGAAAACCACACCTGCTGAGCCCAAGGAGAAAAAAACAAACATTTTATGAGGGATAACCAGCTTTTCCCTTTCCTGACCAGGGCAATAAAAATGACTGAACATAATAAATACAAGACACCTCAGGAAGTCTGACTCTGGAGGGAACTCTCTGTGGGCTCTGTGGGGGTCCGCTGTTAGCCAATGATTCTCCCACAAGCTTTTCCAATTATCAGCACAGGGCAGATAATAAGCACAGGACGGAAGGGCAGGAGGGACACTGCACAAGTCCCTGCCTCAGAGCCTTGCCCAGCCCCTGCTTAGTTGTTGTTCAGTCTCTAAGTCTTTGCCACCCCATGAACTACAGCACGACAGGCTTCCCTGTCCTTCACTATCTCCCGGAACTTGCTCAAACTCATGTCCATTGAGTTGATGATGCCATCTGACCATCTCTTTCTCTGTTGCCCTCTTCTCCTCCTGCCCTCAATCTTGCCCAGCATCAGGATCTTTTCTAATGAGTCAGCTCTTTGCATCAGGTGGCCAAAGTATTGGAGCTTCACCCTCAGTGTTTCCAGATCAGTCCTGCTGTGTACACACTCGCTGCATCTGGTTGGATAAAGGGGACTCCTTTGACCATGGGGCTGGGCAGCTGAGCATCTTCTCAACACTGACGCTGTGGCTCCATTCAGGACCCATTTAGAATGGCTGCCTTTACCACTCCCAGCCTGGGCTTTTTTCTGGTGCTGTAACTTGAAATTTTCTTGCTTTCCTCAAGGAAATTTTTAATCCGGGCTGAACAGACCCCTGAGATGGGTGAGGAGGTTGGCACCCAGGCAGAGGCTTGTCAGGACCTTTATCTACTACAGTGAACATCGGCTGTGGACTGGAAGGAATTATACCTCCCTCCACTAAGAGTGCAGCCCTGAATTTACAGGCAGAAGCTCAGCCTGGAAGAGTGATATGGGAGAACGTTTTCCTGAGGACACACTAACCCTCATTCCTTCAGACTTTCCATTCCTGGTATCCAGTTCCACGTCAGAAAGCGCTGTTTCATCTTACCTTCTTGCAGAAACCTCTTCATAGATGTACATTTTTGTTTTTATTCCCTTGGCTCAGTGGAAGGCAACGCTGAACAGCATATTTCTTCAACCTCCTTAAAATTGCTGCTGGAAACTTTATCCAGTTTGCCATTTTGCACGATTTGATCTTGTGTGTGTGCCTGTGTGTGTGTATGTGTGTATATATATATATATATATATATATATATATATATATATATATATATTTTAGGATTTTGCACCAGAGAAAAAGTCTCTCCTGATGAACTGATTTCCCTCTCGCATCAGATCATGAGAATCGTGCTGTAACTACAGACTTTTTCTGGTCTTGGTAGTTTGAAAACTTACAACCAATGGTAAATCAGCTTTTCATTTACTTATTTACCTGCTTTTTCTGTAGGGCTCTTTTTTTTTTTAAGCCCAACTATGCATGTCTTTTATTGTAAATAATTTCACAGATGTCAGCCACAACAAAAAAATGAGTCCCCCGCCACAAAAAAAAAAGAGTTTGGATTCAGTAAGAAGAGACTAATTGAAAGGATTATTTCAAGGGAGGGCGAAAAGAAACTCTCAATGTTGAGGAAGCCTTGCAAGCTCTCAGGCAAGGGTTAGGCAAGAGGAGATTTCTTTATAGGAGGAATAAACACAGGAAGAACTGCTGGGGGGTGGAGGGCCACAGGGCAGCTTGGCCCTCGGGGGTGGATCTGAGGCCAGCCTCTGCTTGGAGAGCTGTTGAGAAGGGGCTGCCTGCTGACTCAGCAAGGGTGGCCGGAGTTCACAGTTCACAGCTCCCCTTTGATGAAGAAGGGATGCTTCATCAGAGTTTGGCTAACAAACATTTTGTTCCGTTGGTCGTCGGGGACCAGCAGTTCAAGAATGGAGATTTGGTGGGTGGGCCCCATTGGTTCCTGTTTCCCTCCGTCTAGACTGTGCGCTCCCGGGCCAGGGACCAGCCTTGCTGATTGCTCTGCCCTGCCCAGTCCTGGGCCTGAGTGAGTTCCTCGGTACTCGTGTTCACTGACTGGCTGAATGAGGGCCTTCCTGGAGTTGGGAGCTCACCTCTCTGGAAGGTGCAGGGACAAGCAGGCTGCACCCACCCCCTCCCTGAGGGACCCCAGCCCTGGGCAATGACCTCTGCCCCTTTCCTGAGGGGTCCCTAGCTCCCCCCTCTCCTCCCCCTTCTCTAGAGGGTGCCTGACTCCAGGCAAGCACTGCTGATTCCCACCCACCCCCTATCCTGGGGCAAGGTGGAGGAGAGGTGGGGAGGTGGGGGAAGGAGACAGGAGCAGCAAGGCTGCAGCCCTAGGAGTGGGGGCTGGGCCGGGCAGGGTCCCCTTCTGCCCCCTGGCGGGGCCCGACCTTCCCCAGGTGACCACACGCTCCCCTGCCCCGCTGCCAGGACCCCTCCTCTCTCAACTTGTCCTGTCTGTGCAGGGATGCCCTGTCTTTTCTCTTTCCCCTCCTTCTCTCTCTCGTCTCTCTCCAGCCCATCTCTCTCTGGCCCTCTGATCTCTCCTATCACTTCCAGTTGGCCCCAGGTCTCAGCAGGGACCAGACACAAGGGCAGGGGTGGGGCAGGACGGATGGAATGTCAACCCCACAAAGGCTTTTTTATCCAATCTCATCACTACCCCACCCCTCTCCTCCTGTCTACTCAGACCAACCTGCCAGTGGGTACCTTTACACCCATTTTACTGGTGAGGAAGCTGAGGCACAGACGACAGTTGTAGCTTGCCCCAGGTCTCAGCCAGGACTTGAATCTGCACCTCTCCAGACCCCAGTACCGCAGATAGCCAGCTCTGCGTCCACTTTTCCTGAGGCTTCTCAAGTTTCTCAGGCCTCTCCTCACTTCCCTGACCCTGGTCTGGGAGAAAGGACCAGAGAGGTTTTCTTAGGACCAAAGAAAGGTAACTCGTCTGAAATATCTCCATTGCTGAAGGACAATCTTATACTCACACACAAAAAGAAACTAAGTTTGGGAGATGGGAGTTAGGCCTGGGCTGGGGAGAGGAGGCAGAAGAATTCCCCAGCCACTCCTGTGTTCCTCACTCTGAAGTGACCTCTGACCTGCACATCAGTAGTATCAGTAGTGTTCGTGCTGAGTCGTGTCTGACTTTTTTGCAATCCATGGACTGTAGCCTGCCAGGCTCCTCTGTCCATGGAATTTTCCAAGTGAGAATACTGGAGTGCGTTGCCATGCCCTCCTGCAGGGGATCGTCCGGACCCAGGGATCAAATCTGCATCTCTTGCATCTCTTGCGTTGGCAGGCAGGTTCTTTACCATTATCACCTCCCACACATAGAGGGTCCTAGAGCCTTTTGGTTGGTGAAGGCGGCCCGTCATGCTGAACCTACCCGTGCGAGGCTGTGCTGAGATCGTTAGAAGGTGCTTCTCAGAAAGGGGCTCCTCGGGACTTGCCTGGTGGTCCAGTGGTTAAGAATCTACCTTCCAATGCAGGGGACGTGGGTTTGATTCCTGGTAAGAGAACCAAGATTCCATATGCCGCAGGGCAACTAAGCCTACGGGCCAAAACTACTGAACCTGGGCCCTCTGGAGCCCAAGAGCCACAACTAGAGAAGCCCGTGTGCTGCAACAAAGACCCAGCGTGGCTGCCCCCCTGCAAACAGAGAAAGAAAGAGAAGAGCTCCTCTGCGTGGGAGTCTGGGAAGCACGTCAGGAAAAAATGAGCTGCCTTCTCGGCCGCAGGGAGCCTTCGGAATGCTCCATGCACCTCTAGGGCCGGAGGTAGAGGCCGATGCCAGCCTTCTTTGCTCTGGGAACCCTTCGTGCATCAGCATCTTTGTTACAGAAATGCAGAACTGACGGGCTCTGTGGGTAGCGCAGAGTGTGGGGTGAAACGTGTTTGGGGCGTGGCTGCCACTGCTTCCCCAGAGGAAGCAGAATGTGGCCTTGTGATAACGGTGTGGGGTTTGGTCAGCAACTGTTTACTCTGGGGCCACAAGGCTGGTGGCAGCGTACACCATCATGTGTGAGTCTGGCCCCTCTGTCTCCCAGGAGGGTAACTGTGCTACACAACTTTGAAGGGGACTGAATGGCGTCTCTGGGAGTTGTGCAGTGCACAACCTGAGCAGCTGAACATGGTAGTCCTGGTCGTGGCCTCGTCGTGGTTGTCTCACTGTTGCAACAACCTGTCTGTTGACTTCCTGGCTGCAGCTGGCCTCCTCTGGTGTCTCCTGCCTCCCGTCCCCTGTGTCACTTCTCCAGGCCTATCCTTCTTCAAGCCTCTTCTCCCCTCAGTCAGCTGCCAGAGTCTACAGGTGCCCTCCAGCTGTGCAGGGCGCTGGGAGAGGAGTTCAGCTTCTGAGATAGATGGGCTGTATCATCTTGGGCAAATCGCTTAACCACTCTGGGGCCAGCATCTCCATTTGTAAAATGAGGATAAGATGCTTGGGATTCTGAGCTTCGGGAGGCCAAAGGCTGTCTGTCACTCATCTCTGTTCTAGTGTCTGGCACCTCCTAGGTCCTGGGGAATGTTTGGTCATTGTGATGAAAACCTTTCTGCAGTCTCCCTGCTTGTGTTTGATTGACTTATCCCGGATTTCTCGAACATTGCCTGCCCTGCTGACTCCTAGGCTTTGCCTCTGCTGTTCTCTCCCTTAGAATTTCCTCTGCTGTTCTCTCCCTTAGAATTTCCTTCTGCTCTGTCAGCAGCCCTAAGCATTTAGGGGACAGCTCAGATGCCACCCAAGAACCTCTCCCAGCCCTCTCTCCCCAACCCCACTGACCTGAAACAGCCTCCCCCTCTCCCATAACCCTGACACTTCTGTCTGACGGTGGGGTCCTTCTGTACCAGCCAGGCTCCTCTGTTGTTCTAGGCAGAGGAGAAGTTGGCACTTCACTGCACCCTGTGGGGGTTCCCAGAGCCTACATGGTGCCAGGTACAGGGTAGGACTCAGGATGGAAGGACCCAGAGTGGACCAGAAGTTGGTGATGGCCACAGTGCTCCTTCCATCTTTGCAGTCTCTCCCAGGCCTCTCAGTGGCCCCTGATGGAGGGAGGAAATTCTGGGCAAGATGGGTGGCCCGGCTGCCTCCCAGCACAGGCTCAGTTGGGGCTGGGCTGGCTCAGTGTGCTAATACTGACACGGGGTGTGGGGTGGGGCACTTCAAGTTCGGGTTTGGAGTCTATTGAAAAAGTGGTCTTTGGGTCTAGTGCAGAAGTGAGCACGTTGGAGACTCATATTTGGTGTCTTGGCTCACCAAGCCTGTGTTGTTGCTTAAAAAGAAAAAACACAACATTTAAAATGCTTAATTCAGGACCCGGCCTTGTGGTAAGTGAGCAGTGTCTGCTGTCTGCGGAAGGAGGAGCACAGCTTTGCCTAGAGAGCATGGACTTTGGGGTCAGAAAGGCCTGGGTCTGAATCCCAGCTTGTCCCATTCCTCGTGAGAGTTTGGGTACATCCTGTCATGTCTCCGAACCTCAGTTTCCTTGTCTGTGAAATGGGCACAGCCTGGTACACTCTTCCTCAGACTTGTGGAGATTCAGGGAGATGGAGTCAGAGCCTGAGGCGTTGGTTAGGAAGTCGTGGCGCCTGACAGTGAGCGGAGCCCTGGAAACACGGGTAGCTATAAATATTTCGACTTCACTTCTGCTGTCTGGCAAGGAACCAGGAAGTTCTTGGACCGCTTTATTTTTTTCTCGCTTTCCATGACTAGCAGGTAGCTTTCTCTCCAGGACTATTTTTTTCATGGAAACAAAATTGTGTATTTTTTCGTATCACTTCACAGGAGCGATCACACATGACTAGTAGAGAACAACTCTGCTATAAACCTGGCTGGGTGGCGTGCTAAGCCCTCACCACCCACAGCCCCCCACCCAAGAGCCCCACACCATGGTCCCTGCCCACAGCCCCCCACAGACCCCCACCGCCCACACCCCTCCACCTACTGCAGCCAGGGTTGCCCCTGGCAACCCTCTCACCCACCTCACAGCCCCACATCCCCAGCCTCCCGGCTCCCTGCCCCCAGCTCCCCATCCCCACCTGTCTGATAAGTACCTTAAGGCCATTTGCCACAGAGGAGCAGGTGCACAGGTGAGGCAGAAAGCTCCCTCCCCACACACAAGCCTGGACTCAGATCAAACTCTGTCCACACCTCCATCCTCCCCAAAGACCCCTCAGCTGACCCCTAAGATGCACAGAGAAGAACCACTGCCAGGAAGCCCAGCAACGCCACGAGCCAAACAGCCAGTCAGAAATCAATGGGGGGCATCACTGGTGACCCAGTGGTTAAGACTCTGTGCTTCAAATATAGGGGGTGCAAGTTCGATTCCTGGTCGGAGAACCGAGATCCCACATGCAGCAAGAAAAGAAAGAAATGGGTGTCGGACTCCTCAGTTTGACAGGGTGCTTTCCCTCGGGACCGCCCAAGAGGGTGACAAGACTTGTCTGGGGAACCCTGCCCTCCCCTCAGGAGCACACTGTGGGGACTGCTGTCATCCACACTCCAGGTCCTTCCTGTTCGAAGTGTGGTCTGGGGAGGGAGCACAGAACCCTGACTCTGAGGACTCTGCAGACTCTGAGGCTGAGCCCAGACTGGCTGGGTCAGAATCTGCATTTTAGCCAGACTCCAGGTGGCTCGTTCACATGCTCCCTGAAGTCTGAGATGTGTGCCTGCAGGTACCTGTGATTGAGCTTGGAATCACCTGGGGACTTTAAGCTGTGCTGATGCCTGGGTCCCACACCCGGGTCTGGATTTCACTGGCTTGAAGTTTGGCCTGATGCAGAGAGTTTTTTTTTTTTTTTTAATTTAACTTATTTCTGTATTTATCTTTGGCTACACTGGGTCTTCGTTGCTTCGCACAGGCTTCCTTTAGCTGTGACAAGCAGGGGCCCCTCTTCGTTGCAGTGCGTCTCTCTTGTTGCAGAGCGCAGGCTCTAGGGGCGCAGGCTTCATTAATTGCAACACATGGCTCAGTAGTTGCAGTGGGCAGACTCGGTACTTGTGGCACATGGGCTTAGTTGTTCCGTAACATGTGGGATGTAAGGGTCTTCCCAGGCCAGGGATTGAACCTGTGTCCCCTGCATTGGCAGGCGCATCCTTATCCACTACACCACCAGGGAAGTCCTGAATGTGAAGAGCTTTCAATGCTCTTCAGGTGATTTTAATGTGCAGAGAAGTTTGGGAAATCATGGTTCTCAGTCTTATCCATGGACCTCTAAGCTGTGTTATTGCTTGTTTGTAAGTCGGACTTGGTGAGAGGAAGGGCATAAGTTCAGGTGGCCCTGGCTGATGTGTGGATGGGTGCACGGCAGACAGGGTCTGGGATATCGCCTTGGAGATGTGCAGGGAGGCAGTGAAGCCCTTGGACCCACCTCAGGGAGGCCCAGGGGGAAAAGGCACCATCCTAGGGTCCCAGAGCTGACTGGTGGCAAAGCCTGACCCAACACTGCCTTCCCTGGCATTCAGAGGTGCTACCTCCACCCCTCGGTCCTCTAAACAAAACCTCAGCTAGGTACTGATCGGTAAGCCCATCTCTGCTCTGATCTTGCTTTGCTGGCTGTTGGCTCAGGGCTGCAGCCAACCAGCCCTGAAGCCAAGAAAGTTAAATCCACCAAAGCGAGACGTGTTAACCTAGGGGTCCCCAGCCTGCAGGATCTAGTAGTGCCTGATGGTCTGAGGTGGAGCCGATGTGATAATAATAGAAGCAAAGAGCACAAGAAATGTCATGCGCTTAAATCATCCTGAAACCATCCCTCCTTCCCCGCCCCCATCCGTGGAAAAATTGTCTCGCACGAACCCAGCCTCTGGTGTCAGAGAGGCTGGGGCCCACTGTGTTAACGCACTGGGCCCTCGTCCTCCTGTGTGATGAACACACACTGGGAGGCTGCTCAGCTTCTTGGAGAGCAACAGACTCTAAGCGGGCAGGGTCTGAGCCCCAGCCCTGCCACCCATCAGCTGTCTGCCTCACACTCACCCGACAGCCTCTTAGCCCTCAGTTTCCTCACCTGTAAAGTGGGCACAATAGTACTTCCTGGCTTCAGGGAGTGTTCGGGTTGAGTGGGATGAAGGGCACAGAGCTGCAGGCTGGGCCTAGCAGTGTGGGCACCAGAGAGAGTTGAGGTGGCTGAGGGCTCCGCATCACTTGGCGTGGCCCCGGGGATTTCGGGAATACCAGTCTCGGCCCCCAGCAGCACTCCCTGAACCTCTGGGGCCCGGGACCGAAGGCACATACCTTTCTTCTCTGCCAGACACACGGGCTCAATTGCCATCCCCCACGTGTGTGTTTGATGGCTTCGGGGAGAGCTGTGCTCCCAGTGTGGGGAACTCCCTAGCCTCCCGGGGCTCATCGAGCAGAAGCTGGCTACGGTTGGTGCCACGCTTCGCACTGCGTGGGCCCACTCACGACTGAGCAGCTGCCACTGTTACAGTTACTTTTATTCCTCCCTCTAGGAGCCCAGAATCAAAAGGAAACGTTAGCTCTGCAGCCTCGTTACCAAGAGCAGAGGAACGGGGTGGGGTGGGCGGGTTTAGATCTTCTCAGCCAGGGCCTCGCAGGCTCAGAGTCACAGCATCTCAGAGGGCAGGGCCCCCGGAGGCTGTCCGGTACGACGCTTCATCTTAGAGATGGGGACACAGACCATCCGCAGCCCTGGACTTCCCCAGCTGTGAGCGGGGCTGAGCTGGATCCTAGTTCTCCTGGCTCTGGGGTCGGGAGGTCATTCCCCTGCCTTCTATGATGGCTGCAGCCAGGGAGGAATTAGGGTAGTTCTCCAGAGACCTCACCCCCTAGCCAGTGTTTTGGTGGGAAATGCAGAGTCTTGGGCCCCAGTGCCTGACTCAGGAGCTGGGGTGGACCTAGGGATCTGCATCCTCAGCAAGCTCGTCTGATCAAAGTTTGGAATCACTGGTGTGGACTCTCCCTCTTGGTCCCAAAGCCCCAGACCTGAGCTCTGGGCCTCCTCACTCCTCTCAGGAGTCAAAATCGCAACCCCAAATCACAGAAGGCACTACTTGTGTGGCATAGCTGCCAAGAGCGGGAAGGGGACAGAGGCAGAGTCCTGTCACGGATGAGTACATGCACCCTGGATCCAGGCAGCCTGGAATCGAATCCCACATCTGCCACTTCTACCTGTGGGTCCTTTTACTCATTTATTTTTTTAGGTCTTTACTGAATTTGTTACAGTATCGCTTCTGTTGTTGATGTTCTGGTTTTGTGGCAGAGAGACATATGGGACTGGACCTGAACCTCCTGCGTCAGAGGGCGAGGTCTTAACCACTAGACCAGCAGGGGAGCCCCGAGTTGTGGGTCCTCCACACATTTCTTCAGCCGCTGGCGCCTCTGTTTCCTCACCTGTAGGTTGAGGAAGTGAAGCTTCCCTCCTGAGGTGTTGTGAGGGTTCGATGAGTTAATACAAATAAATAACTTAGGCTGGTATCTGGCATGTAGTAAAGTCCGTAGAGATGTCACTGTTTATGCCCATTTTACAGGCTGGCTAAATTACGCTGAGAGAGGTTAAGAGACTGTCCTAAGGTCACACAGCCATTAAGCAGCAGAGCTGGTTGGGGCTTCAATCCTTGTCCTACATAACAGCTGCCTGAGTGTCCACAGCTCCCCCAGCCCTGCCAGCCAACGGCAGCTCTGGGGGTGGGTTACAGACTGGCCAGGAAAAACACCCCCATCCCCACCCCTCTAACCCCTCGTTGCACACCTTGGGTTAGGCTTGGTTGTCAGGACAGAAGCTGCTGCCACCCTCAATCTCGAAACCTCAATTTTTGTTATGGCGATACCCACTTACACTCAGTTGAAAGCTTACTTTCAATTTCTGATAGAAACTGCACTTCAGACCTCCGCATTTTGGTCTAAGAGCATGTTTTCAAGCATCAGCTCTTCTGGTCCTGGTGCCACTTTCTTGTCTGGGAAAGAAAGTGGAGTTAAGAAATTCCCTGGTGATCCAGTGGTTAAGACTCCACGCTTCCAAAGCAGGGGACGCGGGTTCGATCCCTGGTTGGGGAACTAAGATCCACATGCCACATAGTGCAGCCAAACGGAAAGGCAAGTCCAGAGGTCCTTAAACCGAGTCTCTGCCTCGAGCCTTCTGGCGTTTGGAGAGGACCTCACAGCGCCCCTCTACCCCCCTGCCCCCCCCCCCCCCCGTCGTCTTCCTCTGACTTCATTCTCATCTGAGTGCTTCTGCTGGAATTGGGAAGTTTGCTCTAACGTCTGGCTGGGGCCCACCTTCAGAAATGGCCCCGAAGTACCTCTCTGGTTGTCCCGAGGGCTCAGGAACAGAGAGGGGCCATTCAAGCCTGCGGAGGGCCTGGCAGGCACCTCGCCCGCTCTTTCCTCCGCCCACCCCTCTCCTTCTTGGTGGCTCCATTGCGGCTCCTTTGCTCTTCTTTCATCCCCACTGGGATAGAATCTGCCCTGAGCGGTCAGGCCCGGGCAGCTCTCAGGGCCCATTCTAATGAAGGTAACTGAATGCCCAGGCGGCTGAAACCGGCCCTTTACAAAGCAGCCAGGGGAGGGCTGCCCTCAAGGGCAGAATGTGCCAGCTCTTGTTTGCCTCAGCGTGGCATTTGAGACGGGCTGGGCCCTGCCACGCAGATGGAGGGGCCCAGGAAGGGGAAGGGGCCGGAGAGCAGGTTTATTTGGGGTGAACTGGGCTGGTTCATGGCAGTTTGCTCTCAGTGCTTCCAGAAGTTGGAAAGGCAAACAGTGGATTTGGGTCACAAGGGGGTGGATGAAGGAGATGGTTGGATTAACCAGGATTCTGCTGCCAAATGCAGGGGCCCAGGGCTTTGGACTTGGGACCCTTCTGATCAAAGCTTCTCCTTCCTTCCTTTCCTTCCTTCTTCCCTTCCTCCCTCTGCTCAGATTCCATAGGTGCCAAGGTGCCCTTGGGCAGACACGTGTCACTACTGTCCAAGGCTTCGTTTCTTAGACTCGAGAGGTCTGCAGAAGAGTGGAAGGGCTTTGGGAGGCAGGCCTGTATCCAGATCCTGGCTCTAAATGTCCTCGGGCAGGTTATGTAATGGTTTTGAGCCTCAGTTTTCTCATCTGTGAAATGGGAAAAGTAGTGAATTGCTCTGAAGCATCCAGATTTTGTGGGACCTGAAGCTCTTAGAATGTATAGGGTCATCCTTAAGGATCTCGATATAGCTTCCTTGTACAAATTTTACAAAGCACGTGACTGCCTGAACACACTGGCAGGGCCCCTCCCAAGCATGTGAGGATCTTAGACATTTAAGCTTTATTAGCTTCACGTGTACACATCTACCTGGTAGGACTGTGAAGGATCAAGTGAGCTAATATGTGTAGAGCTCCTAGAACAGTGCCTGGCGCAGAGTGAGGCCCTCGTAAGTGTTAACTTTTAATCTTACTGGCTCTCAGGGTTGTTGTGAGCATTAGGCGTATGCAGGGTTAATGCTTGCAGCCAAGTGTGGACTTGGGGCTGGAGATATGCTCATTAGCTCACCTAATAGTGCTCACAGTGGGCTGGGCACTGTGATGAGGTCTGGGGTCAAAACACTTTCAATCTGGGAGAGGTAACCAAGACATCAGTTCATCATGTACATAAGTGTGTGCTCAGTCTCTTCAGTCGTGTGCGACTCTTTGCAACCCCATGGACTGTAGCCCTCCAGGCTCCTCTGTCTGTGGGGTTCTCCAGACAAGAATACTGGAGTGAGTTGCCATGCCCTCCTCCAGGGGATCTTCCCGACCCCAGGGATGGAACCTGTGTCTCTCATGTCTCCTACATTGGCAGGCAGGTTCTTTACCCACGAGTGCTGCCTGGGAAGCCCTAGTTAATCATGCAGATAGGCAATTCCGAATGGGATGGTGATGGTATGAGAAGCTGAAGGTGTGTCGGGTGGTCTCTGAGTGAAAGTTGCTCAGTCATGTCTGACTCTTTGAGACCCCGTGGACTATACAGTTCGTGGAATTCTCCAGGCCAGAATACTGGAGTGGGTAGCCTTTCCCTTCTCCAGGAGATCTTCCCAACCAGGGATCGAGCCCAGGTTTCCCGCATTGCAGGCAGATTCTTTACCAGCTGAGCCACAAGGGTGATCTTTAGGGGAGAATCATTTGACTTGGAATGTAAAGAAAGTTCTCTCTTGAGACATGAAAAGAAGGAAAGAATTCTTATTACTCTAATTTATGCACATCCATCTGGAAGGCAGGCTGGCACAGTGACCAAAGTCCAACTAGAAGGTAAACAAAGGTTATCTTGTTCCATCTCCTCAACAACTCTGAGATGAGAGAATGGAGCTCAAGTGGGAGAGGTCTTCCTTAGCTGAAATATATGTACTCGGTGGTAGAGCTGGGATTCAAACCACGTGGTTGACCTAAATGCACAGATGCCCTTGTAGACTCATGTGACCTCATGACCTTCTCAGAGGTCATACTACTGCTACTACCAAAGCAGGTATGACCTCCCTGGGGTATCAGACTCCAAAGCAGTCTCCCAGACTTGGAAAGCCTTCCTGATGTTCTCATGCACATCCGTCATCAGTACAACTCCACAGACCCAGTTCCCATGGCCAGCCCTGTCCTGGCTTTCTGGTCTACCCACTTGGTGCATCTATTCCTGCAGGGGCCATTGATGCTCTGTTACTTGTTACCTTGGAGGCCTGGAGGTGCTCACAGTGTGAGGCACAAGATGCACGCAAACCGTTAAAACAAAGCTCAGAGTTCAAAAAACAAGTAGGGAAGGAGGAGCCCAAGTATTGGGCTCAGAAAACCAGAGTAGGGGAATAAGCTTCTCCCTGGGCTCGACAGGCATGGCAGAAGGGGGAATGGGTGAGACATAGCTCTCATGACCCACCAGAAGGAAGCAGATAGGCTGGAGGTGGGTAGGATGGGGACCAGCACTCCTTAATCACCCACAGTGAGCCACCACTGTGTTAGGCGCTCAACACCTTCTTGTTGTTGTTGTTTAAGTTTTGTTGACTTATTTGGCTGTGCTGGGTCTTGGTTGAGGTACGCGGGATCTTCCATCTTGCATCTTCATTGCAGTATGCAGGATCCTTAGTTGCAGCATGTGGGATATGGTTCCCTGACCAAGGATCGAACCTGGACCCCCTACACTGGGAGCATGGAGTCTTAGCCACTGGATCACCGTGGAAGTCCCTTCCCTGGCCTCTTCTGGAGACAACTCTGAAGGGCCATCCCAGCTCCAGAGCACCTTCAGGGTCAAGTGAGGCCTCGTTACAACTGCCTTACTATTCACCTCTCCCTCTGCTCCATCTTGCTTCCCTCATGCCCTCTCTGGGTCGACCCCTAAGACGCCCCTCAGTCAACTCCCTCCACAGACAGTTGGGACCTCGGAGGAGAGGTCCAAGCTGGACATGAACCTTTGGGAGCCCCAAAGGAAAAGGAGAAGTCAGTCCTGGGGAGGAAACCAGGAAGGCAGGCATGCTAGAAGCCAGGCTGAGAAGCTGAAGCAGATAGGTTCCACCGGGTCAAGTGCTGCGGTGAGGTGAGGACCCACGTGGCTCTGGCTCATTCATTTCCACCCTGTGGAGGGTCTGGAGGGTTTTCAAAGCCAGGGCATAATCTGGTATGGAGATAAAGACAGTTCGAAGGGGACACTGATGGGGTTGCGGGTAATTGCAAGGACAAAGAACCTTCAAGGGAGGAAGTCTGGGATCCGAAGAGTAGAGTCCCTCTGTGAACCAGGCATTGCGGCAGATTGGAGGCATAAGGGACCTGCACAGGTGGGTGTGCAGGCCAGCGAGGGATCAGGAGTAGGGTCTCTTCTGGCTGCTTCTATTAGGTGATCATCAGCTGCAGGTGAGCAAGGGGGAAGCAGTGATGCATGGAAAGGAAGAGACCCGACTTGGCCTAAGGGCTCCCCGCTGGCCAGTGGCGAAGGTGTGATTCAAACCCGGCCCCAAACTAACTTGCAACCCTGGCCTCTGGGCTTCCCCAGCTGGAGAAAGTGCAAGGAATGTCATTCCAAGCAGAGGGAGCCACAAAGTTATCGATTACCCGTTCAGCAGGTAACACAGGTAGTAACACTACAGATGGGTGTGGCGCTATCGCTGTGCTAAGTACCCTATGTGGTCCGAGGCCTTAGCCACTCTGCCAGTGGCCCACACCTCCAAGTGTTCTTCGCGAGTTATTTCACTTAACACCCACCTCCCTCCCCATCCCTTGGTCACCCTATAGCTCAGACACAGTCCATCCTTATATCTTACAGATTCCATAGTTGCAGATTTGCTTACTTGCTAAAATGTATTTGTAATCTCCAAATCAATACCCGCAGCATTTTCGTGCTCATCGGCAGACATGCTCAGAGATGACAATTTGAGTTGCCCACCTTGAGGTCTTCACTTTCATTCTGCGAACAAGTGTCCCTTCAACAGCATTTTTCAAGCCATGCTGTTGTGTTTGGTGTTTTTTTTTTTGCAGGGGAATGACCCTCACATGTAGGACTGAAGTGCTCCTCGTGTTCCCGAGTGTGGGAAGGCTGTGATATGCCTCATGGAGAAAATGCATGGTGCATAAACTTTGTTCAAGCATGAATTATAGGTGGCACTAGTGGAAAGAACTCGCCTGCCAATGCAGGAGACATAAGAGACGAGGGTTGATCCCTGGGTGGGGAAGATCCCCTGGAGGAGGGCACAGCAACTCACTCCGGTCTTCTTGCCTGGAGACTCCCCATGGACAGAAGAGCCTGGTGGGCTACAGTCCATGGGGTAGCCAAGAGTCAGACACGACTGAAGCTACTTAGCACACAGGGCTGTGAATTCAGTGTTAATGAATCAACACCATCCATCAAATAGCATGTCTTTAAACATGCAGAAAACCAGGTCGGGTATTGATTGGTTAACGAAAACGTGATCAGAGTCTGGCAGGAATCAACTTGAACACCAGCTGTCAGCTTGAAGCAGAGCTGGGGCTTGAACCTGGCTGGCCAGATGTGAATGTGGCCCTGTGGTCGAGTGAGACAGCAGGGGCCCGGGCCTGGAAGAAAGATTTCTTTTTCTGGGCGCCACCCCTCTCTCCCTCCCCTGCGAGGGCCCCCTCTGGGCCCGGCCCCTCCCGCCTCTGTACCTGGACACAGCAGCCCCTTCAGCCTGCCCGGGCTGCGGTTTTCCCGTAAGTGGGAGGAACACTGGCTCAGTGTCCCGGGGCTGGGGCCTTTGGTTTCCCGTTGCAGAGCCCGGCCCTGGAAGAGAAGCCACAAACGAGGTGTGTGTGTCTGAGAGGGAGGCCGGTTCCCAGCTCCAGACGAGCCTGTTTGTTCAGGGGCAGCCGGGCCCAGCCTGGGTTGGCCCTGGCCTTGCCCCACCCCGCCAAACCTCCCTGCCCTCCACCCACCATCTCCCAGACTCTCATCCTGCAGAACCCACAGCCCTACTTTTGTCATTTACTGGCCGGCTTGTTTGTTGTGGGTTTAGGGTGTTTTCTCATCTCCAGATAATGGAGGAGACAATTGTGGGGAACTGTGTTCTCCAAGTGGAATTACAAGCCCTTGAGGACATGTCCTTCTGCCCTGAAAAAAGAAGATGTAAGGTGATGTTCATCCACTCCCAGGCTTGTCTCAAAGTCATGCTCCTCTCAGGAGTGGCTGAATTCCTGAGATGAATGGCCTCCAGCCTAGAGCGTCCCTGGGGCATGTCTGATTTACTGCGGAGAGCAGGGGTGCAAGGAGGTCTCAAAGGGCTGTGAGAAGGGGGTCGTGACCGTGTGAGGGGGACTTAGAGGGCCTGGGGCCCCACCTTGTTGGAGAGCAGCTGTTCTGGGCAGGCTGCCTCCAGAACGACTCTGGGGAGGGTTGGGGTGGGTGACCCAGCAGAGAGGGCAGCTCGGATGCTAAGCTGAGAAAGAAGCCCGGGCCTGAAGTAAAAAGGACCCCATATGATGGCACAGGACCCCATCGTATACAGAACCTGCAGCTCAAGGAACAGCAGCCCAGGCAGTGTTTGGACCCCAGCATCTCAAGTGGAGGGCCTCTCTGGGGATTCACACACCTAGCTCATGCGAGTGTGTACACTTGCTAATGCTTGGCAGGGAATCCCCCGCCTTAGCGCACAGCCCTGGGTGTCCAGCTCTGGCCCCAGTGAGCCCTGGACTCTGTGTCCCCTTCTTATATTTCCAGGTGGCTGGCCTGTGGTTTCTGCTCAGTGAATGTTTGAATAACTAGTGACTGGATGAATAAATGATCTTGGTTCCACTGTGATTGCTCTGAGGAAGTGATGTTACAAATCTCAGCCGCCTTTTTTTTTTTTTTGGTCAACAGTTCTGGGGGGCGCCCCCTGTGGGCTTGAATTCTGGCTTTCCATTTATAGGTTTTATGTCTTGCAATAACCTTGGTAAGCCTCTGTTTCCCCATCTGTAGAATGGGGATAATACCTGCCTCACCGGATTGTTGTGAAAGTTAAATGAGTGAATAACATGTGAAGCACTTAGAACAGAGCCTGGTGCTCTAATCAGTGCTTTGTAGGTGTTTGCTATTCTTATCTTTCAAATGAAGATACTAACATCCTGTTACTGTGTGTGTTTGTGTGTCTGAGTGTGAGCGTGCCAGGAGCCTGGTGCATTGTTTTCCCAAGTATATTCCTTACAACACCGATTCCTTTTGTTGTTAGTAAGAAGGGGTTCTGTCCAAAGCTGGACAGCCTTAAAAAACCCCCAGGCTCTCTCCCCTGACATGCTCTGTGACATCTCCAAGGAGGAGCCAAGAGTTTTGCCCGCTGATTCAACCACAAACCCTTTTTTATGCTTTCAGAGTGTGATGGGGGCTCTGCAAAACACATTTTTGAAAGCAACACATATTTCTTCCCTCTCTCTCTCCCTGGAGCCCTGGCCCCATCCTTCTTCTCTCATCCAGTAGCACCCAGGGAAAAATCAGGGCTCATGTCCTTGGGCTTGTCTCTGGGGCAGGAGGCAGCAGCCAAGTTCCCACCAGAAGGGTGGCCAGCTCTCCACTCTCATGTGGTCCGCCAGGCAGGGAGGATGATATCCCACCTTCAAGGGCAGGACGCTCCCCAGGTCGTATCACGAGGTGCATGGGGACACATCACAGAGGCCAGGTAAGAGCTGCAACTGATTAAAGTAATGCTGAGTTGGACAGTGGACGCTGCCCCAAGAATGATGGAGAAGGGCAGGAGACCTGACTTGCTCACAGTCTTTTATCATCCTTATTAATTAGTTTCTGCTGATTTCAGACCATTCAGTTGCTGCCAGTAAACTGGTTTTGCAGTAAGAGAGGCAGCTGGGAGTCCTGGACATGGGCCTGTAGATCTGAATGTGCGTCTTTCTTCTGCCACCCTGGCTATAGTACTAACCCTTTCAAGCCTCAGTTTCCTCATCTGTAATCTAGGTGCAGTATATCTATCACACAAGATGATTGGAGTAAAATAAATGAGAAGAAATGACTGGCATACAGTGGATCTCCAATAGTTAGTTATTGTTGTCCAGTCGGTCAGTTGTGTCCGACTCTGCAACCCCATGGACTGCAGCACACCAGGCCTCCCTGTCCGCCAACTCCCAGAGTTTACTCATACTCATGTCCATTGAGTTGGTGATGCCATCCAGCCATCTCACGCTCTGTTGTCCCGTTCTCCTCTAGCCCTCAATCTTTCCCAGCATCAGCGTCTTTTCCAAGGAGTCAGTTTTTTGCATCAGGTGGCCAAAGTATTGGACCTTCAGCTTTAGGATCAGTCCTTCCAATGAATATTCAGGGTTCATTCCCTTTAGGATTGACTGGTTTGATCTCCTTGCAGTCCAAGGGACTCTCAAGAGTCTTCTCCAACACCACAGTTCAAAAACATCAGTTCTTAAGCGCTCAGCTTTCTTTATTGTCCAACTCTCGCATCGGTACATGACTACTAGCTGCTGTTAATAATAAGCTACAGGGAATAATAAGATCGTGTCATAGCTAACACTATCTAGGAGGAGGGCAGCTGGATCTTGGAAAAGATCTTTCTCATTTCCTTGTTTCTCTCCTTTCAAATTCCATCTCAGGAACTTCAGAAGAGACGTCAGGCCCCACCTAAAGAAATAGCTTAAGGGAAAGACGTAAACAGCTAGCCCTGTGAGGGGTGGAAGGCAGGATCTTGTGGAATGTCCAGGGAAAGCAGTTTTTTACTTAGAGGGCAGGATAAAGTCCTGGGGCCCAGCTGCTCTTCCCTGAAGCAAAAGTCGGTGTCTAAATCCAGGGTGAAAATAGTCCCCTACCCCCAAAGTCTCTGTCCTGCTTTGGTTTCCTTCATCTCCTTTGTAGTACATGTCACGTACATCATCCATTCATTAATTTTTGTCTGACTCCCCACCTGAAAGCAGGGGCCACAGGAACTGAGACTGTTGATCACAGCTCTGTCTCCAGCACGAGGAAAAGGGTCTGGCTCATAGAGGATATATGAGTGAATTATGGAATGAGTGAACTAACGACGTCTGCACCTGTGATGGCTCCAACTCCCACTGTAGTCACAAGCCTTTGGCAAAGAAGTTCCCAAAGTTTGCTACATTGCAGTCACCTGGGGCATCTTTAAAAACAGCTGCCACCTGGCTCCCACCCAAGCCGTCGGGACTTCTTGCTATCTGATGTAACCTGGGCATTGACTTTTTTTTTAATTAAAAAAATTTTTTTTGCTGCCTTGGGTCTTTGTTGCTATGTGCCGGCTTTCTCTAGTTGCAGCGAGTGGGGCTGCTCTCATTGGAGTGCACAGACTTCTCACTGTAGTGGCTTCTCTTGTTGCCAAGCACAGGCTCTAGGCGCACGGATTGCAGCAGGCTTAGTAACTGCAGCAGGCAGGCTCTTGAGCACGGGATCAGGAGCTCCAAGGCATGTGGAATCTTCCTGGACCAGGAATCCAACCTGTGTCTCCTGCATTGGCAGGCAGATTCTTATCCACTGCGGCACCAGGGAAATCTTGAGCATTGACTTTTTTAAGCCCCCAAGTGAGTCCACTGTGTGGCGCAAATTTTGGAACTGCGGCTTTACTATCCACTCCTAAAAATCAGAGATGTGGGCTGCCAGGTCTGGGAGGAGCTAGGGAGGGTCAGGGGAGGCACTTGAAACAGAAGAGAGTTGTTTATGCTCTCAAGGGTTTGCAGTCACCTGACTTTACAGAGAGTAAAGGACAGGGAAGTTTTCCCTCCTTGCCCTCTCCCAGTCCAAGTCAAAGACCTTGTTCCCTTTCCTCCTCACCTGCCACCACCTACTCTTAGATGTTTGGGTGAGTCAGAGAAAAGGCAGGTTCTCTGACCATTTTCCCTACTTATTGGGTTTGCATGAGTAAGAACACCCATTGTTTACGTGAGCACAGGTTGACAAAAATAGAGCCTAGCCTTCTAACACTCAGCTAGTGTCCAGAGTCAGTAGGACCTGGTCCCCAGCCAGATATCACACAGGACCACAGGCCCCAGGGCAGACTGCTAAGGCATCCAAGCCAAAGGACAGCCACCAGCACTGAGGTATTTGCCAGTGGAAGGGGGCTCGTGTTTCTGGGGCACACACCTGGTCTAAGATCTGCTCCTGAGCTAGGTAGGGTAGGAAGTGATGTGCTGTCCAAACTGCAGCTCCCAGAGCAGGGGGTGGTGGGGTGCCTCTTCTTCTCTGTGCAGCACAGACCCCTGGACAGGCCTCACTGGAGCAGTGGGAGAGTGGGAAGGTCTTTCCCTCCGGGTTAAGAGGCCTCTATAATCCCATGATCCCTCTTACTTTCTTAGTACCTGTTTCCCTTTCTGAAGCCACTGCTGACCTTATCAAAGGTTGAATTTGCCCCCTGGGATGGAAAGCTGAGACTTTGTTTTGTGTGTGTGTGTGTGTGTGTGTGTGTGTTTGGCCATGCCCTGCAGCATATGGGATCTTAGTTTCCCCAGCCCAGGATGGAACCCACGCCCCCTGAAACGGAAGACCAGAGGCTTAGCCACTGGACCGCCAGGGAAGTCCCGGAAAGCTGAGACTTGTTTAATACTTGGGGTGATGCTTTTGGACTTTGGAATCAAGAGAAGACAGGTGCTTGGGGTACAGTCTGAGCCAGCAAAGCACAGAGTTTTTCCCACACAGAGCAGTAGCTGGTGATATGGTGTTTGGACAGAAATAGAGTCCAATGTGTGACCAGGTTTGACCAGTTTGACAGTCCTGGTTGATGACTGATATTCGTTGTGGAGAGCCCTAGGCAGAGAGTCAGGAGCCCGGCGCTAATTCTGGCTCTGCTGTGAGCCGTGAGAGGAGAAGCCATTTCCCACCTCTGGGCTTGTCTCCTTGTTTGGAAATGAGTGGTTTTGCTAGACCAGTGACTTGAAACACCTTCTAAGCTATGGAACACCTTGTCCGTGTGAAATTTCATGTGGAAGCCTACATGGAAAGCAGATAGAAGTGGAGTTATTCCTATTGCTTATGTAGAGTACAACCTCACCCTGCTTTTGCTAGGTCTCCATAGAACCCTGAGGGCCCCAGGGAACCCAACTTGAGAACCACTGGACCTGATGCTTGCCCCCTGCCCAACTCTGGTATTATTCATATTGTTCTCTGTTTATTCATTTGGCTCATGTTGGTTGGCATCAGTTGTTTGATGAATGTTAACACCAGGTAATGTTCAGGGAGCTCTTTCCCTGTTTTTGTTTTTTTAATAATATTTATGGGCTTGTAGCATCTCAGTTCCCCAGCCAGGGATTGAACCCTCACCCCTTGCATTGGAAGGTGGATTCTTTTCTTTTTGAAAAACATAATCATGCTCATTTGTTTTGTTTTTCTATGTTTATTAATTTATTTTTGGCTGTCCTTGGTCTGCCTGGCT
The DNA here is from genome assembly GCA_007570785.1 of Antilocapra americana. NCBI lineage: Eukaryota > Metazoa > Chordata > Mammalia > Artiodactyla > Antilocapridae > Antilocapra > Antilocapra americana. Next base: position 35,732,380 of record ML664177.1, read on the forward strand.
GTGTGGGCTTTTTCCTAGTTGCATGAGTCGGGGCTACCTTCTAATTTGAGGGCTTCTCATTGTGGTGGCTTCTCTTGTTGTGGAGCATAGGCTCTAGGAGCACGAACTTCAGTAGTTGTGATTCTTGCGCTCAGTAGTTTCAGCTCCTGGGCTCTAGAGCACAGGCGAAGTGGTCATGGCGCTCAGGTTTAGTTGCTCTATGGCATGTGGGATCTTCCTGGATCAGGGATCCAACCTGTGTCTCCTGCATTGGCAGGCGGATCCTTTAACACTGAGCCACCAGGGAAGCCCCTGGAAGGTGGATTCTTAACCACTGGACCCTGATGATGCCCTATCTGCTTAGCCTCCCACATGGCCCCAAACGTGTATAAAATGTTGCCTCTTCACACCCTCTGATGCTGAGCTAACTCCTGCACAGTGACAGAAGGAAAGTTGACAGGGGTAGACAGCCATGGTACAGAGAGAACTCACTAATCTCTTCCCTCACCTGGATCACCCAGGTAATCATGTGTTTTCTGCCCCCATCAGCTTCTGGAGGACCATTAACTCCTGCTTGTCAACATGCCATCTGCTTCTCTCTGGCTTTGGCATTCAGCGTCATGGGAGTATGCTCCTATCAACGGTGGCAAAATCAGTTTCATGACATAAGAAGAATCCATTAGAGTGACTTGCAGTCTGAAAATTACTCCTGGGTACATTCCCTGTGAGAGGGCTTCTGTTTTTAATGACAGTGTTATTTCTCCTGAAGAGACAAGTTAGACCCCTTAGGAGACTCACAGCGCCGGGGAAGCAAGCACTGTGAGGGCACCACCTCCCTGCCATACTCCCCTGCTCTGGCCTGTCTGACCCCATCCCTAGGAAAGAGAGGGTCTGGCACTGGCAGTCAGGAGCCCCCGTCCCTACTTATCTGATATCTCACCGGGTGACTTTGGACAAATTCCCAGCCTTCTCTGAGCCTCTGTCTTCTCATCCATAACATGGGGAATGAGTGTTTTATTTTATAGTATTTATTTATTTAATTAATTTATTTGGCTGCACCAGGTCTTGGTTGCGACACACAGGATCTTTGATCTTCGTGGTGGTACGCGCAATCTTTAACTGTGGCCTGTGAACTCTTAGTGGCAGCATGTGAGATCTGTTAATAGTTCCCTGACCAGGGATGGAAGCCTGGCCCTCTGCATAAGAAGCAGAATCTTAACCACTGGACCACCAGGGAAGTTCCTATCATTTCATTTAAACCTCACAACTGGAAGAGGAAAGGTCTTGTTCCCACTTTATAGAGGTGGAAACTGAGGCTCTGAATTATTTCATGACTTGCCCATGGTACACTGTAGAACTGGCAGGCTTTAATTCAGCTTGTCCAGTGCTAGCATATTGTGATACTCCTCTCTGTCATTCTACCTCTCAGGACAAATACCTGGAGAGGCTCCGCACCACACCAGTTTCAGGAAAAATAAAGAGGGATCAGTAGCATCACCCTCTCCACGGAGCTCTGAACCGTGTCCATCAGGTTCCCCCTGGTGGGGGCAATGAGGGGCTTGACAGTCTGACTCTCCACTAACTTTGACTGGGAGAAAGCCAAGATAACCTTAAATTTCTGCTTCTCTTCCCCTGTTCTGGGTGACCCTGTCATGTGACCTACCTTCTGGAACCTCATAGTCCTTAAGGGCAACAAGAGACTTGGAAAGAAAGAGGAGAAACTGAGACAGAACCTCAGGATTCAGCGCCACCCTAAAACCTCACCTGAGGGAGCCAAGCTAAGGTCTCAGGGTGGAGCTGAAAAGGCAGAGCAGGCCCAGGGTGCACGGACTCATTCAGGCAGCACATCTTTGATGAATGCCTAAAATCAAGTGTACCCACTGGGTCAGGGTGCAAAACAACCCATGAAGTAGACAGTTCCAGTCCCATTTTACAGATGAAGACACTGAGTCTGAGATGTCATAGAACTTGTCCTAAGATTTGCAACTGGCCAAAAGGATTCAAACCGAGGTCTGTCCGATTCCAAAGCCACTGCTCTTTCTGGTACAGCACAATGCTCCTGAGTGTTAGGAATGTAAGGGTGGACACGAAACCAGAGTGAGAAACAGTCTGTTGCCTCCACATGTAGATCTCAGAACTGCAGCGCATAAAGCAGCGGGGAGAGGGCCAGTTGTGATAGTTTCCACCTACACTGCCCCAGCCTCCTCCCACTTGCAACCCTAGCCAGAAGGCTCCCCACCCTCTGGCTAATGTTGTCCATTTTGGAGAGTCCCCAGCAGGTCTGGGAGCCCCAGTGGAATGCTTTGCCTCAAGAGACAGGCCCTGGTAAACAGAAAGGCAGCTGGAAGTTTGTTTACAAGGGAGATACTGGGGAGAAAGGAGGCTGAGAGCAAAGAGCCAAAGATAAGGGGGCTGAAAAGCTCTGTGTGTGTGTGTGTGTGTGTGTGTGTGTGTGTATTGATGTTGGACCAAAGGGTGCTACCCATACCGAAGTGCCACCTTGCTGGTCAATGAGAACTCAAGGATGGCCAAGATAGCTTCACATGGGCTTGAATCAGACAATTAGGATAAGTCTGCTGTGCACCTTTCCCCGGTTACACAGTGCAACGTCAAGTCAAAGGGAGGCCACACTTGGCAAAATTTACTGGTTTACAGTTTGCCATCTTTTAATCTGTAGCAAAATGAAGAGTTATGAGGGAGCACATTTTGACTTATGTTATGTTTACTAGGCTCCAACAGAAGGGGTCCTTTCCTTCTTGTTTTTTCTGTTTTTGGTCCTTGTTGCCACTTGCTTGGTTCTTTGTATTCCCATACTGGTTAAAAAGACAGCTTTGACTTTACACCAAAAGGCTGGGAAAGTTGTGGGTGGGATTCAGGGTGAGAATCAATTTAGGAATCACTAGACTCAGGCTGGTGGTGGCAGTGGGCGGCGACGGCGGGTGTGGGGGCTTGTTGCCAGGTCTCCGATCGCCTCCGCAAACGTGAACCAGGAAGCAGTGACAGTAAACTGCGAGTAGCTTGGAACGGGCGGTGGCGGCCACAGCGCCCGCCTGAGGGGCGCGTGAATTTACAAACTCCGAAATCCCAGGGCCCCGGCCGCCCGAAGGCCGGCGGCAGTAACCTGGCGGCGCGGGCTCGGGAGGGCCCAAGCGAGCTCCACCTCCGGAGGCGCCCGCTGGGGCCCGGGGAAGGGGGCGTGGCCCGGGCCCGCCTCGCAGCCGCTTGGCCAATAACCGGCGCCGCCCCCGCCACCTGCCCCTACCTTAGGGGGCGGGGTTACCTGGACCCCGCCCTCCGCGGCTCGGGTTCCCAGGCCGCGCTTCCTTCTCCCCCTCGCCCCGCCCCCGGCGTGAAGCCCTGCCCCCTTCGAACCCGGAGCCCGGGCGCCTCGTGATGTCACGGCAGCTTTGATACAAAGAACCCTTCGGCCCACGCGGGTCTCCCGGCAACGGGCGCGGGTGGGGGCGGGGTCGGCGCCGTCAACTGGTGCCGAATCCGGCACGCAGTCTCGGCGCGCACCGGGTTGTTCCCTGCGCTCGGCCTGCCGCGTCCCCGTTCGCCCCGCCGACCCGCTCCCGCCCGTTTCTCTCCTTTCTGCAGCACACCGACCCGCGCGCGGCCGGACGGGGATGCGCACCCCGCCTGCCCCCGGGGGCCAGGTAAGCGGCTGCCGGGGGCGGGAGGGGCTTGGGGCTCAGACGACGCGCACCTTGCAGGGCCCGTGGGCCGGGGACTGGGGAAGTTGCCGGATCACGGAACTTCGCCCGCAGTCCGGGCTCCGGCTTCTTTGGGAGAGTCCGCCCTGGCCGGGAGGTCTGGTAACCTGCGCCCGGGTGCGCTGGGCCGCAGGGGTGTAAGTCGCCACCCCCGACCCTCTCCGGCTCCCTGGTGCGAAGGTGGGCAGCGGTAGCCCCGGGGCGCGAGGAGAGGTGACCAGTTCTCTCCTAGGCGCCGTTTCAGAAAGTGTTTAGAGGGGCATCTAGCGGGCTGGGAAGGAGGTTTGTTTGCCCGGACGCCTCCCTTGGGATATCCCCCGCCCCCGCGTCCCACCTCGGCTCTCAGGGCGCCTGCCCCTCCGGGGCCAGTGTTGCTCTAGCTCCCTGCCCTTGGCCCTACTGAGTCCCAAAGCGGGCCGTGCACGGGCGAAGTTTTCCCGTAGCTCTCTTAGGCTGTACGGACCCTGTTCCCGGGCTTACCTCATCTTCGAGGGTCTCTGCTAGACAGGAGGGAGGACCAGCCTGGTTTGTGGCTTGGCCCTGCTCCTTCCCAGCCGAGAGGCTGAGGCGGCCGGAGGTATGCGCGGGCTTCCAGCTCCTAGTTCTCAGGGCCCCAAGAACCCGCAGGTCCGCCCCGGTAGTCGTGGCAGTTGTCACAGCCGCCTCTCTCTGAGGTCTGGGCGGAGCAGACTTGGAGAACCGAGTGAGAGCTGCAGGAACCCTGCGCAGCCCCGGACTTTATTTCTTCCCATCCTTGCACACCCTCCAGGGTACCTCTTTCCACATGTCCCCTTCTCCCTTACTCTCCAGATGGCTGGAGGGGACACATCTTTCAGCCCTGAGAGACATGCCAGTGTTCCTTGACTGATTTACAGGCCGCCGCCTCAAAGGAGAGTGAGGGAGCTGGGCTCGGATACTCAGTGTGTTGGACTTCGGTTGGCAGCCCGCTGGGCTGGTTCCTGGTAATCCACCAAACCTTTGTCCTCCCTTCTTGGAGCCTGGTGCTCATCTCAGGGGCTCCTAGGAAGTGACACCCCCAGGTCCTTTCCCTGGTGAAATGTAGTTACCGTGAGGGCTGGGAGGAGGGTCCCAGCTGGGCACCTCAGGACCCTGGCAGTAGGGTTCTCTTCTCTCTCTCTCTCTCCCTGCAACCATCTAGCCCAGCCTTGGTGGAGTCTTAGAGTCACTGATTTTGACTGGCAAATCACTGATCTTGCCACCCACTCACTACCAGCTTAAACCAGGACTGTCCCAAGCCTTACCCTGTTGGGCTGGCATTCATGAAATGCCGATTATGTGCCCAGGGGCTATAAAATGTGGACAATTTCCACCCTTCCAGGTGTTTGAAGGGAGGTGGGGGACTGATAGCCTGGGTCGAATTGCTCCCTGCCCAACCCTGCCCCACCCCAGCCCTCAGGTAGGAGTTGATCTGGCTTGTCTCCAAGGTCCCTGTGACTTCACCCAGGTGCCCCTGTCCCCTGTGGGATTCTCAGGTAGCAGGCAGTACAGCTCAGGCAGATGCCAACTGGGGAACAACTCTATAATTTGGAGACCCTGGCTTTGATGGAGGCGGTGGGCAGATGACTAAGGCAGGCATGAGATAAGACTGTGCCTAGGGGATGGACAGGACTAGCCAGACCAGGTGAGCAGGCAGGAGGCTTGGCCTTTGCTCCAAGGAGGACCAGTAAGAGAGAGAGACTGCCTGGAGTCTGTCCTCCGAAAGGACTTTCGTTCAGCCGAGGGCAGAGGGCCGAAAGAAGAAATCAGAGTGCCTGGAGCAACCTGCCCTGGGGAAGCACTGGGCTTCAGCAGGAGAACTGGTTGGTGAATATTCTCCTATCCTCCACCCTCCCTCCGGGCCTCTCTTCAGAGATTTCAGGCCCCTCCCCAAAGCACAGGGGCCCTTCATGGCCTCCTGGCCCCTTCCCCTCCTGCAGGGACCAGCTACCCCCACACCCAGGGCTTTCTCTTCAGCTGCTCACCTGGAGCCCTCTGGGCTCTCACCTTCCAGCACCCTCCTCATTCCTCACCACGGTGGCTAGAAAATTCTTTTCCTACAGCTCTGTTCCCTCCTCTGAGGTGGCTCTTATGCCAGGGGATGTTTCACAGCTGGTCCTGCTTTAAGGGGCTTCACAGTTTCAATTTTTATTTGTTTATTTTTTAAATAGTTTTCTTTATTTGTTGGCTGCGCTGGGTCCTTGTTGCTGCACGGGCTTTCCCCTAGTTGCGCAGAGCAGGGGCTACTCTCGTCGCGGTGCATGGGCTTCTCGGCGCAGTGGCTTCCGTTGTTGCGGACCGCGGGCTCTAGAGCACAGGCTCAGTGATTGTGGTGCACAGGCCTTGTGGGTCCGTGGCATGTGGGATCTTCCTGGACCAGGGATCGAACCTACATCTCCTGCATTGGCAGACAGATTCTTTACCACTGAGTCACCAGGGAAACCCTCACTTTGCCTTTTATATTTTAGGTATAGATAGAGAAGAGGCATGCAGGTGGAGAGAGGTTCCAAATAAAGTAGCAGGTGAGCAGTTCTGGGAGGTAGGCACCTCAGGGACTCAGGACCTTGGACAGGGGGCAGGGGGGGCGGCCTGGGCAGAGGCACCCCACCCTCTAGCCCTATGCCCTGTCCCCCTGCCAGCACAAGGCTTGTTGCCTCTGGATGAGGAAGCATCTCTGGCATTATGTGCTGCCTGGCCTTGGCAGTGGGCACAGTGCCTTGGCTCTGCAGTATCCCTGGGGATGGATGTTTTCTTCTGTGACTTGACCCAGCAACTGGGCATTGATGGCATCAAGTCACTGGCCTCTTGAATGAGGAGGACCATGCAAGGCTTCTGCTGCCTGGTCCTGCAGCTGGATAACCTGCCATGGCCAGCTGAGCACAGGACAGGCGTGTTGATCGGGCACACCCACCTGGCGCCCGTCTGGACATTGTGTAAATATATCCTCAGGCTGTAGTACACGGTCTCCTCCTCCAGGTGGTTTCCAGGGCACAGATCCTTCCCCATACCCATTCCCCGAGCCTGCACCAAGCACATTGCCTGGCACAGGCAATTCCTTTATTCAGCAATATTTGAGCATCTAATTCGTGTTAGATTCTATGCTGGACACAGCAGTGAACCCAGCCAACAGCAACCCCTGCCCTCAGGGAGCACACTGTGACAGCAGAGGACAGGCACACAGGGAAGTCCCGCAGCGTGAGAGGTGCCGGGAGAGAAAGCAGGGTCCTGGGGGGTGCGGGGAGAGGTGTTCTTAAACGGAGTGGGCAGGGAAGTCCTCTGTGAGAAGGTGGCCTCTGACCACAGAGGCCCAGAGGTAGGACCACGGCTGACAAGGTGCACCCACGGACTTGGAGGCAGGCCGCCGAGATCAGAGAGAGAGACCGGGGCAGGTGTGCTGCACCAGGGGACCCCTGGGGTGCCAGGAGGAGAGCTAAGAATGCCGCGGGCACAGATGCGTTTCAGTGCTCGGTCCTCATCAGGCCCCTGCTGTCAAGGGGTTTGGACATGAAGGCATTCCTGAGGAGAGGTGTGGGTGTGTGGCCCTCTCTGGGTCAGATGAGCCTATCCAAGTAAATACGAAAACTGTCCTTGTCAGACTGTTGTTTCCATTCCACAAGTCAAGACCAGCAAGACCCACCTGGATGGTGTCCATAAATGCTGTCTAAGCCGGTGGATCACGGTCGGGGCTGTCCCCTTGTCCCCACGGCCTACTGCTGCCAGGGGTGCGGCAGGCACAGTCCTCAAGACCCGCAGAGAGCTGGCAGCCCACACTCGCTCTTCCAGGGCTCGGCTTCCTCATCTCGTCCTCCGGCTCCCTGATTTCCCTTAGCGGCATCTTCACTCCCTCTGGCCATGGCCAGGTGGCAGCTTACCCCTGTGCCCCGGTCTCCTTGGGAGCCCAGCAGAGGTGCTCACGCACCTGGGCAACAGCCTCAGGCTCCTCTCTGTATAGCTGAGGGCCCTGACGGTGAATGTGTGTGTGAAGTGGAAGGAGAAGCTGGGTATCCAGAAACCAGTGCAACCTCCAAGGGGCACATGGAGGTCTGGGGGAGGCGGGCTCCTGGTGACCTTGACACAGCTCCTCCTGGCAGACAGTCCAAGTAACAGTGACTTTTCTAACCCTTCTTCTTGACTTCCTTCAAGAAATGGGAAGTTGCCCAACTGTTGGACATTTTTTTAATTGATTCAACCTGCTTCGTCTTTCCAGACAAGTGGGTTCTTCCCCAGCAATGTAAACATGATTCAAATGAAAACAAAGCTCTGTAGCAGTTATTATTAATATCTGCAGCTCTGTTCATGGGTGCTTTTCTCTTTTAAGGGATCGAAAAGAAGAAGGCCTAATCAGACCGGGAGTATGGGAGAGTGGGTGGGAGCTTGCTCACCCTTGAGTCATCTTTTGTCACCCTCACCCTCCTGTGCTCTGCAGGCCTAATTTCCATAAAAAGGGACCAGGCGCATTTCATGTAGCCAGTGCTGTCTGTGGTGGACCAGGGATCGGAGAGCAGAGAGGATCTGTCAGCACCAGACTTCAGTCTACCTCTTAGGATAGGAGAGACATAGGAGCAAGTTTTTTCTTGCTCACCTGTTTTCCTGGGAAAAATACCTGCCTCCAAAAAAAAAAAAAAAAAAATGCATATTTTCTTAAAGCAGGAAAAAAAAAGTGTTATAGCCAGAAAAGACCATAAAAGCCAGAAAACACCTGTATCTAGATCCCTGGCTCTGCTGCTTGAAGTCGGGGTTCTTTGGGCAGGCTCCCTCAACTTCCTGGGCTTCCCTGGTGGCTCAGTTGGTAAAGAATCGACCTGCCAGTACAGGAGACTCCGCCTGCCAGTGCTCCATCCCTGGGTCAGAAAGCTCCCCTGGAGAAGGAAATGGCACCCCACTCCAGTATTCTTGCCTGGGAAATCCCTTGGCCAGAGGAACCTGGCAGGCTACAGTCCATGGGGTCGCAAAGAGTCAGAGACGGCCTCCTGACTACACCACCAACCACTATCTCGACTTCCTGAGCCTCAGTTTTCCCACCTGTAGAGTGGGCGTGATAATACTTTCCACCTCATAGGGTCGTAATGCAGATAAAATGAGCTCCTGTGATCTGCAGTACCCAGAGTGGGTTCTGACTCCTGCTCATTTGGCGCCTGGTGGATGGTTAGGTAACTAGGGTCAGCATAGTGTGGTCCCTGAGAGCCTGGGCTCCCGAGTCAGGCTCTCTGGGTTCAAGTCCTGGCTCTGCCAGTTGCTGTTGGTGGAATCCTAGGCAACTTGTTTAACCTGTCTCTGCCTCAGTTTCCTCGTCTGTGAAAAGAGAATGATGCTACTACCTCCCTCGGAGGTTACGTGGATCAGATATGTAAATGTGTGGGAAGCATTTAAGACAATGCTTGGCATAGGAGCAAACTGTTATTTTTAGTTCCTTCAGGCTTCTGCTGGTTTGATTCTTATGCCTGATAGCCATAGCACCTAACAGAACTGCTTTTTATTTTTATTTTTTTGGCTGCATCTTGTGGCATGTGGGATCTTTGTTCCCTGACCAGAGCGTGAACCCTCACCCTTTGCATTGGAAGCACGGAGTCTTAACTGATGGACGGCCTGGGAAGTCCCTAACAGAGCTTCTTGCAGGGAGGCTGTCAGCCCCAAAATAGAAAGGTGGTGGGAAAAAAACTACACTACCTGAGGACCTCTGTGGCAGGAGCGAGACTGCACTTCCTTAGCTTCTCTGCCTTTTTTTAAAAAATCTTTAAATATTTTCACTTTTTGTAGCTTACTTGGATTTTACAATTTGAAAAAAATTTTTGTTTTTAATGTATTTATATAGGGCTGTGCTGGGTCTTGATTGCTGTGCGGGCTTTTCTCTAGTTGCAGACAGTGGGGGCCACTCTCTGGTTGGGTATGCTGGCTTCTCACTGCTCTGGCTTCCCTCGTGGCGGAACATGGGCTTTCAAGCCTGCAGCCTTCGACAGTTGTGGTGTACAGGCATGTGGAGTCTGCCCGGGCCAGGGATTGAACCTGTGTCCCCTACACTGACTGGTGGGTGCTTAGCCACTGGACCACCAGGGAAGTCCTTCTTGGCTTTTGAATAAGCCAACATGGCCTTTGCCAACGCCGACTCCGGGATTGGATGGAGTGACAGCCGTCTGCCCAGAGGCATCTGTGAAGGAGATGCAGAGTGTGTTCCCAGGGGCCAGCCATCTCCTCTGGGCTTGCTGTGGGGCTGGGCTGCGGCCTCTACCTGGGAGAGGGGGTCTGCGCCTCTGCCCTTCACCTCCAGCGGGGGCCTGCCTGTCTGTCCACCTGTGCTCAGCTGGAGAAGCCAGCTTAGACCTGGGCTGCCCGGCTGCCACTGCAGTGGAGTCCCCGCCTTATTGAAGCACTGGCTGGTAGCAGGCCCCAGGAGACCAGGAGAGGGGTCAGGTGGAAAGGTGTGGGCTCTGCAGCCACCCGGCCACATCGAGTGATTGCCCTCAGGAGTTTTCCAAGGAGCAGACCTGCCTGTCCCTCCAGCTTGGCTACTCGGAGGTCTGCAGCACCGCTGAGGTGAAGCTGCCGGTGGGTGGTGGTCAGGACAACCTCTGGCTGACAGTGTTGAGTAACCTTGAACTGGTGGCCTGGCAAAATGAGGGTCCTCGTTGACAAGGCAGGTCTGGCCAACACATCGTTGTGTGATTATCTGCACGATTTTTTAGCAGAGAGGGAGCTCACAGTACCGGGTGTGTGTGTGTGTGTGTGTGTGTGTGTGTGTGTGTGTGTGTGTGTGTGCATACACATGCGTGCATGGAGCTGTCACCTGCCCTTCAGTGAGTATACACTCAGCCAAGGAATGGCTGAGTCCCTTTCCCCTCTAATACCAACGCTATATTTTATAGATTCTAAGACATACTTTTTTCCTCACATTTTAACATCTCAAATTGCTGTGTGTCATACATTTGTTGGTGTGTTTGTTGGTGTGTTATAATTTGACAGTACCATCTCTTAGCGTACTTGAAATAATGGTGCATCTTGAAATCGAAGGCATCTTGGGTTTAATGAAACACAGAAACTAGGTAAGCTGTAGAGGATTTATTAGTGCCCAGTTTCTTGAAGGAAGTAGAGCCACGTTATGGCGGTGGGAGGATTTATGGTGTGACATCCTGATGTGGTTCAAGTGAATGAGTTGGAAACTGGGCAGACCTGGACTCAGTTTCCAGCTTTATAGCTCAGAAGCTGTGTGATCTTGGGGAAATAGAGCAGCCTCTTTGAGCCTCGGGTTATTCCTCTACCAGTTGTGGGTCGTGGCTCCACAGCCATCAGGATTGTACGCTGTGGCTGACAGTGTGGCTTTTGCTGTTTCTGTCTTGCTGGGTACTGACCATCTAAGGTCACACTGCTTCCTTCCGCCTGGGTTGAAAGGGAACATGAAGGCAGCAAGTGGGTCCTTGGCCTTCCCAAGGTAACAGAGGGAGGTTGGCCTTCGTTTCCTGGCTTCTTGACTCTGTCTAATCCTTGAACAGCATCTTTTCCTTCCTTCCCTCCTCCTCCTCCCACTTTGCCAGAGTTTTCATTTTCACATGTGTTTCCCTTTAGCAATTTTCTTGCAAATCTCTCTCCTCTCCCTTTCTGTAAAATCTTCCCACATGTAGCCTCTTTGAAAAGCTCCCTGTGCTGGGAGAGGGGAGGAGGCTGCGCCCCGTTTCCAGGATGGCACAGGCCCCTGGAGCCTCAGCAGACAGCAGTCAGTGGTCTGGTGTGCTGTGGTCCCTGCTGCCCTCAGCTCAAGTCCAACCTCTGGTGCCACCAGCCCGGCTAATTCCTGTTCCCACGGGCTGCAGAGCTCAGCCTGAGAGGCTGTTCCAATGCTAAGTGATGGACCCTGCCATCGCCAAGAGTATCTAACATTCCTGTACCTTCCTTGCTGTGTTGAAAGCAGACCTTGTTCACATCCTAGTCTGGAGGGCTCTGCGACCTTGTCAAGTCGCTTAATCTCTCAGAGCCCTGGTTTTCTCATCTGAACCATGGCTGATGCACAGAAACGCCCAGCTTCTGCTAGGTGCTTAATAGATGTCTTCTTTCCTGGTCTTCCTCAAATGTTTAAGACCACTTGTGTTTCTTGAGCTGGGTGCCAGGGGCTCAGGGAGTGCCAGCCAGTAATGTCACTCCCAAGTAAGTGCCCTAAAACAGATGGAGGAGTTCAGGGCAGGGAATAAGGTGGGGGTTGGGGTGAAGGCACAGGGGCCTGTGTAAGCAGGATGTGATGGGTGGGCTGGCTGGGCTGCAGGGGAAGGAACGGGGTGACCAGTCAGTACTTGGCACCTCTGGGGTTGTGAGATTAACAAGGTGGGGGCTGCTCACTAAGGGAGGAGCAGTTCTGAGGGAGCAGCAAGTCGAGATTGAAGCCCCATGAGATGTCTAGCTGAAAGTGGGCCACACTGAACTACGGAGCTCGGTGAGAGATGCTGGCTGGAGGGAGGCTGTCAGAGTGGGCTGTGGTCTTTGTTTTGCTTTAATATCTGCTTGGCTGCACTGAGTCTTAGTTGAAGCGCTCCAGATCCTCGATCTTAGTTATAGCATGCAAGCTCTCTGTATGTGCAACGTCTAGTTCCCCAACCAGGGAGCAAACCTGGGACCCCTGCATTGGGATTACAGAATCTTAGCCGGAAGTCCCCGAGCTGTAGTCTTAGACCTTGTTTTCGTCAGCGGTCTCCTCTCTGCCCCTGATGAGATCCTGATGAAAAGCCAGTAGCCTGACTTCCTCCATTTTGCATACAGTGTCAGGGGTTCTCAGCCCTACCCTTGATGAGATCTGAGGGTGGACCTCGGTTATTTTCGTGTACCATGGGGTATAATGCATTCAGCCAGACCTGAGAGACATGGAGATGCAGGTCTGCTCAAAGGAGCCCCTATCAGCTGGTGCAGCGGCTCCTCTGGGGCCGCTGGGAGGCATTGCTCCTGGCTGGGGATGGGGGAACCAGTCGGTTAGCTGTGCTAAGGCTAGGACAGAAAAAAACTGCCTACTCAGTGACGCTTTTCTCCTTAAAATGGTATGTAAGGGGCAGGGGAGGTAAATTAGAGGACCCACCCTGGTGTGTTCCTCTTTACTCAGTGCCCCAGGGAAGGTACAGGCGGAGACAGGGCTCACTGTGGGGAGGGCGCCCCAAGACGGCTGGAGGGCTCAGGGAGCCCAGTTAGGGGCTGGGGGTGAGCGGATGTGGAGAGTGGGGGGAGGGGCTGGGCTCCCAGATGCGGTGACTTTCTAACCCGGGGCTTGTTTAGGGACAGGCACGTGTGGCTCAGGGAAGAGTTGTGTTTCAGGCAAAAAGGAACCACATGCCAGGACGTGGAGGGTGAAGCTGGACAGGAGCTTGGGGTGTGAGGGGTGGCAGTGTCCTGTCCTGGGGCTGTGTGTGCTGGTCTGAGGAGTCAGGACCTCGTTGTTCTTTGGCCGTGGGGAAGCCCACAGGCTCTATGAGGGGGACTTGAGGGACTTGCCTGGACTCTCTGGGGGCCTCTCTCCTCTGAGCCCCCAGCTCAATGGTCAGACCTGGTGCTCTCCCCCGTCCCCACTGTGGGGAGAGGCCTGGGAAGGGACCTGGCTCAGTCCACCCTGGCCAACCATGCACTGGTGGTCTTGGTACTAGGCTGCATCCCTAGAACCTGAAGCTTGGGTAGATGGACCTGGTAGAGGCCATAGGACGAAAAGGAACAGCTGGACTGAGCCTGCCGGGAGCTCGGTCCTGTTGGGGACTCCGGGCTGACGGAAGGTGCTTGGAAAGTAAGAAAAGCACAGGGCCTGGAAGGAGGGCTCTGCGGGGTGGGGAGGGAAGAGAGTCATCCTGTCATTGGCCAGCTGATCCCACTGTCTGCTCCGGGTGCTCAGTCACTAAGTCGTTTCTGACTCTTTGTGACCCCATGGACTGTAGGCTCCTCTGTCCATGGGATTTCCCAGGCAAGAATACTGGAGTGGGTTGCCGTTTCCTTCTCCCCTGTCTGCTCCAGAAGGATGGGTCAAAAGGAGCCTTGGCTGTCAGCTGTGGCCTTTCAAGGCCCAGGGGTTTCTGTGGCAGAGAGGGAATGGGATAGGGCTGGGTACCCAGCTTGGCTTTAGACCGTCAGCCCTGCTTAGGTTGGATGGCATCACTGACTCAAAGACCATGAGTTTGAGCAAATTCCGGGGGATAGTGAAGGACAGCGGAGCCTGGCATGCCTAGAGTTGGACACAACTGAGCAGCTGAACAACAGCAACTGCTTAGGTATGTTTCCCCAGAAGGTCATGTCATTATCTGAGGGTGCCCTGCTGAAGGGGGTGTGGCTGGGCCCACCTGGTGGACTTGGGTGGAGAGCTGGCGCCTAGTATCCCTTCCCCAGCATTCACTTTAAACTCCTCTTATCAAGATGGGGACAGGGAGCCCCCAAGACAAGCCCCACAGACTGTTGGTGGTATGAGTAATTAAGCCCTCCCTTCAAGCAGCCACATCTTTAGAAGCTGTAATTTGTAGCCCAAAATAGCTGCCTGTTTTGAGAGCCAGGATTGCCCTTGATGAACAACACCCCACACACACACACCCCTCGACGTGCAGCCTGAGAATTCACTTTTGACATTTGGCCCTCCACCTCGCCCACGATTTTCTCGAGGAGAGCTGTAGAGACAATAACTGGTGGGAACTGGGGCTTCCCGGTGGGTACTTAGGGAATCTTTTTTGAGGCTTTAGAGGGGCCCGTGGAAGTTAGGGTCCTTGATTCAGGTTCCCACGGCTGCTTCTGTCTGTGTGATGACAAAGCGGCCTAGAGGGAAGAATCACAGCATCACTTGAGGGCAAAGTGGATTAAGTTCTCTGGAGTCATTATCTGTAAGGAGACAGTATTTACTTGCAGGGATTTTAGGGAAAGGAAATGAAACCTACCTCCACAAAGCATGCAGCAGGCCCTGGCCAGGCAGCCAGTGCTGCTGTGTCTTACCTTCCCGGCTTTGCTTCCTCTCTGGTATGGCTCCACCTGGCTTCTCACAGATAGTTCTCACGTATGGATTCGGGGAGGTGGATGCCAGGGACTCAGCCAACAGGAAACACCTCCCCTGACCTGCAGCCTCTCCGGGCTGACATGCCTGAAATTCTTGGGGCTGGCCACTGCGTTTGGTTTCCAGATGTGGAAGCAATTTAAGTTCTGTTTTCATAATCCCCAACAGTTTGCCTCCAAAGTCCACGTTCTCACTTGAAAATCAAGACCTTTGGCTTGACTTCAGGGGCAGTAGGAAGGCTGGCTGGCCTGTATGAATTCTTTTTGTTCAGGAGGTGGATTCTCTAGGGTGCTCAGATCTGGGACTCTGGGCTTTGCTGGGACAGTTTAAACCCCATCAGGAGCTTGGTCCCTGTGGGAGCAACAGCTGACCCTAGACTACCTCCCTTGTGGGTTCTCCTTGGAGGTGGGTCACTTAGCCAAACTCAGCTGCAGTATCTGCCTGGCCTCTTGGTCACTGACCATCACTGACCTTAGACACCCAACCCTGGGGAGGAGTGGAGCCCCTGGTTCTGCCCATGGCAGGAGCAGCCTGGCATCACAGCCGAGTGGGTGCCCGCGTGTCCCAGGAGTGGCAAAGCGCCCTCCTTCCCAAACTGACCACAACAGAGGGAAGAAGTCTGCCCTGGATTTCAAGCAGCCAGAAATACTGCCTGGCTTGGAGAAACTGGTAATATCCTGCTCAATTACTGGGCACTGCTGGCCACAGAGGTGGCCTGGCCCAGGGTTAGAGACTGTGTGGTTCTAGAGCTAACTGCTGATCTCTTATTAACCAGTCACTATTTAGAGGAAATAACTTTTACATTTATGTAATATGTACAGTTTTATAGGCACACAAAAATTGCTTTTGCAAATTTTAAATGCCTGTGGTTGAACTGCATACACACTTCTTTAAAATTAAACTATAATTCCTATGCTATTGAGAGAACACAGAAAATGGAAATAATTTATTTAGGATCCCTATATAGTATTACAAAACATCATCCTGATAATTGTAGATTCACCAGGCTTTCAGTATCCATAAAATAGTTTATTATCATTTTTTAAAGATATTTATTTGGCTGCACTGGGTCCTAGTTGAGGCTCTCGGGATCTTCGATCTTCACTGCGGCATGCCAGGTGTTTAGTTGCAGTATGTGGCATTCAGTTCCCTGATCAAGGACTGAACCTGGGCTCCCTGCATTGGGAGCTTGAAGTCTAAGCCACTGAACCCCCAGGGAAGTCCCAGTACAGTCTCTTTAGAAGCAGCAGAATCTCAAAATGATGATGAAAGAGAAGCCAAGCATTTCTCTAAGGAGAGACCCCTTCCCACCCCCCCAAAAATCCCAAGTTTCTTGATGAGGTTCTGGAGACCCAGTAGTTAGTTCTCTACAGAGGTTGCATTGAATTGACCTTGAAGGAATTTGCTCTTATTATCTGGATGAGAAGGTGGGTGGAAAACATGGACCTAGCTGAAGGGTCTCACATGCTTCCTGGAGGAGGAGGAAGGTGTACTAGCTTGCTAGGGCCACAGTGACAGTACCGCAGTACCACACGTACACATCCGAAGTGTCTTTTTTCATGGTGCTGCTGGATTGAACACAAGATCCAGGATCCAAGATCCAGGTGTCCACAAGGTTGGTTTCTTCTGAGGCCTCTCTTGTTGGCTTTTCTCCCTGTGTCTTCACATGGTTGCGTGTGTGTGTGTGTTTGTGTGCACACACACACTTCCTAATCTTATAAGGACGCTGGTCATATTAGATTAGGGCCACCCTTGTGACCTCATTTTTCATTTTTCTACCTCTTTAAGGACCCCGTCTCCAAATACAGTTACATTCCAAAAGACTGTTGATTGTGGGGTGGGCAGACAGAATTCTGCCCAGAACAGAAAGGTTCTCCGAACTGTCCTCCAAGGGTGGAGGAGGTGAGCAGAGCCTCCATCCAGAGAGAGCCTGAGTAGAGAGTGGGCAGCTCTGCCTTCAGGCAAAGGCCCATTGTCGATGAGGGGCCCTTCCTTCTTACTGCCTGAGCCACCCTCGCCTCTGCATCTGGTCTTTTGTAACCCAGACTGCTCGCCCTTCAGCTCTTATCTTGGAGGGCTAGTGGTATCTGAGGAGGTTGTGCTGGTCCTCCAAGCTTCCTCTTTCTGCCAACCCTACCTTCTGTTGTTGTCTAGTCACTAAGTCATGTCCTACTCTGTCGCATCCATGGGATTCTCCAAGCAAGAATACTGGAGTGGATTGCTGTTCTCTTCTCCAAGGATCAAACCCGGGTCTACCTGCATTACAGGCCAATTCTTTACTGTCTGAGTTACCAGGGAGACTTCAAAATGAAGCAAGGCATTATCATAACGAAGGGTATTTCTCCTTCGTAACTGGACACAATTAACATATCTAGTGAAATCAAGCATCATTCCCTAATATCACCCAGCATCTATTGATGGTTCATATTCCAGCTTCCTGTTTGTCCCCAAAAGATCCTTTACATCTCGGTGGCATTGCTTGCTTGCTTGTTCTAACCAGGATCTAATCAAAGGTAATGTGCAGTGTTTATGTCTCTTGGTTAATCAAAAGCAATAGTTCTCCCAGTGTGGCCTTGACATCCAGCATCTCCTGACAGGTGGTGAGGAATGTACTTAAAAAAAAATCTCTTTCAGCCTATCAAAATGCACATTTTTAGACCTCACCCCAGAAACTGATTCAATCTGAGTTTTAACCATTCACCCCGCCCTCCACATGACTCCGGTGCACATTGAAGTTCGAGAACCACTGGTCTAGAAAAATCCCTCTCCCTCTTTATGACATTCTTTCTTGGAAAAGACCAGGCCAGTTGTCTTGTATAAGATGCCACACTCTGACTACCTCCCCGTGGTGATGTGTAACTTTTTCCTCTGGTCGCTGCTTTCCTGTTTAGTAGAGGTTAGGTTTTAAGTCTGGATTAGAATTAAGTGTTTTGTAAAGACTGTATGGTATGTTGTGTCCTTCATACTGTAACACATCCGGAGGCCAGTGTGTGGTTATTCCTAATCAGTGGTGCTAGGTTTGATCACTGCATTAAAATGACAGTAGCCTGTTTTCTCCATAGTAGTGGTACTAGGCGTGCAGTAGGGATGTCAGTAATCTGTAGGGTGATTCTTTAATATTGTGCAGGTGTCCAGATCTTCATCAACATTTGGTCTAATGATTTTATTCTGCAGCTGTTGGGTGTCATGTTCTGTTTGTGTCAGGTCAGACTTGGGTTCACATCTTCGGTCTCCCTTGTAATTCTCTTGTTTGCGTGCTCTATCATTTACTGAGAGAGAGGAGTTAAAATCTCCAGCTTGTTGTTCTAAGTTTTGCTTTGTATTTTGTGTCATTGTTTATTTGGTCAAGCCCCACAACTTGTGGGGTCTTAATCCTCGGACCAGGATTGAACCCCGGGCCAGCAGTGAAAGCACACTGCTATCACTCCTAACCACTGGACCACCAGAGAATTCCAGTGGGCCTTGTTTATTTTGAAACGATGTTTTTAGATGCGTAAATGCTTAGGAGTGTTACATCTTTTTAAATCGATTTGTATTGTTTTTTAATGTTCTCTATCTCTTGCCTTAAAGTGTATTTTGGTATTAATATAGCCCCTTCAACTTTTGGTTGGTGTTCTTTGGGTATACCTTTTTTCGACCCATCTGTGTCCTTGCATTTAAATTGTGTCTCTTATAAATGCCATACAGTTGTTTTTTAATCTAATCTGACGATATTTGTCTTTTTAAAAAATTTTGGTTTTGGCTGTGGTGGATCTTCATTGCTGCATGGGCTTTTCTCTAGTTGCGAGTGCTCCTCTCCAGTTGCAGTGTGCAGGCTTCTCATTGCAGGGACCTCTTGTTGCAGAGCACAGCTTAGTAATTGGGGCACACAGCCTTAGTTGCTCTGAGACATGTGAGATCTTCCCAAACCAAGGATCGAACCTGTGTCTCGTGCATTGGCAGGTGGGTTCTTCACTACTCAGCCACCAGGGAAGCCCCAATATTTGTCTTTCAATAGGATAGTTTGTTCCATGTTATTTTTTAAATTACTGATATGGTTGAACTCTTTATATTTGATTCTCTTTTTCTCCCATTTTCCTGAATCCTTTCAGGATGACTTATGTGTTTTCCTATTCCATTTTCTTCTCTGTTAGACTTTTAGCAGCAGATTTTTCTTTTTCTTTTTTGACTGATACATTTTGACGTGCTCAAATGTGTTCTTGGAAGTGGGGACAGAGGGCTCAGAATGTCTCCTGGACAGGGGGATGGTGAGGGGTGTTTCCAGGGGGCCCAGGGTCTGGCCACTTATGCCCACAGATTGTCCCTCCATGGACACCCAGAGCCCAGGTGCCAGCTGATTCATTCAGTGAGCGCTGCACTCTGCTGCGAGCTCAGGCAGCCACCTCTCCTTGTCGGCAGCCTCCTGGGAAGTCACCCTGATCCAAGGGGTGGAGGGTGAACTTGGACTCAGGGGAGCTGGTTAGAAGATCTGAATGGACACAGACTGGTCTCCAGCTCTCATGCCAGCACAGCGAGGTCCCGCAGCCTTTGGGGCAGACAGGACATGCGGGTCAGCTGGACAAAATATGCTGGCCAGTGCCAAGATCTGCCTCAGACACCCTGCCCGCCAGTAACCCTTAACAGCTCCAGTCCCTCTGCTCTGCTGCCCTTCAGGGAATTCACCTGCCCTGTCTTAGTTTGGCATCCTTCACTTCTAAAGTTTTCGTGGAAGCTATGTCACGCCCCGTACCCCTTCCGGTGCACTCGTGGGACACTGCTTTATCAGCAGTGTGTGTTAGAGGCAGAGTGAAGAGATCGGGTCAAGACACAGCTCAAGAGTTGAAATTAAAACACTGAGTGAAAGGCGGTGTGGGCTTCCACGCCGCTTCCATCGTGGTGGTGTGTGCAATAGCGGACTGCCTCCTCTGACCACCTAGGCTTTATGTGAATGCGAGTGCTTGAGAAACACGAGCATGGCTTTCTCTTCGGTTGTTTAGCAGCCTGAGACTCCACGGCCAGATCCAGGACTGAGCCAAGTCTGCCTGAGAGCCTCAGTCCCCCCATCTGCAAAATGGGCTGGTTTAATACCCGCCTCCAGAGGGTGATGTGAGAAGCAAACTCTTAGTATTTTTCACTTGAGACTAATAATAAGCTCCTGAGAAAACCCAGTTGTCACTATGGTCCTGCTCCCAGGATCTGTGGATCCACTTTATGGTGGAAGTAGTCTGGTGGGCGGGGCTTCCCAGGTAGCTCAGTGGTAAAGAATCCGCCTGCTATGCAGGAGACACAGGTTTGATCCCTGGGTTGGGAAGATCCCCTGGAGAAGGAAATGGCAACCCACTCCAGTATTCTTGCCTGGGAAATCCCATGGACAGAGGAGCCTGGTGGGCTATAGTCCATGGGGTCACAGAGAGTCAGACATAACTTAGCAACTAAAGTGTGGCCGGTGGGGGTGTCCACTCTGAGATCCACTCCCCGAGGCTCCTGGGTGGGAGCCCAGTTGAGGGTAGTTTTGAGCTGCCTGTGGCACCCTCCCCAAAGTGAGGGCTCAGGAGGTGGACCCCAGAGCCCCTGGCTGGGAGGAGACAGCTTGAAAGCTGCTTTGACTGCCCCATCGACCCCTCCCTGGAAGGGGGGTTAACTAGAGGGGACTCAGCCCTAGCCCTGGGGCTGGAAACTTGGAGTCTGCCTGTCTAATGTGGGTGCCCCATTAGAGCACAAAGCTTGAGCTCCAGAGCTTTGATCTCACACTATGAGATCAGTCCACAGGGCTGGCTGAGATGGGTGATAACCTCTCATAGTTCGGTGACCTGGACCTCCCAGGTTTGTCTTTGGCTCTGATGGGGATGAGTTGAGGCCTTGTATCTGAATCAAGGTTTTTTTGTTCAGAAGGCAAGGCCAAGGCACCAGCCTCTCTGTGTGGACACTTGAAAGAAAGTGAAAGTGAAGTCGCTCAGTCGTGTCCGACTCTTTGCGGGCCCCATAGACTGTAGCCTACCAGGCTCCTCTGTCCGTGGAATTTTCCAGGCAAGAATACTGGAGTGGGTTGCCATATCCCCCTTATTCCCAGCCTCACCCCTTGGCTGGCACCCGGGCAACCACCTGCTAAACTAGAATCTCCCATCAGCCACTGAGGAGCACCAACTGCCTGCAGAGCCAGGCCTGGCTTCAGGACAGGAGTTGTAGCCACAAACAGGAGTCGGGGACAGCCTGCATTGCTGCTAATGGCGGCTGCCAGCATCTCTGCATGATGAGAGCCGCTGAGCCACAGTGGCGAGTAGGGGACCCCCACCCAGGTGACCCCATCCGTTCCTCGTGCACCTGGGGCGTTGACACCAACAAGTTAACTCCTTAACCTGAATTTTCTGCCACCTGCAGGAAAGACCCAGAGAGACCCTGACCCGGCCTGTCACTGTTCCTGGGCAGTTGGTTGGCTGGGAGGGTGAGGAGGGACTCGGTCCCCTGCCCGGCCCCCCAAGCCCTCTTCAGCCTCACCCAGACAGTAGGCTGGCCTCTTCCCCAACCTTGGGCTTGGTTTGTGTCCATGTCTCCCCCATACCGTCCCTGCAGGGGTTCCACGTGTGCCCACTGGTGCCTGGCAGCAGGGAAAGGTGGGATGTGCCCACCCAAGCTATTTTTACCTGGCTCTGTCCCCACAGAGCTGTTCTCTGGCTGCGAGTTACTGCCAGGGGAGTGGAGCCATTGCCAGGGATGGGGGTGGACAGCAGAGCTGCGAGCCTCGCGGACTCCCTTGCCCAGGCAGCATCTCATCCTGACACTTATTAAAGGGTGTGATTAGTGTGCAGAGAGATCTTCCAAGACAGTGGGCAGAAGATGACCTGGTGGGAGAAAAGAGGCACCTGTTTGGAGAGCAGTCTTGGTCCTTGGGAAAGTCTGGCTCCCGGAAGCTGGACCCAACCTGTTTTCACCCGGTGTGCTGTTGCAGTCAGAGGGGCAGGTTCGTGGGGACTGGAGTGGGGCCACTAGGCCAGCAGGCGCCCTGACTGCCTTCTCTCAATACAGCGAAGACAATAATAGATTTTTTTTAATACTTTCTGCTTAGAATGGGCCTCCCTGGTGGCTCAGACAGTATAGAATCTGCCTACAATGCAGGAGACCCGGGTTCCATTGCTGGGTTGGGAAGATCCCCTGGAGAAGGGAATGGCAATCTGCTCTGGTATTTTTGCCTGGAGAATCCCATGGACAGAGGAGCCTGGTGGGCTGCGGTCCGTAGGGCTGCAAAGAGTCAGACATGACTGAGCGACTAACACTGTAGTTTCACCTCGGCTTAGAATAGGTACCAACTCATTGAATCCTAAGTCTTTACCCCATTCCATGGATGGGGAAACTGGGAAGTTCAATAAACCTAAGTAAGCGCACAGAGCTCATCAGTAGCAGAGCCGGGATTTGAACCAGTCAGCCTACTTTCCGAGTTTGCTCCTCACACCGCTCTGTCCCTCTTTGCTGTGTTTCCAGCACCTGTGAGGTGCAGAGCATTGTTCTAGATTCTTCACAGCAGTTTTGCCAGGTGGGTGTTTCCACCCTTTTCTTTAGATGAAGCTGAGAGATTGAACAGCTGGAATCTGCACCCAAGGCTCTCCTGCTGGGCTCTTCCCAGCGACCCATCCATACCTCAGTTTGGGTGCACTTGTTAATCACCCGTGCTGTGCTCTCTGTGATGCTGATTGTGGGGGTTCAGGTGTAGAAGTCTTCATGTTTATCCCCTTCCTGGGGAATGTGGAAATGGGGTCACCTGGAGTCTTTTAGCTGCCAGGAAAGTGGGCTGGGGTGCTTAGGTGCGTCAGTCGTGTCCGACTCTTTGTGACCCTATGGACAGTAGCCCGCCAGGCTCCTCTGTGCATGGAATTCTTAAGGCAAGAATACTGGAGTGGGTTGCCATTTCCTTCTCCAGAGGATCTTCCCAAGTCAGGAATGGAACCCAGGTCTCCTGCGTTGGTAGGCGGATTTTTTTTTACCACTGAGGCACCTGGGAAGCCCCTTGGGCTAGGATGGGGAGGACCAAAGAAAGTCATCCATTTGGGCCCTGCCGCACCCTCCCAGAACGTGGACAGTGGGGCGTTGTTGGCCACTGCAAGGCTTGGAAGGGCCCCACTGGTCCTGATGCTTGGCCTTCTCATCAGCCATTGAATTCAGCTCATGCCAGCTTCCTACAGAGGGAGAGGTGACTTGGGGCCTGCTGGTGGGTGAAGGCTGCTCCTGAGATTGGGGAAAGGGGGCAGGCTGTGTGCCTCTGGGCTCTCACTTCCAGCTGAGGCCAGCGTCCTCCCGCCACAGCCCAGGACAGGGGCGGGGGGAGCAGACGCTGGTGCTGCAGACCTGCCCTGCCAGAGCGGCTAGCTGGGACCTGTTTGCTCAGCCTTGGGCCTCAGAACTCTCCAGAAACCCCAGTCCCTTGAGGACGACATACCTCCTGGCCTCTGATGTGTCCTGGATCTCGCTGGCTGACTAGCCAGGGTCCCATGGGCTGTAGGGAAAGCTCGGCTCCTGCAACACACAGCCCCTAAGAAGGGGCAGAAATTGTGTTGAGTAGTTCATGTAATTGACTGAAAGCTGTACTAAGTGAAAAACAGAATTGCTGTAAGTGCATCAGTTGTTGACCCTCATGATCACGGGTCTGACCGGGTGCTGAGGTCCCTCAACATCAGGAGAGCATCAGACCACACATTGTTAGCCTGGAAAAAGAGCAAAATTCACACTTCAGAGTCCTTGTGTCTACTGAGCAAGTGTCACTTTCACACCACTGTAAAGTCAGAAAATCATAGGTTGGGCCATCGTAAGTCAGGGTTTGTCTGCCCTAGAAATGGTTTCGAAGTTACAATTAAAATTTCTGTTTGCCTTGAGCAACAGTTGAGGGTTGAGCGAAGAGGTGTTGCCATGGGAAGAGCAGCCATTTTCTAAAAGAAAAGCCTGGTGTGATGAGAGGGTGTGCACGTGGGTGTGTAGTGGGGGTGGGGGGTTGAGGGACCGGGACGGGGAGTGTCCGGAGCCAGGCTCCAGGTCTCAGTGGGGGCGTCTGTGGCCCGGGCATTCCAGGCAGCCCCTCCCGCTCTGGTCTCCTGTGGGTGTCGATGAATAAGAGGAATCTTCATCCCAACCTCCTCCTCTCCCTGGAGCTCTCCCAGGGCTGTTGTGAGAGATAAATGGTGTGTGTGTGAGACAAGATGCTTTGTCAAGGGTGAAGCGCCCAGCAGCTGTGGACTCTGCTTGATCAGAGAATAAAACTATGCCCAGGAGGTGGGGGTCAACTTGGGGAGGGGCCTCGGTGGGGTGTCTGACCCCTGCCCTCCTGTGGCTGAGACAGCCCACTCCAGGCCAGTCCCCGTGCCCCCAGCCCTGGGCAGGGCCTCGGGCCACGTGCCAGGAGTGTGGGTATGTCTCCGTGGGACCTCAGGTGAGAGGGGGCCATTGGTGCCCACCTGCGTCCCGTGAGTCGGGTGTCAGGACAGAGTGCGTGGCTGAAACTCAGCCTCCAGTGAGGCGATCGTGAGTTGCGAACGTGAGTTGCCAGAGACCAAGCCGGATGTTTGCACACGGATGCTGGTCTCCACGAGGCCTCCTGCCTGCCTTCTGGGAGCCAGCTGGGTGGCAGCCTCCTGGGGACCCCTGCTGACAGGGTTCCAGGAGAAAGGCCTGGGCGTGGGTGACTCACAGTCTGACCCCAGCACTGCCACTGATTCCCACGTAGTCCCAGGCAAGACAGCAGTGGAAGGAGAACCCGGCATCGGGGCTGTGAAGACCGGAAGAAACACCCACTTGTAAAGTGACCAGACCCCTCTCGTGAGCCTCAGAGCAGGCACTCCCAGCCAGTGCTGCTGCGTCTGGGAGGGTGAGAACCTGCGGGTGGGGGAACAGAGCACACACCTTACTCCTCCGTGAGCCCCAGGTCTACCCGGAGGACCTCTCCTGGTGACCTTGCACCAACCCGGAGGTGCCCTGCTAGGGGACAGGTAGGGAGTGGCATGTGGAAGTTGCAGCCTTAGGCGGAGCACCTGGGCTTCACAATTCGAAATGTGCCCCTGTCGTGTGTGTCTCTTCATGGTCACCATGGGGTCTGAAAATCCATGAAGTGTGGGTTGGATCAGTGATAAATGGAACCAAGCGAGCGGTGGTCAGAGGCAGGTGGGGGTCCTTTGCCCACCAGCCAGGGGACCTTGGACAGGTTACTTTCTGAGCCTTGACTTCCTCGTTAGTAAAATGGGGATGGGAATCCGTGGCTCAAACGGTCATAAAGCCCAAATGAGATTATACATTAACTTTCAACCCTGTCTCCAGAATTGATGGGTGGTCTATAAATGTTGGGTTTTCTTTGTTCCTATGGGGACACAGCTTTGGGCTTGCAGACAAGAGCTTGCTTAGGACATAAGATCTGGTAAGGTTGGGAGCCCTGTGGGGTTGGATTATGACATAGAATCAAACACAACTTAGCGACTAAACAACAACAAAGGTGGAAAGAGCCGCGTGAACACTAGGGGTGAGTTTAATTACACAGCCCCTCGGCCTCCACAGTCGGGGGTGGCTGGCTGCCTGACGCTGGCCTTATTGGTCCATCTGGTGCTCAGCCCGAGTCATGGCACAGGCAGGACCAGGCTCATTAATCACCATCTATTCTTAGCCCCAGGAGGGCTGCCTGCTCACCAGCGGACACAGCCACACTGCTCGCTCACCATCTTCCTTGGGTGTCTCTGATCCTTTTCTTGTCTGAGATGCCCCTAGGCTTTTCACAGCCCTGATACTGTTACTCTTCCTGTTGTCCTGAGGCTAGAGAAGCACCTCTAACTGGGGCTCTGCCAACCCTAGCTGAGAAGCAAGCCGAAGAACCTAGGGGGATTAGGGGGATAGTTGACATCTCGGCTGGGAGCAGATAAAGGCAGTCACGTTTGAGGTTCTTACATCCTTAGGGGCAAAGCAGTCCTTGAAAACTGACTTGCAGAAAGTTGCCTCTTGGACTAGGGTAAATGCTGAGTAAAATAAGAGCTCTTTTTTGGCAAAAGGTTTGGGCAGATCTTTATGGTGTACTGGCATTGTGCCGGGCAGTGTGTGAGGAGCCTGGGGACCAGCCCAAAGCTCAGACTTGGGAGACCTAGAGTTCTTGCTCCCCATTGTGGCTGTGGTTGGATAGCATCACCAATTCAATGGACATACACTTGGGGTGAACTCCAGGAGATGGTGAGGACCAGAGAGACGCCTGGCGTGCTGCAGTCCATGGGGTCCCGAAGAGTCAGACACAACCTGGCAACTGAACAGCAGCAGCAGTAAGGTGGCCGTGGCAGGGCTGGGACAGACCTGTGGCCAGGGGTTATCCATCGAGGTCCTGCTGGGACACAGGGATACCGTAGGATTCCGTTGCCATTCTCGGCTTACAGAGAGACCAGAGCTGGAGTTCAGAGACAACGTTTGACATGCCCAGAATCAGGGTGTTGGGGTACGGAGGGGAGGCCAACCCTCATGCTCTGCTGATGTCCCTGTAGCATGTTTCATCAAACTCTGCCAGGTCATTGTCATTGTCCCTAGGCTGTGCCCTTATAATCACCAAGAAGCCTTCTCCGAGTCACTTGGCTTCCTGTCCAGACTTTGGGATGGAGACCCTGCTGAGCGGCCCAGGTGTCCTGGACGATGCCGTGGCCCTTCTCCACGGACAGCGGTCCCAGAGGTTCCCACCCCTCACTGGGCTTGCTTAAGAGGCCCCTGATACAAATCACGTGCCAGGGTCTCATACCCGAGGTCTTGGGGTCTCTGGTTCCCTGGCTCCACCTGCCAGTCCCCTCCTGGCATCCCTGTGGTCTGAGGAGCAGTGCTGAGCCCCAAAAGCCAGGCTCACTCATGCTGTCCCCGTCTGTCTTCCCCAGGGCTGCGAGGTGCCAGACCCCACCTTTGCTGATGGCGAGCTCCTGCCCACAGAGCCAGACTTCTTTCCCGAGGATGAGGACGAGGCCATGACGCTGGCCCCGCCTGAGGGCCCCCAGGAGTCAGACATGGAGGGCCCCATGGAGAGCACTCGGAGCCTGGAGGGGCCGGTCGGAATTCCCACCGAGAAGGATGCGGGTCTAGGAGGCCTGTTCCTGCCAGAGGACAAGTGAGTTAAGACTGCCTGGGGCTTCAGGCATCAGGAGAAGGTGATGAGCATGGCCAGCCCAGAGATTTGGAGAAGGAAGCAAGGGCTTCCAGTATGCGTTGACCAAACAAAATCGTCAGCTTTTCATCATGTGTACCTTTCAAGGAAAAGGCGATTTCATGTTTCAGCCTAATGTATTTTCTCAGTTCAGGTGTTCTCAAACCCCTGTGGCTCTTAGAAGTCACGGTCTCCAAGGGAGGAGGTGCCTTTGGAGTGTTCACTCACATTGTGTCCTGGGAATGGTCCATCCACTGTGCCTGGACCACAGCCCATGGCCAGCCGGTCATGGGGACCACAGACCCTTTGACCTATTGGCTAATCATTTGCTACCTGATCATTCCCGTTGTTTTCTGAGACCAGTCACCAGGAGGCAGCCAGCAGTGGGTGCCAAGAGTTTTAGTAAAATTTATATAAGAACAAAGTGAGGAACATGACGAATGCAACCCCAGGCGCTAAGGAACCTGAGGGCAGATAAATAAGTAAATAAATAAAATAGGGTGGGGGGTACCAAAAGACTTGATCTCTGTCACCCTGTCATTAATGCTGTGATGCCTGGATCGCTGTTTCCCATTTTTGAGTGCGGAATCTTAGAGGGTGGAGAGATCCTAGTTAATGAGCAACCACTGCCCGTGACTCAAGGGAAGCTACATTTTGGCAGGTGATGCATTAGTCGTACTTCTTTGCTCTTAGGTTGCAGAGCAGGTGCAGCCAGCCCCTGACGCTGCCCCAGGCCACCTTGATCACCGCGAGAGACCAGGGTCTCTGACCCGTGATGTGCAGCGTCGGGTTTCTTTGGACAAGAAGTCCTCTCTATAAACATAGGAGGAGCATCCTGCCTAGTAGCTCATCATTGTTTATTTTAAAACCTCATTCATTGTTGGAACATAGCACTTACACAGCTTGGGAAAGGGAGGAAAAGGGAGAATGAAGGGCAGATAACTCACTTGACTCACGGTCCCACCCTCCACACCCCAAGCCCTATTGCCATTTAAACATTTTCATTTCCTGCTTTTCCTCCTTCTGTGTAGACCCATGCTTAGACTTATTGTGCCTAAAATTTTACATCTTTTGTTTCATTCTTAGTTTTAATTTTGTGTGTGTGTGCTCAGTTGCTCAGTCGTATCCAACTCTTTTCTGCCTCATGGACTGTAACCATGCCAAGCTCCTCTGTCCATGGAATTTTCCAGGCAGGAATACTGGAGCGGGTTGCAGGTGGATTCTTTACCACTTAGAGCCACCTTGGAAAACTTTTTAAAAAATTTTTTAACGTTTAGTTTTTAGTTTTAATTTTTAAAAAAAAATGTTTTTAATTAAAAAAAGCTTTCAGTTTCCATTTTTCCACATTATTGCCAGTGTTGTTTTTTACAAAGCTTTCCACAGCAGTGCGAGAGTCCACAGTTTATGTGATCATTTTGTTTGCTGATACATGCTGTCACTTAATAGCTATTTCAGTGTAGCTTCGATAAGCCGTTGAGTAGTAAGCAGTGTTCTGCTGCTCCGTGGGAGGATCCATTTGAACATCTCTGGAGCAGAAACTCTTTCTGTGATGGGATGTTTCCCTTAGGATACGGTCCCCAGAGTGTACTTAACCAGAGCAGGACATACAGGCTTCATCACCAGGTCCTGGTGTCCTGGCACCCACGGATCCCTGGAAGGTCTGGCCTGTCTGTCCCCCACGGGCTGTGACACCCCCTGGTTCACAGCTGGCCCTTGTCCTACACTTAGGTCCCTGGGCCACCCTCCATCCATGACCACGTCAGACCTCTCCACGCACTCCACCACCTCGCTCATCAGCAACGAGGAGCAGTTTGAGGACTACGGGGAGGCGGACGATGTGGACTGTGCCCCCAGCAGCCCCTGCCCGGACGACGAGACCAGGACCAACGTCTGCTCGGACCTGGGGTCGTCAGTGCCCTCCAGGTGGCCCCTCGGTCTACAGTGGCCTTTGGGATCCAGGAAGAGTGGCAGAACCAGTCCAGCCTCATCCCAGGGGGGCTCGGCAGGCAGAGTCGTGAACTAACTGGGCTCTGCTCCTGGGCAGCAACTGCCTTTGAATCCTGACTGGGGCTGGGGGTTGGGGGTCTGGAATTCCTCCTTCCTTCTATCTCGGGGAAGAAACCAAATGAACCAGCCTGAGGGGCCGCAGACGCCAAGTGGCATGTTGATACCTTCCCACACAGCTGAGTCATTGCTTACCCTGAGGTTAACTGTCAGTTTCCTCCTCTGTGAAATGGGTACAGCTCTTTGGCTTCCTGTCTTTGAGAGCACTGGAGGAGGGAGCTCTGTTCTAGTTCCACTCCCCACCCCCAAACACAGACACACAAGGCTCACAGTTTTCAGAGAATCTAATAATAAGCTCAGAGGAATGGGGCAGGGCACCTAACTGGACAGCAGTTCCGAAGGTGAACCTGTTTCCTTCTTATGACCCAGCGCGGGGCAGACACCTCGAAAGATGCGGCATGCATACAACAGCGAACTCCTGGATGTTTACTGCTCTCAGTGCTGCAAGAAAATCAACTTGCTTAACGACCTGGAAGCCCGGCTAAAAAACCTGAAGGCCAATAGGTGAGACCCCGGAGACCAGCATAGAGGCGGATGGATGGGGTGGGGACCCGGGGAAGAAGCATCGAGGCAGGGGCCCCCACTCTCCCCTGGTCGGTGATCGGGGGTCCAACTCTCTCCTGGCCAGTGATTGGGGGCCCTACTCTCTCCTGGCTGGTGACCGGGGTCCCCATTCTCTCCTGGCTGATCAGGGGCAGTTTCTGAGGTCAAGCTGATGTGTAAATTCCCTTCAGTGGGCAGAAAAAAAGCCTCGCCTGTATTTGCGTATGCTGTAGCCAGGACAGAGGAAGCAGTGGGCTAGAGGCCCCTCTGTTCAATGACCTCTTCTCTCTCCCTGTCTCTCTGTGTAGCCCCAATCGAAAGATCTCCAGCACAGCCTTCGGACGGTAAGGCCCCCACCTTGGGGGGTGTGTGTGTTAGTCACTCAGTCGTGTCCGACTCTCGTGACCCCATGGACTGCAGCCCGCCAGGCTCCTCTGTCCATGGGATTCTCCAGGCAAGAACACTGGAGTGGGTGGCCACGCCCTCCTCCAGGGCATCTTCCTGGCCCAAGAATCGAACCCCAGCCTCCCACATTTCAGGCAGATTCTTTACCATCTGAGGAGGGTAGCTGGGGTTGGGTGCTGTCCTCTCGCACTACTCTGCTGCCACCAGGGTGGCCAACTCTGTGCCAGCAGCTCAGGCCCAGCCAGTGCCCTGTGTGTGGCTAGATGCACAGCGGGGACAAAGTGTCCCAGGGCAATGCAGGCAGCAGAAGATCCACTTCCAGGAAGGAAGGGCTGGGCTCCTCCGCAGCCTATCTGGTGTCCCTCCCAGCAGGGTTCAGCCTCTCCAGACCCACAGCTGCCCTTGCCTCTGGCAGGCACCCTAGGGGTGCCCTGACAGACGTAGTCTGCCCCACACTGCCATGTGCTTCCCTGTGCTCCGGAACAGGCGGCTCTACCAGCAGAGGCCTTGGGCTTCCTGCTGGCAGAGATGGGGTGTGAGGGTCTCCCCTGGAGCTGGTCCCTCTGCTCCTGGGCCCACCAGGTCTCACCCCAGCTCTTCTGCAGACTCGCCCAGGTCCACGCCAGGGGCCCTGGGAGCTGCAGCAAGGGGCCAGGCGCTGGGTGGGGTGGCCTCTTGGCTGAGACCCTGCTGCTGCCTGGCATGGAGTGGGAGGTGGGGGCTGCTAGGCAGAGGCAGGGGTTTTGCCTCAGGTAAGGGTCACCTGGTCAGTGGCAGCCCCTTTCCAGTCCCACCCACTGACCCATGGTCCTGAGTAGGTTTCCTTCCCCCTACCCACGCTTGGGTCCTCAGTGACATAGCAGGAGCCAGCTTGGTCAGGGGGCTGGGTGGTCTCAGGGGGCCCAGGCCCTCTGCCTGGATTGTGGTGCCCACCCGCCTCATTGGGGTGGTTTCCAGGTGGAAGGGGCTCGGGGTGGGGATGGGGGAGGGTGCCTCCATTAGCTGGGGTCCCACGTCACCTCTTAGCTGGACCCCCGATGAGCACAGGGAGCAGGAGGAAAGTCCATGATGCACTGGCCACGTCTGCCGGGGCTCAGGAGGGCCGTCGTGGCCTGCCTGCTGTCCTCTGGGCAGAGCGATCTCCTAAGGTCAGGGGTCAGGCCACTCTGCTCCCCTGACTGAGGGAAGGCGACCTCCTCCGAGGGGGTTCCTGGTACTCTCCCAGCGGCCTGGGGTGCTCCCCCAGCCCATAGGCTGAGTCTGAATCCCAGTCTCCCCAAGGGCCCTACAGCCAGACAGGCCTCCCCCCCCCCCCAGGCAGCTCCTGCACAGCAGCAACTTTAGCAGCAGCAACGGCAGCACTGAGGACCTGTTCCGGGACAGCATTGACTCCTGTGACAATGACATCACGGAGAAGGTGCGCCAGGGCGGGCACGGGCATGCCCCCTGGGATGGGGTTGGGGTGCTCCCAGCTATTGCCTGGGGACCTGGGAGACCCTGTCCCTGCCCAGGAGTTGGGGGTGGGCAGCCCCGATCGCCTGGGCACACCCAGCCCCACCCCACATGACTCGTTGTCACACACCGTCATGGGGGTCCTGGCCTCAGTCCCACCATCGTTAGGTTCTCTGTCCCGTGGACTCAAAGCTTTTCTCCACCACCCCTCTATGGTAGGTGAGCTTCCTGGAAAAAAAGGTGACAGAGCTGGAGAATGACAGCCTGACCAACGGGGACCTGAAGAGCAAGCTGAAGCAGGAGAACACACAGCTGGTGCACAGGTCAGGCCGGCCTGGGCTGCGATGGCCCCGGGAGAAGTCGGGGCGGGGGTGACCCTGGCTCAGAGGGCCTGTGACATGTCAGCGCCTAGCTGTGGGCCCTGCCTGTGTTGGGCGCCCGGGAGGACAGGTCTTTGGGGGACAGGGAGACAGGCAGAGCTTGACCTCGGCCCTCCAGGTCAGCAACCCCAGCTCGGGTCAAAGGTGGAAGTTGGGACCCATTTCCTATCTGTGTCCTGCAACGATGAGAGCCTGGCTCCGTTCTGGGGGATGACCTCTACAAAGGGAGAGGCTGGTGGGAGGGGTCCAGGCATTGCTGCACCCTCCCCCGACAGGCCCACTGAACACAGCTCGATATGGTGGAACCCTCATGAAACTTGGTAAACTGATCCCCACCCGGGGTCTGGTCCTCAACCTTGGAGGGCTCAAAGAGGGGTCCTCTTGTGCACCCTGGAGGGTCAGCCTCACAGAGGGTCATGTCCCGTACCGGTACACCATCCAGGCCACCAGTCACACGGTTAGAAGGTCCACAGTGGTGCCAAGCCTTCGCCAGCTCTGGTGTGCCCACCACCAGCCAGGACGTGCCCATGTTTGTAGTCAAGGTGCCCAGTGAGCTATACTGCTGATCAGAGGCATCCCGGCCTAGGATGGAGTGAAAAGAGGAGGCGAGGCCTGAGGGCTGTTTGACCCAGCTGCGGTGAGGCCGGCCCTCTCTGTGCCGCCCTGGGACACCCTCTTCTCCCCCTGGACCGACTGCCAGCACCGCCCCCTCGGGGGCGTGCGTGGCTGGCCCGCCTCTTTGCTGCCGTGAGGTCCCTCGTTCATGCGTCAGTAGAGCTGCCGGCTCACAGTCGGGGTGTCGGTGATGTGGGGCCCGGGGCTCCCCTTGGTCGCAGCCCAGATTGCGGGGAGGAGAGTGAGGCCACGAGAGCTGGCACTGCACTGGGGCCCACACGCCTCTCCACAGGGTGCACGAGCTGGAGGAGATGGTGAAGGATCAGGAGACCACGGCCGAGCAGGCCCTGGAGGAGGAGGCGAGGCGCCACCGCGAGGCCTACAGCAGGCTGGAGCGCGAGCGCGGCACGGAGATCGAGCTGCTCACCACCAGGTGGGCCCCTCTGATGCCTCTGGGTAGACGCGGTCCCATTCTTTAGACAGGAAAACAGAGCCCACGGGCAGGCCTCCGGTTCTCACAGTTCTCCAAATGCCTGGGCGGGCGTGTTCTGTAGGAAGCAGGAAAAAGAATGTTCAAAGTAACATTTTTCATAGTAGGTCCAACTGGAAGTGATGCTTTATCTATCAATAAGAGAATAAGTTAAACAAGTATACACACTCTCCCCCCGCCCCTGCCCCCAGCTGGGCCTACTGTCCAGGCTTGGAGCTCCCCCTGCTGTCAGGTCCTCCCTGCCCCTGGACGCTAGGGTGCCCTAACCCGGGGACCCAGGGGCAGAGGCTGCGCAGGGCTGACCCTGGGCCTCGGCCACCGCTGTTTGCACCGGAGGCAGGCAGGGGAGGACCACCTGGGGCCCTGGCGTGGTCACCCACCAGCTCCATGACGTTGGACGTCCTCTGTCTCTTCCTGGGCCTCGGTGTCCATCTGTCACCCTCCCCGTAGAGTGAGCGGGAAGGCGGACGGGCTGTGGCACAGCTGAACACGGCACTTAGGTGGGGGGCTCTGAGGGTGTCCAAGGCCCTCCGCCCTGGGCCCCTGACGGAGAGGATGGCTGCCCCTCCTTCTAACCTCAGGCCTCCTGCCGCCCCAGGGTCTGAGGTGAGCTTTGGCGAGTCTGCCCAGCCCAGCCCAGCCTGGGGTGGGAGGTGGTCTCTCACCTTGCACCTCACGGGCGGCAGGGTCACGCAGGCCCAAAGGGAACCGGGCGGGCCAGGCCTGCTTGCAGTCAGACACCCCCCTGCCACCAATTTCCCTTAATTGTCCACTCATGTTGTAGAAGCTGTTGTTTTGCACCTGTTTCTTAATGAGCCTGGAGCGCGAGCATTCAGCATCACATCCTCCGCCTGCTCTTGACAGCTGGCCGGTGGGCTGGCTGAGAGGTGGCTGGGATGCAGGTGGGAGAAGACGGTGGGTGTGCAGGCCAGGGCCGAGGCCGGAGTGCAAAAAGCCAGCCCTCCTGGGAGCCGTCCCGGAACCCTGCCCTTTACCTGACTCCAGGGGGCGCTGTTTCCTCAGGTGCTTTGTGCCTCACGTGAGCCTGACTCCAGGGGGCGCTGTTCTCTCAGGTGCTTTGTGCCTCATGTGAGGCGGTCCCCTTAGAGGTCTGAGTTCCCCTCAAGCCCTGGAGAGGGAGTTTTTTCTCCTGGGGCGCCCAGAGGACAGTTGGGGCCAAGAAGCCCTCCATCCAAGGAGGACATGACAGCGGGAAGGAGAGGGAACTTCTTACTGGAAGTGGCCCAGTACCATCGCAGTGCCACTGGCTGATGGCCAAACTCACCTGCCTCCCTTCCCCGGGTAAAACCGACCTGGACAGTCCCTTGTGAACATTAACATAGAGGGTTAGACGGTCAGAACCACCGCCTGTGGGTGTCAGAGAACACACAAAGGGAAGAGCCCCAGGGGAGAACGAAAACCAAGTATGGTTGGTTTGTTGCCTTCAAACTGTGGATCCTCACAGGAGGGCCCTGCCTTGGACACCACAGGAAGACTCCATTCAGCAGAAAAATACCACTGCTGTCTCTCCACCCTCAGGGTGTTTTAGGCCCTAAGCATCTATGCAAGAAGAACCGTTTATGCTCTTATTCATTCACAAGTGAGTTTTTCCTTTTATTCAAAGATGATAATAATTCAGGGTCTTAATCATTTTGCCTTGGATGACAGGGAGCTCAAAGCCATACTACCATTTGGAACAATTATTCATATTCTCTCTCATTTTCTAGTATCTTCTCTCCTACAGGGAGCAGAGAATTGCTGCAGACTGTCAGGTTGTCAGATAATCTCTGTTTCTGACATTCTTGTCCTTCTCCTTTCCCCAGGGTGCAGCAATTAGAGGAAGAAAACACTGAGCTTAGAACGTCGGTGACTCGGCTCAAGTCACAAACAGAGAAGCTGGATGAGGTGAGCGTTAGGTTCGGGCATGCTCAGACTTGGGTCTTGAGCTGAATCCACAGAGAGGCCGTGTTGGCTGTCACTGGCCTTTTAGTTTCTAGTTTCTGAAATTCTCATTGCCCTAGCCAAACAAAGGCGGGGGGACAAATTACAAACAGTTTGTCTTTGCATATTTCTGATTTTACAAATGTTGGATAGGGAATACGTTTCTTTGTATTACGAGGGAAAATAAGGAGAAAGAGGCCAATTGTGTTTCGACTCTTACCTTCTATTCAAACCCATCTGGCATCATCGAAGGACTATGGAGACCTGAGGCTTTTCTTGCTGTAGCTCTAGAATTAGGGGATCTAGCTGTTTCTTTAATTCGTGCCTCGGAGGGCTCTGTCCTGGGGGCTGGTCTGATTGCCCATTTGTCGAGGTGGCTGCCCCAGACCCCCAGTGAAGCCCCCCAAGGCACAGCAAACCGTATGGGAACTCTCCCCATGCTCCGGTCTCCCTGGCGGCAGGAGCGGCAGCGCATGTCCGACCGGCTGGAGGACACCAGCCTGCGACTCAAGGATGAGATGGACCTGTACAAGCGCATGATGGACAAGCTGCGGCACAACCGCCTCGAGTTCCAGAAGGAGCGGGAGGCGACGCAGGAGGTGGGTCGGCGGGCTCCAGGGCGCCCCACTCCCCCACCCCACCCCACCCGCTGCTTCTCCACACCCCCACATCCATGCCCCTGCCAACCAGCCTCTTTCCCCCACAGCTCATCGAGGACTTGCGGAAGGAGCTGGAGCACCTGCAGATGTACAAGCTGGACTGCGAGCGGCCGGGCAGGGGCCGCAGCTCGTCCTCCAGCCTCGGCGAGTTCAACGCCAGGGCCCGAGAGGTCGAGTTGGAGCACGAGGTCAAGCGGCTCAAGCAGGTAGGCCCCGGGAGCCCCCGTCCCAGGGAATGAGGTGTCTGGGTCCCCTCTGGGTGCGTCTCCTGTGAAGGGCGGAATGCCGGAGTGCCTTCTTCCCCCATGTAACTGTCTGCTTCTCTCGACACCTCGATCATCGGGACCACTCAGCCCCGTCTCACAGCTCAGGCGAGGTGGGTGGAAACTCCAGGGTCGGTCTTTGTTCAGCATCCATGAAGGGAAACAGACGCCAGTCTTCTGTCCTGGGCACGTGGGGTAGAGAAGGAGACCTCACCCAGCTGCGCATCATTGTTCCCACCATGAGCCCAAGAGTCCATTTCAGAGGGTTCCTGGATGCTCTCCCGTGACTGGGGAGCCCTTAGGGGTGGGGGAAGCGTGATCAGGATGAGCCGTGACCCAGCTGGGGTCTGAGGGTGCTTAGAGACCCTGCAGGATAAATTAACCCTGTTGGGCAGCTCCCCGAGGTTCCCGTCCCACAGCAGTCCTAAACCCCAGCCCTTCTCAGCCACAAGGGGGCACCCGAGGTCCCAAATGTGAGCAAGTAGGAGCCTTGAGGCAAAAGCTAGAGCGTGGGGCTGGTCACCCTGGTCTGGGCAGGATGGTACTAGGCTGGCTGCATGCAGGAGCCAAGGGGCCCCTAGAAAGAACTCCCCAGAGCAGGACTCCTGAGCCCAACTGCAGGAGGAGTCAAGATGAGCTGACCTGCCAGCCCAGGGACCCAGAACATCCCTTTCCCTTACCAAGGGCCACTGTTGGAGAAGGAGCCACTGAGTAGTGGGCGGTGTCCTCCGGGGCCCCTCTTCCGGCCCCCAGAGAAGGGATGGTCTGGAGCCATGCTCCTGTCTGGAAACCTGGCTCCCTGAGCAGGGCTAACTCCTCCTCAGAACCCCAAGACCCCTCAGGACCCAGCCCTCCTCGCCCTGGAACCCAGCAGAGGCCAGTTCACCCATGGGTGTCCTGAACTGGCCGGTGACACACACCCAGGGGTGGGGAGGAGGGCTGGGGGTGGTCAGGAGACCATGGATATAGAGAAGCGGGTCCTGGTGGGAATCAGAGTTGTCTGTGTCCCCCTCCGCAGGAGAATCACAAGCTGCGAGATCAAAATGACGACTTGAACGGACAGATCCTGAGCCTCAGCCTCTATGAAGCCAAGAACCTCTTTGCCACCCAGACCAAAGCCCAGTCCCTGGCAGCGGAAATAGACACGGCCTCTCGCGATGAGGTAACATGCCCACGCGCTCTCGCCATGGAGCCTGGCCCCTCGCCCATGAGTCCTGCCCTGGGGCAGGAAAAACAGGCCAGGGCCTGGCCCCCTGGGAGTCCCCATCTGCAGTGACCCCGAGTGATGCGGCAGAGCAGTGAGTGGAGGAGCCTGCAGGCAGAGTTAAGCCTGCTCCGATTTCCTATACGTGGTGGGAGGAGAGTGGGGTTGGGAGCAGAGCAGAGTTTGAGTTCGCTCGGTCAGGTATGTGCTGGAATGGCCTGTTGATGTCATTGGTGTGTGATCTAGGGGAGGCCGGATGTCCCCTGGACCCAAGCCAGCAGAACAATACTAGCATTTTGGGGGGCACCTACTTGCAATATGTCTTCATTTAATCTTCTGAGAACGCGAAGGCTTTCTGAACACTTCCATGTCACAGATCGGGAGACCAGGATCACCCAAGATCACCCAGCTTACGGAGAGAGAGGAGCCCAGGTCCCTAGCACCAAAGCCCACTCTTTCTGCCCCACTGGGGTATGGTTATGAAAGATCAGGCCTCCGAGATACCCAGGTTAGATTTCAACAAGAGTCACCAAACCCCTTTACCCTGTGCTGGGACACACAGCCAGGAGCTGGCCCCTGGCCTTGAGGAGTGCCCACATGAGCCGGGCACCAGCCTCCAGCCGCGGGCAGAGGCGCATCCCATGGACACAGCAAGAGTCGACCTGGAGAAGGACAGTGGCAAGACTGGGGGTGGCGAGAGGAAACAGTGGGTGGTCTTAGGGTCTTGGGACACTGGGTGTCACTCCTGATTATAAATGCCTCTGGCCAGCATTCTCTGCCTTTATCAAAAACATCACACGTGTCTGAGCATCCCCCAACGGGCCTCTCTGGGGGTGTGGCCTGCGCCTCCGCACCTTTCCCCCTGCCTGGATGTGACATCGTAGATTGATGCCCGGGCTCCCAGGCTGGTCTTGTTGGGACACTGGCTATGCCCCCACCCCGGCCCCCTGCCCAGCCTCTGACCTCGCTTTCTCGTTCCCTCCAGCTCATGGAAGCCCTTAAGGAGCAGGAGGAGATCAACTTCCGGCTGAGGCAGTACATGGACAAGATCATCCTTGCCATCCTGGACCACAACCCCTCCATCCTCGAGATCAAACACTGAAATGAGGGTGGCTGGCTGCAGAGCAGCCGCAGGACCCCCGGCCCCCAGGATTCAGGGGCAGAACCCCGCCCGAGGATGCGGCCCAGGCCGGGCCTCCCACTCACACTGTAAATGTGTCTCTGGCCACCGCCATGTAACGTGTACTGGTGTGTATGTGGGGAGGCCGTGGGCACAGCAGAGCGTGGGCGGCGGCCGTGGCGCCATCTGCGCTGTCAGCTGTCTTTGTGTTTTGCGGTCCCTTTGCGAGGGGCAGAGGGTCGTGGAGGTGGGCGGGGGTGAGGTCAGCCGTCAGGAGTTACTGTAATGACGAGAGCTAGAAGAAGCTTGCGTTTCAGATACTGGATAAAATGATTCTACCTCTGGGGACAAGGATTGAAAAGCATTCTAGTGCAACAGGCTCTTTTACCCCATCCCTGTTTCCCCCTGGGAGCCGGGGCAAAGTTACCTTTTCCAGGAGCTTGAACGCCTCACCAACCTCTTTGGCCACCTTTCAGGCCTAGGTGCTTGAGTTCAGAGTGGAGGAAGGAGGTGGGAGGGATGGGGGGACACATAGGGGGTCTTCACGAGCCCCTCCTGCAGCCAGCAGCCCCCCTGTGAGGCTAGTGCACAGTGTAACCAAAGGACTCAGGCTTGCAGAGGAGCTGGAGGTGCAGGGGGTTGGGGTGGGGGGCAGCCGTCATCCTGAGGGTTCTTGGTATTTTGAGAGTTTTCCTTAAACCTGCCCATTCCTGCTCATCCACCTTTCCTTTTCTATCTTGGTTTTATTTTTTAAGACCACGAAAAATAAGCGGCATTCACTTGGGTACATGAAGGATTAAAAGAAAAGGGAAGGGGGTGGGGACAGTCAAGGGCACGCATTGGCGTTGGGCAACCAAGGACACGGTCATGTCCCTGTCAGCCTTCTTTCTGGGGGCTGCCTTGTAAGAGAGAAGCATGGACGGACCTTCTCAGCAGCTCCCAAGGGCTGGGAGTGGGCCTTGCTCACCTGTCCCTGGTCATGGCCTTAGGTTTGGGTTTTCGGAATCCATGCTCTGGGTTTGGCTCTGCCGGACAGTGAGGCCCCTCTGTCCCAGCCTCTAGAAACACGCCTGTGTTCAGGTCTCAGCCAGGAGAAATAAATGCTGTGCTGGTGTGAGAGACAGTGGGGAAGCTGCAGGGAAATCTTAGTCTTCCATGCTGGTGGTGGTAGTCAGTGGTTTGGTCTCTAGGTTGTGTCCAACTCCTTGCAACCCCATGGACTGTAGCCCACCAGGCTCCTCTGTCCGTGGGATTCTCCAGGCAAGAATACTGGAGTGGGTTGCTATTTCCTCCTCCAGGGCATCTTCCTGACCCAGGGATCAAATCCATGCCTCCTGCCTTGGCAGGCAGATTCTTTTACCATTGAGCCACCTGGGAAGCCCAGTTACAGATTTTAAGGGAACAAAAAGAGGGTCAAAAGACATAGCCCTGACCAGGCCAGGGCTGTAACTGAACTGCAACAGAAACAATAAATCAGTACAGACTCCCAGTTCTGTCTCAAAGGTAAAGATCAGCCTGGTGACACTGGAAATTCACCCTCTGGATCTTTCACGTGATCTTTTGTTCTAAGCGGCAGGGAGCAGATATGGTACTCTTCTTTGAGTTTTCCAGTTTGTCTCAGTTTTGTGTGGCTTGCGAACGTTTCCTTAATCCAAATACAGATAAATGCACATGGTCTTAATTTCCAATATCCATCCCCCCCAGCCACGCCCCTGCCATTTGTTACCTTCAGCACTTCTCATATGAAAGGGAAGGTTTGGGCACATTGGGGACACGTGTGTGCCGAGGAAAGAGGGCCAGGAGGATGAGCAAGGAGCTGAGGACTCCCATTGACAGAGCAGGGCTGTGGCCAGAACTGGTCTTCATCCATTCCAGTCACTCTTGTTGGATTTTTTTACTTCTGCTTAAGCATGTGCATGGATCTGATCCAGGACTTTGGGGCCACCTGCACGAGCAAGACAAGGACAGGGGTCAGTCTCCTGGGAGTCTCTCAACCCCTCAGGACACTGGTCTCTTTGGGGCCCCCAGGGGTCTAAGCAGAAGTGGCGGTGGAAGGAAGGCATGAGGAGCGGGTCTCTTGAGAATTTGATAAGAGGAAGGAATAGCATGAATCAAGACAGGAAAGGTGATGACTCACGCTGTGACTTGGGGCTCGGTTTTTATATGAGAAGGCATCCTGCAGAGAGGCCAGCTGGATCCGGGTCCTGGCCCGTGGCGGGGGGGGGGGGGGGGGGGGGGCGCCTGCCCTGGGGGAGGAGCATTTTATGGGTGGCGGTGTGTCTGCTCATTAGCCACACTGATGTGGAATTCCAGGGGAGGCCGCAGAGGCCTGAGTTTATAACAGAGTCAGAATGGGGCAAGGAACCTCCGCCCAGGG
The DNA here is from genome assembly GCA_007570785.1 of Antilocapra americana. Classification (NCBI taxonomy): domain Eukaryota; kingdom Metazoa; phylum Chordata; class Mammalia; order Artiodactyla; family Antilocapridae; genus Antilocapra; species Antilocapra americana. The sequence goes on from ML664177.1 coordinate 35,772,678, forward strand.
GAAAGCAGGTGGGGAAAGCTGTCAGCCTGAAGGGGGCGCCACGGGAGCCGACTCCCCCAGGAAGCTCTGTCGGCAAGTCCCCTCCAGACCTGGTCTGAGAACGCCGCTGACTTTAAATTGAGACTGAGTTCCATTTAACACATGCCCCAAGTTAAATCCAGCCTTCTTCAGCCAGAATACGTCGAATAGGCTTGTTCAGATCCTGTAGCTTTTTAACCTGAGAGAGGGCGATGCCGCAGGGTTTCCAGGCCACAGCCCCTGTGCAGGTTCTAGAACTGGGTCCCAGTGGGCAGACCCTGCTCCCCCTGCATTATCTCTTTTGCAGAAGAATGGTTGAAGGTTGTGCTTTTATCTCTCGGTGGTGGGGCTGCTGGAGAATATACAGGATGCCCCGTGAAATATGAATTTCAGGCAAAACAAGTAACTTTTAGTAGGTGTTCTGTACAATACTTGGAATATATTTAAAATGAAGGTGTTTTAAAAATTCCGGTAACTGGGCCCTATCCCCAGAGGTTCTGATTCCTTTGGTTCGAGGTGCAGCCCAGGCATCATTGGAGTTTAAGAATTCCCCAGGTGATTATAATTCAACTGGGTGCCCTGGGTGGGTTTCATTTTTGCTAAGCCTGGCAACTGTACCAAGTAGGGATTAGCAGTGACTTCTCTGCAGGTTTTAGAGGTTGTTTCGGGGTGTGGGGAGGGGGTTCTCTGCAGGTTCACATTTGACATGACCCTGGGCTGTCCTCACATTTATTCAGAGCCCCAGCAAAATTCGTTGAACCAGCAAGTCAATGTCTAAAAACAAATTAACTTTGAATTGCCAGAGTTAGATAAGTTATTTGTAATTTGCAGATTCTTTGAGAATTGTCAGAGAAATTATCCTTTATCTGTAAATTCCTAACCTGATATATTTCTGATCCATTAAAAACACAGAGTTTGACAACCCCCCGAAGTACCCAGACCTGAAATAGTAATAATAGTGGTTCTCAACTTGGACTGTGCTTTGGAATCACTAGGGAGATTTTTTAAAATGCTGCTGCCTGGGCCTCCAGAGATTTGGATTCAGTTGGTGTGGGTATGGCCCAGGCACCTAACTGTTCAGAGAGCTCCCCCGGTGATGGTAGTGTACAGCCAAGATTGGGACTCCTAGGAGGCGGTTGGCCAGAGGCAGAGAAAACCTCTGTCGGGCTTGTTAACCTAGGTGCTGGGTAGCATTGAATTCCCCTGCTGAGACGTTGGTGGCTTTTCCTTTAATAATGTCAGATGGTGAGACGTTAGCAGACTCTCTCACCCAGGAGGGGAGGCCAGATGCCTTCAGGAGTGGGTAGGTCCAGCTGTTCTCGGGAGCCTGGAAAGTGAAAGTCGCTGAGTCATATCCGATTCTTTAGGACCCCATGGACTATACGGTCCATGGAATTCTCCTCTTCTGCAGGGGATCTTCCCAACCCAGAGATCGAACCCAGGTCTCCCACAGTGCAGGCGATTCTTTACCAGCTAAGCCGCTAGCCTAGGAGTTAGCAAACCTGAGTGTGGGCAGGTAGGGATGCATCAGTCACAGGCCCAGTGATTAAAGTTGGAGTAGAACAGAGCGGGGCTGGCGGTGGGTGCTGAAAGCAGCCTCAGAAATAGCAGCTGCCTACTCGCACAGCTGAGCCTGCGGGGATTCCCGCTTTGTGGTCTGTTTTCAGATTGGGTGGATGAAGGCCACCCCAGCCTCTACCCCATTACTCACCACACCAGCACCCCTCCCCAGCCCTGGAGGCTCCAGGCTCTAGTCTGCTGAATTCCTGGCTCAGCCAGGTCCTGGGGGTCAGGAAGGCAGGCTGTTTTGTTCCAATGAGGGACTTAGTGACAGGCAAAAGGCCTGCAGGGGCCAGTGGGGCCTGGTGGACCGGGGAGAAATTAAGCCTTCTTTTTGTGCTCCATAGGTATGTGGGTTTAATGCGTTAGCAAATTTAAACCTAAAACCTCATTTTAGATGTGACTGAAGCAGGGGATGTGTTGGGATGGTTACGGTCCCCAGGCAACGACTTTGTTCACCTGGCAGATCTGCAGCAACTCTCTTAAGGGCTGAGGTGGGTTGTAGACTGAGGAGGGGGCAGTGCAGAACTTCAGAACTTTCCTCATCTGGATCCTAGGGCAGGCCCTCTCCTGTGATGCTTCAGGCTGGTGAGGGGCCATGCCCTCCTGGGTGACTTTGAGCAAGTCCCTTCCCTCTGCTGACCTGAAGGATCTCCAGGCCCTGCCAGCCCATTCTGAGCAGGCCCACGAACAGGCAAGGAGCACGAGAGGCTGGAGCCATGGGCCTGCCTGCCCTTCTGCCACATTCCTCTTTCTTAGGGAAACAGGCTGCCTTCTAAAAAAGGTCTGTTTCTAAAAGCGTAGACCCTGCGAAGCTGGATGTCACGTGACGTTGGTGCTCCGACCTCGGAGGTTTCTCTTTTTATTTTCATTGTGATCGTGAAGGAGGGCCGTCTGCCTGGCGCCACCAGCAGGGGGTGGCTGAGATGGACACCCCGGGGCCACCCCATCGGGGGTCTAGGCGCTGCAACCTCGGGAGACAGGCTTCCTCCGGCCCTCGGCTTTGCTGTGCTGCATAACCTGTTTTATGTGCATGGTTTGGGGTCGTTGTCTTTGTGCCTTCTCCCCCCCACCCCCATCACCCTGTATAGGAGTTCCCACGTTTCCACTGCCCCCTTTTCTACGTCCTCTGGTTACCCTGGCCCTGCCCGAGCCCTGCAAAGTGTACAGAGCAGCCCCTCTGTGTCCACGCGCCTCCGCCCCAGGAGGCTGGCACCCCGCACGCCGTCCCCAGGCCCTCCACCTGCTCAGACTCGCTAACCTGGAACAGATGTTCCGCTCCGGTCTCTAGCTTGGGGGGCGTGGGCTCACTCAGCGCCTCATCCAGCCTGCTGCTCCTTAGGAACCCTGCACACTAGAAAAGGCTCACTTTGTGCAAAGCAGCTTCTCCCACAAACCCCTCCCCGAGTTGGTGTCAGTACCTGTAGCCAGCAGAGCGCACCTTTCACTCCTGGGGCATCGGCCTGGCAGTGATGTCATGGGCCTGCAGCCACTCTGGACCCCTGGGAGGACGCACCCGGGTCCCCCAGAAGAAGCTCCAGCTGCGTGGCTCCCAGTGCCTGACGCCAGGCCTGGGTTCAGGGCCACCGCCATCTGCTGTCTGAACAGCTTCAGACCCCAAGTGGGCAGAAGGAAGAGGCTTCAGGCTGCGTCCCCCACCTGCCGTTAACAACCGCCGAGCTCTTCCTCATCTGCCCAAGGTGCTCAGACCCGGGTGCCATTAAATCCCCGGTGATGTCAGGACCTCGTGTTACTGAGGACTGCCCCGCAGCCTGCAAGCTCCGCGGTCCCAGCTCCCGCTTTCTCTGCTGGGCTGAGAGGGATAAGCTGCACGCGAAGGCTCATCCAGGGGTTTGTCAGGTGCCTCTGACGCATTGTGGGATTTCACCTGAGTCTTCTGCCCCTGGAGCCTCCATCCAGAAGCAGACTTAGCTCTGGGGCTGGGGCGAGACCTCCACGTCCAGGCCCCAGCATGGGAGGAGGGGGTTGAGGCTCCAAGGCTGAGTCCTAGGGTCCTGAGCCCTCTGCCTCCTGTCTGCTTCTGGGCCAAAAAAGGAGCAGGCTCACAGAGGCAGGCTCCCTGGGGAACTCGTGTACAGACCAAGGTGAAAATAAACACTTTGCTTTTCTTGCCTGACTTGATGGTGTCTCTGTGTCGGGGGAGGGAGGGTGGAAGAGGGGAGGCCTGGTCTCGGAACTCCTGGGGCCAGTCTCATAGGAAGAGAGGTTATCAGGTAACAGTCTCCGGGGCAGGGGCTCACCCTGCAGACCCTCCTGCGAGCCTGCTGTCCCTGGGAGAGGAGATGAGGATCCCAGGTGGTGATGATGATCCCATCATCATCCCTGGTGATGTCTGAAAACTGTCCTCTTGACAGCCATATTTGCTTTCTCAGCCGGGGCCTCCCAGGTTTCAACTTGCTCTGGTCACTAGCTGGGTCCTGGTGCCAGCTCCCTCTGTGTCCCCTCCTGTGCCTCCGCTGGGTCCCAGGCCCACGTCCTCCACTTGAGCCTGGTTTCACACCGGACTGCCAGCCTGAGTCCTGCCAAGCCCTGGAGGTGCGCCAGGTGAGCGACCCAGACCCCCAGAGTCCCGCCCTCTCCTTGTCTGTTCCTGGTGGTGGTTATGCGATTCCAAGTGTCGATGGGGTTCACAGGCCCAGCCTCTGGAGGTAAGTTGTTGGCCCAGGCCCCCCCCCACCTCCCCACACAGACCCTGATGCCTTGGGTCTGCCAGGGTGTGTGGACCGTGCCCCATTCAATAGATTCACACTGCCTCCTGGGCTCACGGCAAAGTCATCTTCCAGCACTGGGAGTTGTGTGTTCTAGACCTTTACTCTCCTCGTTCCTCCTAACCTGCCTTTCCCTTCCTAACTAGGGTTGCCAGACTCTGCAAGTCAAAATGCAAAACACTCAGTTAAATCTGAATTTGAGATAATTTTTCAGTATAAGTATGTCCCAAGCAATACTATTATTCATCATTTATCTGAAATTCAAATTTAACTGGGCCGCCTATATTTTATCTGGCAACTCTATTCCCAACTCCTTTCAGGAGCCCTCTCCTGCCAGCCAGGTGTCTCCAATTTCTGAGCACTGGACCCACACCCATTTCAGAAACAGCTTCCTTCTTAGTGTGCCATTACTTTTTTTTGAGACTCGTTCTGACCTCTACCCCAGCCATCCAAAAGCAACTGCTGGCCTTTACAGAAGCTGTAACCCCCTTGCACCCTGGGTGTATGTTGAAATCTGAAGTCCTGAAAAGGTGAACTCAGTGTGGTCAAGGAAACAGACTAAAGCACAGTGAGGTCTTGGGATTCAGGGTAGGGACAGGGGGGTGTCACTGAGAACCACAGTATGACACTTGTATTGATGTTTGACAGAATTAGGCCGTTAAGCAGCCGCTGAGCACCAACTGTGTGTTCATGGAAAAATTCTTGCACTTGAACTCAGACCCCCACTCCCTGACTTCCATGTGACTAAGCAAGTTATCTGAGTTTCAGTTGCCTCGGCTGTAAAACAAGGGAAGTTAACAGTTCCTACCCGAGGAGTCAAGTCACCAGATGGGATCCGGTATGTGCTTGCAGAATCAGAAGCTGGATTTGGGAGGCAAAACTCCTCTTCCCCGAAAGGCTCCTAATCACAATGTCTCCTCTATAAAATTAGTTTTCTAGGGCAGCTGTAAAAATATACCACAAGCCAGTGGAGGGGTTTAAAAGAATTGAAATTTTCTCACAGTTCCAAAGGCCCAAAGTCTGAGGTCAAGGTATCAGCAAGGTTAGTTCCTTCTCGAGGCTCCACTGTGTGCTCCGTTGCTCAGTCCTGTCCAACTCTTTGTGAGTCTATGGACTGTAGCCCGCCAGGCTCGTCTGTCCATGGGATTTCCCAGGCAAGAATACTGGAGTGGGTTGCCATGTTCTCCCCCAGGAGATCTTCACGACCCAGAGACTGACTCCACTTCTCTTGTACCTCCTTTATTGGCAGGTGGGTTCTTTACCAGTACGCCACCTCTGGAGGCTCCAGCTGAGAGTCTGCTCCATGCCTCTCCTGGCTGATTGTTACCAGCAGGCCCTGGTGCTCCTTGGCTTATGGCTACATCACTCCAATCTCCCTTTGTTGTCATGTGACCATCCTCGTCCATGTATCCACGTTTTGCTTTTTTTTTTTTTTTAATTTATTTGGTTGCGCCAAGCCTTGGTTGTGGCATGCAGGATCTTTAGTTGCAACACATGGGATCTTGTTCCCTGATCAAGGTTTGAATCCCATCAACTCACCATCCCCTCAAATTTAGGGCCTCTTAAAGTCCTCTGGGCCCAGGATAAAGTCTCCTGAAGGGTCAAAAATACCTGGATACCAAAATCACTCAACCAACAGACAATCTGCCGGCACCAGCTCTGTGACAAGTTTTGTGCCAGACCCTGGGGATTTGGTACAAAAAAGACAGCAAAGACTCTTCCTTTTGGGGGAAGGTGAGAAATAGGTGACTTGGGTGATGAGAGGTATCAAGGAAAAGGTCAAGGCTGGGATGGGACTTGGAGGCAGGGGGATTGAGGCCAGAGGGCATCAAGAACAATTTTCCGGGGACAGGGCATTTCAGCTGAGCCCTGAAGGATGGTAGGATCTGGGAATCACACGTGGAGGAGGCTTATAGAAAGCAGCTGGGCAGTGAGTGGAGGGGTGGGGCTGGGGGAATAGGACGGCTGAGGCCACGCAGAGTGTGGTGGGTCAAGGGTAGGTCTCATCCATTAAGCAAGTGTTTAATCAGCCACTAGCAGCTGACAAGCATAGGGCAAGGAAGACAGATCCACCCCCCACGCTCAGCACAGCAGCTTCTAGAAAGGGAGATTATCAAACCTGGTTGCGTATTTGAATCACCTGGAGGAACTTGAAGCCCCGTGGATATAGGGCCCCAGCCCAGTGATTTGAATTCACCTGGTGAGGGGTGGGGCTGGACACAGGTTTTTCCAAAGGCCCCCAGGGGATTCCAGCGTGTTTAGGGCTGAGAGTCACTGCATCATCACTCTAGAAATCATCTGATGAATCAGGGGAAACTTCAGGAGGAAAAGATGGAGATGGCCAGGTGAAGGAGGTTGGGAAGGACACGGAGAGCATGCGCAAATAACCAGCAGGTCAGAGGTCAGGGGGCAGGGCCATGCAAGGCAACCACAAAGAAGCATCTTTAGCTGGGGGCCGCCTGGACAGATCTGAGTTTCAGAGAGAGGCAGGAGGACTAGGTTGCTGAGAGAAGGAAGGAGACGTAGGCAGCGTGGACTCAGGTAAGACCCGGTTTATTTTGTTCTAGTTTTTTTTGTGTGTGTGCTGTGTGAGATGGGGAGTTTGCATCACCAGGTTTGGGTGGTCGCTGGGGCAAAGGAGTGAAGGCTTCTCATGGCTGTGCTGGGAGGATTCACTCAGCCAACCCATCTCTAGAAAATGACGAAACCACGCCCAAGGTGGAAAAGGCTCTGACCTGGGACCCTCAGGAGAGGAGACCCAGCACCCCCAACGATGGAGTCCCAAGACCTGTGGTCAGCCGGGGCCCCCGGAGAGGGGCGAGTCAGGGTCAGCCCGTCTGTTTGGTGGCTCTTGGACCTTTGAGCCATGGAGAAGTGGGATTTGGCCACAGTCATTCCCTATAGTCTGCCCCCACCTCATTCCCGTGCCTAACACCATGTTTGGCCCCCAGGAGGCAATGATGAAGTTCATTCGTGCGGCTGAGTCTCCTTAGGGCTCAGTGGTGTTCTGAGTGCTTGGTGTGGGGGTGGGGGTGCCGCAGGAGGCACACGGGTGACACTTGGCAGCCCGTTTGGCCCAGGAGGGATGGTGGGTCCACCGTGGGTCAGCCTGGTCAGCCGGGCTCCACCTTCATGTGGGCTGAGGGGTCAACAGTGCCCTGAACCCGCTGGGGCAAGGTTGTAGGCTGGAGCCAGCTTCAGGCCAGTCCTTCTGGAACTTACCAGGGGACTGGGTTGGGGATGCAGGAAGCTCCCCCTCACTCTTCTGCTCTCCCTGGTGTAGCCCTGACTTTCTCTCCAAGGTCTGACTTTGATATTGGGTTCTGATTTGGAGTTTATGATACTTGTGAGGCTTCTGGGTTAAAAAAATAATATAGGAGCTCCTGAAAGGCCCAAACCCAGAGGGCAAAGGTGCTGAAGTCTGAGCCCATTTTCTAGATCCTTTGGCAACACTCAGCCCAGGGGAGCCTGTGAGACCCTCGTCCCCCGTTTCTAGCCCCATTGGCTCCTCTGGCTTCACTCAGCCTTCCCAGCCTATCCAGTCCAGCAGGCCATGCCCCCGGACCACAAGCGAGACTCTCCTGGTCTCTAGCAGCGTCAGGCCAGCCGCCCAGGGCTTCCACCTACCCCTGTGGTGGTGCTGGGCGCGGGAGGGATGTTGCTAAGGTCCACGCTGGAGGCTGTCATGGCTGGAAAGAGGCTGGGAGGAAACAATCCAGCTTGTTCCCCTAGAGAGCCTGCAGGTGTTCCTATTTTTTTGAGGTGGGTGTGGGCACAAAGGAGACCCACCTGGTACCTCTCTGCCTACCTCTTCGTTTTGAGGTAGTTGGTCACACAGCAACAGAAGCATAAAATAGCAAGTCTTGGGAACTTCGCTAGCAGTCCCGTGGCTATGACTGCGAGCTGCCAATGTAGGCTTCAATCCCTGGTCAGGGAACAAAGATCTGCATGTTGCATGATGTGGCCAAAGTAAACATAAAAGGCTTAAGAAACATAGGTTTTTAATAACTAAAGAAATAAAAATGCTGGAGCATTTTCAGCTCAACTAGCCTCTTCAGGAGATCAATCTTTCCCCCAAAGATATCCACCCAAACAGGAGCCATCTTGGGGAACGACTTGGTCCATCAGGGCTCTGACCTCAACTGGGAGGGTATCTTAGAGTCCAGGAGCCTCCCTGGAGAATCCTGACTGTCCATCACGGCAGGATCGTGTTCAAGGAAAGGAAAAGTCCCAAGGGCTATAGCTGCTTAACACTGGGCGTGCTAAGGCTCCTGCCTTGTTTGCGGGCTTCTGATGCTCATTTACTCCATGATTCACCTGTGAGGCCCCCTCATCCCTCTAAATTACAGATGCCGGCAAGCGTTTTGTTATGAGGGATGATTCTACCCATGAGTGGCGGAGTCAGGAGAAGGTGAATGTCTAAACACTGAGAAGGGAAAGAAAGCAAGAAAAAAAAAGCTAACCCCAAGTATGAAAAGCAGTCTTGATTTAAATATCTACACATGTGGCCATACAAGCTCCAGAGAGTTTTTAAGCTGTTAAATCTTTTTCTCCTGCCAATGGCAGTCTTAATTTAGAGCTTTCGTGCCAGCAAAGGGAAGTGAATCTGAGCATAGGAAAAGTGTCAGGAAAAAGGGTCAAGCTACCTCAAAACGTAGAGGTAGGCAGAGAGGTACGAAGTGGGTCTCCTTCATGCCCATGGCCACAGAACAACAGATAGATGAAATACCAGGTCTCGGGGACTTCTCTGGCTAGGACTCTGAGCTGCTGCTTTTAGCAGTGAATAATAAAGAAGGTGGTTCAGTTCTTAATGTGAGGCTGTGGCTAATAGTTAACAAACGCTCCCATTTTGTGGATGAGGCAGTTGAGAGAGAGTAAAGAACTTTTAAGGAGCCGCTGGGTGTGATTCCTGCCAGGTTCATCCAGCATCACAAAGGTTTCGATTACTCCATGCAAATAACCACCAGCCCACACACCTAGAACCAGAAAGTTAGTTGTACGTAACCTCCTATATCTAGGAACTAGTATTGCTACGTAACAAGCTCCCCTCAAAATGTAAGAGAACAATTCATTACTTTTCGCCGTTTTGTGGGTAGGCTAGCAGTCCCTCGGCAGACTGCCCGGATTCACTCCTGCTCTCAGCTTGAAGGGTCAGGGGGCGTGGCCTGAGGGCCACGCTGACGAGTCTGGCCTCCACGTCCCCACCTTTCTGGCCGGGAGGTGCCGCCTGGCCTCTCCTCCTTGGATAGCTGGACTGCCTTCCTTACACAGTGGTCTTGGGACAGGCTTCCAAGATACCGAAGGCAGACGTTGTCAGGTCTCTGGAGACCTAAGCTTTGGAACTGGCACACCATCACTTTCACCACATTCTAACGGTCAAGGCAAGTCAGATGGGCGGCCGAAGGGTGCGGTAATAGACCCTACCTTCAGGAATGAAAATCAGCAAAGAATTTGTGCATGTTTTTTAACCTCCTTTGTTGTTCAGTCGCGAAATTGTGTCCGCCTCTTTGCGACCCCATGGACTGCAGCACGCCAGGCTCCTCTGTCCTCCACTGTCTCCTGGAGTTTGCTCAAATTCATGTTCATTGAGTCGGTGATGCTACCCATCTCTTGCTCTGCCACCCCCTTCTCCTTTTGCCTTCAATCTTTCCCAGCATCAAGGTCTTGTCTATATGAGTCGTCTCTTTGCATCAGGTGGCCAAAGTATTGGAACTTCAGCATCAGTCCTTTTAATTCAGGGTAGAATTTCCTTTAGGATTGACTGGTTTGATATCCTTGCAGCCCAAGGGACTCTTTAGAGTCTTCTCCAACACTACAGTCTAATCTACTATATCTCTTTACTTAAAGTTACAACTCTCCCTCCTACCTCCAGAATTTCCTATCTTCCTTCTCTGCTTTATTTTTCTCCCTAGTACTTATCACCATCGGATGTTTTGTTTATTTAAGAATAGAAGCTCCACGGGCATCCCTGGTGGTCCACTGGTTAAGAATTAAGAATCTGCCTGCCAAGGCAAGCAACACAGATTTGACCCCTGGCCCAGGAAGATCCCACAGGGCAACTAAGCCCGTGCCCCACAAGTACTGGGCCACTGCCCTAGAGCCCTCAAGCTGACTCACTGACAGCAGTGAAGACCCAGTGCAGCCAAAAATAAATCACCTTTTTTTTTTAAAAGAAGCTCCATGAGGGCAGGGATCTATGATGCTTAGTTTACTGCTATAGCCCCCACATTGAGAACAGAGCACCTAGTAGGTGCTCAGTGAGGATCTGTTGAGTGACTGGATGATTTTATGACTGCATTACATGGAAACAGGTATGACCTGGTTGTCAGCTGGGAGCTGGTGTTCTGGAACCAGCTCTCACCTTGCAGTCAAGCTTCAGAGCTTCTTTCCCAAGGCCAAAGCTCTCTATTAAAAATGGTACACATGCGTTTAGGAAATAGAAGTTAGGCCAGACTCTTACGGCTGCTCATTCCTGGAAGAGTGACAAAGTCAGGCTCCTGGGCCTACCCAGCTGAGATGTGGACCTGGACAGGCCCACAGGGACCCCTCCAAGGAGCAGCCCGAGGGCAGCCCGGGGTTGGCCCTGACTCCTAGCAGGGGAGTCAGAACAAAGGATCAAGAATTAACTACTTTTTGAAGTGTGTTTTTTTTTTTTTTAAGGTATTTTAAAAATAGACAAGTTTTTAGAGCAGTTTTAGGTACACCGCAAAATTCAGTGGAAAGCACAAAGTTACTATATAACCCCTCCCAGCCTCCCCTGATGCACAGCTTCTCCTAACATCCTGCCCCAGGGCCATACACCTGTTATCAGCCAATGATCCACACATTTAAGGACGTAGGATGTGCTCCTCTTACAATGGTGAGAAAAATGAGGACACCATGAAATACACTAATGTGAATATGAGTCTGTCTCTCCTAATTCTGTTACATATATAGTGCATTTCATCAAATTTGATTTTAAAAACTTATGTGCCACTAAAAATTGCTAATTGTTAGATTCCATTAATTGTAATCAGTTGTCATATTGACTTCTAATCTGTTAAAAACTGAGGAAAAAACATATATCTCAGAATAAATGAACTGTGTGTTTTCTACATACAAGAATGCAGGCACTGTGCTTCTCTCTTGTGGTAGAACTACAGGTCTTTTGAATTCTCTTGTGTATGCTTTTAAAAATTTTCCCGTCTTTCGTCAAATGGTGCTGGGAAAATTGCATATCCACAGGCAAAATAATGAAGTTGTGTGCTTACCTTAGCCATATGCAAAAATTAAGCCAAAATGGACTAAAGACCTAATAAGACCTGTGTTGATATAACTCTTAGGAGAAAAATGGGGAAAGCTTCCGGACATTTGATTTGGCAATGATTACTTAATGTCACCAAAAAAGGGCAAAACCGGACAAATGGGAAGGACTACAGCACATGGAAAACTTCAGTACAGCGAAGGAAACAGTGAAAAAACCTAAGGAATGGGGGAAAATATTTGCAAACCATATATGTGATAAGAGGTTAACATCCAGAATATATAAAGAACTACAACTGAGAAAGCAAAAACCCCCATAAACCCAAAACCTGATTTAAAAGTTAGCAAAGAATTTGAACATTTCTCCAAAGAAGATAAACAAACGGCCAACAAGTCTATGAAACTATGCTCACCATCACTAATCAGGGAAACACAAATCTAACCACAATGAAATTGTACAACCTTATGCTTATTAGGATGGTCACTATAAAAACAAAACAAGTATGGGCACAGACATGGAGACATTTGAACCCTTGGGCAGAGTTGGCAGGATTGTAAACTTTGCGCAGCCACTACAGACAACTGTTTGGAGGTGCCTCAAAAAATTAAAAATAGTTGCCATACGATCCAGCATTCCCACTTCTGGGTATACATTTTAAATACAGGATTTTTTTTAAAGTTTTATACACAAACAGCTAGTATTTGTTTCTGCATTAGGTAGATGTGCTGGATGATCCGTTTAAGGAAGTTCAGTTAGTCCAACTTAATGAAGCCAATGTCCTTCGCATGCTGGCGGAAACACTGGTGGCAAATACAGAGGCCATATTTCTGGATCAGACCTGGCAAGACTGAGAACCATGACCGAATTTTCTCAGATGACTCCAGTAGAGCTACTGGTGACCCACATTGCTTTCTCAGCTGCAATGAGGCAAAAGAGAACACAGGATCTTGACAGACTTGCACACACCGCCCCCTTCACTGCAACATTATTTACAATAGCCAAGAGGTAGGAGTAAACTAAAGGTCCAAAGACAGATGAATGGATAAACTTACAGTGGAATCCTGAGCCTTGAAGGAAATTGTCATATGCAAATGAACATGGATGAACCTAGAGGACCTTATTTATGCTCAAAGAAGTCAGTCACAAAAAGACACTGTATGATCCCACTCCTATGAGGTACCCTGAGCAGTTCAGTTCTTAGAGAGCACCATGCCAGTTGCCAAGGGCTGGGGGAGAAGAAATGGGGGAATTGCTGCTCAGTGGGTATAGAGTTTCCGCTTTGCAAGATGAAAATGTTCCAGAGATGTCACATAGCCTGTAGTTAACACGATTATACACTTAAAAATGTTTGTAATTTTTATAGCTTTTCTCTGACCCCATGGACTGTAGCCTGTCAGGCTCCTCTGTCCATGGAATTCTCCAGGGAAGAAAACTGGAGTGGGTAGCCATTCCCTTCTCCAGGGGATCTTCCCAATCCAGGGATCGAACCCAGGTCTCCCACACTGCAGATGGATTCTTTGCCAGCTGAGCCACCAGGGGAGACCTATAGCTTTTCTCAGTTTCCTCAAATCTCCACAAACTATACTTAACTGTACTTTTTTAAAAAGTTCAACAAATAAGCAAGAATGACTCTGACGGTGGAGGTGGCAGGGTCATTAACAGTGGATAGGTCTGGCGTATATCCCCTCCTCTGACACTGGTGTGCAGGAGTGCTGGGCGCTGCGGAGGCTGGCAGTTGACCACACACTGCCTGGACAAGTGTGCCTCTTCCCCATCCACCCCACTCACCTCTTCTGCAACAGACCCTATGGCAACAGGCCAAACCAGGACAGAGGGACATAGATTTTTATTTTTAAAAATAATTTTTTTCCCATTTTTCTTTATCACACCACTTAGCTTATGGGATCTTATTTCCTCGCCCAAGGATAGACCCAAGACCCCTGCAGTAGAAGCACATAGTCTTAACCACTGGGCCACCAGGGAAGTCCCTTTATTTTTTTTCCCCTCTATCATTTATTTTGCGGGAGTTTGCAGGATCTTAGTTCCCTAACCAGGGATGGAATCCCTGCCCAACTGCAGTGGAAGCCTGGAATCCTAACCATTAGACCTCCAGGAAATTGCCTTCCTTTCTTTTTGAAGAAAATGTAAAACCTACAGTATCATAATAAACACTCATATCTCTATCCTCAGCTTTTTTTTTTTTCCTCTTTCACACAACAGAAACAAAACATTAAAGTCCCCTTTGATTCCTTAACTCCAGTCTCCCCCTCTCTATTTTTCTAATGTTTTTACTTGGTATCTTTCCCTTTGCATTAGTAAACGGTACGTCTTGTTCTACATTTGAAAATCACATGTTCTTTTGTGCTGTTTTCTATGCTGATTCCTTCGAATCTGGACCATTCCTTTCAAGAGTGACTTACTGTTCCGTGGTACGAACAGGCTATCTGACACCTCCGTTCAGGTCACTCTAGCACTGTCCCCAGGAACATCCGCGGGGCATCTCCACGTGTGCCTGCATCTGCCCTCCTGGGCAGGGCCACCTGGTCTAAACAGATGTTTACTCGGGAGTCTCCAGCGGGCGGCCTGTGCCGGGGGGCGGGGGCGCAGAAGGGAGAGAGCAACCGAAGCAGGTTTTGCTTAGTGACCGTCCCCGCGGGGTCAGGGAGGTTCGCTCACCTCCCTTCGTCCCTGCAGCCTGGCCCCCATCCCTCGCGCCGCCCTTCCAGCCCCCTCGGTTCCCTGGGGACTCGGTCTGAGCTCCCGCGCGCTGCCCCCCAGGATCTTGCTGATGGGGTGGAAATGACCCGGCCAAGGTCGCACGGCGGCGCGCGGAGGCCCTGCCCTGGCTCACCGGCCGCCGCCGCCGTCCCAGCCTCGGCTCCGTAGAGACGCCGGGCTCGGTTTCTCTCCGCCCGCCGCCGCCGCCCCTTGCGAGTCCCCGCGCGGGCCTCTCCGCGGGCGCCGGAGGCGGGCGGGCTCGCAGCCTGCCGCGCGCAGACCAGGGGGCGGGGGTCTCCCGGCCTCGGCCCGGAGTCCCGGGCGGCGGGGCCGGGGGCGAGGCGCCGCCCCTCCCGCGCCCGCGCCGCCTCCCCTCCACTGAGAGCTTCCACCGCTCCCTCGGCTGTCAGGCGCGGTGGCCAAGTGGTAAGGCGTCGGTCTCGTAAACCGAAGATCGCGGGTTCGAACCCCGTCCGTGCCTGCCCTCTGAGGGCTTGGGTTTGGCGTGGGGGCTGGAGCGTCCCCCGTGTGCTGCCCGCTTCCTCCGTGGCGCAGAGTCGCTTTTTTTTTTCTTTTTTCCCTGTCGTGTCCGTCCGGCGGCCTCGAGCCCCGCCCCGCCCGCTCCGGCCCGCGCGGTCACCGGCGCCGGCCGGGCCTGGCGCTCCGCCGGCCGCCCCGCCTTCCCCCGCGGGCCCGGGCGCGGCGGGGCGAGGCGGCCCGAGTCCCGAGTCGCCCGCGGGGCACGGGTGTCCCCGCGGTGGGTGGGGTGGGGGCCAGGCCCGGTCTCGCTGGGTCTGCGCGTCCTGAGAGTGGGAGAACTTTCTAGAACGGCGGTTTGCGTTTATGGAGCGGAGTTGTCCGGTTTGGGCTTGAAGGGTGGATGCTCCACACGGCCTCCTCTTGTCCGCGAAGCCCACCGGACCGTTCAGCCGGAGGGCGCCTTCTTCCTTTCCCAGCCCGTGGGGAGCTGAGCCTTTACGCCTGGCGCCTGCCTCTGCGAGCCTTTGAGTCCTGCCCGCAGCCGGTGACGACACTCCCCAGGTCATTTCTGGGATCAGCAACTCCATTAATGTGATATTAATGCCTCTCGTTCCTGATAGGCCCCTTCTTCAGTTGTGACCCTCAGAACTGAAAATACTGGGCTAGCCAAAAAGTTCGTCCTGGTTTTTTCTATACGTCTTCTGGAAAAACTCGAAAATTTGGCCCACCCAATTCTACTCCGTGTGTAGTCTTATTAAGGGAACTTCACCTCCTTCATTCTGTATCTCATACTTCTGTTGATGTGACCAGAGACCACAGTTTTCTGCGGGTCCTACTACTGCACAGTTCACCACGTGGAGCATCAGGCGGATTGGATGTCAGCAGCGTCTCTTTGGGGCAGTGTCTAGGGCTCAGGCAGCATGGAAATAAATGTATTGATCTTTCCTTCTAAAGATCAAGTCCCTCTTCTATTCCAATAAATAGAAGAGTTGTGCTTGGTGCTTTTTTTTTTTAACAAGTCCTTTTTTTTTTTAAGCTTATTTATTTATTGGCTGCCCTGTGTCTCTGTTGTTGTGTGCAGGCTTTCTCTAGTTGTGGTGAGCATGGGCTACTCTCTAGGTGCAGTGCTTAGGCTTCTCATTGCAGTGGCTTCTCTGGTGAAGCACAGGCTCCAGGCATGCAGGCTCAGTACTTGTGGCTCCCAGGCCTAGTTGCCCCATGGCAGGTGGGATCTTCCCGGACCAGAGATGTATCCTGCACTGCAAGGTCAATTCTTAACCAGTGGACCACAGGGAAGCCCCTGCGCTTGGTTTTTGAATGGCATGCTAAGCGAGGGTATCAGTGTCATCATGGAATTGTGACTAAGTGCAAATTGATTTTCCAGACAGACTCCAGTCGTTATGAGATACAAAGGGGTAAGGTCCTGGATTCCTGGTTACAGCCTTGAATACTGTCCCTTAGCTTGGATTCCTGCTGAGAAGGAACTCTGAGGCTGGACACTGGGTTTCCTGCTGTGGCTGGAGCAGAGAATTCCACCCCAACAGAGCCGGGTGGAGGGGTGGATGAGTCAAGCCAAAGTCAATAAAAGAGGGTCAAGGTACAGAAGAGGTCAACATACAGATGTTGGGGGAAACACGGGGGAACCCAGAGGTAACAAGCCAGAGGCAGGGGTCAAGTGCATATCCCAAGTCAATGTTGGTGAGAGGAGGTGGAAATGAAGGCAGGTCCAATACAAGCACCAGGAGCCAAGAGGCCTGGCAGTTACCTTGTAGGCCCACAGGTCCCTACACTCACCTCCATGCTTGAAGGGAGGGCAGAAGCAGAAGGGGACACCTGTATTGAATTTATTGCTGTGTGTGAAAGTGAAAGTGTTATTCGCTCAGTCCTGTCTGACTCTTTGCGAACCCCATGGACTGTAGCTGGCCAGGCTCCTCTGTCCACTGGATTCTCCAGGCAAGAATAATGGAGTGGGTTGTCATTCCTACTACAGGTGATCTTCTTGACCCTGGGATCAAATGTTGGAGGCAGATTCTTTACCATCTGAGCCACCAGGGAAGCCTGGTGTTTATTGCTTGACCCCTGTTAAATCACTTATATACCCTGGACTTCAACTTTCTTGGTTGCAAAATTTGAGAGTTGAAAGAGGTGTTTTCTAAGTGCCTTGTGGCTTGAAATTCTAAGTTTCTACCTCAGAGGCTGGTCCTTGGAGAACCAAGGTGGGGGTGGGGGGAGCACCGGGAGAGGCCTCCAGGAGCCCCACCCACCCTCCCTCTTGTGGCTGCCAAAGTAGTGAATTTCACAGCAGGGCTGGGACATGGCGCCCTCGTGATGAGACTATACAGCCCTGGCTGCTCCATCCAGAGTAACAGCCAGTCCTCCCTGATGGGCAGGACCAGAGCTACAAATCCTTGCCCCCAACCCCTCCCCCACCAGTTTCCCCTTGCTCAGACCGCCCCACAGTGGCTCCCCCCCAAGATCTAGGACAAACACAGGGCCTCTGAGACTGCACTTGAAGAGCCACGTAGGCAGGCACAGCCATTTGTGGGCGGCTGAAACCTCCAAGATATTTTTAAAAATATCAGCTACTTTAGGTCAGGCCGATTCTTTCCTGCAAGCAAATATTATTTAACTTAAAAGAAGAATTTGGCAAGTAGATATATTTTGCCTCGTGCTGTCAGTTTTAGTCCAATATTCCAGCCTGGAGAATATCTATTTTTAAATCTTTTATTGTACAATAAAACACAATTTCAGAAACCACACAAATCAAGTGAATGCCTTAATGAGTTATAAGAAGAACACCACCCAGGTCAGAGAACTTTATCAGACACTCAGATAACTCCTTCGTGTGTCCTCCCCCTAGTCACAACCCCTAGAAGCAACCATACTCCCTACTTTTATAGAAATCACTTTCTTGCCTTTTAACTTACCATTTCATTGTACACCTTTATATCTTTACAACCTGGAGTTGAACTTTGCACATTTAAAAAATTATGTCTTTTAAGCTTATTTTTTTCCCCTTCCAATCACTCGAATTCACTTCCTTCCCTTTAATTTCATTGCAGTGTGTCTGTTGAGGAATCCGGCCCGTTTGACCTGGAGAGTTTCCCATAGTCTAGACTTTGCTGACTGCAGACTGTTAGTGCAGTTCAAGTTCTTCTGTCTTCGGTATTGCCTGCAAATTAGCGGCTAGATCTAGTCACTGGTTCAGAGTCACATTTCATCCCTTTGGTGAAACTCAGGTATCACTGCCTCTGAGAAATCTCTGATTCCCCCAGAGAGTGACTCACAGCTTATTGTATGGGAGCCCTGCAAGACTGGGACTGTGTCTCGCTGGCGTCTGTGTTTCCAGCCCCTGGTACAGAGAAAAGAGCATTCTTACAAGAGAGGACCCTGCTTGAAGGGTTGGGGAGGTCTTCCTGGAGGAGGTAACAATGTGGCTGGGCTTTGGAGGTTAAACAGGAATTTGCCAGAGCACCACAAACAATCCTAGCTATTTCTACCCTCATTCAATCATCACTGACACTCAAATATCATGATTTAGGTTGCATCTAAACAGGGAGAGGTGCTTTTCTCCCCCTAAGTCCTCCTATCCCACCACTGACCTTGCACATAAAATGGAATTTCAGATTAAGAAACAAATATTCCTGTTGATAATTTTATAAGCAAATACTAAAGGTACAATCCTATGCTTTGAGACAGAAGTTGCCATCTTGGAATCATGGACTGACAGGAATGAAAGCAATCTCCCAAACCTCTCATACAGCCACAGAGACAGGCAAAGAGAAGGGAAGTGATTTGTTCAAGGTCATGAAGCACTACCTTCATCACATAGGTTAAACTTTTTTGCAGGATGGAAAAGTCATCTTTGATGATAACCTGACATGTTTCTAGGAGATGGCCCATCTCTTTGCCAGCCTGTGGGCCAAGCCGGTCCTTCTCTTGTGTAATATTCACCCTTGATCAACAGAAAAAGCACACAGTGAACAAAATCATTAGGCTTGACCCCAATATCAGGCTGCAGAGGCAAGGAAGGGACACAGAAATTCCCTGTCAACAGTTGGATTCCCCAGAAGACAAAATCCTAGATCTTTTTTTTTTTAGTGTTGTTTTATAAATATTATTTATGTGTTTATTTTTGGCTGCACTGGGGCTTCATTGCTATGTGCAAGCTGTCTCTAGTTGCAGAAAGCAGGGGCTACTCTAGTTGCAGAGAGTGGGCAAATCATTTTGGGGGCTTCTTTTGTTGCAGAGCACGGGTTCTAGGCATGCGCTCAGTAGTTGCGACTGGCAGGCTCTAAAGTGTGGGCTCAGGAGTTGTGGTGGCTTAGTTGCTCCGTGGCATGTGGAGTCTTCCCAGAGCAGGGATAGAACTCATATCCTCTGTATTGGCAGGGGGATTCTTATCCATTCGATCACCAGGGCAGAGCTCTGTCTGACTGGTGGCAGGAAACTGAAAAGAACATAGCACAGTCGTGACTATGCACAATCGTGACATTGGATAGGCTGGATGGTCCAAAGGAGGAAGTTGAGGGAAAAGAACTCGGTACAGAGTGACCTTGGGTGAATCATTTCATCTCCCCAAGCCCAGTTTCTGTATCCATAAATCAGAGTTCTCATTCCTGCTCTGCCACGTCACAGCGCTTGATGCCCTCCGAGAGAGATGGCACATATTCATTATTAGCAGAGAATCAGGACTGGAACATGGGGTTCATATTAAATACCTTGCATGGTTTGGGCCTTGGAGGCCACAGTGAATGTGGCCCTCCTGCCCTGGGAGGAATGCAGTCACCCTCTGAGAGGAAATGGGTGAAATCAACAGGTGTTAGAGTGTGGCTGGGCCTCCATGTGTCCAGAGGGGACCCTGGATGGGGGAGGGTTTGGGGCAACCAAATCCATCCAACAATGGCAAAACAGTTGTCAGGGCGATATTTGCAGGACTGAAGGGCGTTCAGCACATATTTCCTGAGAGTGGATTATGTGGACAGGGGTACAGTGGTGGTATATGAAAGAGGGGAAACGTCCTACCCCTGCGGAGCTCACATCCTTGGAGTTGGGAGAGGGAACGTATGCAAATAAGGGAATAAGGCGGCATGTTCGAGGGGAGGAGGGCTATGGAAGGAGAGAAAGGCCAAGTTGGGGATAAGAAGTGATGGAAAGGGGGCTGCGGTTTCAAACAGAGTAGCAGGGAGAGGCCTAGGGAAGAATCTAGAGGGAGGGAAGCCCGAGAACAAGGTCAGTGTCTCCCGGTCTATGGGATTTTTACCCCTACGCAGGTCGATCCCTCCCAGCCACGGGGATGGGTGTGTAGGGCAAGGTGGCAGAGACACGAAGACCCTCTGTGTGACACCCACATTCCCACCCTCATCTCGGGGGCTCTGAGGTTAGCTTGCTTAGGAGCCTGACTCCCGTAGGTCGAGTGTGGATGGTGGGGGTGGGGGAAATGGGAGGAGCCACAGGGCAGACGGGGAGGGAGGGTCAGAGCAGAGGTGTGTGAACGCCCAGAGACTGGGCGCTTCTGAGATGCTTTCCCCAGAAGTGGCTGGTGGGGAGTGCGGTAGACAGGGGTGGAGAGGGGCTGCTCTCTGTCTGCACTTACTGGCCGACTGACCCTGACAATTTCACCTGTAAAATGTGAACAATAATAACACTTCTGACCTAGAGTCATTGTGAGAGTGTACGGAGAAGCTCTCAGCACGCGGTCTTGGCACTGAAAATTTTCTCACCAGCTGAGAGCTGCCATCATTATCATCATGGCCCGTTCTCTAAGGCAGGCTTTTTCAAACTGTAGGAGGTAACCCATGAGTGGATCATGAAGTAAACTGAATAGCTTGCAAGCAGCCTTTTTTTTTTTTTAAACATGGAACAGAATGGATTAACATCAAGTAATTTGAGTGTGTAAGAATGGTTTTGTAAAACATTTTATAAACTATATATATTTCCTCCCACGAGGCACGGCTGAATGTTTGAAAGCCACCCTTCTAAGGCAATGCTTCTTTAAAGATGGTCGGAAGAAGCGTTTTTTCTAATTAGTAATATGCAAGCAACTGTCATCACTTTCTGGCTTCCCTGGTGGCTCAGATAGTAAAGAATCTGCCTGCAGTGCAGGAGACCCAGGTTTGATCCTTAGGTCGGGAAGATCCCCTGGAGAAGGAAATGGCAACCCACTCCAGTATTCTTGCCTGGAGAATTCCGTGGACAGAGGAACCTGGTGGGCTACAATCCATGGGATCAAAAACAATTGGACCCGACTGAGTCACTAACACAATCATCACTTTTGCCAGAGCAGAATACCACTTGTGTGTGCATGCTCACTTAGTCTTATTTGCTAAATACTGGTCTTTGAGTTAGCTCATTTGAACCTCATCATGATAACAATATTCGTGAAATTTATTTTTTTAAATATCTATTACATTTTTTTTTTTTTAACCTAAAACCATCTCACATATGAACACCAGGCTTTGGGGACACGGGTGGTAAAAGGAGCATCTTTCTGAAAGCATTTTCTGAAAGCTGGGAGCCACCAAAACTGTGAGACACAGATGAGTCCAGCCCTCTCAGCGTCCCGTTCTGTCCTTAGAGGCAGGCCCAGCCTTACTGCCCAGTTTCTGAATTCTTGTGATTGATCTTCCCATAGTGGGCACCTACGGAAGCAAAGAACAAGCCCTGTCTGCTTGTGGACTGATTCAGGACCTTTCCTGGCATGTAACCCCCTAGCAGAGGAGGCCAGGGCCCTGCTGTATCTTATCTTTTCTCCTGTGAGCCGTGTCCTGACGCTGCACAAGTTTGCAGAATTTCCTTTCTTGTCCAGCTTTGATTCCATTGATGGGATTAAGCGCCCCCCACGGCCATGTCCTTTGATGTGGTCAGGGGGTAGCAGGGAGATTTCAAGCTCTGGGAGCAAATCTTAATCTTCTGTGGGTTTCTCTGGGATCAGCGCTGGGGTAAACCCATTACATCCCTGCCCTTTCATCCCCCCAGGACACCGGCTCCTCCAGACTCCTCGAGTCTCAGAGATCCAAAGGGTCTGTCAGATTTAGAGAGAGCAATAAAAGAGGAAGAGAAAGCAGAGCACGAACCTCAGACCCCTGCCAGGACCCGCAGCATCACCAGCAATGTCGGGGCATCTTCCTCTTTCTTCCCTTCTAATCCTGGGCT
Organism: Antilocapra americana; assembly: GCA_007570785.1. NCBI lineage: Eukaryota > Metazoa > Chordata > Mammalia > Artiodactyla > Antilocapridae > Antilocapra > Antilocapra americana. The sequence goes on from ML664177.1 coordinate 35,794,581, forward strand.
CCCACAAAATGGGGATTACAGAGGCTTGGAGCCAACGGCCGGCCGTGCCCAAGCACTGGGCACCTCTGCTGGGCCTGGCCACCATCTGCCCTCCATCCTCTCAGATCTGCTTTCCTGGATGCACCTGCTTCTGTACATCTGTCTGTCCTGTGCTGGGATCTCCATGTCAGGGTGTGGGGCAAGCTGGCAAATCGAGCAGATAAACCACTCAACCCCCATCACAGTTAAGTTTTAAGGCATGATTTGGATTGGTGAGGCCAGGAAAGAGAAGACAGGACCACAGCCAATATCTATGCCAGGCCACAAGCAGGTGGTAGGTCTCATTATTTAAATTAAACCTGACTCCAAGGCTCTCTCTGAAGAGAGGCAGGGAAATTCAACTTGAGTCATTTTTTAGGTTTACCCATCACTCACTCTCTCTGCCATGGGCTTCCCAGGTGGCTCAGTGGTAAAGATGCTGCTTGCCAATGCAGGAGACTCTGGTTTGATCCTCTGGAGGAGGAAATGACAACCCACCCCAGTGTCCTTGCTTGGGGAAACCCCACAGACGGAGGAACCTGGCAGGCTACAGTCCATGGGTGCAAAGAGCTGGACAGAACTGAGTAACTGAGCTCTCTCCTCCTCTGGAGTCCCAGCCGTCTTGAGGATGGGGATCTTGGCAAAGGCCTAGGGATGCTCCAGATTGGTCTCAGATGAGGCAGGAGGTTGCTCTCCCACGTCCTGGTGCCCTCAGAGATGAGAGTGAGGCAGCACGTCCCCACCAGTGGGGATCCCACTGAACTCCGATCCCCCTCCAGCCTTGGGAAAGTTCTCCCTTGGCCTCGAGGCTTTTCCGTAGTCCTTACTCCCTCCCTCCCGGCTAAAGACCTCGGGTTTTCCTTTAGGTCAGCACAGCAAGGAAGAGAGGTGGTGGTAAGCAGGTCAGTGGAAGGGGGCGTGGAAAATTAACATTTCAAAAATAGTGCAGCGCAGGGTACAGAGCTTGGCGTCTGACATTTAGTATCTCCTTAATTTGCCCTGGAGAAGGGCCTAGCCGGCTCCGCAGGTCCGGTTGGGGAGGTTGAGGCGGGCCGGGGACGCAGCCCGGGAGCTGAGCGGCCGGCAGGGGGCTCTCGGCGCCGGCCTTCGAGGGAGGAAGCGCTGGCAGCGGCCTCCGACCGGTCAGAGGAGGAAAAGGGAAAATTACTGGAGCTCGGGGGCGGAAAGCGCTGCGTGACCGGGAGGAAGGGGCTGGAGACTGTCGAGTCTGGCGGCTCGCGGCCGGACTCGATCCCCGGGGCGGCGCGGACGGCCAGGGCAAGGGGCGCCAGGGCCGCCTCGCCCCCGCCCGGGTGTCCTCCCGCCGGTGCCGCCGGCTGGAGCGGACTCGGCGGCCCGGGGCGGGGGCGGCGGCGGCGGCGGCGCCGAGGGGCGGGCGGAGGGCGGGCCGGGGCGGGGCGCGTCCTCCAGGCTCCGGGAGGCGGTGCGGGCGGGCGCTGGCCGCGTCCGCCCGCCTGGAGCCGTGGGGCACGCAGCCTTCCTGATGTGTCACCAGCACGTGGAGCCATCTCGGGCCGCGCCGCTAGCGAGAGGAACTCCCCCAACTTTCGAGGGGTCTCGCCGCCCCGCTCCTCTCCCCGCGGCGTCCGGCTCGCGCTCCTTGGGGAGGCGGCGGTGGCGGCCCCCAGGTTCCAGGCGGGTCAAGCGAGGCCCCGGCTCCCGGCCCGGCCCGGCTTGCGCGGGGTCCCGGAACGTCGGGGTGCCGGGCCCGACTGGCGGAGGCGCCCCCGGATCCCCAGATGCAGCGTGGGGCACGGCCTGCGGTGCCAGCGGCCCGGCCGGCCTTGCGCCGGGCGGATCTGAGCGCAGGTAACCCAGGCGGCGCGGCGCTGGGCCTCGCGGGCGCGGCGTGGGATCTTGGCGAAGTTTCTCTGCAGGGAACTCTTGCGCTCGGCTGGCGGTGGAGGATGGGGAAAGGCTGGGTCCCCGCGCCTCCCCCGCCCCAGCCCTGTCCCTCGGCCTGCGCCCCGGCGGCCCGGACGCCGCCGCGCGCTGGGCGTCGTGTAACCCTTCGAGGGCTGGTCTCGGAGCCGGCTGGCAGAGGTCTGGCAGAGGTCAGGCGAGCAGGATGCCGCCTTTGGGGGATGCCGCTTGGGGAAAACCCAGAGCCTCAGCCGAGAAGAGCGCGTGGAAAGCAGGCGGCCGGATCCAGCCCCAGGAAGCCCGTCGGGGGCGCAGCCCGAATCCGAGACGCGCGGGAGCTGAGAGCTGGGTCTTTGCGGGCGAGATGAAGGTGTCGGTTCAACTGGCCTACAAAGTCCCAGTCCTCGGTCCCCAGGACCGACGGCTTCTCTCCGCCCCTCGCGGTTTTCTCCCGGGCCGACGCGAGCTCGGCGCCCAAGGCGGGGCGGGGACCCGGGCCGGGCCGCACCTCGTGGGTCCACACCGGAGACAGGGTGGCGGGGCGCGCTCGCCGCGGGCTCTGTGTGGAAGGTTCGAGGGATCCCTACGCTTGGCAGGAGCGGTGGGAACGCACTCGGAAGTTCGAGTTGGTCCCTGCGGGCGATTCGTGTCCTCCGGGTGGAGCCGGATCCTGACCGCGGCCGAACTGGAAGGGAGAGACGGCGCCCCGCTTTCTCCCCGGCCGAACCGATTCGCCTACGGGGCCCTGCCCTGCTGGGCTTTCCGGAGCCTCCACCTTGAGCTCGAGGGTGGTGAGGACCGCGCGAGCACTAGAGCTGCCCCGGGAATATGGGCTGGGATGTGGAGGTTTAGTCCCTCACCCTGAGCTCCACTACCATTTCTTTAAAGATGCATTTTTGTGGGTGTGTTCTTAATGGCCACCCTTTTGTTCCCTGACCTAGGCAACGTCTTGCTGACCCTCCCCCCGAGTTCTCTTCAAGTTTTCTGCTGAAATTCCCTTCTTAAACTGTTTATCCAGTAACTTTGCTTCTACCTCCTCGCGCAAAAGAAAAACCCCAGTAACCCCTGAAACCTCGCGTCTGCCTGGTGTTGGAAATTTCTGTTTATTTTTGTTTGTTTGTATTGTGTTTGGGCTGCCTTGGCAGTGGGGACCTTGGGAAAACATTTGGGAACATGCCGGGAGGTGACCTGAACCGTGCAAAGGGCCAGTTGACAAAATAGGGCTCTTTGGGTCCCCTTCTTCCCGGCTTTGGAAAACAGGATAGATTTCTGGAAGCAGGGAGGAGGGAGAAACCCGCCCTGCCAGGTTGGCCCACCTCTCTCAAGGATGTGGAAGGTTCTTCCAGAATCTTCTCTGGCTTCTGTGGGCCCGTGTAGAGGAGACCTCGCAGGAATCCTGCCACACCTGTGTCCCTGTTCCACTGGCCGTGAGGGGGCCTGAATGGAGGGGATACCTTGGGCTGTGGAGTCACCCAGGCAGGGTTGGGCCTGTGCGTGAACCCAGAAGTGGGCAGAGCCCAGAACTGCTGTTGACCAGCATTTTTTCCGTGTGAGCTTTGTCCTGCCAACTCTAACCCGTGGACCGTGCAAACGCCAGACTTGTGGGAGAAAAGAGTTTCCTTAGGGCTATGCGTCTAAACGTACAGACGTACTCAGTTTTGAGGAAAATTGTCTGGGAGGGGACTGGTAGGAACTTCAGTTGGAGTTGTTTGTTGTTGTTTAGTCACTAAGTCGTGTTCGATTCTTTGGGACCCTCTGGACTGTAGCCCAAGAGGCTCCTCTGTCCATGGAATTCTCCAGGCAAGAATGCTGGAGCGGGTTGCCAATTCCTTCTCTGTGGATCTTCCCAACCAGGGATTGAACCCAGGTCTCCTGCATTTCAGGCCAGTTCTTTACCACTGAGCCACCTGGGAAGCTCTCAGCTGGAGGGTTTTCCCTAATTAAAGAAAAGGTTCTGTTCGGAATACTGAGTCAGGCTGGGAAAACAAAGTTCTCCCTTTGAACCCGTACCTCTCCCTGCCCTGGGGATCAGTATCTTAAATGAAGTGGAAATCTCTAGAATATTGCGTGGTCATAAAACACCCGCAGAACTGGTCTGGAACAATGAGATGCGGAAAAGCTTTGCAACCACCCTGGAGGTGATGGGCGCGGAGGACGAGGGGCATAAATCCCTGGGAATAAGGGATTGCCCAGGTGGCCTGCAATTTTTTCTTTAAGTCTGTGCCCCCTTCTTGTGGGCTGCTCAGAGTTACGGGGATTTTTAGGAATTGCCTCGGGCTTCATTTCTTGGAGGGAGAGAGTGAGTGATTAGGTTTTTCCTTGGGTTTTTTTTTTTCCTTTTGCAAGATGTGATTGAATCAGCTATGCCTGTGGGCTGGACTAGCCTGGCCTCCAGCAGCCGAACTATGCTGCGATTTAGGCCATTGTATTTAGGAATTGAGAGCTTTTTGATTTCCCGCCCCTTTTGAATTCTCAGTTTCCTGATGCTGATGCCTCCTTCTGCCCCACCCCCACCCCAATCCATCCCTCTAAGCTGGATACCTAGAAACTTGGTGAGGGGAAGTGGCCTAAACGGCGAACTTGTTTGCCCTGGAGCTGCCTTCCGGAAGCTGCTGAATGCTAGGTGGGAAGCTAGTGGGAGGGGAGGATTTTAGCCAGACCCCCAGGGAGACCCAGGGAAAACTGTGAAATCCCCTGCACACTGGAAGGAAACGAGCATTCCCTTGACTCTTAAGTAAATTGCAACTTGGTGAATAATTAACCTCACCCATTTAGCTTTTTTTTTTTTTAAGAAAAATAATATTCCAGCCTGTGAAAAGATGAGAGATCAATTTTTGTACAGCCCGATTGAATGGACAAAGGAGTGCTGGGAGAGGCCGACCCTCTCACCTCCTTCCCGAAGGGCTAGCTAGCAACTTGGGAAATTCTGATAGGTGAAAATCCCTCCAGGGTTTCTCGGCGGCAGTTGTAGGGACCGCCTCTGAGCTGCCTCCCCAGGTCTCCTTCAGTTCCTCTGCCCAAAGCCAAGCTGTCTGAAGCCTCAGCAACGGTCAGGATCCTAACCTTCTCTCCCCCCCCCCCCCCCCCCCCCCACACTTCTGTAGCGACAGCTTGGCCTTCATTCCTGCACGGAGTTGATTCTGCTGTCAGGCCGGTTTGTGGCTCTGCACAGGCTGGTAAATATTTGGCCTGTCTCTGTTCTTTCACACAGAAGGACTGTGCTCCCTATCTGGGTCTGTGCATGGATGTCCCAGCTGTCAGAAGCAGGGATCCACTGGGGGTCCATGAAGGCTTTTCTCGAAAAACAGCCCGGTGTGAGGGCCACGAAGGCAGATTTGGGGTCCAGGTATGCTAGAGTTGGGCTTCCCTGGTGGCTCAGACGGTGTAAAGAATCCGCCTGCAATGTGGGCGACCTGGGTTCAATCCCTGGGGTGGGAACATCACCTGGAGGGGGCATGGCAACCCGCTCCAGTATTCTTGCCTGGAGAATCCCCATGGACAGAGGAGGCTGGCGGGTTAGAGTTGGGAGTCCTCCTAACTGCCACTTGCCAGCTGGGTAGCCTTTGACAAGTAACTTCTCTGTGCCCATCTCTTCTGTTGTACACGAGGATTCTGAGACCTCCCTTGTAACACTGTGGTGGGGCTTCTGTGAAAAGTGCAGGCAGAGTGCCTGGCACATACCAGTAGACCTTTGAGAGTCCCTCTTATTTTGAATAAGCCCGTGGCTTTGAGCAAGTCACTTAACCCACTGAGAACAGCAGCTTTGTAATCCTAAAGCAGGGTGATGTCTGTGACTCCCTTCCCCTGTCGGAGCCCATTGTCCACCAACCACATGCCAGGGCCTGGGCCAGGCTGGGGTGACAACCGTGGGTAAGATAGTCATGGCGCCTCCTGCCCCCTCCTGTCTGTACCCCAGCTATGAGAACAGATGAGGGGTGTGGTGTGTCCTCTTGTTATAGCTGAGGCTGCAACTCTGAGGGGCAAGACTGCCCCAGGATCTCACAACTGCCTTTGGTGCTGAGGGAGCAGGAAGCCCAGGCTTCTAGGTGCAATAGAGCCTTTTGGGTTGGAGCCAGCCCCCAGTGAGCTGTGAACAGGGAGGTGGGTGGGTCTGCTTCCTTAAAGAAACCGTGGGTGTGCTGTGGGTCCAGCCTGAAAGGTCCCAAGAAGGCCCCCAGGAAAGGCGAATTGCCACAACTGTTCTTGGCCTGCTCACTCACTATCTTGGCCATCTTGAACAACTTGGCCAGCCAGATGCACTCTGGTGGGACCAGTCCAATGGGGTGCAGAATCGAGGGGCTGGGGGAAGAAAAGGAGATACTCTGATATTCCAAAAAGTGCTGCAGAGTAATCAGCATTGGAAGTTAAAAAATCAGGATTTCCTTAGGCTATTTTATGGCCTTGGTGTTGTTTTAGTCGCTTTGTGATCCCATGGACTGTAGCCCGCCAAGCTCCTCTGTCCATGGAGTTTCCCAGACAAGAGTACTGGAGTAGGTTGCCATTTCCTTCTCCAGGGGGTCTTCTCCACCCAGGGATCAAACCCACTCTCTCTCTCACATTGGCAGGCGGATTCTTTACCGCTGGGCCACCAGGTAAAGCCCTTTTTATGGCTTAATCATGTTTTTACTCTGTATTTCAAACTGGAAGTTGAGGTAGACCCTAATCCCTCTAGCCCTGGGCAGTGGGCAGGGTTTGCGGGGACACTGGGCAGGTGACTTCTTACCCACTGACCGCTCCCTCCGCTCCCTCCCCCGTGCCTCCTCCCCTCTGGCAGGCTCTGGGGAATTTTGAAATTGCCCTGGAGCCAGACCCCTTGTGTTGGCTGCCCAGGAGGACTGGGGAAGGAGGTGCTATGTGGAAAGAACCATAGGCTGATTTTAATCTCAGCTCTGCCACTCTGGGCCTGAGATTCCCTTTTCTCTATCAAGTGGGATCTGCACCCAATACAGAGCATACCCCTTGTAGCCTAAACATCCTAAGGTCTGGAGCCCAGAGGCAGCCTGCCCGGAGGTGCAGAGGAGGGCATGGGGCTGGGACCCTGGGAGGGGAGCAAAAGTGAGATGTGCAGCTGGGAAATTTGGATCAGTCTTTGAGGATTTTGTGGTTCATTCTCATGAAACGAGCTTCCTCTCACTGGATTTCTGCCCTGGGGTGTGTGGGGCTCAAGGAGAAATGCTGGCTTCTCTTCCTCGGTGACTAAGGCTTATAAAGTTTGGGTCTTTCAGTGCTCCGTCTCCATGTCCACTGTGAGGCAGACCTCCTCCCCCAGCTCTTCTGAAAAGAGGTCCGTTGCAGCGCTGCCTACATGCTGATGGCACCTGGTTTTGCAGGAGGCTGAAGGCAGGTGTTGGGGAAAGGGTGATAGCTTTGCAGGCTCTCCCCTGGACTAGCTGGGTGACCTTGGACCTGTGACATGCCTTCTTGGGACTGTTTCCTCATCAGTGATGATACATGTCCGCTCTGTAGTCCAATACAGGGGTCACATGAGGAGGCCTGGGTGAAATGCCTGGCTCCTGGGTGAAACGCCACCGGGCTCGTGGTAGGGGACCAGGGGTTGGCGGGGAGCCCCAGTGGCTGTTCTTAAGTGACTCTGTAGCTCACCCCAGGATCTATGGGGCCAGCGAAGGAACCTCAGTGAAGTTAGGAAAGGGCACCCTGAGCCTGGCAAGCCTCTTGGTGCTTTGCTGTCTGGGGAGAAAACAGTGCAAGAAAAGCCATAAGGGGGTGGGGGTTCCCGTTTCTTCATAGAGATAGGCCTGGTATACTCTTAAGAGGGGAGGGGAGGGTGCAAAGTCACAGATTCGCCCAGTTGTGAGTTCATTTGATCACTTGTAAGTGAGAGCATTTGAGTTTGAGTAAACTCTGGGAGTTGGTGATAGTCAGGGAGGCCTGGCATACTGCAGTCCATGGGATTGCAAAGAGTTGGACACGACTTAGCAACTGAACTGAAGTGACAGTGTCAGGATACCGTTCTCAAGAATCCTTTCCTAGGGAGCTTGCTGTTGTGAGCTTAAGAACATGGAAAAAAAAAAAAGTGTCTTTGCTCTTGGAACCAAGAGGGCGATTCAACAGATACTTGGAACCAGGACTTGTGTATAAGCAAAATGTTGGTCTCCAACTTGCCTGGCCAGACCCCTGTGTATCTGTGAAAAGTCAACCAGCCCACTTGCTCCCAGCTGGCCAGTGCAGAGACCTCCTCCCACCCTGGGCTGATTACTCGTTCCATCTAGCCCCCCAGCCCTGCCTCTCTGACCATGCCTGGGAATAGCAGGCGGTGGCTTTGTCACCCAGGTCTGGGTGCATGCGAACCTCGGCCAAATCGCTGAATGTTAAAACATCTGGCAAAATATCACATTTCCACAATGGGCCTTTTCTATAGAGCTGGGGATAGAGTGGGCAGTGTCGGGACGCAGGGAAATTACTTAAGCTTTGACAGTGGAAAGGAGCAGAGTCTAGGATCCTGATTTTGAACGTAAGAGGTGAGGATGGAGCGGAGAGGAGGACACGCCTTAGAAGTAGGGCCTCAAGAACCAGCTCCCCCTGTTTCCAGAGCCGGTGGGGGAAGGAGGCTGCGGCCAGCCTGCCTTGGCATCCTCCCTTCCATCGTCCTCTCTGTGGATTTTGTTGTAACGAGACAAGTCCTGACAAATATCCCGTGCCCTTTGGGCCGGAGAGCTGTAAGGCGTCCTGCCTGGAAACCCAGCCCCATTCACTGGGGAGCCATAATTAGGCAAGAGTACAGTTCACCGGCCCTTGATTCAATAAAGACCCTTTTATGATGTTGGTTTTTCCCAGAAAAATAATACCACTTTGCCCCGTTTATTGCATTTAGATGTGTAATCGTATTAGGGCTCAGCAGCCCCGGGGACCGAAGTTACGTAGTTGGGGTTTTCACCAAAGGCTGTTAACCCGGGCTTCAGAGGCAAACAGTGACCTTAGGAGAAAAAAAGACAACGATAGGGAACATTTTTGAGGATCTCTCTCTCTTGGCATTTCAAGGACGTTTTCTGCCGTCAGGGTGAGAGGCGACCCGGGCAAGAAAACTAGAAAGTGAAACTAACTCTCCTGGCCCTGCGGGCCGCGGCCCTGCACAGCCCCTCCCTTGTCATTGACCAGATCTGTCAGTCAGATGGGTGGCACGTGCCTGGCAGAGGGCTGGAGGAGATGTCAGCGAGGATGCCGGCACCAGGGGTCGTGGTGCCCCAGCACATCCCCACCGCCTAGACGGCCGGCCGGCACCGGGGTCTGCGCAGGTGGGCGGCCTGGGCCTCCCCCAGCCGCCAGGCTGGGGCAGCCCGGCCTGACTAAATATAGCCCTGGAGGGCGAGGCGGCTCTCGGTTGGTTGGAAGGGCCTGCTCGGCCCCGCCCTCTGGTCGCCGCCACCTTCCAGAAACTTGCCAACCGGGCCCTCACCTGCTGGTCCCTCCCCCCGCTGGCCACCGTCCCCTCTGGCCTTCTTCCCCCAGGCCTTATCAGGCAGGCTGAGAACGTCTGCTCATCACTCCTGGAGTAAAACCCCTCCTAGAAACCTGCCCAGTGCCCAGCTGTTGGTACAGATCACCAGTGGTGTCCAGCACCTCTTTCCCAACTTGCGGTTGGTTTAGAAATCTCAGGCGATGAGGAAATTTCTGGGAGTCATTCGTGGGTGTGCTCTGTTAAGAAATAGGGTAGAACCTTTCATTAAAACCGTGTTGCCTTAAACAGGGGGATATCCATTTAATTCTAGAACATCTAATAGGAATTATCGCCAAAATCTCTTTCAGATAGCACCCTTTAATGCAGAAAAACGACATTATCTATTTATAGATACTAAAATGCATACTAAAATTTTCTTTCCTTGTCAGGATTTGAGGTGTGTGTGGTTTTTTTTTTTAATTCAATCTTAAAGTTCAGATACTTTATATTTTTGGGGGAAAGTGCTATTATTATATAATTGTTTTTTGATTCCACCCCCCCACACACATAGGAGTATAATTAGAACGTCTGAAGCCAGATTATCCAGTTAGTACTTGTTTAGTCGCTAGGTCCTGTCTGACTCTCTGTGACCCCGTGGACTACAGCAGGCCAGGCTCCTCTGTCCTCCACTATCTCCCGGAGTTTGCTCAAATTCATGTCCAGCAAATTGGTGATGCTAGCCAGCAGTCTCATCTGTATCCAGTTAGTACATTTTTCTAATCAACTGTTAGGAATTTGTGGTGAGATAAATTATTTTAGATTTCCAGTGAGACTTTAGCCACAGGGAGGTACATGAGGGGAAGGATCATGGGTTTTCAGTTTTGGCTATCACCTACTCACCTGCTCCCCACAGAATACCTAATTTGCCTGCTGTTAGGCAGCAACAGTGACCAGAAAACAGTTTTATTTTCCTTGTCCTGAGTAGAGTTGGAAACACTTCTTTATGATGGCTTCCCTCTGCTCCTGACAGTGGAGCAGGCAGATAAAGGTGGGGTTTAAATACTACCTTTATACATTTTTCAGCAGCGACATTGGTGGCTGTCCTTTGGACAAAAAAAATTTGTGATGATCTGCATTCATTCAGTTTGTGTCTTCTTTGTGCCTTGTGTGTGCTTCCTGTGCTGGGATGCTTGGCAAGGAGAGAGGGCAGCCGGCAGGGGTGGGGACTTCCAACCAAGACCAAGGAATGGAGTCAGTTCAGATTTGGTAACAGTGCCCGGTGCAAGCCCCAAATCCTTTATCCGAAATTCTAAACTCTGAAAACCAAAAGCTGTTTTTATAATGAATTTCGTGGGAATTCTTGACCCAAACTGACTTGAGCCTAGGTTTCTCCTGGGGAGCGTGAATCTTCATGGGTTTCCCTGCAGAGATGTTCCTTCGTGTGATTTCGGGGCCAGCGGGGGGAAGGGGGCTGCTCTGCTGGTGTGTTGCACAGCGTGTGGCCTGTGCCCCATGTTATCTTTCTAAGACCTGAAAATGTCTGTAGCACGTCGGTCCAGAAGGTTTGGGGTAAGAAGATGCAGTCCTGGAGTAGGAGCATGCGCCAAGCCCTCTCCCTGCAGACCTTGAACTCCACGAAGGCTCACCAGGATTTGCTCACTGTTACATCCTCGCTACCCAGCTGGGCACCTGGAGCCGCCTAGGTGCGGAGTGAATGCTGGTCAGCATAAGCGTTGGCCAGTTTTGCTTGGGAAAGCGAAATAGTGAATCTTTTAGGCTCTGGGGGCCATGGAGCCTCTGTTGGAACTCTCTTCTCTTTCATTTCCTAGAATCCACGATACAAAGTGCTGAAGATGCTTTATACAAAAAAAGATACTCGCTATGCTTATGATTTATAACAGTGAAGTTTAGAAATAACATAAAGGAGACAGTAAGACGCACTATGGCAAACCTTCCCTGTGGGATATTTGTGTGTGCGCTCTGTCGTGTCCGACTCTGTGACTCCATGGACCGTAGCCCGCCAGGCTCCTCTGTCCCCAGGATTTTGTAGGCAAGAATACCAGAGTGGGTTGCCATTTCCCCTTCCAGGGGATCTTCCCGATCCAGGGATCGAACCCACGTCTCCTGTGTCTCCTGCATTGCAGGTGGATTCTTTACCACTTGAGCCATCACCATGTAAATGAATGAGTACCTGTGTTCTGATAAAACAGTGAATGTGGTGGTGGGTCTGGACTGGGGGTCCACAGCTGGCTGATTCCTATGAGGAGAATAAACACACCCGAAGCCTAGACACGTCCCCATCCGTTAGCCCTACCGTCTACAGCCAGGTCAGTTTGTTTCCCTGCCCCAGTGCCGTCTCCGGTAGAGAGATACAGGCAGTGCCCACCCCCTGGTGTCTGCCTCTGCCGTGTTCTGGAAACATGGCTGAAAGGGAGGTGCTGCGCTCCCTGGACCGGCCTGGTTAAAGGGAGTGGGCGTTCATGTGGATGAATGCATTTGGGCTCCATCCAGCCTTGCCAAGGGGCACTCGCACCTCCACCCATCGATGAGTGTTTCAGGACTGAGCTAAGCTCAGGGTTAAGGGGCTGTCAGCATCAGGCCAGGCAGGGCTGGCATTCGTGGGGCATGGGGGGGAGCTGAGCGGGGTGAGAGTGTTTAGGAGGCGTTCTCAGCCAGAGAATTATTGGCAGAGAGATGAGTGAACGTAAACCCAGGAGCTCAGGTCTCCTGGCCGTGTTCATCCCAGCCCCGGTGTGGCCAGCGAGGGTGGGTGGGCCAGTGAGTCCAAGAAGGCTTTCCATCACAGCAGAGGCCCAAATCCAGCCAAGACTGCTGACTCTCACCCCCACGGCAGGCTGACCTGGGGGCGGGGGGGGGTGGTGGTGGGTGGCTGGAAGGGAGGGCAGCACCTTACAGAGCCCACGCCCCTAAGCTGAGCACCCCTGAGCCCAGCTTCTCCAGGCCCACCCCGCTCAGCCACCTCTGCCGCAGGCTCCAGCCGTGCCCAGCAGCTCCTTCAGGACATTCTGCCGCCTCTGCTCCACCACCTCCTTCCCTAGTCCAGGTGGGACTTTCTCAAACTGCAAACAAGGGCTAGTACCTCTGGTTGGCCTTTTTCTTTTCTTTCCATCATGGTTTTGTGGGTTGCTGGCAATTTTGGGGTAGAGCCCCCATGCTCGGCAGCTCCCTCAGAAGCCTTGATGACTTTTCAGCCCCCAATAGAAGGGTGCAGGGCCCCTTACCCCAGTCAGCAGTATGAATTCAACTCAGTGGGAGGGCTTAGGGGAACCAGGCTCGGGGCTGGTGTGTTTGGTGATGTCAGAGCCAAGTGCAGGGAGGTCCCCATCACGTACTAGCACGGTGTGGGGGATCCTCTGGCCACTGTCTAGGGCACCCCCAACCTCACCTTGTTATTGAGCACCTGGGCCAGGCACTGCCTGTACCATGGTGGTAAGATGGCCCAGAGTGGTGCTTCTCAAACTTGGGTGACCCTGTGAACCACCCCAGGAGACTGTTAGCAATGCCGACTCCAGGGTCCTTTGGTTGACCTCCGGGGCCCCAGAGTCAGCATTGTTAATAAGTGCAAGGGATTGTGATGTGGGTGGTTCCAGGTCCGTGCTGGGAGGGACAGGGGTGGGAAATAGGCAAAGCCGTGTGATGAGTGTAGAGTTGGGGAGCATGGAGAAAGAAGACGGAGCTCTAACTGGGGGTTTGGGGGGGACTGTGGGGTCAGGAAAGGTGAGCTGAGCCTTGAAGCACAAAGCAGGCATGGTAGTGATTGCTGACTCTGGAAATCTTGATGCCGGGCACAGCTCGAAGCCTTTATAGGCATTGACTCATTTAATCCTTCCAGCAACACCATGACATAGGTAGTTACCCTGATTTTTTTTTTAAAAGTATTTATTTGGCTGCACCGAGTCTTAGGTACAGTACATGGGACCTTTTGTTGCAGTGCCCAGGATCTAGTTCCCTGACCGGGGATCGAACCCAGGCCCCCTGCATTAGGAGCACAGAGTCTTGGCCACCAGACCACTAGGCTAGTCTCTTGTTACCCTGATCTTGGAGCACAGAAGGGTCTAGAAGTTCGCCTGAGGTTCTTGATTGCTAAGTGGTGAGCTGACCCTCTTCATCCTCCTCATCTGTTCTTCTGCACTGAGGCCGTAGCACCCAGACTGTAGGACCACCTCACGCCAAGGCTGTGCAGACCGAAGGTGAGGGCTTCTTCGGATGTGGTCATGTTGCTGAGTGCTTCAGAAGGTTCGGATCCTAGTGTGTAGAGACGGTTTGGCTTTTTTTTTTTTTTAAATGTATTTCGTTTAAAATTTCTTTTTGGCGGTGCTGGGTGTTCATTGCTATGCAGGCTTTTCTCTAGTTGCAGCAGGCAGGGGCTCCTCTCCAGTGGCGGTGCTCAGATTTCTCATCGTGGTGTCTTCTCTTGACACACAGCTTGGGCTCTAGAATGCAGGGTTTCAGTAGTTGTGGTTCCTGGGTTGTGGCACATGGCTTAGTTGTTCTGCAGCATGTGGGATCTTCCTGGATCAGGGATTGAACTTGTGTCCTCTGCATCGGCAGGCGAATTCTTTTCCACTGAGCCACCAGGGAAGCACTACAGTTTGGCTTTCGCTGGTGGAGTATACACATGATGATCTTGGTTAGGCCCAAAAGCTGTAGCAAGGAAACAGCTGCTATAATGTAGTTTTGAGAGGCAGCTGGGATTTGGCACAGTGTTCTTCCTCTGAATGAGGCAGGACCCTGGGATGTGGGAAGATGGTGCAGCGTTAAGAGCTCACAGAGCAGTGAGGCCTGTGCCCCAACACCCCATCTCCACCTGCCCCTCCGAGAGGGAGGAATTCTCCATCGCCCAAGTCTTCGGAGAGCTCTTGGGGTCTGAGGGCAAGGGGGAAGCTGCTTGGACAGGTTGGGAGCCTGCCCAAACCTTTGTATGCTTTCCTTCCTTCAGTCCTCATATCACTCTGCAAAGGAGGCCATTCGTTCTGTTTACCCATGTGCAAGCTGAGGCACCCAGAATCTAGGCAACTTAGACGCCATCCCACAGCAAGTGAGCGGGTAGTGGAGCCTGGTCTATTTCCCGTGGGATGTACTTTACAGCAGGGTCTGCCTTATTCTGAGAGGCTACATGTCTTGCTGCACCCACAGTGGGGTCAGTGACCAGGGGCCCCTGAAGAATGGGTGCAGTGCCAGGCTGGGTAGGGTAGCTCAGCGACCAGCTGAGCCTGGCCCTGGGTGGAGTAGCCTAGCTTCAGCGGATGGGTTAGCAGCTGACGGGTGGCATTCTGGGATGCCAAAGGTCTGGGGTCTATGGGAGTGGCCAGCTGGGGTCTTCCTAGTCTGGGGCCCTAATGCTGGGAGCTGAGCCTCTGCTGTTCTGACAGAGGCCAGGTGACCCTTCCCTTGGGTCTTATGGCTTTGCCTAGTTCTTGCCATCCTCCTTATTCACTTGGGATTCTGCCAGGATTCTAGCCTATGGCTCCCTGTGGACAGAAGGCACTGGGTTCCAAGTTGGCTCTGGGTGGACCAAGGGCTGGTCTCTCCTAGGAGTGCCTGGGGCTTGGGGCAGTGAAGCCAGCCACTGTCCAGGCTGAGAATTGTGCCACCATGGAGACCCTGCAGCCACCCCACCTGCCACAGAGCTTCCTGTGGGTTGGGAGGGGTGGGCCAGTGTTGGGGAGGGGGTCACCGTTTCTACCTTGGTTCACCTGGGTCAGCTGGCTGACTCCTTCCTCACCTGGAGAGTGCTCGAGGACAGCAAGAAAAATGAGGGACTTTCAGGGGCAGCTGTGTTTTCTGACTCAGTCATAATGCCCCTAAAAATCCTTATTGTTCTTGCAGTGTGCATCAGGCGGCGGCCCCAGCCCAGCCCTTGCCCACCTGGCCCCTCTGGGGTGGGGAGAACTACCTAGGGTTCAGCTGGAGTGTGCTCCGACGTCATCCTGAAATGAGACTGTAGGGGGATTTGCTGATAGTTTAATGTTTTGTTGGTTGGTGCATTGATTGACATGTACTTTTATAATTTCTTTTTTGGTGGAGGACAGGGTAGGCTAGGCCTCAAGACACGCACAGATCAGAGCCCAGGAGAATGCAAGGTCTCCTTGCATTGGTTTGTGCGCAGTGAGGGGTCCCTAGAACCCAGCTGCACATTACAACCTGAGGAAGGGGGGCTTCAAGGGCAGGTGTACCCAGGGCTAGGTCATGTCCTACTCTTGATGACTCCATGGACTGTAGCCTGCCCAATTCCTCTGTCCATGGATCTTTCCAGGCAGGAATACTGGAGTGGGTTGCCATTTCCTCCTCCAGGGGATCTTCCCAACCCAGGGATTGAGCCCATATCCTGCATTGCAGACGGATTCTTTATCATTTGAGCCACCAGTGAAGCCCCATTTAGGGGCACTCTGTTTTAAAACAGGAGGAACCTCAGTGTGCACCCTGAGACCACTGAACTGGCTGTTCTGCAATTCTGCCTGCAGTGGACAGAGGTCTTCCTACAGCTGTTGATCCTAGAGCCTGCTTTCTCTCGGGCAGGTTGTCTCTACCTCGTCTCACTTCCTGGGCCCAGCAGGTGCCTCAACCAGTTATTTTGGATGTTTTGGGTAGAACTGAGGTTCCTAGGGGATGGTCAAGCAGAAGTACAAGTTGGTGACGTGTCTTCCTGAACACAAGAATGCCATTCAACAAGGATGTCACTAAATGCCACAGCCACACAGTCTTCTGCTCTGGCTGAGGCTGGGCAGGTGGCCAGCCCACGGATGGACGGACAGGGAGGTGGCCAGGCAGTAAGCAGGGCTGAGCCTGCTCCCAGGGTCCTGCTGCCCTGGGGTCTCACTGGCCTCCCAGGTCAGCAGTGGAAGTTCATCCTTAAGGTGTTGCTCAGGCTCCCGCCCCAGGTGCCAACTCTCAAGCTCTTGTCACCTGAGAAGACGGCCGTTTGTGGGAGATCCTGACCACCAGGTCCCTCCTTCCTCCTGGCCAGTCCCGCTGCCCACTCCTCGGGCTCCTGTGATTCCAGCTGTGTCTCCACCCCAGCCTCGGAGAATCTTTTAAGGAGCTTCAACATTCTTCTGTCCAGGGGAAGGGACGGCTCCAAGGTAAAGGTTGTTTAACATGGGTGGGAAGAGGGGGGTGATGTTTATTACTTCTTGGCAAGAGGTGGGCGGGGCTCTCATGAAATGCGATTCTCATATTGTAGGTGGACATGGGGCCACAGAACAATCCCGTCCTCCCTCATAGCTAAGCATTTGCTAACATCCACTCAGCTGTCCCTCCCTTCTGTCCCCACAAACCTCCTGTTGCAGAGTGTTTTCCTCGTTCTTTACCCCAAAACATCTGCCAAAAAAAAAAAAATCCATTTTTAGAAAAGACAATACATAAGAAAGAAAACATTACTGGTTTTTCCCTCAATCGTATAAGAACTGCTTTCCAAGTGTAGAGCATTTCCAAAATGCAGGAGGATGAAAGAGACTTATAGGTACCCATACCTAGAGATCATGTTGGCTATAGATTCTTCCAAGGTTTTCTTCTCTTTGCACGTACGTAGCCCACCAAGCTCCTCTGTCCATGGAATTCTCTGGGCAAGAATACTGGAGTGGGTTGCCATTTCCTCCTCCGGGGCATCTTCTTGACCCAGGCATTAAACTCAAATCTCTTGTGTCTCCTGCGTTGGCAGGTGGGTTCTTTAGCACTAGTGCCACCTGTACACGCTTCACCCAGTTAGCGGGAGTGGGGCTTCTGAGAGCGGACTCGTTTGAGTGATGGCCTTGGGCCCATCAGGAGACAGAAAGTCTCTGATTTTCTTTCTGCCAAGTGGGCCGGGGACCGAAGTTCGCCTCCAGCCAGGAAGTTCGTTGGAGGGTACTGGGGCAGCACTGGGTTTCCCTCTCTGCAGAGACTGGGGAGGGTGCTAGAAACTTAGGCTCTGGGACTTTTCCTGGCCCATCCAGTGGTGAGGACTCTGTGCTTCCTCTGAGGGGGAACAGATTTGATCCCTGGTTAGGGAATTAAGGTCCTGCAAGCCACACAGCCAAACAACAACAACAAACAAAAATGTGGGCTGTGTCCCAGCTGAGTTCTAAGTAAAGCTTCTGCACCACTTCCCAACTCCGATCACACAGAAGAATCACTCAACGTTTAAAAAATGTCAGCGCCACCTCCCACACCAAGACCAGTTGGATCTGAGTTGCTGGGTGTTGGGAGGGACCCAGGCCCTGGTATCTTTGTTTTCCTTCTGTTCCTCAGGTGATTCTATTAAGTGGCCAGAGAACTACTAGCCAGCTCCACACTCACAAGTTAGCGATTTCCTCCAGCCCTTCCTTCAGGACCTGATTGAGGAGATGGGGCCGTTTGCCACAGAAAGCCTTTCATTTCCAGGATGTTCTCTGCTGCTCACTGTCACTTTTGGTTCTCATTTTACAGACAGAGGACTGAGGCTCAGGAGATTCCCCGGAGGACACATGGCAAGGATGCGGCCAAGCTGGGGTGTAGACATGCAGTTTCTGACTCCAAGGCCAGTGCTCTTTCTGTAATTGCTATTTTTAGTAAGCATATATGTTAGAACCAGATGTGGTTATCACAGCCTCTTGAGATGGGTGGGTAAATGCCACTGTCTCATGGAAGAGGTGTCTGCCCCCGGGGAGGCTGGGTGGTAGACCCCTAATCCTCCAGTGGTGTGTGTATGTAGCCAGCTTAGATACATAGTTTGCTCCCATCAGCCTGCATGCTGCCAAGGATCCCAGTTCTGAGCAGGGCAGGGTTTAACCCTGTTTGCAGAACTTACAAAAGGCGTGGCCCGGGGCTCACAGCTGGGGGGTGGCAGAGGCCCACTGGCCCCTGCTCCTTGCTGGCAGGCTGACATGGAGCCTGTGTGGGGCTTGCTCATCGGGGTCCTGCTCTGAGCTGGAGGCCCTCGGGGTCAAGACCCCTGCTGGGGGTGCCTCCCTGCCCCTCCCTTGTTCCTGCAGAGCTGGACTCCCGGAGCCTGGCCTGAGAGCCGCCCGGGCAAGCTGCCAGTGCAGGGAAGTAGCGGGCAGGCGCAGTGTCGGCTCCAGGAAGTGTCTCTGTTCCTGGGCCGGTCTGCAGGACCGGAGGGCCTAGACATAACAGAGGAGATGGGAGCTAAGCACACCCCTCTCCCAAGGCCCAGCAGCTCTCGCCTGGCCCCCAGGCTTCCCCTGGTGGGGAAGACCTGAGCCTGGGCCACGCCTTCCCTTGCTGGGCCTGGGCTGTCTCTCCTCTGTCTGGCTCCCGCCCTGCTCCCCACCAGCTCTGTGCTGCCAAGTACATGCTCTTGGCGGCAACGACATCCATTTAACCTGCTTCCCAGAAGACAGCATGGTTATGCGGGCCAGCTCAGCCAGCACCATGGTGGGAGATGGGGAGGGGGGGCCCCTCAGCTTGGTCTTCTCTTGCCCATATTTCTTAAGGATCTGGGTGTGTGTGTATGTGGCGGTGGAGGGGGGTGGCCTTAAGCAACCTTGCTTACTTGGGTCAGAAGTAACCTCAGCTCAACTGGGAGCCTTGAGCAGCCACGCTAAAGACAGAACTTTGAGCTCCCAGAGTTGGTGGGTGTTTGCATCAGGGGCAATCATTTAGCCTGAGGTTTGGGTAAAGCTGGCTTCCCTAGTGGCTCAGTGGGTAAAGAATCTGCCTGCATTGTGGGAGACCTGCGTGCAATCACTGGGTTGGAAGATTCCCCTGGAAAAGGGAACAGCTAGCCACTCCAGTGTTCTGGCCTGGAGAATTCCATGGACTCTACAGTCCATGGGGTCTCAAAGAGTCAGACATGACTGAGTGACTTTCACTTGGGTAAAGCTGCCTCCCCTCTGAGCCTATTGCTGTGTTTGTTTTGATCCCTGACCAGGGATCAAACCTGGGCTCCCTACATTGGGAGCCCGGAGTCGTAGCCACTTGACTACCAGGGAAGTCCCGCCGTGTTCATTTAACGGCCATAATAGTATGCTGGAGGAGTATGTCATATTCTGAACACATAAGTTGTGGTTCCCTCTCCCCTCCCCAGAAGACACTTCACTGGGGAACTTGGGGAGGTGTCAGCGTGGAGAGCGTGTTCACGTCACGCCAGCTGTGCTGCTCAGGAAGCGAGGGTAGGTCTCCAGGCATTGCAGTGTGTCCTCTGGGATCTCCACAAAGATGACCCTTTCTGCAGTCGCCTCTCTGGCCCCCCTGCCCTGTTAGGATGGTGGTTCTGGACCGAGAAGCTGCCCTCCTTGCCCCTGGAGGCCCAGGGAGGCATCCTCCTCCTCACTGGGGTTCATCCTCCAAGCCTGGATGCCCTCCGCTCCATGGCCTCCCTCTGGGCCAGAGCGCCTCCCTCCCCACCAGCCTCCTTGGGGTGCAGATGGACGGCCCAGCATAGTCGGGAATAGCCCTCTGTTTGCCTTGGCTGGTGGGGGAGAGATTACTGCTCACTTTCTGTTTGGATTCTTATATTTAGCTAACACACAGAGCCTATGAGATCGCAGAAAAGCAGCCTTGGGTCTTGAATGAGTCTGGGGCCCGTCCCTGATGGCCTGGCGCCTGTTGAGTGGCGGGGTCTGGAAGTAGGAATGGGTAATAACACTGCCTTCTGGGTACATGGAGAGATGTGAGGACCATCTGTCAGTTTTCTTGACCCAAGGTCCTCTGCCCTTTCAATATTTTCCTCTGGGGGTTACTCCTTCCCACCCCTGAGATTCACATGGGGCCAGCCCCATCCCCTGGCTTTAGAGGCTGGCACATGTCTCAGCTGGAAACTGAGATGCCCCTCTTGGGATTTCTGCAGCAGCTATGGGGAAAGAGGCATTCACTTTTCATGGGAGTTGCCAAGTTGATGGAACTTCTGGTGACCACTCCTGTTCACCACTTGAGGATGAAGCCAACAAAGAGGAAAGAGCCTAGAGGTGGAAAAAGTATGCTGTCCAGACATCAG
This sequence comes from Antilocapra americana, assembly GCA_007570785.1. NCBI lineage: Eukaryota > Metazoa > Chordata > Mammalia > Artiodactyla > Antilocapridae > Antilocapra > Antilocapra americana. The sequence goes on from ML664177.1 coordinate 35,814,815, forward strand.
TAAGCCCCTGGATCCAGCCATGCCTAAAACTGATCACATCTCATTTTTTCTAAAACTATCCTGAGTTGTGTTTCTGTCATAGAAAGGGTCCTAAGGAAGCTATATTTTGCTTTGGTCTCTTAAAAAAAAAAAATTAACTTTAAGGTATATTTTACATGCACCCATTTTAAATGTCCAATTCATACGTTTTTTCAAATGTGTACACCCTTGTAACTACTACCGTGATCGAGTTGTAGAACATTTCAAGTTCCTCATTCCCCTTTATGGTCAGTTCTTTTGACCCCAGACAACCACTGACCTGCCTTTGTCCTAGAGATTCATTCAGTTTTCTCTTGGTTCAGGTCCCTGGAGGTTGAGGAGAGCATTTCCTCGATGCTCATATTATGGATCGACCTGGGTCATTTCTCCTGGGACTCAGAGTCACCCCTGGTCCAACTGTGCTGAAGCTGGATGCACCTCTGGGCCCTGCAGTTTTGTGGTTCTGTACAGCCTTCCCTTTGTTTGAGCCAGCTCACCACAGAAGAGTCTCCTGGCTGATAGAGCTCAACCACCTCACCCTTCAGTGAAGCTCCGCGTAAGAACACCCAGGCAAAACTAACTAATGGTCAGTCCAGCTCACCTCCTGGGAGCCAGACACTTTACAGGCATTACCTCAAGTCTTCTCAGCAACCCTCGGGGAGGTACTGTTATCCCCACTTTACTGGGATGTGGGTATATTGCATCCCTACTAGGTACCTCTGCAGCTCCTCTGTCCTGGCTTCTTGTCCCACAGCTGAAGCTGACCCCTCCCAGACCACATGCCAGGGTGAGGGGGCTGGATCCCGAATGGCCAGAGAGGCTGGAGAACTCAAGCCGTACACGTGGAAGGAGTGAGTTCGCAGGTCGAACTTTGAGCAGTAGTGGTAGCGAAACACCTTTGGCGGGAAAGAGCTCGCTGCAGGAGGCCCTTTGGTCAGTAACCTCTCACACCTTTCAGATCTTGATCACACAATACCTTGCCTAACCTGCCGGTTCTTCCCACAGATCAAAGTAGAAATGAAGAATAAGTAATTACCAGCTGACCAGATCTCTTCCCCAGCTTCCCCTTCAGTAATCTCACAAACAAATGGTGGGAACAGGATAGCATCTAACAAGAAAGATCACAAGAAGTGGATAAGCCTGCACCCAGCTGGGGATCATGACACCTCTGACCCCCTCCCCATCGGTGATTAACTGAGACAACTTCCCTTTTTCCCCTTAGAAACTTCCATGGCCAAGCAGACTCTTCAGAGGTGGTTTTGGCGGAACACCCGAGTGTACCATCTCCCCAGATTGTTGGCATTCTGATTAAAAGGAATTTGCCTTTCTATCAACAACTGCTTCTCGGGTGGTGATTTCCAAGCAGCAAGCAGCTGGACTGAGCTTGGAAACAGCAGATGAGATGGGAGGATAAACTCCTTCATCCTCCACCCCTTGGACCCTTTGAGGCACATTTTCCAGATGGGGTTTGTTGTACAGTGGTTACACATCACCTTGCTTTGCTTCCTGTTCTTCCCGACCTCCTTTCTCTTATCCCTCCCTCTAGCTGCCCTGGAATTCCACTTCCAAGTTAATGTATCAGCCCTTAATCCCTTGCCAGAGGGCCCACTTTCTAGGGCACTCGGCAGTCTGACTCCTGAGTCTGCACTGCCCGGCCTCAGTGAATGCTGAACAACAGGACAGATACATGACGGGTCATGGCTGTGGGGCTGGGGACTGAAGAGGGAATACGGATGGTGCCAAACTCACCATCAGAGATACCAGCGATAAAGGTTTCCCCTTCATCTCTCCCCTTCCATTCACTGGGTCTAATCAGTCAAATCCTGACTCCAGGCTGTAGGTCAGAGACTCTGGCCTCCCCCACTAACCTCTGTCCAGTACAAACCAGTCCACATCCCTTATCCATCGCTTGCTGGGTACGTGATGCTGGCAAGGTACTCAGCCTCTCTGAGCTGCCTTCCTCAACTGTATAATGGGGATAAGAATGGTCTCACCACCTGAACTATGGAGATGCCTAATGGACACTAGGTTTGTGCCTAAAGCAGAGTAGGGGGAGGGCATTGTGGAGGCTACCTGTCCAACAGTGGTCCTGCTTTCTTTTGAGAAGCACCCCTTCTTCTGTCCCTACTGGGTAAATAGGGCTGTCCCCCCACCTACTTCCAGATCCAGGCCAATCCACACATCTCAATATTGACCACAAGATTGGATCAGGCCTGGGCATGAGACCCAAGTCAGACCTGTCCCTGCCACGGTTCCCTGAAGTTTCTGGAACAAGGAAAGAGGTGTTTGCTCCTTGCTGAGATCCTTAGCCTGGAGCTACCCGAGGCCATTTTTTACTATTTGGACATGTGAGAATGAACATCAGTGCAGTGACATCAGAAGATAGCAAAGCCAAGAGATGGAGCAGGGCACAGACTCTGGTGATGGCCTTGGAGCTCCCAGATCCACCATGCCAGCGGCTAGGGAACCCTTGATATTTTTAGAAATATATGTGCAAAATTTTGCCTTTTCAGTTGCCTAAGCCAGTTCAAGTAGCTTACAACTGAAATGGTCTTGGGTCTTACCTTGTGAGTCAGTGGTAAAGAATCCACCTGCCAACTTAGGGGACATGGGTTTGATCCTTGGTCCGGAAAGATCCCACATGCCACAGGGTAGCTGAGCCCACCCTCTAGAGCCCGTGCTCCTCAACAAAACCCACTGCAACAAGAAGCTTGTTTGCATGCAACAATGAAGAGCCTGCAACTAGGCAAAGCCTGAGCCCAGCAACAAAGAGCTCCTGTACCTCATTAGAGACCCAACAGCCAAAAATAATTTTTTAAGAAACTGAAATGGTCTTGACTAATCCTATAGGTTCTTTATAAATGATCACTGCCATTATTGCCATTAATAATGTTATTATAAACATTCCTAGGAAGATGCAGCCTTGGGGACACACAGGCCAGATTCCCCCAGGGGTCACTGCTGCTCTCCACACATTATCCTAATCCTGGATATGAGCTCCCCAAGGGCGGGGGATTCATGTTGGCTGCTGATGTATCCCTGGTGCCTGGCGTCTGCACAACGTAGGTGATTAATGGACACCCACCGAATGAACAAATGGAGTTGGCCCACTGCCCCCTAGCCCCCAGGCCTGGCTTCACATTTGGCCTTCTCTGTCCTTGGCTGACATCTGAACCCACTGGGGTGTTCTGCGGGAGTCTGTCTTGGCAAACTGATCTGTTTTCACAGTGTCCTTCCTAGGGCCTCACTCATCCCTTCATCTGCTCATATACTCAGTTTCTAAAATCTTTCTTAGAAATGTCCATTATGGATCACAGCTTTCACAAAAATTAACTCAAAGTGAATCAAACACTTAAATGCAAAACTGGAAACCATAAAACTCTTGGAAGAAAACATAGGGGAAAAGCTCCTTGAAATGGGTCTTGGCAATGATTTTTTCAGATACAACACCTAAAACACAAGCATAAAGATAAAACCAAGTGGGACTATATAGACTTACATGTTTCTACACAACAAAAGAAATAATGAAAAGACAACCTATGAAATGGGAAAAAATTTGCAAACCATATATCTGAAAGGGGTTAATATTTGAAATATAAGAACTACAAGTCCATAGCAAAGTAGTAATAATGATGATACTATAATTAACACAGGACCTGAATAAACACTTTTCAAAGTGGCCAACAGGTACATGAAAGATGCTCAACATTACTAATCATGAGGGAAATGAAAATCAAAACCACAGTGAGATATCACCTCACATCTATTATAATGACGAGCATCAAAAGACTGATAACTAGAGAAGGGGGAACTCTTGTGCACTGTCAGTGGGAATGTAAATTCATGTAGCCACTATGGAAAACAGCATGGAGATTCCTCAAAAAATTAAAGATAGAACTACCATATGACCCAGCAATTCCACCTCTGGGAATATACCTAAAGCAAATGAAAACACTATGTTGAAAGAGCTGTCTACCCCCATATTCATAGCAGCATTATTTAAAACAGCCAAGACATGCCAACAAACTAAGTTCACTGACAGGTGAATGGATAAAGACACTGGTATGCCCACACACAATTATATACATGCATGCAATGGAATATTAGTCATAAAAAGAAGGAAATACTGCCATTTGTAACAACATGAGTAGATCTTGAGGGCAATATGCCAGGTAAAATCGGTCAGACAAATACTATATGATATCACATATATATATATATGTTTGGGCACAACCTAAAACAAACTGAGAACAAAAGGCCAGATGCATAGAAAAAAAGATTTGTTATCTGTGCAAGGGGTGGGTGCTGTGGGGAGGGGGAACCCCGAGGCAGTCAGTTAAAAGTACAAACTTTGAGTTATAAGACAAATATCTTAAGGATGTACTATACAACATGATGGCTATAGCTAACACCACTGTATAGTATATTTGGAAGATAGGAGATGGGCTTCCCAGGTGGGGCAACAATGCCCCACCATCTCCTCTGCCGGTTCATACCCCACCTTCGTAAAGTTTTTTACATTGTTCCTGTTATTGACATTCACATCCTCTTCTGGGACACAAGTCTTCATCAAGTCTTTCCCCACAGGTCAACTCAAAAGATTAAAAGCCTTGAAATAGCATTTATATGACTACAATTGTTAAATATCGTTTATTGTAAACACCTCCTTTTAACCAAAGCTAGTTGGACTGAGGCTTGTGTTGGGTCATATTTTGCTGAACTGAATGAGATGTAGCCCCAGGCCTCTGGGACAGAGCTCCCCCTGAGCCCGTTTCTTAGGCCTATGACCCAAGCAGTCACCCAGGGCCTGTGTTCAGAAGGGCCCTGTGCTTGGTTTGATGCTTTGTTGCTGTCTTGAAATTTTAAATACTTTTGAACACAAGGTCCCACAATTATGTGGCCAGTCCTAAGCTCACAACCTTGATGCTAGAGGCCCAAGTGGTCTGAGAAACTCCCTTGTTGAGCACCTTCCCTTGGGAGGAAAGCAGGGTCCTTAGGCAGGTCCTGAAGTAGCCAGGAAAAATTAAAGTGATGCGCTGTGGACCTGAGTGATGGCTTGTGAGTGTGCCCCACGTGGCGACGGCAGGCTGCCCTGTTTCAAGTTCCCTCTTAAACAGTGGCTGAAAGGTTGGTGAACGCTGGGCTGCATGAAGGAGGTAGGACTGTCCTCATGAGGGCGTCAGGGCTGAACGGTCTGCCCAAGGTCCCACAGCTTATAAACTGCAGGTTCTAGGTTCAAGTCCAGATCACCATTCTCAGACCCAAACTCTGTCTGCTCCACCACCCTGCCTCCAGACCAGCGCCGCATGTGACGCCACAGGCCTGGGTATGCGTTCCAGACCTGCTCCCAGTCTGCTCTGTATCCTTTCAGCAGGGACTTGCCCCCTCGGAACACTCAGCCCAGCGTCTGAGGGAGCGGATAAACTGTACAAGTCCCTTTCAAACAATCACTGTGTAACTCATTAAAAGAATTTCTTCTATAGACAGATTTCAGCTAATGAAAGCAGAAGGAATGAAATATACCATTTGGCAGCCCCTAACAAACTATTCAAATGGCAGCTAGCATGGTAAAAGAATCAGATACCATGGGCCTCCTGATAAAAGATCTCAACACCACCTTGCCAATCTCAACACAGTTTTGCCAAAAAACGAAACAAATGAATCAGATCTGCTTCTAATAGCCAGTAGGACAAAGGACAGAAGAACACGTCCAACTACACCACAGGGCAGCAATCAGCAAAGTCCAGATGGAGAGAAATGCAACAAGATAAACAACTAGCTTCTTCCAACAAATGAAACAACACCAGGCCCAAAGAAACTCAAAACGCATACTGACCAATTATACCTTATTTGGATTGAAATGTAAATAAACTGTAAAAAGATAATTATGTCACAAACTGGAAATGTGCATATTGGCTCTTTGATAATATTAGGAAGTGCTAGTTGCTCAGTTTGGTCTTTGAGACCCCATGGACTGTAGCCCACCATGGAAATTCTGTCCATGGAATTCTCCAGGCAAGACTACTGGGATGAGTTGCCATTCCCTTCTCTAGCGGATCTTCCTGACGCAGAGATTGAACCTGGTTCTCCCACATTGCAGGCAGATTCTTTACCATCTGAGCCACCAAGGAACCTCTAATAATATTAGGAATTATTAATTTTGGGGGTGTGATCCTTGTGCTATGATATGGTTTAGTTTATTTGTAAGGAAGGGTCCTTTCAGAGAGACACACTGACATTTATGGATGAATGGATGTCATGCCTGGACTCTGCTTCAAAGTCATACTGGAAGAGAGATGTGGATGGGGAGGTGGGTCTGGATGAGGCAAGATGAGCCATTGGTTGATGACTGTCACAGCTGAGTGATAGAGATATGAGGGGTTGTTATATTTTTATTGTCTCCGGTTTTGAGTATAGTTTTCAGTTTTTAAAAAGTTCCTCCAGCCTATGCAAGAGGCCAGTGGCGGCCAGGGCTGAGGGTGGGAGGCCAGGGGAAAGATGGCCATGGCTTCTCGGAGCAGGGCTGGGGGCTGATTAAGGGGACACCAGGTCCTACCTCTCCCTGCCCACCTCCCATGGCCAGGCTGAGCCCTGGAATGTTGCAATCACTCGTGCCCAGGTTCAGACTTAAAGGCTTTCTTGGTGTTCAGAGGTGCTCATGGAGTTGGACACTGTAATTGCAGCACCCTGGTCCCTGCTCACAGCCCACCTCTGTCCTCCCCAGGGGACACCAGTTTCATATTCCAGGCACATCCTGGGCCACGTCAGGCCATCTGACCACGAGCACAGGCAGGAGAGGGCATGCATGCATGCCCAGTCGCTCAGCGTCTGATCTCTGTGACTCTGTGAACTGCAACCCACCAGGGTCCTCTGTCCATGGGATTTTCCAGGCAAGAATACTGCAGTGGGTTGCCATTTCCTACTCCAGGGGATCTACCCAGCCCAGGGCTCCAACCCACCTCTCCTGCTTCTCCCGCATTGGCATGTGGATTCTTCGCCACTGAGCCACCTGGGAAGCCAGTAGCTGGTGGGAGCTTGTGGTTATTTCCACACGTACTTCCTACAACATCCCTGATAGTGGTAGTGTGGCCAGGCCACAACCTGAAGACTTGGGGGGTCAGAGACCCATTCTCAGGACCACTGCCCAGGAATGCTGCCCCAGGAAGTTGGTGCCGACCACCTTACCACCTAAATTGCTGCATGACCTTGATAAAACACTTTCCTTTCCTGGGCCTTGGGTTCCCCATCAAAAAAGAGACTGCTCTGTGTTTCTCGGTGGGCTACTATTGACCTTCAGAATGGACAGTTCTCCCTAGTTTGCATTCCTGGCCCTGACCATTAAATGCCCACAGCAGTCCCTGTTACCATGGCAACCAGAAAAAACACCCCATACATTTCCAGCCACTCCTGGGTTACAAACTACTATGGGTCTCTAAGACATCACCAAGCCCATAGTACTATGTTTCTGGAGCATTCAGGACAAACTGGGGAAGGGAGGGGCAGAAACTGTTAATGTGGCTTGTGGTCTCACAGAGAGATGATATTTGGGTGGGTCCTGAAATACAACTAGGATTCTGCAAACTGGGCAAGTGACAGTGGACGGTATGGGGGGAGCTGAGAACATTCTAGGTGATAGGATCAGCCCAGGCACAGCACAGAGGAATGAAAGCATGGAGTGTTTGGAGGATAGGGGTTCCCCGTGACCCCTAGAAAACCATGCAATGGAGATGGGACATCATCCTGGGGGACACAGGGAGCCAGCAAGGATTTTCAAAAGGGGGCGGGAGCAGGTTTTTCCAGCCTAGTCCCTCTGGATGAAGTAATCACTGATGCCTTTGTGAATCAGGAGACTGTCACTCTTCCTAGGAAGAACTCATGGGTCAACACTGCAGAGGGTACAATTTCCCAGCTGGAATTTCTTGCCCCTGTGGCACCTTGGTGGGAGAGAGATTTGGAGGTGACTGGGGGACGGGCTGCTCACATTCCCAAATCATCACAGAGACCGGAGCGGGAAGCAAGAGTGAAAGCATGCGAGTGAGTGTGTGAATGTGTGTGCAAGTCTGCAGGGGAGTGAGCGATGAGTATGAGTGGGTAAACAGTGCCCATCTAACAAGTATATAGCAGGCTCACAGTGGTGAGCAAGCACTGACCCGGCCCTTGTCTTCACAGAGCATGCAATCTAGTGGATCTAGGGGAGGAGAGAGAAACAGACAAGAAAGCAGAACCACATTCCAGAAGTCAGATCGGGACCCGGCGGCCTCCGCCCTGCCCCAGCCACAGGACGGACCTGGGACCCCAGGGCAGCCGATCAGAACCTTCTTCTGACTCTTGGGTAGAGCGACACACAGCCCCCCGCCGCCTCCTGCCCCTCATTCCTGCTCTCAGTCTGTCCTCTTGGCCCTCCGGGGCTGTCTTGTCTCCCACCCTTGCCCAGGCCTGTTTTCCAGCCTTCCCAGCGATTTCTAGTGCTCATGTGAGTGTGTGTCTATCTCTGCATCGATTTTGGCTCTGAGATGAGCAAAGCCAGAACAAGGGCGCTGTGAGCACAGATGAGGCTCTCTGGGGACCCCTTCCCGTGACCCTCACGGAAGGGGACACGGAGGCCGCTGGGCCTCCCGGGGCCAGCACCCTTCCCTGGCACACACGTTGGGCACACCCACACCCTCAGCACACTAACCCCCCAGAGCCAGCCAGCGTGCCGGCCTCACAGGGAGGAAATGCCAGCCGCGTTTCTCTAAGCCTCTCTCGGCCTCCCCAGGGACTCTCTGCCGCCCAGCGCTTCCTCTGAGGCTGAGGCAGCGGGGTGGGCCTGGGCCGCCCCGGGCGGGCCTCCAGTGGGGGCCTGTGACTCAGGGCTCAGTCAGGCGGAGGCAGGATGTCAGCCCATTCACTGGGCCACGAGGAATCTCACTCTTCTATTTATAGGCCGCACAACTGCTGGCCCAGCCTGGTGGGAGGAAGTGGCCGTGGCTGGCGAGTCAGGGGATGGGGGCAGCGGTGCTGGAACCCGGATGAAGCCAGGCCTCACCGGCCGCCTCCACCCGCCTTGGGATTGGGGGGTTTCCAGACTGGGAGTCAACTGGACTAGCTCCTCCACTCTGGTATGGTCAAGGCGGGGATGGGGCCAGGAGATGGGCCCAGGGCCCCCATGACCTACGAACTGAGCTATAGGAGGTGGTAGACACAGGGTGGCTTGGCCTGTCATGAGCCTGGAAGGGTGGGCCAGGTGAAGGGAGTACCCAGGGGACAGGCTTTCTGAAGTTTGGACCCGGAAACTCATCCTATTCTTCCCATGTTGGAGTCCCAACTCACTTCATCGGTCAAAGACCCCTGCCCCTAGCTACCATCTGGCCACATAGCAGGATGGCTCCTTGTTCTTAGGAAGCTATGACTTGATGCCTGCTCTGAGCTGAACCCTGTCACGTACCCTGCTGCGTTCATTCTCATAAAGCCTTGTAACAGAGGTATCAATAAGCCCGTTCAACAGAAGTCAATATTGAGGTTCAGGATGGTTAAGGTACTTGCCTGGCTTTGAACATGTGCACAAGAGTGTATTAACTGTACAAAACGTGCAAAAGGGGGACTACGGAGACCTGTCTGAGGGTGCCTTGAGGAGTGAAGGAGCTGATGCTGGCTGTTCTGTGCTGTCATCTCTTTATGATGCACCATCCACATGGTTTATTTACCGTGTCCTCAGTTGAACTTGGGCTTCCCGGATGGCTCAAATGGTAAAGAATCCGCCTGCAGTGCAGGAGACCCAAATTCAATGCCTGGGTCAGGAAGATCCCCTGGAGAAGGAAATGGCATCCCACTCCAGTATTCTTTCCTGGAGAATCCCATGGATAGAGGAGCCTGGCGGGCTACAGTCCACAAGGTCACAAGGAATCAGAGCGACTAACACTTTCACTTTCACAGCTGAGCTTGCATCTCTGATCACATCCTTTTGATGGGAGTCAACTTCCGGAACAGGAGACCCTTCCAACTGAGCTTACTGGGGCCACTTCAGAGGAAACCAGCCAAGGGCCGCAGTGGATGCTGCAAAGCTGCCCTCGCCCTCAGAGAATGTCCGAGGAGCCCTCACGCCTTCCTCTGTACCCCCAGGGCCTGCATCCTCGGTTCCTTCCTGAGCCCTGGATCTGGCCACTCTCTGGGGCTGCTGTGACTGCTGTCCTCACTGACCCACTGCACACGGCGTCCTGAGGATGCCCAAAGCAGCTGTGAGGTCTTTGTTGAAGGACTCAGGCCCTCATCTCAAAGCCAGACAGGATGGGAGGGAGGACTAAGGAGGCGCTAGGTAGAGGGTATCAGGGTCAACGGGAGATGGATTCTCATGGCCTTGACCCGAAGAGGGGCCTCCTCCTGGCCTTAAATGTCTCATCTACCTCCCCAAACAAAGTTCTCACCTTTCCACACACATCTGCTCCCAAGGTGATCAGCAAATCTCAGGGCCTCTTCTGCATCTTGCAGACTTTGCAACCTCTGCCAGTCTCTGAAAAAAGTCACTGACCTCTTTCTTTCAAGCAGGATGCCATGAGGGTACATCTGAGGGAAGAGAGGGTTGGTTCTGTGGGGTGCTCTGAGCCTGAGGAGGAACTAGGGTGAAGGGAAGAGGGGCCACCTCCAGGGGTGAAGTTCTCAGGGAAGGAAAGGAGGCAAACTTCCAGAATACGGAAGAAGCTCTGGCTGGTTGAAGACCTGAGGCTTGAGTCCAGGGAGTGGTGGGGAAGTAGGGGGAGGCTGGATGGATGAGCAGCCCTCTGGGGCCTGGGGTCAGGCTACACTTTCCTCTGAGCACATGACTGAAGCCAGAAAAGGGTCCAGGCAGGAGGCCATTTAGGAAGCTCCTCTGGCCTTGGGGGTTGAAGGGGTTGGAGGAGACAGGCTGGCGGCAGGTAAGCCAATGAGACCCCAGCATGGTCTTCCTGGTGAGAGATGAGAATGGATGAACTTGGGAGGGAGAGATGGGGGGCTGAGAGGGAGAGCGATGATGTGAGGTTGACTGGCTTCGTTGCCCCCCTCCATATCCCCCCACACTGATGAGGGTGGGGGGTGACTGGAATGGGGAGAGGAGGAGCCCCTGATGAGCCCGAGACCTCAGCGACAGGGCCAGCTGGACGGGTGCAGAGATGACATCATTTTTGTAGACTTAACCCAAGGTAAACAGCGGTGGAAAAACCCAAGCACTCATTATCTAACTGGGTACCCGGCTGCCGGCTCCTTAACAACCGGTTTCCTGGGATTCTGCAGCTAGCTCCCTTGCAGAAGGGAGCCAGAACCAGGGGCTTCCCCTCCCTGGGCGCGGGCAGCGTGACTGGGGCCCCTTTGCCTGGGGCCTCATCCTTGGACTCGTTCCCTACTTGTTCACAGAGCCTGGTTTGCTGAAGGGCCAGGCCGCAGGCCAGCCATTCGGGCGCAGTGGAGATCAAAAGTGAGTGTGGTCTGGGGATTTGATCCTAGTGACCAGTGGGCTTGAGAGCCCAGGAGTACGGGGAAGTGGGGAGACCCCCGGGGGAGCTGTTTAGAAGCATTCATGCAACAGCTGGATGAATTTAAAGGCACCCCAGGGATCACCCAGTCTGACCCTTGAAGCCACAGACGGGTAAACTGAGGCCCAGAGAAGTCACATGACATATCTTAGAGTCATATACTTGGAGAGAGGGGTGGGACTAAAACCCCTGTGTTCTGATATCAGTGATTCTGACGAATTCACTGAGAAACTGGCTGACTCAAGAATGTAAACAGTTCAGGGGCTAAGACCCCACACACCCAAGGCAGGGGGCCTGGGGCCAGGGAACTAGAGCAGTCACATGCTGCGGCTAAGGCCTGGCGCAACCAAATAAATAAAGAGAATTTATAGATATATGTATGTGTAAAAAAGAAAAAATATGTAGCCTAGCCTCCCTCTTCCGCTCAACACCCAGGCACACACCCCTGTGGGTTCTCTGGAGGGTCAGAGAGAGAGAGAGAGAAATGCCTTCTTGCTGGCTGGGTTCCAAGTGCTTCCCCTGCACCCTCAGAACCCACCCTGCAACCTAAATCTGGAGCAGGAGGAAAAGCTTCCTCCTTGTGGAAAAAGCCAGCAGTGACCGCAGTGGCTGGGCGGCCTCAGGGGTACCTGCCCTTGGCCATCACTCCCTGCAGCAGTTCTGGGCACGCCTGGCCCTCTCCACCCTCCCTCGATGGGAAGCCTCAGTGGGGGACCCTTTCAGAGAGCACAGAGGCCCTGCAAGTCTCTGCAGGCTGCTCATACTCGGGGACTCCAGGCCTTTCCAAAGGACTGCTGTCCACCCCACAAAAGATCTGGTAGATTTTGTTCTCTGCCTTAAACGAGAGTGACCACAAACAGCAGTATCCCTTTCGGAGAATGGATGCATATGTATGTGTGGCTGAGTGCCTTCACTGTCCACCTGAAACTATCACAATATTGTTAATTGGCTACACTCCAGTACAAAATAAAACCAAAAAAAAAAAAGTACCCCTTTCTCTAATGTTAGTTGAATGAAACAGACAGCATGCAGGAAAGCAGGAAACCTAGCCCAACAACTTTCAACAGGTCCTTAGATGCCACCAGACCTCAGTTTCCCCAGTTGTATTGACCCCTAAGTGTCCCTGAGCTTCACAACCCTGTGAGTCTGAATTGACTATTTAATATGAACGCTTAACTCCAAGCCCCAAACTCTACCCCTAGCCGTCTGAATTCCTCACATCTTTTTGACAGCCCCCCAAGTTGTCCAGCCTGCCTTCTCGGGTTATGTGCCAGGTTTTTTCATCACGGCCCCCAAACGATGTTCACATCCTAATCCAAAGAACCTGGGAATGTGTTACCTTAAGTGGCAAAAGAGAATTCATAAATGTGATAAACGAAGTATCCTAAATGAGATTATTTTGGATTATCTGGGTGAGCCCTATACAATCATGAGGATCCTTATAATAGGGAAGTGGGAGAGCCAGAGTCCCAGAAGATGACGCAGGACAGAGCAGAGGAGAGAAGGCAGAGGTCAGAGTGATTTAAGGAAGAGGCCATGACCCAGGCGGGCAACCTCTGGAAGTCAGAAAGGCAAGCAAATGGATTCTCTCCTGGGAGGAACGTGATCCTGCCAATGCCTTAGTTTTAGGACTTCTGATCTCCAGCATTGTAAGAGAATAAATCTGGTTGAAGCTATCAATACTAAGGCTGTGGTACTTGGCTACCATAGCAATAGGAAAGGAATACTGCTGTAACCAACTAACTACCAGGGACAGATGGCCCCTCACATCACCGCAGGCCAGCCTGGCTGTCCTCTGCCCCTTCTACTGGGCCACGGCCGCTTCCTGAGTGACTCCAAGACAGCTGCCTCTGCTGGTTACAGTCTTCACGTGGGCTTCCCCAAGAGACCCCTGGAGGTCCCGCCTGTTCACCCAGCAGTAGGCGTTGACACTCTCCAAGGACCAGCAGGCGTTTGCTCCTCCCCAGGGTGCTGAGTGGCACACACATGCTCATGACCCCTCACAGGCTGGGCAGCTGCCACATCACACATGGAACCATCCTCACCAAGACCTTGGAGGCTGGTTTCTTTCTTTTCTTTCCCTCTAGCTATCATTTTATTATTTTTCTCTTTATAACTATAGTTGTTGAAAATGTAATGTTCACTTGATCTCTGCAATTCCTTTTTTTTGTATTTAAACTTTTTATTTTGTATTGAGGAATAGCCGATTAACAATGCTGCGATAGGTTCATGTGAACAGTGAAGGGACTCAGCCATACATATATATTCTCCCCCAAACTCCCCTCGCATCCAGGCTGCCACATAACATTGAGGAGAGTTCCCTGTGCCATACAGCAGGTCCTTGCTGGTTATCCATCTTAAATACAGCTGTGTGTACATATCTATCTCAAACTCCCCAACTATCCCTTTCCCCTATTCCTTCCCCAGCAACCATAAGTTCATTCCCCAAGTCTGTGAGTCTGTTTCTGTTCTGTAAGTTCATTTGTATCATTTCCTTTTAGATTCCACATACAGGGGATGTCATATGGTATTCCTCCTTCTCTGACTTACTTCACTTGGTATGACTGTCTCCAGGTCCATCCATGTTGCTGCAAACAGCATTATTACATTATTTCATTCTTCTTAATGAGAGGCTGGCTTCTAAGCGGGCCTACCTGTGTGAGAGGCTCTTCCCTTCTTCATGAATTCTTTTCAGCGACCCCCATATTCCACCCAGCCCATCATCTCCAGGGTGGCTCACATTCTCAGTATGAATGACTCCAGCTGTGTACGTGGTTCAAGGCTTATGTGTCTCTTCCAAAGGCTGCCCAGCCGCCCGCTCCCCGCGCACATAATTCAGCTGACCCACGGAGACACGTGGTGGGGACAGAGGGTGTGGCGGGTGCTGAGCTTCACATGCCATGAACCAGCTTGAAAGGCAGGATGTAACCTGCTCACGTGGCTTCTCAGCTGGAGTATCTGTGAGGTGGGCTCATGACTGTTTGTGAGGTCTCCACACCTCCCTGCTCATAATCTGGCCAGATCACCTGGTACCAATGTCCCCTACCCCCTGCCCACCCCCAGATCTCTCCCCTACTTACCCCTCACTGGTGGCATTAATAAGCCCCCTCCCTGTGGCCCAGTTTCTTGAGAAACCACACACTAGGGGCAGTTTTGCAGAATCTTGGAGGTATCCTCCTTTGAAAGTAGACTTAGAACTTTGCTGGTGGCTCTGTGGTAAAGAATCTGCTTTGCTGATGCAGGAGACATGGGTCTAATCCCTGGTACAGAAGACCCCACAGGCTGCAGAGTAACTAAGCCCAGGTGTGTATGCTAAGTTACTTCAGCTGTGTCTGACTCTTGGTGACCTTATGGACCATAGCCCACCAGGCTCCTCCTTCCATAGGACTCTCCTGGCAAGAATACTGGAGTAGGTTGCTGCACCCTCCTCCAGGGGATCTTCCCGACCCAGGGATGGAACCTGAATCTCTCTCTCAAGTCTCCTGCATTGGCAGGCAGGCTCTTTACCACTAGCACCACCTGTGAAGCCCAACTAAACCTGTACACCATAACTATTCAGCCTGTGCTCTAGAGCCTGGGAGTTGCAACTGCTGAGCCCAGACACCCTAGAGCCTGTACTCCATAGCGAGAGGGATCACTGCAGCGAGAAACCCAGGCACCGCAACTAGAGAGTAGCCCCTGCTCGCCACAACCAGAGAAAGCCTGCAGGCAGCAACGAAGACCCAGCACAAAAATAAAGAAACTTTTAAAAATAAATAAGTGAAAGGTGAGAATATACCTAGGTTTTAGAAGAAAAGAAAAAAAGAAAGTGGACTTAACTTCCACCTAAATGGGCAAGTGACATGTGTTCTCTGAAGAGAAAAAATTAGGAAAAAAATAGTAAGAAAGAAGGAAGGAAGGAAAGAAAGAAGACACAAAAGAGGCAAGAAACTTAAATGTCCATTGATGGACAAATAGATGAAGAAGTTGTTTGTATTTATATACAATGGAATATTACTCAGCCTTAAAAAGGAAACCCTGCAAATTGTGGATGGACTCTGAGGGCATTCAGTTCAGTTGCTTGGTCGTGTCTGACTTTTTGCAACCCCTGGACTGTAGCACGCCAAGCTTCCCCTGTCCATCACCAGCTCCTGGAGCTTGCTCAAACTCATGTCCATCAAGTCAGTGATGCCATCCAACTGTATCACCCTCTGTCCTCCCCTCCTCCTGTCTTCAATCTTTCCCAGCATTAGACTCTTTTCCAGTGAGTCACCTCTTCACATCAGGTGGCCAAACTATTGGAGCTTCAACTTCAGTGTCAGTCCTTCCAATGAATATTCAGGACTGACTAGTTTGATCTCCTTGCAGTCCAAGGGACTCTCAAGAGTCTTCTCCAACACCACAGTTCAAACCCGCTGGCTAGAAGATTGGAAAAGGAGGATGCAATGAGGTCAGAGGGCATTATCCTAAGTGAAATAAGTCAGACAGAAGAAGACAAACACTTTATGATCCTCTTTATATTTGGAATCTAAAACACCAAGCAAACTACCTCAAACTCACAGAAAAAGAGATTGGACTTGTGGTTACCAGAGGTGGGATTTGCTCCTTGGAAGAAAAGCTATAACAAACCTAGACAGTGTATTAAAAAGCAGAGACATCACTTGGCCAACAAAGGCCCATATAGTCAAAGCTATGTGTTTTCCAGGAGTCATGTACAGGTGTGAGAGTTGGACCATAAAGAAGGCTGAGTGCCAAAGAATTGATACGTTTGAACTGTAGTGTTGGAGAAGACTCTTGAGAGTCCCCTGCAAGGAGATCAAACCAGTCAATCCTAAAGGAAATCAACCCTGAATGTTCACTGGAAGGACTGATGCTGAAGCTGAAGCTCCAATATTTTGGCTACCTGATGTGAAGAGATAACTCTTTACAAAAGACTTTGATGCTGGGAAAGACTGAAGGCAAAAGGAGAAGGAGGCAGCAGAGGATGAGATGGTTGGACAGCATCACCGACTCAGTGGACATGAGTCTGAACCAATTCCAAAAGATAGTGAAGGACAGGGGAGCCTGGCATGCTATAGTCCATGGGGTTGCAGAGAAGGACACAACTTAGCAACGAAACAGCAGCAACTGATACAGATATCAGATCACTTATTACTGGAATATTACTTCTTTATTTAAATACAATCACAATCCCACATGCTACTCAGCACAGGCTTTTTTTCTCATGCAGCAAATGTGGGATGAACTGCTTTCTGTCTCAAGAGATCTACGTCTCATCACTATTTTTCACAGATACATGGTATTTGCCTCTCTGAATGTGCTATATTGTCATTAAGTCTGGTGTTGGACAATTATGTTATTTCTAGTTTTTCAAAAATGTAAACAATGTTGCCTTGCAAATACTTCTTGGCCCACTTACTCAGTTATTTGGGGAGCATAAGTTCCTAGAGGTGAAATTGCTGGGCCAGAGGGTGTGTACATATTCAAAGCTTTGGGTGCATTTTTGCACTCTGTTCGTAATTTCAGACACATTTCTTTTATGCTCTGGATTTATCACCCACTTTACAAGGACAAATAAATTTAGGTAGAGATTCTGCTATTTGTAATTCTCCACACTATGTCTTTCCATTAATATGTATGGTTGGAAAAAAAAGACTCTATAGTTTCCATTTTTAAAGCACCAAGCATATCCAAGCATATTCCAACCCTGATATTCCAGTGTGCCTGGCTCTTCCTGGTAATACTGGGAATTGGATTAAATGCTGTTTTTCCCCTCTAGAGTGAAAAGTTTCTAGGTCAGGCCCAAAACACAGTCATTTACTGATCCTCAGTTTTATTGTTGCTGGTGTTGTTTAGTAGCTAAGTCGTATCCAACTCTTTGCGACCCTAGAGACTGTAGCCTGCCAGGCTCTTCTGTCCATGGGATTTCCCAGGCCAAGAAGACTGGAGTGGATTGCAATTTCCTTCTCCAGGAGATCTTCCTGACCCAGGAATCAAACCCATGTCTCTTGCATTGACACGTGGATTCTTTATCACTGAGCCATCAGGGAAACCTGAGCCTCAGTTTGTTCATCTGTAAATTGGAGCTATTAATAGTAGGCTCTTCCTGGAGGTGAAAAGAACCCAGCTCAGTGTCTGACACACAAGGAAATCTTGGCACTTTTGTGCTGTCCCACCCCTTGGGGACCGGCGGTGGGTGATGGGGTCTCCTGGCCCACATGTTGGCTCTGATCCCCCCAAGGCCTGCCCATATTCCCAGCCACCCAAGGCTAACTGTCTCCCTCAAGAACAACCCCCGGATTTGCCCCACCTTAAAAAGCCCTTGAGCTCTCAGAAGGACAACCACACAAGAGAACAGAACATTAGAGAAAATTGCTTGTCTAAAATAGACAAATAATTTTCATTTCATTCTTACTTCTGTGTTCTACTTTCTCTCTCTCCTTGCCGTTCCTTTTTCTACAGAAGCCAGGCATGAGGGTGATATTATTCCTATAAATTCTTCAGATGGATTATGTAATAATCTAGACTGGAGACTTAAAAAAAGAAAGGCAACCGCCTGGTAAATGGACAGAAGTCTTTGCGACTGTTTAGAGAGCCAAAGCCCAGGCCACTCCTTGCCTCCTGACACTCAGAGCTGACTGGTCTCATTCTCAGGGTTCCCAAAGAGAGTCATGGTTGCGCATGCTCAGAGCTGCATGGCACAACTTCCCGGGTGATCAGAATCACCTGAGATGCTTATAAAAATGCAGGTTCCTGGCCCCATGCCAGATCTGAATCAGATTCTCCTGGAGGGAGACCTGCATATTTACAAATACACAGTATACATTTAACAAGTGGCCATAGGCACTTCTTAACATCAGGAAAATATGACCAGCACTGTAATAGATGGAGAAAACTTGAGTAATTTTCAAACTTGGCTGCAAATTAGAGTCTCCTGGGGACCTTTAAGATCCCCCAGTGACCGGTTAAATCAGAATCGTAATCACCTTGAACCATGTGCAGGAGTCATTGGGAAGACCTCTGACTCTATGCATGTGGGCCAAGAGTCCAGGGTTCTAACACTGGCTTTGCCACTAGCCCACTGAGCAGCGTCTCTAGTCCCGAGCTTCACACATGCAAAATGAGGGACATGGACTAGCCCCCTGAGAAAACACTTTCTGTCATGTGTATCAGTCTGATTGATTGGAGGTGGCTGCTTGGGCTGCAATATTGAGAAGGATTCCAGGGTTGAGACTGGGCTAAAAAGAAAAGAGTAGATCAATTAGTGATGTCTGCCACAGGTGCAGATTAGAGGGTGATGGCTTGTGTGTCAAGAGTTTGCTATCTCTGGACTAGACCATCTATAAGGTTCCATCTGAGCCTCAGCAACATAATAATAATGACAATGGCACCAGATTTATTGTGAAGAATAATTGAGATAATCTGTGCAAATATCTTGTAGCCTATAAAGCTATACAGATGTTAGTTACTATGATAATAGTTATTATTTTAGTTCTAGGATGCTATTTCTTTGACACTTTTTAAGGCAGAGTCATGAGCAGCAAGTGGTCTGTCTGGGTGGCACTGAGATGTCTGAGTCAAAATGCTCTATTGGATTGGGAATCACATGGGGTTATAGGAATGGACAAATTTAGAAAACTCAGCAGAGGCCACAGGACTGGAAAAGGTCAGTTTTCATTCCAATCCCAAAGAAAGGCAATGCCAAAGAATGTTCAAACTACCACACAATTATACTCATCTCACACGCTAGCAAAGTAATGCTCAGAATTCTCCAAGCCAGGCTTCAACAGTTTGTGAACCGTGAACTTCCAGATGTTCAAACTGGATTTAGAAAAGGCAGAGATCAAATTGCCAACATCCACTGGATCACTGAAAAAGCAGGAGAATTCCAGAAAAACATCGACTTCTGCTTTATTGACTACACCAAAGCCCTTGACGATGTGGATCACAACAAACTGGAAAATTCTTAAAGAGATGGGAATACCAGACTGCCTTACCTGCCTCCTGAGAAACCTGTATGCAGGTCAGGAAGCAACAGTTAAAACCAGACATAGAACAATGAACTGGTTCCAAATTGGGAAAGGAGTACATCAAGGCTGTATACTGTCACCCTGCTTATTTAACTTATATGCAGAGTACATCATGCAAAATTCCAGGATAGATAAAGCATAAGCTGGAATCAAGATTGCTGGGAGATATATCAATAACCTCAGATATGCAGATAACACCACCCTTATGGCAGAAACTGAAGAGGAACTAAGAGCCTCTTGATGAAAGTGAAAGAGAAGAGGGAAAAAGCTGGCTTAAAGCCCAACATTCAAAAAAGTAAGATCATGGCACCTGGTCCCATCACTTCTTGACAAATAGATGGGGAAACAGTGGCTACAGTGACAGACTTTATTTTCTTGGGCTCCAAAATCACTGCAGATGATGACTGCAGCCATGAAATTAAAAGACGCTTGACCCCTTGGAAGAAAAGCTATGACAAACTTAGACAGCATATTAAAAAGCAGAGACATTACTGACAAAGGTCCATATAGTCAAAGCTATGGTTTTTCCAGTAGTAATGTATGGATGTGAGAGTTGGACCATAAAGAAGGCTGAGTGCTGAAAAATTGATGCTTTTGAACTGTGGTGTTGGAGAGGACTCTTGAGAGTCCCTTGGACTGCAAGGAGATCCAACCAGTCCATCCTAGGGGAGATCTGTCCTGAGTGTTCATTGGAAGGACTGATACTGAAGCTGAAGCTCCAATACCTTGGCCACCTGATGTAAAGAACTGACTCACTGGGAAAGACCCTGATGCTGGGAAAGATTGAAGGCAGGAGGAGAAGGGGATGACAGAGGATGAGATGGACATGAGTTTGAGGAAGCTCTGGGAGTTGGTGATGGACAGGGGAAGCTTGGTATGATGCAGTTCATGGGGGTCACAAAAAGTCAGACATGACCGAGTGGCTGAACTGAAACTGATAGGAATGAACAATTGAAATCACTCAGGGTTTCAAAGCTAACACACTTTCATCCCTCCCAACCTAAGTGAAGAATGAAATGGTAGAGGGAAGGCAATAAATTGGGTTCTGGATTCCAGAGACCATCTCTGGCCCCATAAGAACCTATTGAACTTATAGTCTTTCTACTCACAGGAAGGATTATAACTAAGGACACCTTCCACCCCATCCATCCATCCATCCATCCATCCATCCATCCATCCATCCATCCATCCATCCATCCATCCATCCATCCATCCATCCATCCATCTATCCATCCATCGACCTCTACACCTATGTCCCCATCTTTCCACTCATCCCTCCACTCATCTACCTGTGCATCCATCCAACTATCTATCTGCATATATTAAGCATTTACTATGTACCAGGCATATTTGAGGTTCTGGGATACAGGTGGGGCTGCTATGCTGTACAACTCCAGGGAGCAGTGTGCATATTCACATATGCAGCAGTGTAGATATTCACAAAGGTATCACACAGATAGATATTTACATAGATCCATGGGAAACAGAGTTGAACGAGACAGGCGAGGTCTCTGATGGCATAAATCTTTCCTTCCAGAAAGAGGACAGAAAATAAGCAAACAAAATGAATGAACAAGATTGTTTCACATAGTAATAAGTTCTTAGAAGAAACCAAAATAGTGACATGACAGACAGTGACAGGTGAGGGACGGGGTGGGCATTGAATTTGGATAGGGTGACCAGGAAAAGTGATATTGGAACAAAGGCCTGAATGGTAAGAACCAGCTTGCCATGAAAGCTTAAGTCGTGAGTCTATCAGGTGGTGGGAATAGCATGTGCAAAGGTCTTGAGGTGGGAACAATTCTAGGAACCAAAATAATACCAGTGTGACTAGGGCTTGCGGTGTGAAGGAGTGCATGCTAAGAGATGAATACATTTAGGGCTTAAGCAGTTGGGCGAATGGTTTACGCACTTACTGAGATGGAAAGACTGAGGGAGAGCTAGCTAGTGGGAAGTGAATCAAGTGACCATTTGGGTCATGTTACCCTTGAGGTGCACATTGGACACTCAAGTGGAGATTTAGTAGTCTGGAACTCAGAGGTCAGGGCAGAGGTATGAGTTTGAGAACAGTAGTGGACACAAGGATTGTTTGTCCAATACCCATACCCTTTCTCATGATAACTACCTAATTTATGCTCTGTTGTCCACATCTCCCCTATGCTTGGGGGAATAACTCCATCCATGCACTAGGAGTGGAATACAATGCTCAAGTCTAAGCAACAATGGGCCCCACTCCCTGGCCATGGAACTGGTCTGGAGTGGGCACTGTATCCTATTTGAGTCAATGAAACTAAAGAAGGCAAGTGTTAAGGTTTTCTGGCCTTCTCAAGAATATTCTGGAAGAAACCTCCTCTCTCTCCCTGAACATGAATAATCCGAAAGTCATTGGCAGCCATTTTGTCAACTGGGTGGGGGTGGGGCAGTCTGCAGGATGACAGATTGACACAGTGGAAGGTACAGCAGAAGACACGCAAGACAGAAAGGCAAAGGTCTGACATTTAGTCTCTGAAGCCTACTCTGCATCAAAGTTTTGTGAGACAAGAAATCCACCCAAGGATCTAAACCAGATGGGGCCATGACCTCTGTTTCTGGCAGCTCAACACAATCCAGCGGCTATAATAGACATGGTGCTAGATGCCATCTTCTTGGAAGAGAGTGTAGATGAACCAGGGGGTGAGTGGACCCAGAGGAAGGCTAGTGGAACTGAAGGCAGCAGGCCCAGAAGTTTTCCTGTGTATACTCTGGATCTTCTACTCAAGAGGACATGAAAGCCCTGGGAAAAACACAGTGCCAGAGTAGCTAGATATGAACAATCTCTGCCATTCGCCAGTTCTGTGAGTTCCAGCAACTCATTTAACCTGAGCCTCAGTTCGCTCCTCCGAAAAGGAGGTAACAATACCCACATCAAAGGATGGTGTGAAGGTTACTGATGTGAAGAATGTACTGGGCTCTGAGTGTGAAGCTTTCTGTACCTCCCTTAATTCTTGTCCTTGGTGGCATGTTCCTCTCCATCCATTATGAGGGACGCTGAGTCATTTTATTATAAAATTTAAAAAATGTAAGTGCTCCCTGAAATGACTCTGTCTCCAGAGAAGCGGTTGATCATCAGGAACATTTGTTCCCCCTTTGCATGCATGCATCACATTTGAGCATGAAAATAGATGCTCTAATTAGGAGAGAAAGAAGCATGAGCTCCAGACTGGTGGCTGCTCAGTGATGACTCACATGGGACAGGAAGGAAAGGCTGCTTCTAACAGGGGTCACCCTGGTGGGATGTCACTCCCATCCTGAGAGGCCCCAAAGGTGGGAAACACACAGAGCTTTTTCCGGAACTGGAATGTAACTACTGGAGACTGAGCCAGTCACAGGAGGCCAGGATGCTGGTTATGGAAGGGTTAATCTCCCTAAACCTTCTCCCCAAATGGTAGAGAATAAGGTTGTTCCAGCCTGTTGCCATACATCTCATCCACTGGGGAAACATTTCTTTGTTGGGGCCAAGTTCCAGCTCTGTTGCTTAATAGCTCCATGACCTGGGCATGTTATTTAATGGTCCTGCACTCTGTTCTTTCATCTATAAAACATAAGATTGGGAGAGTAATTCCTCGGAATGTGCTTATATATTGCTGGCAGGGATGCAAAACAGTAGACCTTCTATAGGAGGAAATTTGGCAGTATCTAGTAAAATTACATATGCATTTATCCTTTGACCCAGCAATCCCACTTTTAGGAATCTGTCCAAAAACCACAATGGCAAAATAGAAAAGATGTACGCACAAAGCTACTTGTTGCAGTATGGTTTGTGGTAGCAAAAGGCTGGAAACAATCCAAATGCCCATCGGTTGGGGACTGGTTGGGTAAACCATGGTCCATCCATGCAATGGAGTTCCAAGCAGCAGCTAAAATGGTGAGGACCATTTAGATATACTGCTTTGGGGTGATCTCCCAGCTACAATGTTAAGTGCAAAAAAGTAAGGTGGAGAATACATGAAAAGATGCTCAGCATCATTAGTTGTTAGAGAAATGTAAACCCAAACTACAATGGGGTATCAGCTCACACTGGTCAAAAGGCCATCAGTCTACAAATAACAAATACTGGAGACCGTGTGGAGAAAACAAACCCTCCTACACTGTTGGTGGGGATGTCAATTGGTAAAGCCACTGTGGAAAACACAATGGAGGTTCCTCAAAAAACTAAAAATAGTTACCATATGATCTATCAATCTCACTTCTGGGCATATACCCAGAAAAGATGAAAATTCTAATTTGAAAAGATACATGCACCCCAATGTTCATAGATGCACTATGTATAAGAGTCAAGACCTGGAAGCAACCTAAATGTCCCCTGACAGATGAATGGATAAAGATGTGGTGTATACATATACATACTACATACAACGGAATGTAACTACTGGATGCATGTAATTACACACATATACATACATACATACAATGGCATATTACTTGGCCATGAAAAAGAATGAAATAATGCCATTTGCAGCAACATGGGTACAACTAGAGATTATCATACTAAGTGAATGAAATCAGAGAATGACATATATCCTGTGATATTACTTAGATGTGGAATCTAGAAAAGTGATACAAATGAACTTATTTACAAAACAGAAATAGACTTACCAACAGAAAACAAACTTGTGGTTATCAAAGCAGCAAATGGAGGGAGGGATAAATCAGGAGGTTGGGATTAACAGATACACAGTACTATATATGAAATAGATAAACAACAATGACCTAATAAAATAGATAAACAACAATGACCTACTGTATAGTACAGGAAACTATATTCAATATCTTATAATAACCTATAATGGAAAAAAATCTGAAAAATTATATATATATGCATATATATATGTTTCTGAAACTGAATTACTTTGCTGTACACTTAAAAATAAAACAACAGTATAAAACAACTATACTTCAGTAAAGAGTATTAAAAAGTTAATAAGCAAACAAATGGGGGAGATTCTAAATTGGAAACACACAAACAGACCGAGTTAATAGTATGTAAAGTGTGATTTGAATATAGGAGTCAGGAACATTTAGTGCTTTTCTCTGTTTCACAAGGGATGCTTCTGACAAGTTACTAACAGACAAGCTGTTAGGAATAAACGCTTCCCTTCCTCTCCCCAAAAGAAAAAAAAGGAAAGGTAGAGAAAAGTTTGTTTAGCATACAGCCATTTATTCAAGAAAGAAGGCAGAGAGCATGTATACATGTGTAAACACACAGAGAGAGCATTTTTAATTGTGATAGTAACCATTTTTTTTAATGATTACCTATAGAGAGCTATGACAAACTTAGACAGCATAGTAAAAAGCAGAGACATCACTTTGCCAACAAAGGTCCGTATAGTCAAAGTTATGGTTTTTCTAGTAGTTGTGTATGGATGTGAGAGTGGGAACATGAAGGAGGCTGAGTGCTGAAGAATAAATGCTTTTGAACTGTGGTACTGGGGAAGACTCTTGAGAATCCCTTGGACTGCAAGGAGATCAGGAAATCAACCCTGAATATTCACTGGAAGAACTGATGCTGAAGCTGAAGCTCTAATACTTTGGCCACCTGATACAAAGAGCCAGCTCACTGGAAAAGACCCTGATGCTGGGAAGGATTGAAGGCAAAAGGAGAAGCGGCTGTAGAGGATGAGATGGTTAGATAACGTCACCGACTCAATGGACATGAGTTTGAGCAAACTCTGGAAGACAGTGGAGGACAGAGGAGTTTAGAATGCTGCGGTCCATGGGGTTGCTAAGAGTCTGACATGACTTAGTGACTGAACAACAAGAGTCATTGTAACTGTAACAACAGTAACTTATGAAGGGAGGTGGAAGGGGAAAGAGTCTAGATTTTTCTGAAAGTGCATCATAATACCATTCCACTTTTGTAGATGTTTGAAATCTTCCATAATACAATACATATATATTTTAAAATGCTTGTTCCTTTGACCTCACACTAACCAATGGACCCCACAGCATGGCAAAGAGCCACCTCAACCTAAGGCTTCACCCCAGACTTTTACATGAGGGACAGAAGCCTTTTATTGGTTAAGTGACTGAATGTTTGGCATCTTTGTTCCACAGCTTAACCTCCCCTAACTGATACACAATCCTGCTATCTTCCGGGGTTTGGCTTAGCCTTTCCTTTCTGGCTTGAAAGGTTTTGATTCATCTCAGAGAGGAGCAGTTCTTCTTTCACAATAGGTTCTCCAGGAGATAGAAACCATGAATCTGGATCCCACCTCCTCCTTGGCTCCATCCCCAGGCCCACAAAGGAGTTGGAGATATATTTGCAGCCTTATATTTTTTTCTATTCACTTGTTCTATAAGTTAGGGACATTTGCTTTGGCACAATGGGTTCTGATTCTTCATCTTTAAAATAAAGAGTTCTTTCGTTTAAATCTTCCAGTGACACCAGCTTTTTAAGCAGATAAAAGTAAGCTCTGGTTAAAACAGAGAAGAATTCAGATCCCTAAGGTCTCAGCTCCCTCTGCAGCAGGGCCTACCACTTGTCTACAACATCATCCTTTTCCCTCTTTCCCCTTTGTTAATTGAAGCCCTATTTTTAGCTGAGCATACTGCTGCCTGGAAAAGAAGAGACTCTTTTCAAAGCTTCCTTTGCAGCTATGCAGAGTCAGGTGATAACTACATCCTGGCCAATAAGAAATAAATAGAAATGTTGTGTATTATTTCTGATCTCATTAAAATGAAGGAAGGATTTCCTCTGCCCACCTCACCTCCATTCCACTACCTAAAACACAGATGCAATAGCTGGAGCTCTAGCAGCCATCTTGGATTATGAAGACAAGGGCCACATCCTAGGGATCACAGAGCAGAGAAGTGGAGGGAGCCTACATCCCAGATAACCTGTGACATCATCACACCAGCTCTGGGCTGGCTACTTTGAACTTTGTAAAGGAAGTAAACATTTGAGAGAATAAACTGCTATCTTTTTAAAGCCACTGCTATTTTATGGTTTGAAAATAAAAAGTTTAATCCTAATCAATATGTTTTCTCACACCTACACCCTCCCCTCCCCTCGACAGCAGATCTAAAGTACCCTTGCAGGGCTCCAGATTACTATGGACCACCACTCTGGCCATAGGAAAATAAGACAGGCTTTGTGAAGTACACTGGCTCATTAAGCTTCTGCCTAGAACTGAAACATGTCATTTCAGCTCACATTTCACTGACCAAAGCAAGTCATGTGACCAAATCTGGTGGCAATGGGGTGGAGCTGTATAGCGCTCTGAGAGAAGGGCAGGAAAAACTTGGAATTTTAATAGAAACCCACCTTATATGAAAACAATAAGACCTAGAGAAGTAAAATGGCTCACCTGAGGTTGTACAGGCAGAGTTAGATCCCAGATGGGGCTGATTCCAGCTCCTACGCTTTTCCATTCGACTTCACTGTCTCTCAAAAGGATCCTGTGATTTGGGAACTTACAATGGCTCCCAAAGACACAGTGCTTGGTAAAGTCAGGCTCATATTCCAGGTCCCTATGTCCATGACTTCTCCCTTCCTTTCACTCTTCTTGGGGATAGCATTTATAACTTGGCTTCTCATCTCATTTCTCTCCTCTTCTTCCCCACTTTGGGGGTCCAAAGTAGTCAAAAATTGGAATCACAGCAGAGACTAGGATGTGCAACACTGCCTTAACTTTGGGAAGGGTCATAAAACATGTGGAGGAATGCGGGAAACCATTTCTACACACAAGCTTGGACATTTCCAGGGGTAAAGAGAGCCCGTTAAAGAAAGCAACATGTCCATCCTGGGAAACTCTGAACAGACTCAGATATTTTAAGGATACAAGCAAAAGTTGAGAGGACAAGCATATTCCCAACTGACAGACAGGAAAGAACTGTAGAGATTCTATGTCCATTTTTCTCCTGTTGTGTGAGGTGTTTCTACTCATTGATCTTCCAAGCCATGATTTTCCGCAGTAACCAATTTACCTTTCAGTAGTCAATATATTTTTAATATTTAAATGTATTATATTACTTTAATTCCAGAACCTTTTTAATGCTCTAATTGCATCTCCTCAAGAGTTCCTTTCCCTTGTCTACTAGTTTTCTCATGTGACTTCTATCAGTTCAAGAAGAGCTACTTGTTTGACTAAGAGAAAATGAGAGAAAAAAAAAGGGAAAAGAAATGAAATAGTAAAAAGCAAAATGAAGAACGGGTGTAAAATAAGATTGGTAGGAGTACAGTCAAGAATATCAGTTATGATACCAAGAGACAATGACAACCCACAATAAATTTCTGAAGTAAAATATATGGACAAGAGGACACAAAGTAAAATGGTGGGGATTTCCTTGGTGGTCCACTGGTTAAGAATCCAGCTTGCAGTGCAGGGGACGTGGGTTTGATCCCTGGTCAGGGAACTAAGACCCCACATGCTGCAGAGCAGCTGAGCCCATGCGGTGCAACTACTGAGCCCAGGCACTCCAGAGCACTCAGAGCAACCATGCACTCAGCATAACCATGCACACATGAAGTAACAAAGCTCCCACGTGTCACAGTTAAGACCTGACCTGTGTGTGCACGAGTCACTAAGTCCTGTCCAAATCTCTTGTGATCCCCATGGACTGCAGCCTGCCAGGCTCCTCTGTCCATGGCATTCTCCAGGCAAGAATACTGCAGTGGGTTGCCATTCCCTTCTCCAAGGGGTCTTCCCAACCCAGGGGTCGGACTTCCATCTGCTGCTTGGCAGACAGATTCTTTACCATTGAGCCACCTCCTGACCTGATGTAGTCAAATAAATAATATTTTTAAAAACAAAAAATAAATCCCAGTTGGATTAAAATTTTAAATAAAAATTAAATGAGCAGAAAATTTAAGCACTATAATTTTAATTTAATATAATTTTAATAATATGAGGACTCATAACGTTGTCAAGAAAAGTAAAGATTATATCTCACTATGCAAAATTAAATTCTGCACGTGTTGAAAAATCATAAACAAAGTCAATGGCACTTGGGGGAAACTATTTTTGCAATACATATGGCAGATTAAGGATTAAATCCGTAACACCTCAAGTGCTCCAAAAATTGATTAAGAAATATATTCTGATAGAAATAGGTGGATGTAAGTAGGCAATTCTTAGAAGAGAAGCTCAAATGTCTAATAAATGTATTTTTTAAAATGATGTTCATACTATCCAGAAGTCAAGGAAATAGATGTGAAAATAACAGAGAGAGATACCATCAGATTGGCAAAACAAACAGAAAAACAACCTCCCCAAATGATAATGTTCAGTCTTGGTAAGGATGAGGGGAGCTGAGCCACTCGTACATCTGGTGGTGGAATTGCTGGAGCCTTTTTGGAAGACGATCTAGTAATATCTAGTAAATTAAAAAAAAAAAAAACCTCCACATTCCACATACCACACATTCACACATACAGTATCTCTGAAAGGGAGCATCCCAAGTGACTCAATGGTAAAAAGTCCGCCTGGAAGGCAGGAGACACAGGTTCCAAAGGTGGGGGTTCCACCTCTGGGTTGGGAAGATAACCTGAAGGAGGAAATGGCAACCCACTCCAGTATTCTTGCCTACAGAATCTTCTGGACAGAGGAGCCTGGTGGGCTACAATACAGTCCATGGGGTCGAAAAGTGTCAGACACGATTGGGCAAACATATTAAGCATGCACATCTCATTTTGTTCAGCATATCTCTGAAAGAAAACCTAAGAAACTGGCAACAGAGGTCAATCATCTATGGGGAAGGAAACCAGGTTCTGGAAAACAGGGATGGGTGGGCAATTTTTATATCATGATAGTCTTTTGTACATTTTGAACTTTATATTGATATATACCTTTTAGTCAACAAATTTAAAAAAATCTTTGTGATATTTTTGATTTTAGAGCTTTGTTCTTTTTTTTTTTAACTAGGTGTTTCTAGCTATAATTTTCCCTCTAAAAACTTTCACTGCATTCTCTACATTTTGGCAGGCCTTGTTTTCAGAAACAATTTTAAGTGCCCACTTTGATTTCTCTTCCCCTTGGTGAACCATTGGGATCATGTGATGGTGGAGGGGTGGAGATGAGGGGGTGCCAGGGACAACTGTCTGCCCCCTTAGCTGCTCTCAGACCCCAAATGACAAGTATAAAGTCACCATCTTGTTGAGCTGAATGTGATTCCAAAAATGTGAAGGCACGTGTATTGGGTTGACTAAAAAGTTCATTCAGGTTTTCCATAACATCTTATTATTATTATCTGGAAAACCCCAAATGAACTTTTTGGCCAACTCAGTATTTCTTCCAATGTGGCCTTGATGTAAGCCAATCCCTTTTCCAGAGCTCAACCAAAGAAACCGAGATCTATCCCCGAAACAGAGGGAAGACCATAGTGTACTGAGGAAGAGACCATGTGTCCAGCAGGAGCCAGGCCCTCTTCTGTGCACGGCTTTCAGCACACACCCTGGCTCAGCTCAGTTCAGCCGCTCAGTCGTGTCCGACTCTTTGTGACCCCATGAACCACAGCATGCCAGGCCTCCCTGTCCATCACCAACTCCCGGAGTCCACCCAAACCCATGTTCATCAAGTCAGTGATGCCATCCAGCCATCTCATCCTCTGTCATCCCCTTCTCCTCCTGCCCTCAATCTTTCCCAGCATCAGGGTCTTTTCCAGTGAGTCAACTCTTCACATCAGGTGGCCAAAATATTGGAGTTTCAGCTTCAACATCAGTCCTTCCAATGAACACCCAGGACTGATCTCCCCTAGGATGGACTGGTCGGATCTCCTTGCTCCCAAGAGTCTTCTCCAACACCACAGTTCAAAAGCACCAATTCTTTGGCACTCAGCTTTCTTTATTGTCCAACTCTCACATCCATACATGACTACTGGAAAAACCACAGCCTTGACTAGACAGACCTTTGTTGACAAAGTAATGTCTCTGCTTTTTAATATGCTGTCTAGGTTGGTCATAACTTTCCTTCCAAGGAGTGTCTTTTAATTTCATGGCTGCAATCACTATCTGCAGTGATTTTGGAGCCCCAAAAAATAAAGTTAGCCACTGTTTCCACTGTTTCCCCATCTATCTGCCATGAAGTGATAGGACCGGATGCCATTATCTTAGTTTTCTGAATGTTGAGCTTTAAGCCAACTTTTTCACTCTCCTCTTTCACTTTCATCAAGAGGCTTTTTAGTTCTTCACTTTCTGCCATAAGGGTGGTGTCATCTGCATATCTGAGGTTATTGATATTTCTCCCAGCAATCTTGATTCCAGCTTGTGCTTCCTCCAGCCCAGCATTTCTCATGATATACTCTGCATATAAGTTAAATAAGCAGGGTGACAATACACAGCCTTGACTTACTCCTTTTCCTATTTCGAACCATTCTGTTGTTCCAAGTCCAGTTCTAACTGTTGCTTCCTGAACTTCATACAGGTTTCTCAAGAGGCAGGTCAGGTGGTTTGGTATTCCCATCTCTTTCAGAATTTTCCACAGTTTATTGTGATCCACACAGTCAAAGGCTTTGGCATAGTCAATAAAGCAGGAATAGATGTTTTTCTGGAACTCTTTTCCTTTTTCAGTGATCCAGCGGATGTTGGCAATTTGATCTCTGGTTTCTCTGCCTTTTCTAAAACCAGCTTGAACATCTGGAAGTTCATGGTTCATGTATTGCTGAAGCTTGGCTTGGAGAATTTTGAGCATTACTTTACTCACGTGTGAGATGAGTGCAATTGTGCGGTAGTTCAAGCATTCTTTGGCATTGCCTTTCTTTGAGATTGGAATGAAAACTCCAGTCCTGTAGCCACTGCTGAGTTTTCCATATTTGCTGGCATATTGAGTGCAGCACTTTCACAGCATCATCTATCAGGATTTGAAATAGCTCAACTGGAATTCCTTCGCCTCCATTGGCTTTGTTCACAGTGATGCTTCCTAAGGCCCATTTGACTTCACATTCCAGGATGTCTGGCTCTAGGTGAGTGATCACACCATCGTAATTATCTGGATCATGAAGATCTTTTTTGTACAATTCTTCTGTGTATTCTTGCCACCTCTTCTTAGTATCTTCTGCTTATGTTAGGTCCCTACCATTTCTGTCCTTTATTGAGCCCATCTCTGCATGAAATGTCCCCTTGGTATCTCTAATTTTCTTGAAGAGATCTCTAGTGTTTCCCATTCTATTGTTTTCCTCTATTTCTTTGCATTGATCACTGTGGAAGCCTTTCTTATCTCTCCTTGCTATTCTTTGGAACTCTGCATTCAGATGGGCCCTGGCTACAAAGGCCCAAAGACAGGACTGCCCTGTATCTGGCTGGTTCCCTCCCTTTCCCCTTCCTCAGCACCACTTATGCGCTTACCCTGCTCCATTCTTTCTCCCCAATATCATTCATCACTTTCTAACACTTAATTTACTTATATTTTTAGGTTTATTATATATTACCTGCCCTCTCACCCCCCACCACTTCTGTACCTACCACCACAAAGCTCCAGGGGAGCTGAGAGTTCCCCCTGTTTTGTCCACTGATCTATCCAAAGTACCTAGAACAGACCCTGGCACCTGGTGGAAACTTTATAGATATTTGTTAAATGAATATGTCTCAGACTAGCAAAAAGCTTTCTAAGCTTGATGTCAAAGAAAAAAACCCCCACAAAGAAATAGACTTAGAGGTTTCTCTATACAAAGGTATAAAATTGCTGAGACACAATCAAAACAAACAACTGAGGTATCTAACAATGGGATATCAATAAAATAAACATTATATATATATATACACACAATAGATATATTAATAAATATTACACATCTATCCAGTTGCAAAGAGTCAGACACGACTGGAGTGACTGAACAACACACAATGGAACACCTCAGCCATTTAGAGTGGTGATGTACATCCACAGAGATGGTCCTGATGAAGGCTCTGTGAGATAACATTAACTGAGAAGAACTAGTTCCAAAGAGCTCACCAGGTGTTTGTTTACAAAGGTATAGGAAAACCTAGTATACAAAGGTTTGTATAAAAAAAAAAACACACACAAAAAACCTTTGTATACAAAGGTACAGAAAAACCTTGGGGACTTCTTCCCCAAGGGTAACCACTCAATAGAAAAGTCATTAAAACAGTAATTTTAGTAGTAGCACATTGATTATCATTAATTTTGTCCTTAGGAGTTCATGAGATAGTACAGAGGTGCTGCCCAACAATCCAGAAAACTCTTCAAATTCTGTGTTTCATAATTACTGCTTTTTTGCATTCTAATTGTCTTAAAAGGCTTTTCCTATACTAGATGATAAATTTCTGGAAAGCAAGGACAAAAAGTATATATCTGTACTCTTCACTCTCAACCCGCATATTATAAATACTTAATACATATTTTTAACTCTAAGGAAAACACAAACAAAGCAAAAAGGAAAAGGAATTATAGACAAGTATCTGGAAAGTGAAAAAGATGAGCTTTCCTCCAGATGTTTTATATGTGGTTGAATGTGGTTTCTATTGCTTTTCTGTGTTCTGTCATTCTTCTATAACAAACATGTACATATTGAAATGAATAAGTTATTTTGGGGTCTCCCTGATGACTCAGTGGTAAAGAATCTGCCTGCCAATGCAGGAGACATGGGTTCGATCCCTGACCTGGAAAGATCCCACCTGCTAAGGAGCAACTGGGCCTGTGCGCCACAGCCACTAAGCCTGTGCTCTGGAGCCCAGGAGCCACAGCTGCTGAGCTCATGTGCTGCAACTACTGAAGCCCAAGCACCCGAGAGACCATGACCTGCAACAAGAGAAGCCGCCACAGTAAGCCTGCATGCCACAACTTGAGAGTAGCTCCCAGTCACTGTAACTAGAAAAAAGCCCTCGTAGCAAAGAACCAGCACAGCCAAAAATAAAACTTATTTTTATAAAGTTATTCTTGACTAAAAATCAACAAATTGAAATGAAAAGGCAAATAGCAAACTAGGAAAATTAAATACAACATAAGTGATTCACAAAGGATCCATGCCTTTAATACATAAAGTTTTTTAAATCATTAAGAAAGCCTTCCTCTTCTTTTCCTTCTCTGCCCCAACTCCCTGAACAATTTGATACTAAAGTCATTAGGTGAGCAGAACAAGGCAGGCATCCCTATTAGTCACGGGGGTGGATGGATGCACACATCTGTAGAATGATAAACAACATTCAGGATAGCAGTCTCCCCTGGAGAGGGCAGGAGGGTGGAAACGAGGGAAGTGACATCAAGGAAGGCTCTTGAGGATCTTTAAGTTTATCTGTGAGGTTGTTCTTTTTTAAAATCTGAAGCAAATCTGGTAAAATGTAAAAAACTTGGCAGAACAGGAAAGTGGACAAGGGGTGCTTGTTATTCTGATGCTAGAACTACTCCATTAAAAAACACTAGGAGGGAGGGAGGAGGGAAGGGGGAGAGGGAGGAGGGGGTCAAGGGAGGATGAATGAATGACACGCCTTCCTCCCTTGGTTTCAGGGAGGTTAAGTGATCTCCCCAAGATCACACAGCATGTGATGACACGTCCCTGCGGCCTCTCTGCCAGCCAGTGTTGAGTCCGTTGTGCAGTTCAATCAGCCCCACCAAGAAGCAGCTCCATCTAGAAACACACCACCTTGTTTGCTTGGGCGCACAGTCTGGAAGTTTGATCAGGTTCAGGACTTGGACCTAAGAATGTCTACAGACTGTTCACATTTGGGCTCCTGGGGCAGTCAGAGGCCCAGGGAGGATCTAGTGCCTGAAGGACATCAAAAAGCATCCTCCCAGGCCAGGGCAGTGGAGCAGGGGCTTGGAGGGGCGTGGAGACAGGTCCTTCCTCCCTCCCTGCCACTCCCCTCCTCTGAACTCCCTCCTCATCTCCTGAAATCCTGGGCCAAAGAAACAGCAGACTGATTCTCCAAGGCCCACTGTGGGGAGGGGTCAGCTCGGAAGAAGTTCTGACCTTTTCTATTCTTTAGGATGTGGGCTATTTCTGGGGTGGGTGGACCACTGGGATATTCATCTGCCCCAGTGAGCCTCCAGCAGGATTCTGTGAGCTGCTGCTTTAAGAAAAACAGACAATGTCCAGAGACCCACTTTGCTTCTTCTTTTTTTTTTTTCACACACACAGCAATAGGACACAATATATTTGACATTAAAAGTTATACTAAGTCCAGTTTTTCTCTGATGGTTCAGAAAACCCTTTGGGAGCCCTAGATGCCTTGGGAGCCCACTTTGCTTCTTTCCTCCCTCTCTCAAAGCTACACACAGAATGGCCTGCCCCTCCCAGCCAGTCATCCTAGGGTCTTCCCAAGGCCACTGATAACTCATCCCATTTGAGTTATCAGAGGCCTCAGGATTGCTGCTCTGGAACTGTGTTTGTCCAGGAGCCTGGTGACATCCTAAAGAGGTTGGTACAATCAGAGCCCCATTTTACCCAGAGGCTTAGGAGGGGAAGAGTCTGGTATGACTGAATTCAGTTCTAGGGCCTTAACCTTCCTGAGCCTCAAAGTTGACATCTGCAAAATGGGCAGAAATGCCAGACATCCATCAAAGGGGCTGCTGGCCCTGAGGGCAGGCAGCGTCCTCGTTGTGAAGGACTATTTTGTGTATTATGGGATATTTAACATCCCTGGCCCCAGCCCCATGTGTCCCCCCACTTGATGGGACAACCCAGATGCCCCAGGCATTTCTAAGTGTCCTCTAAGCCAGCACTTCAGTTGGGAGACTCTAAACTCCTTGAAGGCAAGGACCATGTCACTGTGTCACCACAGCCCAGTGCCCAGAGGGACTTGATTTGACTTAGTTCCTTCCAAGAACTTTCAGCTTCCCAGGTGGCGCTAGAGGTAAAGAACCTGCCTGCAATGCAGGAGACCTAATGAGACAAAGCTCTGTCCCTGGGTCAGGAAGCTCTCCTGGAGAAGGAAACGGCAACCCACTCCAGTATTCCTGCCTGGAGAACCCCATGGACAGAGGAGCCTGGTGGGCTACAGTCCATGAGGCTGACTCTTTCTGACTTTCAGTTTTAATTAAAAGAAAAGCCACCTCTGGAGCACTGGTGTGATTAGGACAGACACCTAGTCCAGCATCCATGGTACTCGCCCAAGCTGTTGCCTGGCTGAGGACGAGGAGACAGACTGGACACAGCAGCAGCCTGATGGGGGAGGTGGGGACAGTCTGCCACCACCTTGTAAGTCCCAGAGTTCAGCTCCGTGGGACTTTGGCTGACAGAGGCCTACAGAGGGGTGAGGTGTCAGGACGGGGGTGCCAGAGCCCGGAGGGACACCACCAAGCTTTTAGGGTAGTGACATGACACTTGTAGACAGACTGGCCTGACCCCACCCCGAATAGCTTGCCTTCCCCTGAGGCCCAGCCTCCACGCTCCAGGCTCCTTGGCTCCTCTGTCCAGAGCGCCAATGGTCATTTACTTCGTGGCCTTGGGGCCCCTTCTGGGCAGGCCAGCTACTGGGAACACACTTAGCACAAGCCCCTGGGGGCAGGACACCTTACTCCTCTGAGCCTTCTTCCTCATCTGACTACAGGAATCTGGTACTCTCAGTGAAGTCACACGGTGCATCTAAAGAACGCAGGATCCTGCCACTCTGTTCACATCCCGACCCTTCCCACCAAGCAGCAGCTGGGGCGTCAGATAACCCTGATGGCAAGTCCTCGTTTTGGAATTTACTAGCCAGCATTATGATGGGCCATTTCACGTTTTTGAGCATCTGCTTAATGATCAAACAAACAGAGTAACTCCTGGTGACTTTCTTACCTCCCAGGAGCTGTTGTGACAATTAAATGAGCTAATGGCTGGAAATATTTTTGCAAACTTCCAAGCCAGCTCATCCTCCCCTCTATCTGCACCCCACCCGTCTGGCCTAGAACTCTAACATGATGGTCCAAGGGGTGAGCAATGCCTTCCAGTCCATTCCTAGTGGGTCCTTCTGTGGAGACAGCTCATTGGCTCTCAGGGACTCTCAAGGACTTTGGAATCACATTTTATTAAAAAATCTGATTTCCTTTAACTAGAAGGGTTTTTTTTCCTTGGCTATACAGAGATTTACTTTTTTTTTTTTCCTTTCACTTTGTCTTCATTGGCATTTTTCTCCCTTTTTTGGTGTGTGTTTCTGGTCTAAGGATAGAAGACCCCTTAGCATGGCAAGACTGTCTTGGACCCTTCACCTTCCCCCATCTCGCCCTCCCTGTGCCCAGCGAAGACTGTGGGAAGCAGAGAGCTTTGCAAACGGATTGCCTTGATCCACGGGGCAGACCCCTGGATGGAGACCACAGGGCTGATGAGAGCAAATGTCATTGGTAAGGGACAGTCTATGCCTCTGTAACCAGGAAAGAGGACTGTTTTCAATTCACTTATTAGGAACCAATTTTTCAGCTACTTGGGTAAAACACCTTGGAAAGCACAAAACAGCCGTAGGTGGCCCAGTGGTCCTACCTCTCATGATCCCACACCTTGGAGCCTGCCAGTCTCTGAGGCCCTTCTTTCCCAGAAGCTGGGGCTGGGTGCTCCCCCCAGATAAAAGCTGCTCCCTGCAGGCAGGATTTAAAACCAGAGGTGTCAGCGCTTCCCTCTTCTTAAAAGAGAGGCTGCAGCCAAAAGCCGGACAGCTTTAACTGATGCGGCTTTACCCTACTGTGCTTCCTGACAGCTCATTCTCCCTAAGACCCTGAACCTCGAAGGCCATCCTGAAGCCTCTTCCTCCAGGAAGCCTGTCTGGCTTGCATCCCACTGATCCTCAGTCACAAGCAAGCACTTTGTCCCTTGAAACCCCAGGCACAAGACCTTCCTCTGTTGTCTGCATCTTTCTACACTTTCACATCTACATCTGGATCCTTACCTCATCCATGCCATCTTCTTGTAACGGTGAGGGCAGGGATAACCTCGCTTCCTGGCACGGCCCCAGGATGCCAGTGCAGAGCTGTCCCTAGGGCAGACGCTCAAACAAGCCAAGTTTCATCTCCTTTCACCTTGGCTTGACTTCCACCTTCTAGTTAGACAAGGGCAGAAGGTTCCTTAAGAACAAGATGCAAGAGACTTCCCTGGTGGTCCAGTGACTAAGGCTCTGCACTCCCAATGCAGGGGTGCCTGTATTCGACTCTTGGTCAGGGAATTGGATCCCACATGCCACAACTAAGACCAGGCACATGTGTGCTAAGCTTCTTCAGTTTTGTCAGACACTTTGGGACACCATGGACTGTAGCCCACCAGGCTCCTCTGTCCATGGGGATTCTCCAGGCAAGAATACTGGAGTGGATTGCCAGGCCCTCCTCCAGGGGATCTTCCCACAGCCAAATTAAAAAAACAAACAAGAACAAGATACAAATCTCACCTTCACTTCACTTACTGATGCATCTCCAGCACCTAGTACAGTGTTTGGCACTTAAACATCCAAACGTTCCCTGGATTAGTGTGTAGCATGACTGAACACATACTCACACTATACTCAGATTTAGAAAGGAAACATCACTTCTTTCTCTCTAACTGATGTACCTTTCCTATGAGCCTCCTAGGGAGCCAGGCCAGCTCAGACATAGCAATGGAAGAGATTCCATCCTACAGACTCAAATGCTGAATAAACAGCCACTAGCTTGATATTCTGAGGGTCTCCATACCTATTTACACATTTCTTATCCCAAACAGTAACTGCAAGAGGTTCTATTAGGGCTCGTTACCCCCTCTGCTGCAGAGCAGTGACCTTGGAGTCCACTTGCTCACAGAGGAAGTGAAGATGGGGTCCTCCATGCGAGATGCCTGTTGTGCCAGAGGAATGGGGAAAAACTACTGCTCTCCACTGCGCCTGGCTCACAGGCTTATTGCCTTGCTGTTTAGTTGTTTAGCTGCTCAGTTGTGTCCAACTCCTTGTGACTTCACAGATTGTAGCCCACCAGGCTTCTCTGTCCATGGGAATCTCCAGGCAAGAATACTGGAGTGGGTTGCCATTTCCTTCTCCAGGGGATCTTCCTGACCCAGGCATTGAACTTGGGTCTCCTGCAGTGCAGGCAGATTCGTTACCACCTGAGCCACCAGGGAAGCCCAAGCTCAACTGAAGACAAAGTAAATAAACCACATGGATGCTGCGTCATAAAGAGATGACAACACAGGACAGCCAGTCAGCTCCTTCCTTCACCTCTCACGGCACCCAAAGAAACACAAAACGCAGAAAGCATGTCCACTGATGTGTGAGTGGATAAAGAGGATGGGACGTACATTGGGTTGGCCAGGAAGTTCACTCAGGTTTTCCCACGCCATCTTATGTGGTGCGAACCACTGTATGGGATACCATTCAACTGTAAGAAAGGAACAAAATATTCCCATTTGCAGCAACATGGATGGATCTGGAAATTATTATACTAGGTGAAGTAAGCCAAAGATCATGTGATATCGCTTATTGTGGAATCTAAAAAAGACGATACCAATGGACTTGTTTACAAAACAGAGATAGAAGAAAACACACTTGTAGATGCCAAAGGGGAAGGGGGGAGGGATAAATTAGAAGTTTGGGATTAAAATAAACACACTACTATATAGAAAATAGATAACCACCAAGATCTACTGTGTAGCACCAGGGAACTATACTCAATATCTTGTAATAACCTACAATAGTTCAGTACAGTTTAGTTGCTCAGTATGTCCGATGCTTTGTGTGCCATAAGCTTTATGCCTACAATAGAAGGGAATGTAAATAAAGTACACACACACACATATACATATATATACACACACATATATATATAAACATACAACTGAATTACATTACTGTATACCTGAAACTAATACAACATTATAAATCAATTATATTTCAATAAAAATTTTAGAAAGATTTATAGGTGTGAAAAACATGGAAAAAATTGTATATGAGCATATTTATAAGTATAAAATATAGATATATACCATAATTTTATAGTCATTATTCACAGGTTCTGTACTTCCAAATTTGCCCAGTTGATAAAATTTGTCAATAACCCTCAAATTGATACTTGTGATGCTATCACTCATACACAGAAAAGAGAAGAGGCAACACCTTCAAGCTCCCCACTGTGC
Organism: Antilocapra americana; assembly: GCA_007570785.1. Taxonomy (NCBI): domain Eukaryota; kingdom Metazoa; phylum Chordata; class Mammalia; order Artiodactyla; family Antilocapridae; genus Antilocapra; species Antilocapra americana. The sequence goes on from ML664177.1 coordinate 35,854,323, forward strand.
CCCAGCTGAGGGGGAACATGGTGACGCTCTGCCTTCTTGTTTTAAGGCTCATACTATGGTCTACTTAGTGACGCACTTTCTGCACTTGGGGGCTTTTTTGGGTGATTTCACAGCTTAAAATGGATCCCAAGTGTAGAGCCGAAGTGCTGGTAGTAGCTCTCAGAGTCAGAAGGCTGTGCTGGGTCTTACAGAGAAAATATGTGTTCAATCAGTTCCGCTCAGGCACCCGTTACAGAGCCACCACCCATGGTTCAACGTGAGTCAATCAACTTTAAATAAGGCATCTTTAAACAGAAACATGGGGACTTCCCTTGTGGTCCAGTGGTTCAGACTCTGCCTGCCAATGCAGGGGACACAGGTTTGATCCCTAGAACAGGAAGATCCCATATGCCAAGGAGCAACTAAGCCTGTAAGCTGCAACTATGAAGCCCATCCTCTCTGGAGCCTGTGCTCCACAACCTGAGAACTGCAACTAGAGAGCAGCCCCTGCTCACTGCAACTAGAGAAAGCCCATACACAGCAAAGAAGGCCCAGCACAGCCATAAACAAATATTTCTTAAAAAGTCAGAAACTGCATAAAACAAGATTATGTATTAATCAGTTAGCAAAATGTCACCAGAGGTGCACAGGCAATGACTTCTGTCTTTCCCCCAGAAGCAAATGGTTAAGCACTTGTTTATACATATCTATATATTTTGGTGGCACTGCAAAGCATGTGGCGTCTTAGTTCCCCAGCCAGGACTGAACCTGTGTCCCCTGCAGTGGAATGGTACAGTCCTAACCATTGGATTGCCAGGGACTTCCCCAGCATTCGTTACTTCAGTATTGGTAGCAACTTACAGAGCATAGCTACCATGAATGATGGGGGGGAAAAAATATATATATATGTGTGTGTGTGTGTGTGTATGTGTGTGTGTGTGTGTGTGTGTGTGTGTGTGTGTGGATATTCTACATCTAAGAAACATTTGTTACAATTTTTGGCCACCCAGCAACGGAACCTCCTTCTGTAATTTAGGGAATTTTGCCTCCTGTACCCCAGAGGTGTTGGCAGAGCATGGAGCCCACCTCCTACTCTAGTCCAGGAAGTAGGATGCAACCCAGGTACTGCCAATTGGATCCACTGGGCCAGAGTCCAGTGCCAGGGGCCAATGCAAGCAGGGCTGATGGTACCAGCCTCAGTGCCCATGGTGTCCCACACTGGTTCCAAGGTGCCATAGCCTGGAGCCTGGCTGACAGCCTGAAACTGGGTCCCCAAGTCGCCAATATCCTTTAAATAGAGGCCTTTTCTGTTTAAATTAGCCAGAGCTGGTTTCTGTTGTTTGCAACCAAGAGCCATCTATGTGTACATGCACAAATGTATGTATTGATATTTATTTGTTGTGTGTTTGCTTATTTACATGGGAATGGGCATCAAGGAAGGTTGGTGAAAGAGGCTTGTGGAGGAGGAGACCCCTGGGCTGGGTCTGAAGGGTGGCTGAGGGTTTGCCAGGGGAACAGAAAGGAAAGAGGGGTCGGGCAGTGAGGGCACAGAGGCTGGAAGAGCAGGACATCTGGGACATTATGAGACACTGGGCGAGGCTGGTGAACCAGGGGACTGGGAGAGGAGAAGGTGGAAGTGGGGCCGTGCCGAAAGCCGAGTGCAGATGCTGCAGGAGAGGTCGGACTGAGGCTCTCGTCCCCTCCCCTCCGCCCCTCCAGACCCTGACCCACTCTCTCATCCACACCAGTACAACCTGCTTTCACCTCTCTGGACCAATCTAACACACGCAGTCAAGACAAAAAGATTCACTCCTGAAGGTAGAGGAAGCCAGGTCACTTGCCAGCTGACCAAGGGGAAGAGGGGTTTGTTATAATGAGTTCTGGAAGTGCCCTGAAGAACAGCAGGGCCATGTTCCTCCAGGGAAGCTAAAGGAGAATGTGACCGACTCAATGCCTGTCTTAGACAGCTGGGGCTGTCCTAACAAAATACCACACTGAGTAGCTCAAACAAGAGATATTTATTTTCTCACTGTTCTGAAGGCTGGAAGTCCAGGATTAAGGTACCCACATGGTCGGGTTCTACTGAGGGCTCTCTTTCTGGATTGTAGACAACTGCCTTCTCAATGTATTCTCACATAGTGGAGGGAAGCAGAAAGAAATCTCTCTCTCTTTCTCTTTTTATAAGGCCAGGGTCCTATTGGATTAGGGTCCCACTCTTATGATCCTATTTAACCTTAATTATCTCCTAAAGACCCTGTTCTCTAGGTACACAGTAAGTCCCCTACATATGAGCCAGTAAGTCTGTTTGTAAGTTCAACAAAGTTAGCCTAAGTACCCAGCTAACACAATCCATCATATAGTAATGCACTGTAACAGGTTTATAATGCTTCCCTGATAGCTCAGACAGTAAAGAATATGCCTGCAATGTGGAAAACTCAGGTTTGATCCCTGGGTTGGGAAGGTCCCCTGGAGAAGGGAATGGCAATCCACTCCAATATTCCTGCCTAGAGAATTCCATGGACAGAGGAGATGTGTTACTTTTCAAATAAATAATTGAGAAAAACACATACACAAAATATTAAAAAAAAAAAGATTTAATCTTATAGTATAGTACCTTGCAAAGTACAGTAGTACCAGCTATATCATCACTGCTTTTACACTTGCTTCTGGGTACCCTGGGCTTGAAATAAAGATACTGTACTACTGCACCCTACACATTCCTGTGAAGAATACGAAAGCACAATTACTTCTAGAGGATGCACGCACATGGCAATGTACACCAGCCACGTGAACTAACTTATGTGCCTGGACATGTGGACACACACTTGCCTCTTTGAAAGTTCACAACCTGAAGGTCTGTATGTAGGGGACTTACTGCAGTCCAACTGTCAGGGGTGGGGTGGGGTGACAGCTTCCACATATGAAGCGGAGATACAATTTGGACCATGGCATTGACCTTCAATGAGCTTCCTTCAGGGGGATAGAGGCCTTGCTGGAAGTTCAGAGATCGGGATCTCACCCCAGCCTGCTCTTAATGGAAGTGTGGCTTTGGGTGAGTCACATGCCCTCCCCAGCATCATTCAGAAAATGATAAACTCAGGTGACACCTCAACATTCCTTCTCTCACTAAGATTCTAGGGGCTTTCTTGGGCTCTTTACTTGGGGTTTGGGGTGGGGAGACTCTCTCTCAGTCCTACAAGTCTCCCCCCAACCACCCTGGCCCCCCGCCCCATGAGGAAAGGCTGGGTCAGGAAGAGCTGGGCTGTTTTCTCTCCAGCTCTTCTAATGAATGTGCTTGGCGCTGGGACTGTCTGTTGCCATGGTGATCGCTTCCTGTGGTGCTGGGCCTGGGAGACCCTGTACAGGGATTGCAGCATCTTGCGGGTGGGGGGGCTATTGGGAACAGGGGGTAGAAAGGCATGTCAGTGAATTCCAGCTCGGGATGAGGCCCAGAATCAGCAGAATTTCTAGCAGCATTGGCTGAATGTGGAACTTAGGGAGACACAAAAGGATCTTGCAGTTCCTCAAACCCCACCTATTCTACTGCTTTCTCTTCACGACCACAAATAAGGGATGGTTTCTCTTCTGCTAGAGTTGACTCTTCTAGGCTGAAAGGCTCTCAGAAACCAACCTGAGGAGGAGGGGTGAGTGATAAGCAGGGTGGTGAAGAATCTCGGTACCCAACATACGGTCCTGAGCGCCAGCATCCGCTGCATCCTGCATCCCCTGGATGCTCATTAGGATGCAGGGTCTTGGGACCCACGTCAGACCCACAGAATCAGAATCTGCATCTTAGCAAGCTCCCCAGGGATCTACGTGCACATTAAAATTCCAGAAACTCTGGTGCAGTAAGAAGAATGCTGGCCCGGAAGCCAGAAGACTTGGTCCCAGGGCCAGCTTTGTCCTCTGCTCTGTGACTCTGGCAAGACATTTTTGGTTCTCTGGCATTCAACTCCTGTAAAATGGAGAGGTGAAAAGACTCTTTCTCTGAGATGACATTATCCTCCACTGAGAGGCTTTGCTGGGGACAAGTTAGTGCATCCTGGAGACCTCACCTGGCTCTAGAATCCAATGATTACAACCGTGTTGTCCTAGCCAACCCATGGGAATCAGAACCATGAAGGGGGACAAAGGTGACTGATCATCTTCTGGATATATCTTCCCTTTCCTCCTTTGCCTTTCGCTTCACTTCTTTTCTCAGCTTTTGGAAACTGAGAAAGAACAGACAAATGTTCAAGGAACCTCTGTGTGATGAAACTGGGAAGTCAACAAATCTAGTCAAAGGGAAACAGGACCTGATTTTTCAGGGAGGGAGGAGGCTGTCCCTTGCAGATCAGACTCCATTCACAGTTCACATCCCAGTGCAGTCAGCTCAGCACAGCGCCTCTAACACTCAAGTGTGCATCAGAATCCCTTGAAAGGCTGGCTAAAATACTGATCGCCAGGTTCTGCGGAGTTTCTGACTCAGCTGGGGCCAAAAATGTGCATTTCTAATCCAAGAGATAAGTATATTGGCAATCAACCCCCATCCTTGGGTGTATCCCAAAGTCATCTAGTTAATATAACAAGACATTGCTCTTATCATTTAGGAAATTCCAAGTGTTCTAGAAGCTTTGTGCCAGAAGCAATAGGAAGACCAAATATATATTTCTTATCATAAATCACAGTATCACAGAGGGAAAATCTGGCAAATGTTAGCCCATGAGGCTGGGCTGATGCCCTTACTCAGAGGCCAGTAAGGGAGAGCACAGGGGTGAGCAGGTTTCTTTCTGGAGGGGCAGGGGGCAGGGCAAAGGGGAGAGGACAGCAGCCCAGGCATGGGAACTGATGGCAGATGCTTTGACTAGGATCTGGCAGCCAGACTAAGCAGGTGCTGAGGTTCCTGAGCCATAAATCTCCCTGACCAGGCTGAGAATGAAGGGAAGAAGCGCTGAGGAGTCAGGCAGCCCATGACTCCAAGTCTCTGGGAAACAGGAGCGGTGGTGGGGTGGGAACCCAGAAATGATAAAGCCCAGTTGTGCTGAGCATAGACCAGGATGAAGTCACCTGTAGGCTCCGTCACTGGGGAACGTCACAAGCTAGCTCTCTTGTCCAGGAATGGGCTTTCCCCTTGTGGTCTTCCCAAGGGCAGAAGCCCGTGAATTCTAGTAACAGCTAAAAACTGAAATTTCTCACCTGCAAAGGCCAAAACACCTGTGCTGCACCAAGTTCATGGGGGGAGAGGGAGGGGTCATTTCTCAATGCCTGGAGCCCAGATGGAGCTCCACATAGTGGGCAGCTTTCTAATCAGTCCTTTTTGTTCACAGATGGAAGTGGGCCCACAAAACTTTGAGGGCCAAGGGACCCTTAACAGACTACCTTGTTGACTTCTCATTTTAAAGATAGGGTCCTTATATGTGCATAGTGTCCCTGTCTGCAATGCATGCCCCAAGAAATGTTCCTCCCCTTCTCTACCCTGTGCTGAAAGGGCAACCTTAATTAGCCAACTTTAGACGGAGTGACTCACCACTCCTTTCCAGCCATATCTGATTGGAGAAGAGCTAGTCACCCAATCCAAGGAGAACCAATCTATTGGCTTGTCAATGACCAATCAGATTCAGTCTTTCTAAACAATTTGAGTCACTGTAAGACTGGAGTGCCACGTTGGCCCATTTTTGAGCAGAGAGAGAGAGACAGAGAAAAAGAAAAGAAAAAAGAGGGAGAGAAAGATGAAAGAAAGAAGGAAAGAAAAGAGGGAAAACTCAACATTTCCAACTGGATGTTTCACAGGTCCCCCAAAGCCATTATGTCAAAAACCAACTAGAGATTAGCCCCTGCTTGCAACAACTAGAGAAAGCCCACACACAGCAAGGAAGACCCAGCACAGCCAAAACAACAATAAAAATTTTTTTATATATGTCTTAAAAAATACTGCAATGTAGGGATCTCTGCTTATGATATTGAAAAATATATGTGTATAGCAATGTATGAGATTCTAAATGAACATGTAACATAGTGGGGTTAAATGCCTGATACAGTTCAGTTCAGTCGCTCAGTCCTGTCCGACTCTTTGCGACCCCATGAACCGCAGCACGCCAGGCCTCCCTGTCCATCACCAACTCCCAGAGTCTACCCAAACCCATATCCATCGTGTTGGTGATGCCATCCAGCCATCTCATCCTCTGTCGTCCCCTTCTCCTCCTGCCCCAAATCCTTCCCAGCATTAGGGTCTTTTCCAGTGAGTCAACTCTTCACATGAGGTGGCCAAAGTATTGGAGTTTCAGCTTCAACATCAGTCCTTCCAAAAAACAGCCAGGACTGATCTCCTTTAGGATGGACTGGTTGGATCTCCTTGCAGTCCAAGGGACTCTCAAGAGTCTTCTCCAACACCACAGTTCAAAAGCATCAATTCTTCGGCACTCAGCTTTCTTTATCGTCCAACTCCCACATCCATACAGTTATTGTTCTTTCAAATGACTTAAACAACTCTTCATCAAGAGGATTCTTATTTCAAAAGAAGGATTCTTGTATCATGTTTCAAAATGTAAATACCTTTAAACTAGATTGCCTGAATATTACTTCCAAGGTTTAACCTAGACCTCAGTAAGGTAAATAGTTTTGCTCTTTACCAACTCATACCAGTAATATAGATAAAAAAGTCAAGCTGGAAACCAAAGAAGAGAAAAATCAAATTACAAGAGTGGTTCAGTGGCTTTCCCCCTCTTCCATGGCCCACTTAGCCTCTTCAACATCACCATGAAAGCCAAAGTTGAAACTGTGCAGAGCCCTAGCTGCCACAGCACCAAGAGACAGATATCACTGAGACACAGGCCTGCCCTGGAGCATCTCCTTGGCTAGATCACTTCTACTCACAGTCACACAGCAAAAGAAGGGTGAGCCGGCTACAATCCAATCTGGGGGAAAAGAGATTTGCTACAATGACTACATAAATGAAAACTAGATATCATTTTCATCTATTGAAGGTAACAAAAAAATTTTAAAAGCTATAATGCTTAATAGTGGTGCTGAGGTGGTGAGATGCTATGCTCCTGTATTGCTGAAGGAGTGCAAACTGTACAGGACTGGGAGGCGGGGAGCAATTATGTTGTATCTATTGACAGCCTAAAAATACTGAGTCTTTGACCCAGTAATCCCACACTTTAGGATTTATGTTAAGGAAAACATGAAATCCAGAGAAGTTTACGAACACAAAGATATTCGTGGCAGTGTTCTTTAGAATGGCCTTCCTGTATCTCCAGGTTTTCATGGCTTCTTTTTTTGTTGTTACTTTTTGACAGGAAAGTAGGACTTATTGGTGGACATGATTAGGGAGGGAACAATGCCAAGGCTCTCAGGAGTGAAGGGCCTACCATTTGTCCAACCAGCTGTGACTAAAGAGGTATTTGACCCCCCAGCCATCTGGGATGAGCTGCTTTTCTGCCACCATGTTTTCAAATTTATCCACATTGAACTTAGTAAATCCCCACTTCTTGGAGATATGGATCTTTTGGCAGCCAGGGAACTTGAACTTGGCCCTGCAGAAGGCCTCAATCACATGCTCCTTGTTCTGCAGCGTGGTGCAGACAGACATCATGATTGGCCGATGTGGACCCTGGCCGCTGTGCCCTGGGGCTTTCCAAAGGCACCACACATACCTGTCCGGAGCTTAGACTGAGGACAGCCTGTCAGTCATGAATGTCCACTGGCAAGAGCTATCTTCAAGATCCCTTACAGACAACTGGCTGCATATACTACCAGGGAGGCTGCTGTCTGTCCCCACTGCACACTCGGACCCCATAGGGCAAAGAACACAGTCGGGTTAATTGGCTGCAAAAGGGCTTCTTTTTCGGTTTGTGTGTTTCATACACCCATGGCCTATGACTGTGGCAGACTCATCACTGGTTGTGCCCCTCTTCCTCATTCTAGCGAGATACGGGCCCATTTTCGGCTGGAGCTGTACTTCTGCTGCAGAGTAGACCTTCCTGGGCACATCTGATAAGCCAATAGCCCAGGCTTGCCCATGACTCTACCCACAGAGACACTGTATCCGACAGGGAAAAGGCGGCAGGCCCACTTGAGTCTGCTCAGGGCCTGAAACTCAGGGATCAGAGGTCAGAGGGGAGGGGTGAGTTCGAGTCCTGTGTGAATCTCAGGCAGAAAGGAGGCTGCAAATAAAAGCTGAAAGAGCTATTTCACCGGAACCTTTGAATGACATTGGTACTAAATGCTCCTCCACTCTGAGGAGTGTATCTCAAAGCGTTCCACAAAGTTTGACATGAGGCCTTCTCCTCACTTCCTCAGAGAGCTTAGCATGCTTCTGCTCTGGCAGGTGGCTCGACAGTGGGTCCCAGGCTCCTCCACTCCCAGCCTGGAGGCCTCAAGTGTCTGATGTTGACATTGATGAGCACTTGGAGGGCTTCTATTCGGACTCCCAGAAAGAAAGCAGAGAGTATGCAAGAAAGCTGACAGTCACCCGGGAAAAACACATTAGCAAAATATTCCAACCCTAGGAGTTTTACTATCTCCAAAATAATTTTATGACCCTCTTTTCATTTGGTCCTTCCAGAAAGGAGTTCTTCATTTCAGTTAAGGAAACTGAGGCTCAGAGGCCACCTTCTTTGCTGAAGATCATCCTTGTGGCCATCCACACAGCCCAGCATCTTTGCTTTATTTTGGTACACCACAGGGGACTTTGGGCTTCCCAGGTGACTCCGCTGTAAAGAATTCACCTGCCTATACAGGAGACGTGGGTTCAATTCCTAGGTCAGGAAGATCCCCTGGAGGAGGAAATAGCAACCCACTCCAGTATCCTTGTCTGGGAAATCCCATGCACAGAGGAGCCTGGTGGGTCTCAGGGTCACAAAGAATCAGACACAACTGAGCACATATACATGCAAGGGACTTTATCCTGGAGCCAGCCTTAGCGGGGAGGTTCAGAAAGATGCTGCAGCTTTCAGACTAGGTCTGATTCAGGGAGAGAAGGCAATTCTTTTTGAGCCTTTACTAAGTATATATTATGTTTTTAAAATCTCACAACAGTCTTCCAAGGTAACAGACACTTAGAGAGCACTTACTACATCTCAGACACTGCCCAGAGTACCTTATAGATATTAACTCTTCTGACCCTTCACCATCTCTAGGAGGTGGTTACAGCAAGTACGATCACCATGATGAGGAAACTAGGCCCAGAAAGGTCAAGTAAATTGCCCACATGGCTCACAAGAGGTGGAGCCAAGATTTAAACCTGGCATTTATTCCCTGAGGCCAAGATTAATCCAGATTTACAGATGAGGAAATTGAAGCTCAGAAGCTCATTTGGCATCTCCCAGTTGGGAAATAGCAGGGTCAAGAGTCAAATTCAGAACTTCCTGCTTCTCATTCACAGTGCTTCATAGGTCCTCTTTCAGTGGACCAATGAACAAGGCAGTTGGCTTTCTCTTCTCCCTCCTTGCCTCTGCACCACCCATCTGCCTATGCACAACAGTCTTTGAATACAAAATGCATACCTATAGACATGTAATCAACCACACAAACCTATAGCCAAACATTTACAGACATATAATCAAACTACCCAAACAACAACAACAACAAAACACAAAGAAAAAATTTTGAAAACAAAGAAAATAACAACATATTTCATGTTGTTTTTGCTTAGTCACTAAATCATGTCTGACTCTGCAAACCCATGAACTATAGCACACCAGGCTTCCCTATCCTTCACTATCTCCCAGAGCTGGCTCAAACTCATGTCCATTCAGTCGGTGATGCCATCCAACCATCTCATCCTCTATTGCTGCCTTCTACTCTCACCCTCAATCTTTTCAAGCATCAGGGTCTTTTTCAGTGAGTTGGCTCTTTGCATCAGGTGGCCAAAGTATTGGAGCTTCAGCATCAATCCTTCCAATGAATACTCAGGACTGATTTCCTTTAGGATTGAATGGCTTGATCTCCTTGCAGTCCAAGGGACTCTCAAGAGTCTTCTCCAACACCACAGTTCAAAAGCATCAGTTCTTCAGTGCTCAGCCTTCTTTAACATACTTCATACTGAGGAGCAATGTTTTGTGTGTATGTGTGTGTCTGTGTGTGTAAAACTGACTTTTCATCAGAAAGAATATAGGCCAGGAAACAGTGGATCATCTTTAAAGCACAGAGGAAAACTTCTGGTAACTCAGAATTTTATATCCTGTGAAAATACCTTTCAAAAATGAAAGTGAAACAAAAACATTTTCAGATACATGAAAAACAAGAGAATTCCTCACCAGGAGACTCATCCAAAAGAAATGCTAAAGGAAGTTCTTCAGATATGAGTTCATGCTCAATCGTGTCTGACTCTTTGTGACTCCATAGACTGTAGCCTTCCAGGGTCCTCTGTCCATGGGATTTCCCAGGCAAGAATACTGGAGTGGGTTGCCCATTCCTCCTCTAGGGGATCTTCCCAACCCAAGGATTGAACCCATGTCTCCTGTGTCTCTTACATTAGCAGGAGGATTCTTTACCACTGTGTCACTTGGGTTCAGAAGGAAGAAAGTTCTTCAGAAGGAAGAAAGAGCAAAGAAAGGAACAAAGAACAAAGGAGCAGGCAAACTTGGGTAAATATAAAAAACTATTTCCCTTTTCTTTTATAAAGCTTTTTTTTTTTTGCTTGTTTTGTTTTTTGGGGACTGTGACATTTTGATTGTGGGATCTTAGCTCCCCAACCAGGGACTGAACCTGGGTCCTTGGCAATGAAAGTAGAGTCCTAACCACTGGGCAACCAGGGAATTCCCTATTTTCCTTTTCTTAAGACACATATGACTATTTAAAACAACAATGTAACAATAAATTGTGGGTTTGCAGTGTATGTAGATATGATATATAGGACAACTAGGGTGGGGTCATGGTTAATAGGCCCATAGAGTTGCAAGGTTTTTATATTTCGTGAGAGTACAAGTAGTCAGCCAGGAAGTGGTAGCATAAAGGATGACTAATGCCCAGATCCCATCTTCTTTCGTCTACATCAGACAAGAAAAGTAAGTGGTTAGGAAGAGAAAACTAGACTGGGGAGAGAGTGGCTGCTCAGGCAGCTTTGGGGGCCTGAAGTCTGCTTTTGGTGACAGCTGCTGAACCCAGAGGATTCCCAGGCCTCAAAGTCTAGCCCAGCAAATGACAAGGCCCCATGTACCAGGGCAGGGATGGGGCCTCGGGGAGGGGGTTGGTCAGCTCCTGCGTCTGAGCAGATGCACCTGGGATGAGGTATCCTCCAGAGAGGAAAGGGGGCTTCCTGCGGCCACAGTGAATCCCACCCCTGACCAGGGACTGCCTGACTCTCCACAGATGGCACCTCACCAGCTATCCAGGCTTGCTGAGCCTCTGCAGAAGGCCTAGACAAAGTACTGGGGGAGCGGGGATGGGGCGCCCCAGAGTCAGCCCCGTAGACTGTGGGAAGGCTGTTCCTTGTTCTCTTCATACAATATACTGAGGTGGAGCCCACTGGGCTTTGGGCTCAGCACCGCAGAACCAGCCCTGCCGTGCCAGCTCAGCCGCACCCACAGAGCTGGGTGCCTCCCTCGTAAGTGTCTAAGCTCCAGCTCCAGGGGCCCTGCCAAGCTCCTAGACTCTGGTACCCCAGCCTCTTCCCAGGAGGTGAAAGCTGCTTTCTATAGTTCTTTTCTCCAGGTTTCTTTTTCTGCTTATAATAAATACATATATTAAATTTCCTCTGTAGAAATTCTGCCATGATTTCTGTCTTCCTGACAGATTCCTGCTGATATGGAAAGAAACAGGTGCTCCTCCCAGGAGCCTGATGTGGCCCACAGGAGACAGTGTGGCCTAGAGGGAAAGGCTTGGCTTTGGGCTCTGGTGGTTCCAAGTTCAAATCCCAGCTCTGCTTTCATTCCCCAAGTGACTCCAGGCAAGCCTCAGCTTCTGGAACTTTCTCTGAGTCTGAGTTTCCTCACTTGAAAATAGGTTGATAGCACAAACCTGATCGATCATTCTGTCTGGGTATAAGAGACAAAACCATGATTTGAACTAGAATAAGCAAATGGGTGAAACTATGGTGGAAAGTTTCCAGAAAATAATTAAGTGCAAAAGGTGAGAAGGCAGGGATAGAGCCTGCTCACATCCGACTGGAAGCAGGAACTCAAGTGCATTCAGGTTTTCTCTCTGCCTCTGAGACTGCTCCTCGGTTTGTGGAGCTGATCTGTCACCACAGACCCAGGTTCCCATGTGGTAGAGGAAAATGGCCTCCAGGTAGCCTTCAGACTCTCGCCCTTACACCTTTGCCCACAGAAGAAAGGGCTCCTCCTGACTGAACCCAGCTTGGTGGTGTCCAGGGAAGGGCTCCAACTGGCCAGGATGGGTCGCTGGCCTTGAAGCAGGGTCATATAAAGGATGACATCTGTCAGTCAGCTATGTCGTATCTGGGTCTTACATATCCAGGTCAGCCATTTCCGGGATGACTATCCCCATTTTATAGACGAACAAGCAGAGGCTCAGAGAGGAAGGAGCTTGACCACAGTCATGTGGCTTTCATCTAAGTGCCAACGCTGCTTATTAGATCACTAAAAGCATATTATTAGATGCTTTGCAAGTTTCAGAGAAAGCAGCTGGCTGGGGATGAATGAGGTTCTTCAGAAGGTGAAGGAACCCACATTGGCTTCATGCCCACAACAACCCTGGGCACGGGGCAGGGGTAGGCAAATAAACTTGGGGGAACCCAGCTTCCTCCACGGGAGTGGGTGGTGGTACTGGCCCCATTTGAAAAAGAGAAGAAAATGAAGGTTCAGAAAGGTTCGGTATCCAACTCCAGGTTCCACAGCTCAGAAACCAGGCTGGGGTTCGAACCCGAGCCTCGTGGCATCTCTGTATTACCCATCACAGCATCAGTGTGTCCAGTCCCCTTGGGAAATGTTATGCTAGTGGATGGACTCAGGACTGAATGACCTGCTCTGGCTTCGTGTGCTCTGGTCTTAGATGCTGGCAGAGTACAGGTCCCTGTGGGATTGTGACACTTGAAAAAATGTGGGGAAAGGGTGCAAAGAAGCGAAAAATGATGATTAAGGGACAAAAAGGGTCATTTGGGGAAAGATAGAGACAGCTGGGACTGCGCTGCTAGGAGAGGAGGCCCAGAGAGACCGTGGCTGAGGTCCAAGCCTGCTGGCAGAGGTCAGCACTGTCGGCCGCAGGGCTCCCCAGGCTCCGTGAGCCGCCCCTCGGCAGGCCTGCCGCAGTCACGCCAGGCCTCCCACTCACCTGATGCAGTTCTGTTTCATGCTCAGGGTGGTGCAACCCCTGAATGAAGGGGCGTCGATTGTTGGGAGCAGTTACCCCCAGCCACTGGCCCACAGGCAGGCCAAGAAGTCTCAAAGCTTATGAGATTCAGGGGAGCTGAAAGCCCTCTCCTGTCCCACCCCTCAACAGTCTGAGGTTGCTTCCTGATGCGTTCCTTTGGCAAAGACACAATACAAGTACACAAGGTCGTAATCAGCTAGCAGTGAGCAGCCTGGCTCCAGTTTGGGCCTTGCTCCAAGTTTTTTGAGGGACCCTTTTAGTCATTTTCTTTTTCTGGGGTTCAGTTTCCTCACACATCAAGGGAATAGACCAATTCCATGACTGTGAGAATAAAAAGTGGAAATGAAGACACACTTTAACACCCAGGTGACAAAGCTGCCAACAGAGAGTGGGAGCTCAAGAGAAAGGAATAATAAGGGACAATGCCAGAATCATAGAGCAGGTGAAGCCCACTGGTCCAGAGAAGGTGCCCCTTGGAGAGAGTCTGGACACCTCATCTCTGCAGGGTCAAGTCCAGACCCTCCTCTTGACCTCATGACCTGACTCTGGCTTTTCTCCAGCCCTCTTCTCTGCCTGACCCTTCAACCACACTGAATTACTTACAGTTTCCCAAATATGTCACTACTTCCTGTCTCCATGCCTTTGCAAAAACTGTTTTCTTGACCAAAAAAAACCTTTCCCACCCCTATACAAACCCTGTCCTCCTGGGAAACTCCTAGGCATCCCTAAAAACCCACTTCAGTCACCTCCTCTATGAAGTCCTCCTGCTCCTTAGCAGTGGACCCTCCTTGCCCCATTCACCAGGGTTGATTGCCCCCTTTTCTCTTTACTGTTGTACTCAACACTTTTTCTCAGCCCTCATCTGTGGATCTGCTGCATCTGAATCACCACAGGAGTGATTTCAAAATATTCAAGCCGAGGCCCCACTCCATGAGAATTTGACTCAGGGAGTCTGGGGTGGGGCCAGGTATCAGAAACTTAAGTTGAAGCCCCAGGTACTCGTCATGCTCAACCAGGTGTGGAGATCACTGGGGTGCATCCCTTGAAAGGAAGGCTTTTCCTATATACGAGGGCCCAGCTCAGAGGAGTGCTCAGTGAGTGAGAAAAGGAAGGAAGGAAAGAAATAAGGAAATGAAGAGGAAGGAGGGAGGAAAAGTGGTGAGCATTGAGAGGAACAGAAAGATAAAGATGAGCATGGGACTTCCCTGGTGGTCCAGTGGTTAAGAATCCACCTGCCAATGTAGGGTACATGGTTTCCATCCCTGGTCCAGGAAGATCCCACGTGCCATGGCGCAACCAAGCCCATGCACCTCAGTTACTGAGCCCACATGCTGCAGCTACTGAAGCCTGTGTGTCTAGAGCCTGCGTTTGGCAAGAAGAGAAGCCACTGTAGCGAGAAGCCTGAGCAGCACAACGAAGAGTAGCCCCCATTGCCACAACTAGAGAAAGCCCACACACAGCAACGAAGACCTAGTGCAGCCATAAATTAAAAAAAAAAAAAAAGGTGAGCATGATTCAGGGGATGGGCAGGAAAGGGCAGAAAGCAGGGGAGCTCAGAGGCAATGCTCCTGGACCACTTCTGTATCACATCTTGCTGAATGCTGGCAAAGATACCAGTTCTGGAGTCAGACCTGCCAGTGTGTGAGTCTTGGTTCCTCCACTCACCAGTTGTGTGTGCCTTAACAATTCACTCAGCTTCTCTGTCTCCTCTGCCTATTGCTGGTAAGAGCTGCATCTGTCTCACTGATGATCTGAGGACCCAGGGACCTCTCAGGGTCAGCACTTTTCAAGCACCGTTGTGTGTGTGAACCATCTAGGGATCTTGTGAAACTGTAGATTCTGACTCAGTACGTCTGTAGTTTAAATGACCTTCCAAGTGGCCCTGGGACTGCTGCTCTGTGGGCCAAGTCTGAGTAGCAAGGACCTAGATCAGAAGTCACATCCATTCTTGTGCTGTTATGCGGCAGCCTGGATGGGAGGGGAGTTGGGGAGAATGGATACATATATATGTATGGCTGAGTCCCTTTGCTGTCCACCTGAATCTATCACAACACTGTTAATCTCTCATGTCCAACTCTTTGTGACCCCATGGACTATGCTGTCCATGGAATTCTCCAGGCCAGAATACTGGAGTGGGTAGCTGTTCTCTTCTCCATGGGATCTTCCCAGCCCAGGGATAGAACCCAGGTCTCCTGCATTTCAGGAAGATTCTTTACCAGCTGAGCCACCAGGGAAGCCCAAGAATACTGGAGTGGGTAGCCTATCCCTTCTCCAGTGGCTCTTCCTGACCCAGGAATTGAATCGAGGTCTCCTACATTGCAGGTGGATTCTTTACCAGCTGAGCTACAAGGGAAGCCCTGTTCATCTCTACTCCAATGCAAAATAAAAAGTCTAATCAGTTCCCTTTCAGGGTACCAACTTGTTCCTCTGCAACAGGATAGGAATGAGGCCAGGGGGCCCCCTCCACTGAGCACTGGGTGTGTGCTCCAGGCTCCACGCTAAGTTGATCCACACCCCACCACTGAGTAAAGGGAGGCCCCTGTGTTTTCAGAACCTCAGCAACAGTGATCATACATTACTTGCACCACACTGCATGAGCTTCCTGTGGCTGCTGTGGCAAAGTGCCACAAACTCAGTGCATTAAATGACACAAATAATCTTTCAGGTCTGGAGATCAGAAGTGTGAAATGAATCTCAGGGGGCTCAAGTCAAGGCTTTGGCAAGCTGGTTCCTTCCAGAAGCTCCAGGGGAGAATCTGTTCCTTGACTCATCCAGCTTCTAGATGCTGCTGGAAGGCAGTGGCTGCACAGCTCCAACCTTTGCCTGTTGTCACATCACTCCCTTCGCTCTCTGACCTCTTGTCTTCTTAGTGATATAAGGATCCTTCAGTGTTGACACTGAACCCACCCAGATAAGCCAGGGTAATCTCGCCATGCCGAGATCCTTTACTTTATCATACCTGCAAAGTCTGTTTAACCATGGAAGGTAATGTACTCACAGTTCTGGGGGTTGGGAGGCGGACATCTTTAGGGGCTGCTATTCTGCCTGAGTCAGACCCTGACAGTAGCTCCCAGACTGCTCATCATCACCGGGGAACAAACTGTTTTTTCATGGCCCCTTCAAAGTCCAGGCTCTGAGCTGCCAGCAGTGGCCAGTGAGAGCAGCTCCTCCCACTGGCCACTTATTGGTGTGACCTGCAATGTCCCATGCACGGAGTGTTAGAGGCTGAAGGAGCAGGTCAAAGGTCATGGCATCCCCTCGAGCCCCAACCACGTGCTCACAATAAAACACAGTGCTTTTAAGAGCCAGGCCAGAGGTGACCTCTCGTTGCCAAAGGAGAGCACTGGGAAAGGGCCAGACAGAAGTGGGCGGGGCCCTGGCCAAGGAGGCAGAATGGATAGTCTTTGAAAAGGAGAAGAGAGCTGAAAAAGTCCAGCCCTACTTTTCCCTAAAACTGTTATTCCCTTGTTCCCACAGACCTTGTCACGTGAGTGCAAGCTGAGCTGGACTCCCCTGGTGGTTGCATGTTCTGAGCCCATTCATGGATCTTTAGAGTGAAGAGAGTGACAGGTTCCCATTTCTGCCAAGTGTCCAGGTCAGAGGGTGAACCTATAGGGCAAATGGAGCCACTCCCTTGGTGTGTCCACCATCTCTCTCCATGGTCCTGCAGGGAGGGGACTAACCATCCAGATTTTCCAGGGACTGAGGACTTCCCTGGGAAAGCGAGGACAAGTCAGTCACCCTATTTGTAGGGCAGCTACACAAACCCCAGCAGTGGGCTTGGCTGCCGTCCACCCTTCAGCCCCGGCCGAGCTGGCAGGCTCCTGACCCCATCAGCTGGCGGGGTTCATAGCTGTTAAGAAAGACTATCTGTGTGAAGCAATGTCTGTGGGTGACAGGTGGATCTCAGGGGCCCTCTCCTTTGGGCCTGCTGAGTCACACAGGCTCGAGGTCTGGGAAATTCAGGAGCCTGACTTTTCTCAAGTCACTAGAGGGTAGAGGTGGGGCTCAGGCTGGAAGGAAGGGGATGAGGAACAAGACCCCAGGGTTAAGTCCCCACTGCCCATTCAGAAGCTACAGTGATGCCTTTCCAGGGTCAAGGCCATGCTGCTGGGAGGGAGTGTGGTGTGGGAGGACACAGGAGGCTGGGGTCAGACAGACCCTGGCTTCTCTGCTTCCCAACAGAGTGCCTTTGAGCCAGCCCCCGAGTGTCTCTGAGCTTTGCTTTTCTCCCTAGTGAAAAGGGGTTAATGAGACATATTGCAGAGTTAAGACGAGCCATAAACCACCAACATGAACCGGCCTAATATCCAGGAGGTGGCTCCTATCCGGAGGCCCAGATCAAGGTCAATAGCAAAGCAAATTAGCAACCAGAAGCTGCCTGTGAGCCTTGAACTGAAATAAAGGGAGCAAGACGAACCCAGAGCTCTGGACTCTAGGCCCTTCCCTCCACTGGACGTATTTCTCACCTGTCCCCTGGCACTCCCATCCTTCCAGCATGACCTCATGCTGGCTGTGTTACAGATGAATCAGATTCTAGTTCCATCATATGACACGCGGACACTCTGCTAGGTTTGTAAAGGTTTTTTAAATCTGAGTGAGCTCATTTGACCATTCCAGCAACCATTTGGGGGTGGGGGTGGGGGTAGATGAGACTCTCCCTATTTTACAGATGTGGAAACTAAGGCTTGGAGAGGTTGAGGAAGTCATATGTATTCAGGGCAACATCTCCAGACTCACAATTCCATGTTTTCCCCACTGAAGCAGACCCTGTGACGTCGGTCGTATGAACGGGGTATCCCCCTGAAGAAAATAGGGCAGCCACTACTCTAGCGGACAGCATCTGGAAGGTTTGCCCATCCTCTGGGTAACATCACTTGACTGTAGAAGATTCTTTTCTTAAGACTGTGGTCCTCCTTCTCATTCCTGGCTCAGCTACCAAGAGATAACATCCTCGTTCTCGTGTCTAACTGGCCCTCCCACAGTCCCTCACCCCAGACACTGTGAGCCAACTCCCCTCCACTGCTAAAAATGGAAGTGACAACTCCAACTTCCTTTTATGAGAGAAAAGGAAATTTATCAGACTTGAGCAGAAAAGGATATATCCTGATAGGAGTGTGACGCGTGTCAACTACAGTCAGGGAGAAGTGTCCAGTCGTGTGACTGGCTTTGCTGGCCTAAATCACATAGCCCGCTTCTGCTATGGCAGGACTGCCACCCACCCCAAGAGAAAAAAAAAAGCCCTTCATCCTTGGGAATCCAGCCAGAGAAGCGGTTAGGGGTTAGGGCTCTAGAACTTGTCCCTGACAGAAGGCTCCAGAAATTTGCTTACTGACTTGTAAAGTGGGAGATTTTGAAGCCCAGAATTGACCAGAATCTATGAAGGAATTGCCAAACCCTTTGTCACTGGATGTGGCTGCAAATTTGACCAGCCTCAGGGTGGGAAAGGAAGCGGGGGCAGGCAAGGATACAGTGCAAAGAAGGGGAGAAGGGCAATCTCAGCCGCAAAGAGGCACAGCCAGTGACAGTCACTGCTGGACTCCTGGTGGTCAGAAAGCCCTGGGAACTGCCTACCCTGCCTGTCAGTAAGGGAAACGTTACACAGATTATAACAGCCTCACCTTTCCAAAGAAGTCTCTGCATTATTTTTTAAAAAATAAGGACAGTATAGAGGTTCCTCAAAAAAATTAAAAGTTGAACTACAATATTCAATTTTTTGAAAATATTCAATAATCCTACCCCTGGGTATTTATCCAAAGAAAGCAAAGATACTAATTCGAAAAGATATTGCATCCCTGTGGTCTCTGCAGCATTATTTGCAATAGCCAGGATACAGAAACAACCTACATGTCCATCAATGGATGCATGGATAAAGAAAATGTGATGCACACACACCCACACACACAATGGATAATTACTTAGCTATAAAAAAGAAGGAAAAGCCTGACATTTGGGACACCATGGATGGACCTTTAAGGCATTATGCTAAGGAAAATGAGTCAGACAGAGAAAGGCAAATAACATATGATCTCATTTATATGTGAAATCTAAAATAAATAAACTGAACTCATAGATGCAGAGAATGGACTGGTGGTTGTCAGAGATAAGGGAGTCGGGGTAGGCAAAATAGATGAAGGGAGTCAAAAGGTACAAACTTCCAGTTATAAGACAAATAAGTCATGGGGATAAAATGTACAGCATGATGACTCTAATAATACTATATTACATTATTTAAAAGTTGCTATGAGAATAAATCCTAGCAGTTCTCATCACTATACACACACAAAAAATGTAATTATGTACAGTGACAGATGTTTAACTAGACTTATTATGGTAATCATTTCCCAATATATACAAATATTGAATCACCATGTTGTATACCTAAAAGTAATAAAATGTTATATGTCAATTACACACATACGCAAAAAAGGAAACATGAATAAAAAGATAATTATGCTGGTGGAACTGATCTCTAAAACTAATAAAAAAAGAAAAAAAAGAGTTCAGGGACTTCCCTGCTAGTCCAATGGCTAAGACTCCACACTCCCAAAGCAGGGAGTTCAGGTTTGATCCCTGGTCAAAGGACAAGATCCCTCATGCCTCAATGACGACTGAAGATCCTGGCTGCCACAACTAAGACCTGGCATAGCCAAATAAATACATAAATATTGGGGGAAAAAACAGATTGCAAAACAATGCATAGTATATCATTTATATTTAACAAATTAGACAAAGCAGTTATATATATGTATTCATGTATATAAAGTCATTAAAAAGGATTTGGGAAGATAAACACCAAACTGATCAGAGAATCCCCATTATCTCTGGAGAGGAAGGTCAAGGAGGAATTTAACTGTCCTATTTGTATTTGTATTTTAAGCAATTTAAAAAAATGACTTTTAATAAAACAAATGTTTAAAAAAAGAAAGCAAGTGTGGCCTCCAGCTGGCTAAGATGTAAAATAGAGATGGGGTTGAGTTTCCATGGAGGCTGGGAGAGGAGCCTCAAGATGGAGCTTGAGGAGCTGGCTGCTTCATTCTGTCCCAGGTACACAAGCTGCAGTTGCCCGGAGCACTGAGAACTTGCCCGCTCATTGTCTAGTGGCAAGCACACCCCACCCCACTGAGGCGAGCATCAAGTGAGAGCAAGTTCCCCTCCACCAACACCCTCACCTGGACCCTATCTGATTCCAGTACACAAAGAGCTGGTGTCTACATCTTCACCCACACGTGGGGGCAATGACATCTCTGGGGGCAAACTGAGGCACTTTGAGTTCCTTCAAGCTGTGAATTCCTGTGTCAGAGGAGGCAGAGCATGGCTTGTCCACTCTCTGCTGGAGCCAGCTCAGTCTCTGCCTGTTATGGGGTTGGCCAAAATGTTCATTCGGGTTAAATGACCTTTTTGGCTAACCCAGTAGCCCTATATACTCTGGGTGCAGAATGAAGGATGGAGGCCATGGGAGAAGAGACTGGACAGAGTGGTACAAAGCAGTCCTTCTACTTTGCAGCCTCGCATCTCTAGTCCAGCAAGAGAGACGTGCTCAAGAGAAAGGGGCAGCCACGCCTTGACCCAGTTAAGGAAGGGAAATGCACAATAGTGGGGAGGGGGCGCTGGGCAGAGGCTGTAACTGCAAGGTCTTCAAGTGCTGGACTGGAAGCAAGGCGCCAAGAGGGGAAAGCAGGGCCTTCGGTCCCCCTCTCATGGTGGGGGTGGGGTAGGAGGGCCAAGCTTTTACAGAGTTCTTAATTAAATTATAATTAATTTACAAAGTTGTGTTAATTTCAGGTGTACAGCAAAGTGATTCAGTTTTATACATGTGTGTGTATATATATCCACACATATAGATAGGCAGATATATTCTTTTCCAGATTCCTTTCCATTGTAGATTATTACAAGCTATTGAATATAGTTTCTTGTGCTTCACAGTAGGTCCTATTGTTTATCTGTTTTATATGTAGTAGTGTGAATATATTAATCCCAAACTCCTGATTTATCCCTTCACCTTCAATTCCCAGTTTTGCTCCTCCAGGCCTTCCAACAATTTTATAACCAAATTTTCCAATTAAATCTTCTACTTGACACACCTAGCATATGTTTTAATGACTAGATGTCTACTCTTACATCAGACTGAACAACACACACACAAATAACAGAGTAAATGTACATGGCAACAGTCTACACTGGGAGGGGGTTCATAGAGTCTGACTGATTTAAGAATCTTCTATTGTTTGGGAGGAAAGCAAAGGTTTAGATTAACTTTTGACCTTGATAGGTTAAGAATGCATGTTGTACCTTTCGGTATACTCATTAAAATAGTGGAAAAAGAAGTTTTATAAACAGTGGAATTAAGTTTTTTATAGATATAATTATTTCAAAAGAAGGCAAGAAAGGAAGGGGAAAAAAAACATATGGAATAGGCAGGACAAAGAGCAAAAATAAGGTGGTAAATTTAAACCCAAAGATATATATATACATATTATATTAATTATATAATTACTCCAGTTAAAGATAAAGACTATCAACATGCTTTAAAAAGAAACATCCAGACTTCCTTGGTGGTCTAGTGGTTAAGATCATACTTCCACTGCAGCAGACATGTGTTCAGTCTCTGGTTAGGAAGTGCCACATGCTTCTGGGTGTGGCCAATAAATAAATAAATGAGTTAAGTAAAAAGAAAAATCCAACTATGTGCTATTTACGAAAGACAGAAGAATACATTAAGGGTGAATGCAAAAGGATGGGAAAAGATAAACCATGTGAACACTACCCTAAGAAAGTTTATGTGCCTGCGTGCTCAGTCACTAAGTTGTGTCCGACTCTTTGAGACTCCCTGGACTGTAGCCAGCCAGGCTCCTCTGCCCATGGAATTTTCTAGGCAAGAATACTGGAGTGCATTGCCATTCCTTCCCCAGGGGATCTTCCCAATCTAGGGACTGAACCTGCATCTCCTGCATCGGCAGATAGATTCTTTGTCACTGAGCCACCTGGAAAGCCCAAGAAAGTGTATGTATATTGCATTCATTATTATAGTCATTTTACTACTATCAGACAAAAAAAACTTAAGTTAGGGTAAAAGACATTATGAAAGCTAAAGAGGGTCACTTCAAAATGAAAAAAAGGCTCAATTCACCTATAAAATATGTTACTAATTTTCTGCAAAACAGAGAAGCAAAAGGATTGGAAAAGAAAAACAAAACTGTCATAATTTGCAAACATAAATTTTGCACACAGGAAGTAGAAAGGGATCTACAAAAGAATTATTAAAATTAGTAAGTTTGACAATATTGTTAGATATAAAAATCAGTATATGTGAAGTCATTCATGGTTTTATTATACCAGAAGTCAAAAGTATAAAAAATGTTTCTAAAATAAACTATTTACAAGAGCAAAGAAATATTAATTATGGAGAAGAAAATTATCGAAAGATATGCAGTCTCTTTGTGGTATAATTATAAACCTGTATTGAGATTTTTAAAAGGCTTCAATAAGAACAAAATTATCCCATATTTGTTTGATCCATACCTTGTATCATATATAAAAGTTAACTCAAAACAAATCATAGACCTAAATGTAGATCCTAAAACAACAAAAAGAATACAGAGGAGAAATCTTTTGCAACCTGGGGTTAGGCAAAGATTTCTTATGTAAGAACAAAAGCACAACTCATAAGAGAGCAGATTGATGAATTGGACTTCATTAAGATGAAAACCTCTATTCTTCAAAAGATACTGTTTAAGAGAATGAAATGACAAACCACAGACTGAGGGAAAAAATCTTTGCAAAGGAGTTATATCCAGAATTAAGAAATTCTTGAAACTCAGGAATAAGAAAACAACCCAGTTAAAAATGAGCAAAGGATGTGAACAGACACTTCACCAAAGAAGATATACAGATGGAAAATAAGCACATAAAAAGCAGTTCCGCGCTGTGGAAAGGAAGATGGGAAGGGCCAGGAATGAGGGGTCACCAAGAGAAAGGCAGAAGTCTCCGGGGCGGATGGATTTGTTCATCGTCTTGTTTGCAGTGCTGGTTTCATGGGTGTGCACAGAGGTCAAAACTTATCACATCTCACACTTTAAATATGTGCAGTTTATTGCATGTCAGTCTTACTTCGGTAAAGCTATATTTTAAAAGACCTCAATAAAAGCAGAAATGCACCGTGTTTGTGGGCTAACAAACTCAACAGTCTCCCTAGTTTGATTTATAGATTCATTGCAATCCCATTAAAAATCCCAGCTGCTTGTTTTCTTTTGTGGAATTTGATGAGCTAATTCTAAACTTTATATGGAATTGCAAAGGACTAAGAACAATCAAGACATTCTTTAAATGTTTCCCACAATGCGGGAGAATTTGGTTAATGAAATATAAAGATTATTATAAATTGGCCGTAATTAAGACAGGGTGGTGCTGGCTCAGGGACAGACCAACAGACCGATGAAATAGAAGAGAGAGCCCAGAAATAGGCTGGTGCTTACATGGACACTTGAGATGGTCTGCAGAGCATCAGCAGAAGAGCAGACTTTGCAGTCAGTGGTGCTGGGACAGCTGAGCATTCTTCAGTGGGGATTGGGGGGTGAAAATTGGACCCCTACCTCACACCATACACAAAAATCCATTCTAGATAGGGTCAAAGCCTAAATATTAGAGACAACAAGTGTAGAAAAATGACTTGGGATAATATCTTCAAGATGACAGGGTAGGAAAGAAATTCTTAAACACATGCACAAAAAGTCATAAAAGAAAACATTAGTAATCTCAACTATATAAAAGGAGCAAAAAAAGATCACTCACAGAGTGAGAGAAGATATATTTTGCAAGTCATAGAACTGATCCAAAAAAGTAAATCAAAACTATATCAATAACAGTGGTTGCCAGGGACTGGGAGGGAGCAGAGAATTGGGAGTTGTTCAACAGGTAGAACAACAGAGTTCTCTACCAGGTAGAGTCTCAGGTTTATAAGATGAAAGAGCTATGGGGATGGATGGTAGTGGTGGCTACACAACAATACCACTGAATCATAAGCTTTAAAATGGTTAAGATGGTAAATTTTACATCACGTGTATTTTAACACAATGAAAAAGAAAAATTAATTATCATAAAAACATTGTACACTTAACAGACAACCCAATAGAAAATTGTCAAAAATTTTTCTAGACATTTCGAAAAAGAGGAAATACAAATGGCTAATAAACATGTGAAAAGGTGCTCAATCTCATTAATAATCAGGAAAATGCACATTATTATTATTAATCAGGAAATGATAATAATCATTAATAATAATAATAATCAGGAAACCACAGAGAGATATTACTATATATATATCACATTGACAATCAAAATCTGACAGTACCAAGCATTTAGGGAGAATGAGCAGCTACAGGAACTCTCTTTTAAGACATGTAAGTTGGTGTAACCACTTTGGTGAGCAACCTGGCATTTTCTGGTAAAGCTGAATACAAGCATACCTAGAGAAACTCATGTATCACTTCACCAAGAGTCATGAAAAATGAAAGTTCACAGCAGGTTTCTTGTTAATCAGATAAGTTAAACCTCCATATCAATGAATTATAATATATTCACAAATAAAGTACAGAAATGAAAATGAGCAAACTATAGCTATATATGTGACAACATGAAGCTTACAAATATTATGCTGAGCATACAATGAGTACAAAAGAATACATTTAGCATAATTCAATTTCTTTTAAAAATCTTACATATGTCAAAACATTCAAAATATACTGATATCATTTAGGGATGAATACATGGGTGTTAAAATCAAATGAAAAGGGACTTCCCTGGGGGTCCAGTGGCTAAGACTCCATGCTCCCAGTGCAGGAGGCTCAAGTTTGATCCCTGGTCAGGGAACTAGATTCCATACGCAGCAACTAAAGATCCTGAGTGCCGCAATCCCTGGTGGCTCAGTTGGTAAAAAAATCTGTGTGCAATGCAGGGGACCTGGGTTTGATCCCTGGGTAAAGAAGATTGATTCCCTGGAGAAGGAAATGGCAACCACTCCAGTATTCTTGCCTGGGAAATGCCATGCGCAGAGGAGCCTGGTGGACTACAGTCCATGGGGCCACAAAAGTTGGACACAACTTAGCGACTGAGCCATCACAGCCAAATAAATAGATAAATATAAAATGAAAAGTAAGAGAAGTCAGAATGGTAGTTATTTCTGGGAGGAAGGAGTGAGTTGTTAATGGAAAAGATACACACAGGGGCTTCTTGGAATGCTGTCAAAATACTAGGTGTTCAAGTCCAAGGAGACTCTTCCCTTATCATGGAATTAAAGTCCTCCCTCTTCATCTGATTGGTCCAACTTAACTCATGTGCCCAGCACTGACCAATAGCTATGGTTAGAGGAATTGACTGGCTTATCCTGGAGTTCAGAAATTATCCCTGTTAAGAGAGATGAGGTTTCTTAAATTTAGATCAATCAGTTCCATCCCTAAAGTTGGAATGGGATCAGCTTTCCTTTAAGGCATGACATGAACCACCTGGGACAGAAATGATAACTGAATAAAATTGTGATTCTTTTAAGAAGGAAAAGAAATAAATACCGTGAAGGAACCCAACTATGTACTGTAGCCATAATTGGTGCTGCTGTGGTTAGACATTCATAGTTGCCATGCCTGTTGTTACCAACCCTGGACTCCAGACTCCTCTATTATCACCACTACCAGAGAAATCTCTAAGTCTCCCTGGTAGGGCAAGGGGTCTTTTTGTCACTCCTTCAGAATTCAAGGACCCAGGCAAGAGCACAGAGTTGCCTCTAGGTCACTGGCCTTCCTTATGTGGCAGGGAGTGGAGGAGAAGACCATCTTCTACCTTTGCTTCTCCTTAGTAAGAGGGGGCCTGCTTCCTATCAATTCTGAAAATCCTCTAAAATAGGACAAGGACAACCTCTTATGCTAGTTAGCCAGTGGGGGAGTAGAAAGATACTCTTTGATCCACAAACCATGTTCAGATCTCCCCTTTGCCCCTGCAACATCCTTGTATGTTAGACGGGGCTGTTACTATTTCCCCCGACAGGAGAGGAAACTGAGTCTCAATAAATATATCTGCCGTGCCCAAGTTCACATAGCTAGTGAGTGGTAGAACTGGAACTGAACCATTTCTTTGAGGCAGGAAGTTCTCTCCCCATAGCCTCAGGCTGCCTCCTATCAGCGAGCTTCTGATCATTGATGGAGCCGGTTTGACTGGGAAAGCAAATGGCTTCTCAGGAAATGGTGCAGAGATGGGAGGCTGGGGCAAATCCTATCCAGGACAGTGCTGGGAATCTCAAACCTCTGGAGTCCAGTTGCACTGAGGCTGGGGTTGGTTATTTTGGTCTGCGTTGGCTAATCTACAAATCTCAACTCATCCATGGCCACCATCCACATCCCTACCCATCACTCCAGCAAATTCCAGAAAAACATCTATTTCTGCTTTATTGACTATGCCAAAGCCTTTGACTGTGTGGATCACAACAAACTGTGGAAAAAAAGAGATGGGAATACCAGACCACCTGACCTGCCTCCTGAGAAATCTGTATGCAGGTCAAGAAGCAACAGTTAGAACCAAACATGGAACAACGGACTGGTTCTAAATTGGGAAAGGAGTACATCAAGGCTGTATATTGTCACCTTGCTTATTTAACTTATATGCAGAGTACATCATGTGAAATGCCAGGCTCGATGAAGCACAAGCTGGAATCAAGATTGCCGGGAGAAATATCAATAACCTCAGATACACAGATGACATCACCCTTACGGCAGAAACTGAAGAGGAACTGAAGGGCCTCTTGATGAAAGTGAAAGAGGAGAGTGAAAAGGTTGACTTAAAACTCAACATTCAAAAAAACCAAGATCATGGCATCTGGTCCCATCACTTCACGGCAAATAGATGGGGAAACAATGGAAACAATGGCAGACTTTATTTTCTTCACTCCAAAATCACTGCAGATGGTGACTGCAGCCATGAAATTAAAAGATGCTTGCTCCTTGGAAGAAAGCTATGACAAACCTAGACAGTGTATTAAAAAGCAGAGACATTGCTTTGCAGACAAAGGCCCATCTAGTCAAAGCTATGGTTTTCTAGTAGTCACGTATGGATGTGAGAGTTGGACCATAAAGGAAGCTGAGCGCCAAAGAACTGATGCTTATGAACTGTGATATTGGAGAAGACTATTGAAAGTCCCTTGGACTGCAAGGAGATCCAACCAGTCCATCCTAAAGGAAATCAGTTCTGAATATTCACTGGAAGGACGGATGCTGAAGCTGAAACTCCAATACTTTGGCCACCTGATGTGAAAAACTGACTCACTGGAAAAGACCCTGATGCTGGGAAAGATTTAAGGCAGGAGGAGAAGGGCATGACAGAGGATGAGATGTTGGATGGCATCACTGGCTCGATGGACACAAGTCTGAGCAAGCCCCAGGAGTCGGTGGTAGACAGAAAAGCCTGGCACGCTGCAGTTCACTGGGTCGCAAAGAGTGGGACATGACTGAGCAACTGAACTTAACTGAACCCATCACTCAGCAGTCATGTCAAGACTGCAAGGGATGATACTCCAGAGACTTGAACGAGGGCTCCCTTGGAGCATCAGAATCAAAGACTCTTTTTATAACTTGACTCCCTACCCAATGCAGAAGTCCTTTTGTACCAGAAACCCATGACTGGACACCTCTGGGGGCAGGGAGCCCACCACCTCTGCCAGCTGCTCGATCTAATGTCAGGCTAGACTGGCACTTAGAACCTTTGGCTCCAGTTGAGTCCAAAGTTCCCTCTGTGTACTGCCCACTCCCTCGTATGGTTCCTACTTTCTGCAACAGCATAGGATGAGTGTCTCCATGACACCCCTTCAGGGACAGTAAGGGGGGGGATGAAGAAGGAACAATATGGGAAAGGAGAGATACAGGGGTAAAGACAAGGCAGAGAAAAAAAAAGGGATGATTTTTTCCCCACGCTAAATATCCCAAGTCCTGCAACCGTGATCACCATTAACCGAAAGCTGCTTCTCTTACCAGAATCAACCTTTCATGGGCAAGAAGAGGCCCTGATGTGGGCTTGCCTATGGCAAATGCACACAGCATAAAGATGTTTAACAAATAAAGATATGGTTTTCCCAGTAGCCATGTACAGATGTGAGAGCTGGACCATAAAGAAGGCTGAAAGCTGAAGAATTGATGCTTTCAAAATGTGGTGTTGGAAGAAGACTCTTGAGAATCCCTTGGACAGCAAGGAGATGGAGCCAGTCAGTCCTGAAGGAAATCAGTCCTGAACATTCATTGGAAGAACTGATGCTGAAGCTCCAATACTTGGGCCACCTGATGCGAAGCGCTGACTCATTAGAGAAGAATCTGATGCTGGGAAAGACTGAGCACAAGAG
Source organism: Antilocapra americana (assembly GCA_007570785.1). Classification (NCBI taxonomy): domain Eukaryota; kingdom Metazoa; phylum Chordata; class Mammalia; order Artiodactyla; family Antilocapridae; genus Antilocapra; species Antilocapra americana. The sequence continues at coordinate 35,882,926 of ML664177.1, forward strand.
AAGTGGGAAACAGAGGATGAAATGGTTACATGGCATTACCAACTCAACGGACATGAGTTTGAGAAAATTCTGGGAGACAGTGAAGGACAGGGGAGCCTGGAATGTTGCAGTCCATGGGGTCACAAAGAGTCAGGGGTAACACACTACATTAAATATGTAAGGTCTTATCTACATGGGTTTGATTATAGAAACTAATAAAATATTCTCTAAATTAAAAAGAAACTGCTTTCTACTGATTTCTCATTTTGTCAATTATATTTTGAACTTATATCTCAATTATATCGTTATGAAGATTTATTTGAATGAGTGGAGGCTGGATATTTTATATGACAGTTTGTTAATTCATAGTTACGTTAGCTCTTCATATTATATATAAGCAGTTTTGTTTTATAACTTTAGATTCTTTGGATCATTGATTGATAACTTTTAGCTATTTTGACGCATGGCACATAAACATTAACCAGCACTTTTGCCCTGGCCCCACCAACGTTAGAGACTGACGTGGCCGCCAGGAGAAGGTCAGCCATGTGCTTGTCAGAATGGGAGAGGGTGACAGACTTCGGAAGCCAGTTTCCCAGGTTCAAATCCCAGTTCTGCCACTCAAGTGGTGGGAAACGTGAATCAGATCCTTTCACTTCTCCTCATTTTAGTTTCCTCAGTTACACAATTAGGAATAAGAATAGTACCTACCAAATAAGATTGTTGGTGAGGATTCAATGGGGCTCAGACCCTGCAAAGAACCAGCTTATTATAGTTCTGGTCACAGATGCAAAACATTTAGTTGATGCTTTGGGTGATGACGTTAACATACATGGTCCAGATGTAAAAAGGATAAAGAAGCAAGCTCGAGACATGTACATTATTCCAACTTTAGTATATAAAGGGGAGATATTTATACAAAAAACATATTTATAGTCTCTTATATAAGCCTTATATAAGTCCAGAGAATATTTAAGAAACTAATGACAATACTTACAGAGGGGATAGAGGGGGGAAGAGGGGAGAGTGGGAGATTTTTCACTGTTTACTTGTTTGTGTGGGGTTTTTTTAATTTTATTTTCGGCCGTACCTCACAGCATGTGGGATCTTATTTCCCCAACCTGAGCCCCTTGCATTGGAAGCACAGCTCAACCACTGACCATCAGGGAAGTCTCTTGTGTGTTTTATTTTTATATTTGAACCCTGTGAGTGTAACTCTTACTTCTATTCATTTAATATTAAAACTGTGTTGTTCAGAACTGAATGCAACGTTGTGACAGATCAAGGCAGAGCCTTCTCTGCCTTCCTTTGCCCTGGAAGCACCCTGGAGACTGCATTGGCTTCGTTTTGCCTCTGAATCACACACTTCATTTCACTTGGGTTTATAGTCAACAAACTCAGGTCCTTGGTCTGGCCCCTGACTTCAGCCCCTAGCCTCCGCCCCTACCAGGAAGCCCAGCACGGGCCTCACAGTCCTGCCTGGCCTTGACACACCTCCCACACCCAAAGGTTCACCTGTCTGAACCTCAGGATACCACCTGCAGGCCCCTGATTCCAGCTCTGCTGCCCTCCCTTTCCCCTTCTCTACCTGAGTCCCTGGCTCAGGCCAGGTACTGTCAGCCACTGGGCACCTCTGAGTTTTGGCCTTGGGTGAACATTCTGTGCTCTAAACCTACCCCAGGCCCACCCTGGCCCCCTTGGACCACTTGGGGACACATATTGGGGGAAAAACTTTTTTTTTTTCAGTACAGTTCCTTTTAGAAACGTGCATTTTAAAATTTGGGAAAAATAGCTGTTTGAGATACATCTTTTTTTTTTAACTGCTGTATTTAAAATGGATAACCAACAAGGACCTACTGTACAGCAGAGGGAACTCTGCTCAGTGTTATGTAGCAGCCTGGAGGAGAGGGGAGTTTGGGGGAGAATGGGTACATGTATATGTATGGCTGAGTCTCCATGCCATTCATCTGAAACTATCACAACATCATTAATCAGCTATACCCCAAAACAAAACAAAAGTTTAAAAAAAGAGACACACTTTTAACTCTTTTCACAGCTTATGACAGAAATAACCAGTAGAGGAAACCTTTGCATGCACATTGGAAGCTAGGATGCATCCTTCACACACCAGAAATGATGAAGACTTTATGCTAAATGCAGAGCATGAAGGAAGAAGCCAGGGAAGGACTTTTGGAACCAGATCCTGAGCTACCTTGCCTGGGAGAGGCCTGGTGTCAGAAAATCACAGAGTTCTCCAAAAGGGGGAAGACTCATAAGATTGAATCCTTGGGAAGGAGGGTGTAAAACCACAGGACTGAGCCAAGAAATGGGTCCCTGCTCCCCCTCCCCTCCACCTTCTCGCCCCGGCCCCCAGCAACAGGAGACAGAACAATGCGAACCTCAGAGAACCATCTTCAAGCATCATTACGAGCCAGCGGTCCTACCAGCGCCCATAAATATTTTTCTATTGACTTTTTAGTCTTTAACAGTATCCTATGAACAATTTCAATAAACAGTGCGAGGCAAAGGAAGAGAAGCTTCAGAGAGCAGAATAAATCTTCAACATGTTAACAAACTCCTAGCCAACTCTGCTGTGGACTGAGAAGGAACCCAGGGACACTGAGAGAGGCTTGGGCACAGATCAGGCACGGATGTGGCCTCCTGGGCTCCGCCAGCATCTCCTGCGGCACGGCCAAGTGGAGACGGAAGGAAGGTTCCAGAATGAGGAGAAAGAGGCCAGCTGGAAATGAGGATGAGTGGAGAGAGGAGGTCCAGCAGAGTTGTGAGGCACCCCAGAGCCCCTCCCTGATCCTCCTCACTGTGATGCTGGCTTCAGAGCTCAGGCTGTGGAACCCAACGGCCTAGGTTCAAGTCCTGGTCCCACCACTTACTAGCTGTGCCCCCTCTGGCCTCAATTTCTTCATCTGTAACTCGAGGGTAAAAATAGTACCTGCCACCCGAGACCGGTGTCAGCTTTAAGTAAGACAGTTCACAGCAAAGTCACTCGTCACAGGAGACAACATGCTTGATAAATCGCACCTGACGTGATATAACAGACAGGGAGGTGGGGGGCTCTGAAACGGCCCAGGATGTCCCCCCACAAGCCAGTGTCTCTCTGATTCAAAATGTCTTTCATTTACTTTTTCCTCAGTTTCCCCAGGGATGAGCAAGTTCTGGGAAATGGTGCCGCCAAACATTAATTTGTTTACAGCTCTAACTATGGGCCATGGCTGATGAATACCTGGATCAGCCGGGTTAACCCTGCTCCCAGGAGGCAGGCGCATTCAGGAAACCAGACCATGGCTGGGTTGACAACTGGGGAATGGGAGCAGGGGAAGGCTCTCGAGGGTCCAGATGGAAGGAGCACAGCTCTGGGGCAGAACCTGGTTCCCAACTGCCCCTTGTGTGGACACGGGCACGTCATTTAACCTCTTAGGGGGCCTTGACCTTTCTCTTTTATACGATGGACGTGATGGCACTGTTGCCAAGATTTCTGCCCAAAGCAAATTCGATAGCAAAGGTGAAGAGCCTGGTACGAGCAGGTCCATCCCTCGCCTTGAGGAACTGAGGGAATAGTGTCCCCCACTGAATTCTGAAGACCCAAGGTGGTCTCCGGCTCACAGGACTCTCCAGCAAGTCACTTTTCTGTCAGGATCCAATCGGGTCGTGTGCTTTAAGGCAGCAGTCCCAAACCTGTTTGGCACCGCCGACCAGTTCCATGGATGACAGTTTTTCCACAGCCCAAGGTTGCAGGGGATGGTTTCAGGATGATTCAAGCATATGACATTTATTATGCATTTCGTTTCTATTATTATTACATCAGTTCAACCTCAGCTCACCAGTCATTAGACCCCAGAGATTGGGGATGCCTGCTTAAAAGTGTTTTTGTGCACACCATGTTGCTTCAGTCACATCTCTTTGCGACCGCATGGACTGTTGCCCAGAAATTAAGGCTCCTCTGTCCATGGGGATTCTCCAGGCAAGAATACTGGAGTGGGTTGCTGTGCCCTCCTCCAGGGAATCTTCCCGACCCAGGGATCAAACCTGTGTCTCTTATGTCTCCTGCATTGGCAAGCAGGCTCTTTACCACTAGCACCATCTGAGAAGTCCAAAGTGCTTTAAGAATGACAATAATTTGCTTATCTTCTAATATGTGCTTTTATGTGTGGGGCCTCACTGACACCTCTGAGGCTCAGAGAGGTAAAGTGATTGTTCTAAGGTCACACAGCAAGAAAATGGCAAAGCAGATCAGATGCTAGTTTTGCAGCTCTGAGTCCCCAGCATTTTCTCTCTGTGTCCAGCCTGATGGGCAGGCCCACCCCACACCATCCCCAGGCCCTGCAGGGCTTGGACAGGGCAGCCTGGGCCTCCTTCCCAGTTCCTCTCCTGCTGGTGAGACAACCCAGGGACTATCTGCTGCCACCACCCCAGTGTCCGCCGTGGGGCTGGGTTCAGGCCTCAATCCATCAAACTCTGCAAGTGTCAAATGGGTTAATATCTAGAAGCACCAGGCATAGCACTTTGCCCCTGCCAGTCCCCAGGGGCAGTGAGCTGGCTATTGTCAGACTCGGAGCTCTTGTGGGTAAGGACTGTATTTTCTCTGTGTAAACTCTGTTGACTGCAGACTGAGAAAAGCACAGACAGGACTCCACGGAAGAGCAGGCCCTGGGATTGTGGCCGAGAAAGAAGATGACTGCGTGAAGAGACGGGGCAGAAATGGCCAGCGAAGTCGGAAGAGAACCAAGGGAGCATTGTAGGCCAGAAATTCAGGGAGAAGAGTTTTTCAGGAAGGAGTAGGCCACAGTGCCAAATGCTGCAGGGAGGCCTAGAGGGTTGGAATGAGGCAGTCTTTGGATTTTGCAATCGGGAAGCAAAGGAAGCCATGGCGAGCGCAGTGTCCACGGGGGACCAGATGACAGAGGTCTGAGTGGCTGAGGGAGAAGAGACAGGGACCAAGGAGCTCGCCCCAGCACGGCAGGAACAGCGCTTATTCACCCACTGTTAAGCTTATTTCTGTTCCTTATTTCAATAATTCTTCTCAACAATCCTGTAAGATGTGCTATTATCCTTATCTTATAAAATCAGAGAAGTTAAATGGTTTCCCCAAAGTCACACAGCAATGAAGATGGAGATCCAAGAGTCAAGTATAGTTCTCTTCAATCTCGTAAGCAGAGTTAGAATTGACATGTGAGAGAGGATAAGGATACAGGAGAGGAGGCAGAAGCAATGGGAACCCAGGATCCAGGCCATGGGGCCAAGGAGCTCCCTTTCTGGTTTCTGCCCCTATGAGGCACTTAGTCTGAGCCAAGACTTATTTGGAGGGCTCACAGTTTTACAGACTGATGGAACTTCTCTGCACCCCAGTTCTACAGTAAGCTCTTTGGGCAGTTGCACCAACGAAGAAGCTTCTGGAGTAGAGTGGAGCCCAGAATCCATTAACGATTAAAATGAACACACACACACACACCTCTTTACATGAGTGTGGCATTCAAACTTGCATTAGCTCAAATGGTCCTGCAAGCAGCCCCAGGTAGACACACATGGAATCATCTTCACTTGGCAGAGATGGAAACTGAAGCTCGGGGATTTTCATCAGGCGCTGAGGAATCAGAGTGTGAAACGGCTCTGCTAAGAGCAGGTTTTAATCTCATCCTGGCTGATCAACTCTGCCAAGAGCGCAAGGAGAATGAGATCAGAGGGAAAAGTCCAGGATGAGTCATTTGCTCTATATTCATGTATTGACCACCTACTACGAGCAGACCCTGTTCCAGGAGGAGATTTAGAGACAAAAGGACAACCACCCCCGCCTCCAAGCTGAGGGGACAGATAAGGACATAAACGGTGATTTCTTCTCCTGCACGTGCTGGGGGAGCCCGGGGCCCTTGGAGCAAGGGCATGGGAGGAGAGGCAGCTATTGTGGCGGGAGGAAGATTGTGACCTCTCTGGGATGGGGTAGCTGTCCTTCACCCCTGAATGTGCAGCTTCCTCACCCTGGTGCTCCCAGACAGGCCATCCATACACACGCACAGCACTTTTGGGCATCCTGACATCCCAGGCAGCCTGGTCAGCAGACCCTGGGCTGTCCCCATTTCTCCCTGGCAACCTCAGTGACAAACCCTGGCCAAATACTTAAGCTTCGGGGAAGAACCTGGACCCAGCACAAGTCAGGTTCAAGACAGTCCCGTCCCTGCCACCAATTGTGACCTAGGGCCACTCAACGCACAGCGTAAACCTGGATTTTTCCCCTCTCCAACACCATTGGGCCGACTCCAGGGAGCTGCTGGGAGAATGAAAGGGGATCGTGTTCACGGAAGTGCTTTTTAAGCTGAAAATCTCTTTACAGAGAGCGGGGGCTTTTCTAAGGCTTCTCCTGAATTCCTCCAATTGAGGTTCAAGATCGGCAGTGCCTCTCTTCCAAAAGCAGCGGACGAGTTAAGTCTTAAGCTCTCCAGCCCAGGGGGAGCAGAGGCAGAGTAAAGGGCAAGTCCGGAGGCCTCTTTTGGAAATGACAGGATCCATTTAGCAATCAATTAGCGCGGTCCCCAGGCTCCGGGCCTGCACGCTCGCTCGGCAGAAAGAATGCACTGCACCATACTGATTAAAAACAGATGCGCTGGCAAACAGACCTGGCCGAGCGGGGCCGGAATTCCTGGGCACCCAGCTCCTGGCTGGGAAACGGGGTCCATTATTACATTCTGGGCACCGACGTGGGGAGAGAGGCCAAGGAAACCAAGCTCAGAGAGGAGCCTGCCCGGAGAATGTGTACCTTTTGAGGGGATTTGGAGGTGGAAGAGGGAAGAATGTTGACTCTGTCAGAAATAATGTGGGATAAAATTAGTTCAGCCAAATACAGAACATGACATTTGACCCACTGAGGCTGATGCCAAACATGATATGGCTGACACGGGAGGAAGTGAGTGACCTGGGTGCTGAGCAAGTTGCAGGAGGCCCGAAAAATAACCTGCTGCCATCCAGCTCAGTGACTGAGTGCTCACTGTATAGAAGGGCCTGCACCAAGCCTTTTATACCCTCTCTCATTCACCTATCACAGTGACTCTGACTTTACGTCCATTTTGCAGGTGAGAAAACTGAGGTATGAAGAGGTTTGGTAACCTAATCCAAGATCACACAGATAATTAGCAGATCCAGGACTTGAACTCACTTGGGAGGTCCCCTCTCCTAACCACGATGGTAATTATTTCTCTCCTTCCAACTTTTCCTTCTCCTTTAACAGATGGAAGGGGACTCTGAGCACCTCTTCTCCAGTTTCCCGGCACTGTAGGAAAGCTCACCGCAGTGTCCCTGACCATGGGCAGCAGCCTCCATCAACCCTCCCAGTGAGGCTGGGCTCACCATCTCCCAAGGCTCAGCTTAGACAATTCCCAAAGCCAGCCACTCTTCCTTCTGTTAAGCCTAAAGCTGGGTGGGTCCCTGTAAGCCTAGGGTTTCCCCCAGTCACACTGCTTCTGCCCCCTTCATCCCCTCCAACAGTGTCTAATTCCTTTTCCCTGGGACTATCTCAGGGCACAACCATGACCTCGTCCTTATTTTTCTAGGCAACACAGCCTCTGTTTGACAGCTGCTCCCTGCAGTCAGCTGCGCAACTCCCCCACTACCACCAACACCCTTCCTGGACACCCGCCAGCACCGACGTCCCTGGTGGGTCCAGATGTGGACATGGCGTCAACCAGCTCTCCCATCTCCCTCCAGTACAACGTGGAACACTCTTTAAAATACTATTTTAATATGTTTCGTTTACCATTATAAGAGCGTAACAGTTTCACAGTAGGACATACACACATGCCACAAGCAGAGCAAACCAGCCTCCCCAGAGAGAAATCACCCGTTATTGTACCTCCAGTCTTTTTTGCGTCATTCATATCTGGCTTTGTTTATTCTGAATCTGTAAATCTGTGACCTGTGTGTTTTCACTTACCATTATAGCACCATCACTTGGCTGTGTTTTTAGGAAGTCTCTGAAAATGCTGTTCGCAATGGTCAAGTCAAAGTCAATGACATGGGCAGACCTACTCTGGGGCAGCGCTGTGAAGCCCCATCTCCAATTCTTCCTGACTACAGAACCTCGGTTTTGTTCAAGGTCTCCACAAGATGTCACCTACATACTAGGGGATAGGGCCCTTGAGTTTAAACTCGTGGCACTAATGTTAAGCCCCTTGCCCCTATGTTTGCATGATCAAGCAACTTTGTTATCAGGCCCAAGCCAAGGGCAGAGATGGAAACTGAAGCTCAGGGATTTTTGTCAGGCATCCCTAATACACAGACCAGCATTCTAGCACCTAAACCCTTTTTAGTACCTTGCTTGATTTTGTATCCTCAAGATGTCATAAATGGAGAGGTCTTTAAAAACCGTCCTCTCAATTTTTCAGATCATAAAACTGAGTGCAGAGAGGACAAGTGAGTTGTCCCAGGTCACACAGCGGTGATGCTGGTCCAAGAACTGAGGGCTTTGGACTTTCAGCTTGGGGGTCTCTCCACAACCATCCTCACGCTGCCTAGGGTAACTGCCGCACTCATCCAGCCAGGGAGGGCTCATGTTAGGGCAAAGTTTGGTTTTCTTTGACACTAAGAAGAATAAATCAAGAGAATCATTTTTAGCTAAGGCAACTGGCCTGTTACCAAGACTTCAAATTTCACCAAAAAAAAAAAAAAAAAAAAAGCAGTGGAGGGAGGGGAGGTTGGGGAGAGGAGAATGGAAATCAACAACGGCACAAGGGCCAGAGATGAAGCAATGGAAGCAGACAGGGGCCAGAGGGGGCTGGCCACCCTCTCCAGCTTCCCCACTTCCTCTCTCACAGTCTCAGCCACTATTATCCAGAAGTCCTCCCGGATCATCAGACTTGTGCCTCTTAAACAGATTGATGTCTTGAACCCTGGAGAAGGGAATGGGAGGGCCATATTCTCCAATAAAATAAGATCCAAAGGGCAGGACCAGAGGACTTCTTCGGTCTTCTGGTAACTACAGGAATGGATAATTTAAGGAAAATACAGGTATGTGAATGAATGAATGATATCAGCTAGAAATCACCTCAACCAGCACTGAACTGCTAGAGACTCAAGCCATTTCATGTCTCTGGTCTGAGTCCTCATTTGTAAAACGTACCCTCCCAATTCATTCCACAGACGTTTCCTGAGTGCCTTTTGTGTGCCAGGCTCTGTGCTGGACACTGAGGGAAGGGCAAAGGCTTAAGGATCCCGGTTACCAGGGGACACAAATAAAGAACAAAAGAATACTTATTTACTATCTTTTCTCCAGGCATTACGATAGGCAAAAGGGCCACAACAATTAAAACAAATTAGTAAGCCTTATAATTTTGGAAATATAGTATGCTAAATAACCTGAAGATCCTCCCACTAATAAACACTTAGAAACTGTGAATGAAGTAGAATAGGCATCCTTTGAAAAACAGAGCCAAGTTCTCAAGAAAGAAAATCCTCAGGAGCCCGAAATTGAAAGAGGACTAAATATCCAACGACGAATGTTTTGAGTTAATGCTGTAGCTGTGTGGGAGGAACCCTACCCCAGTAGTCTAGAAACTCTCAGACTGGTAAGGTAATGTGGTAACATTAGTCTCAGGACAGTGATACCCCTTGGATTCCTGACAGTAACAAACACGAAACCGCTCAGGAGCGCACACCCTCAACCAAGGCTGCACATGATTCTCACAGATAGAATGTTGCAGGAGATGAGCTCATAATCCAAAATTACAAGATGAGTGAGCAAGAGTCAGACAAAATAAGCAATAGGACTTGATCCCCACTCTGCCCATGCCACCACCAAGACTTTAACCATTAGAACAAACAACACACGGTCCACAAACTAAGCATATCTTGAATAATTAACAACGTAAAAGAAGGAATTTTAGAAAGGAAAGAGAAATGTATTTGTGGAAGGAATTGGGAGGATAAGTTTTACAGATGAGGACTCAGACCAGAGACATAAAATCATTTAAGTCTCTGGTAGTTTAGTGCTGGTTAAGGTGATTTCTAACTGATATCATTTGTTTACATGTCTGTGTTTTCCATAAATTATATACTCCTGTAGTTATAAGAAGACAGAAAAAGAAGTCCTCTGGTCCTGCCCTTTGGATCTTACAGACATATTTGGATCAAACAAACATATTTCAAAAATACCTAACTTGAACTGCTAGAGAAATACAAAAAGTCACTGAAATTCAAAACCCAGTGGATGAGTTAAACAGAAAATTAATGCAGCTGAAGAGACGACTGGTGGTGCACTAGAAGGTACTTCTGTTAATAATTTACCTTACTGTTTCTTATGCAACAGAATATTTTTGAACAGAATTATGTTGTTATAGGTTGCAGTGTCATTTTAAGACTCTTAGTTCAAAGGATAAACAAAGAGAAATTGATTGCTTTAAATACAAATGTGGTGAGCTTTTTAACATTAACTGTCAAACACATCCCTATCATAACTTTTGATCAGACTAGCTTCTGGTACCAGGCATTTCGAACCTTATTTCTCCTTCAGTATTCACACACTTCTAACCAGTTCAGTTCAGTCGCTCAGTTGTATCCAACTCTTTGCAACCCCATGAACCACAGCACACCAGGCCTCCCTGTCCATCACCAACCCCTGGAGTTCCCAGAGTTCACGCTTCTAATACTGAACATCATAAGACTGGTCATAGTACGATGTCTGGCCCCTGCACCTTATGCCACAATTCCAGGTGAACCGACACAGCAAACAGTAGTATTTATTATCCCTGGAAGCCATTCCTAAGCCAAGATGGCTAGTGATCCCTTACTTATACATGGAAATGGCTGCAAACCTATAGATATATACAACTGAGGCAGAATAGTCTGTCCCACCATCCTCACTTCTCGTAAGTCAGAGATTTACTCTTCCCAATATGGCCCCAGGTTAGAGTTTGCCAATGAGAAAAATTTGAACAAGATTGGAAGGTGGAAGAGATATAAGGTGAAATAACTGAAATATTAGCCATTTTTTCAGAAGTTTGTGGTGATCGGAGATGGCGTCAAAATGTCTCAGCAAGCTACCGCCCTGAGGTTGTGTAACAGTAGTTGTTCACAGCCCTTCCACAAACTCGTATTTCACAGTCATAGTGGCAAGGCGTGGTAGTTTCTCAGACTGTTCTACAGTCAGGGGCTTCTCCCAGTCTATCCTGCCTCCCCTTGCCCACACTGGGCCAAGTGGTATAGATACTATGTTTATTCATAGAAGTTGACAGTTTGGCTGGATGGACAGGGACTTTGAAATAATAAGATTGTATAGTTGGTAACAAAGATTTAGGGGTGTGAGAAGATCTCTCCAAATGAGCATATTTGCATGGGGTGGCTCAGCAGAAGAGGGCTCCAATGTCAATGAGGAGGAAAGCCCACTCTATAGGCATCATTTGGCCTTTCCCCCAGCACTCATGGAAAAACAGCCATGGAGGGAGTGATGGAGGTGAGGCACAGGCTCAGCAATAGAGACTCCCACTCACCATGGCTGCCCTGCCTACAGCCCCTGAGAGTCCAACTTGCTGACCACAAAGATAAACACTGAGCCCTGAATACAACACCACTTTCCACAGGGACCAGCTAAGCCATTTGACAGAGCACTGACGGCATTGAACCAAGTCCATCATGGAGAGTTTCATGGAAACTAACAAGCTGATTCCAAAATCTGTATGGAAGACTACAGGACCATGAAACCTAAGCTACTCTTGAGGAAGAACAAGAAGGAAGGATGTGTCCTACCAGATATCAAGATAAAGCTAACCAAAATAGTGTGGTGTCGGTGCAGGAACAGACAAGTAGTCTGAAGAAACAGAAGAGAGAGCCCAGAAACACACACAGACATATATGGAAACTGAATTTATAGATGTTAAAGATTTACAAGGAAAAGGGTGGACCATAATAAGTTATACTGACACAACTGGTTATCCATACAGAAAAAGGTTAATTCCTTCTACAGGTCCTACATAAAATCCAATTCAGGGTATATTAAACACAAATATGAATGATAAAACTATAACAAAAATTAGAGCACAATATAGAATAATAACTTTAGGCCCTCAGGATAGAGAAGTTTTTAAATAAAGTATTAAAAAAAAAGCACTTATCTTTAAAAACAGCAACAAAATAGATAAATTAAGAATTTCTGGGGATTTCCCTGGCGGTCCATTGGCTAAGACTGCGCACTCCCAATGCAGGGAACCCAGGTTTGATCCCTGGTCTGGGAACTAGATCCCGCATGTTGCGACTAAAGACCCTGCATGCAGCAAAGAAGATGGAAGATCCTGAGTATCATAACTAAGACCTGGAGCACCAAATAAATAAATATTAAAAAAAAATTCTGGTTTTCCAGAGACTTCATATAGAATGAGAAAAAACAAGCCACCAACTTGGAGATGAAAATTGCAACCATATGACAAAGGATTAATTTCTAGAATGTGTAAAGAATGCTTATAAATCAATAAGAATAAGGAAAATAATCCCAAAGAAAATAGATGAAAGGCAAAAACAGGAATTCCACTGAAAAGACAAACGTCAAATAAATATGAGAACATGCTCAACAAAATTAGAGTAAAGGAACTGCAGATTACAATCACAATGCCTAAATTAAAAGTTTAAACACACACAGAGAGTGGGGCAGGATGCCCTTGAGCAGAGGCACAAAAGGATCATATAATGTATTAGGTAATGTTCTGTCAACCTGAATGCTGAGTGCATCATTCTTTGGAATATGTTTTATATACATGTTTATGTATGATACACAATAAAAGCAAACACACAGAGGGTTAAAGCAAGTGTCACAGAACTGAGGCTGCAAAAAAATGGTCCATTATATGTAATATTGTAATAGAGGAGAACAAATCTGACTCCATATTGGATCTGTTTCTTTTACTTTAGTCTTTGTAGCCTACTGCTTTTGCTGCAAGTTAAGAATGTTGCCTATAGCCTGAAATATACAGGACTGCCCATTCTCAAGGCTCTGACCTTTAAAGGTATAACACTTTTTCATTCAAACAGAGATAGAACATTGCAGAACAGGTAATACAATTTGTCTTGTTGAAGGTTTACAGGAACATTGTACCCAGACATACACGGACAGCTGCAAGAACAAAGGATTCCGATATCAAGAAGTTTGAAGCAATCACCCCTCATCTTTTAGTATAGAAGGCTGAATTCTAACCCAAAGAAGATGGTTCTTTGGGACATTAATTCACCATCTTCTCAGTATGGTGGCTTTCCACATAAAGTCTCTATTCCTTGCCCCAACAACTCATCTCTCAGTTTATTGACCTGTTATGTGGCGAGCAATATGAGCTTGGTCTTAGTAACAACATCTAGTGTGTTATAATAGCAGCCAGGATAGCTTTAAAGGGTACTGGCAGGTCAGACAACTGGAGAAGAAAAGGACATATTAAGCTGATGATGTATTTATTTTTTTCTTATGATACAATTTAAAATAAAATGTTTTTAATGCAGGCCTTTTAAAAAGAGAAAATGCCCACTCCAGTACTCTTGCCTAGAAAATTCCTCGGATGGAGGAGCCTGCAGTCCATACAGTCCATGGGGTCGCAAAGAGTCGGACACAACTGAGCGACTTCACTTTGGTGGCATTAGAGGAGAGAACCCTGAGTTTTTGCTGTGGGCAAAAAAGCTTTTTGCCCTGAAAAAAAGCAGAGACATTAATGTGCCTGTCTTTTCTCTGCCCTGAGGGAGGCATTACACAGACTACACCACATGGGCAGTGTGACTCCCTTTGTTCTAAAGCAAGACCCTGTCTCTGTCTTGGCAGGCGTCAGCCAGGGAGTACCAGCCTGGCCACGGTGGACTTGAGTTGTGCGCCCCGTCCTGTGTGCCGTCAGACGCAGCGCCCAGGGCCCCTGCCCACTGGATGCCAGCAGCACCTCCTCTCCCTGCTGTGACACCAGCTGTGTCTCTCAGCGCTGTCAGACACCTAGTAGGCAGAACCGGCCCTGATTGAGAACCATGATGATAAGCTGACTCACCCTTTGCTCCAGAGGAAGTGCTGTCTCTACCAGCATCATCACCGGACCGTCCAGAACAAAGGGCGTTCAGCACCTGGTTAAGCAGCTGTGCAGACGCGCGTCTGAGCCGCGGAGAACTGGATGGATCCCAGTATTGGTTTTAACTTGATTGCACTGTGGTTAAAGGAATGTCCTGTGTGCCCTTGAGTGTTTTGTTTGGAGCTTTTCATGGCCTGTCGGTGGTTAATTTGGTGTGTTTTCTCTAATAGTTAGGTACAAAGTTAGGGGTGTATTGATTAGGTAAAGAGGGTGACTTTAAAAAAAAAAGAGAGAGAAAATGGTTAAGTACTCACTAGAACTGATGGATTTTCAGACACAGGAAGCACAGGGCAAGTCCTTAGAGGGTAAGCGAAAATGAAATTATACTTATGTACATTACAGTTAGGGTGATCACATAATTTATCACTCTACAGAGAGGATCTTTCAGAATGAGAGAGGTGCTGTTAACTGTTATGCAAGGGCAACAGGTGTCATCAGGATTGCCCAGGTCAAACCAGATCCTGGTGAAGCCACCATCACAGAGAATATACACATTGCTTAAAAAGGAAACAATGTAGAATGCAATAGACTTTTCAACAGAAACCAGGAGACAATGAAAAAATACCTACAAATTGCTCAGAGAAAATAAAGTTCAACCAAGAATTCTATATCCAGCTAGATGTAAGAAAACAAACAAACGATGTTTGCTCAAACTAAGAAGAGAGTTTACCACTACATACTCATGCTGGGGAAAAAAACTAAAGGATACATTCAGGGAGAAGAAAATTAAATATAGAAAAGAAAGGAGAAGCAATGAGCAATAAACAATGATGAGTTACAGATGAATCTAAATATACCATGACAGCTAATGTTGGGAAATGTAAAACACACACTTCTTAACAACAAATAAATCAAAGAAGAAGTCAACATAGAAAAAGAAAATATTTAGAACTGAATAATAAACTTCTACACATCAAGGTTTGGGATGCAGCTACAAACAGCGCTTAGAAGTCACAGCCATAAAAACATGTAGTAGGAGACAATGGAAAATTAATGGATTAAGTAACAAATTCAAGATGTTATATGTACAACAGAGTAAATCCAAAGAAAATAGAAAATCATAAAGAAAAGGCCAGGTATTAACAAAATGCAAAACAAAGAAATAACAGAAGAGGTAATCAAGTTTGGGTCTTTGAAAATATAAATAAAATACACAAACATCTGAACTGATGGATCAAAATATGAAAAGGCACAAATA
This sequence comes from Antilocapra americana, assembly GCA_007570785.1. Classification (NCBI taxonomy): domain Eukaryota; kingdom Metazoa; phylum Chordata; class Mammalia; order Artiodactyla; family Antilocapridae; genus Antilocapra; species Antilocapra americana. Next base: position 35,898,184 of record ML664177.1, read on the forward strand.
AATAACATCAGGAGTGAAAGAGGGATGAAAGAGAATTTAAAAACAAGAGAATACCATGAAAGACATTATGCCAGATTTCCCCAGAAAAAAATAAAAACTTACCAAAGCTATTGAATAAGAAATAGAAAATCTGAACATACAAATAATCATTAAATAAACTGAGTCCATGTTTTAAAAACCTACACATATACACAAACACACAAAGCCTGGCCCAAGTGACTTTACAAGTTAGTTCTATCAAACATTTGCAGAACAGGTAATTCAACCTCATGCCAATTATTCCAAAGACTAGGAAAAGAAAGAAACTTCCCCCAACTATTTTGTAAGGTAAATATAACCTTAATACCAAAAGCAACAGCAAGGAAAATATAAGAAGGGAAAATTACAGCACAATCTCACTTTTCAACATAAATGCAAAAATCTTAACATGTTTGCCATTCAATATAATGCACAGTACAATTGTACATTGTACAATACTATGTACAATAATAGCCACCATCAACATAAACCAACGAGGTTGGGTCTAGGAATAAAAGGATGATTTAATATTAGAAAATCTGTTTATAGAATTTATAGATCAAAGAGGGAAATTATATGACTATTCAATAAACAGAAAAATTCTTTTAAAAATTCAACATCCATTTATGATATAAATTTTTTTAAGGTCTTAGCAAACTAAGACTTTAAAACTTAAAGTGCATCTATGAAAACTTTGGAATGAACATCAAGCTTTATGGGCAAATATTAAAAGCATTCCTTCAGAGGCAGGAGCAAGACCAGGAGATCCATTATCTCCTCTTCTAGTCACCATTATTCTGGAGGTTCTAGACAGTGCTCAAATACAAGAGAGAAAATTAAACCTGTAAAGATTTGAGGGGAAAAATTGAAACATTCACTACAGATTATAGGATTGTCCATATAGAAAATGCAAGAAGCAGTTACTGCCAAACCATAGGTGCAAATAAAAGGGTTCAGAAAAGTGCTTGTTAAACCACCAATGTGCAAAAAATCAACTATGCTCCTCTAATCAGCAGCAGATGATTTAAATGTCATTTTTACAATTCTATTTACAAAAACAAAAAAACTGGAAGATACCAAAAATTAATCCAACAGAAAATGCACAAATATCTTTAAGAGAAAAAGCACACAACTTTATTAAAAGACCTTAAGAAAACAAAAAAGAGACATAAACTGTGTTCATGTATGAGAAGACTTGGAGTCATAAAATTGGCAATCTCTCCAAATCAATAAATACAATGCAGATGCAAACAAAATTAAACAAATCTCAACTGTGTTGAATGTGTGTCACACACACACACGTCTGCCACTTAACAAACTGATCCTAAAGTTTACAAGAAAGAGTAAAGACCCTAAGTAGACAAGCTGATTTTCAAGAATGAAGTAGAATGACTTACCCTACCAGATAGCCAGACATTTTATGAATTATAGTGATTAGCACAGTGTGGTATTGGCATAGGGATAGAAAAATAAACCAATGGCACAGAACAGAGCCCAGATACAAATCTAAATCCATGTGGAAATCTCATTTATGACAGAGCACTGCAATTGGGGGCAGGGGCGATGCTCTAGTCAATAACAGTTTGGGGAATATTGGTTACCCAAGTGGAGAACGGGGGCAAAACAGATTCTCATCTTACACAGTAGACAAAAATCAATTTCAGGTGAATTCAAGACCCAAAAGTGAAACGTGAAGTTTAAAACCTTCCAAAGGAAATACAGCAGAAAATCTTTATGACCTCAGAAAAAGAGTTCTTAAAAGCAAGCAAAAACCATAAAAGACTGTTAAATCTGATGACAGACAATGCCCTTAACAGAGTCAAAAGATGAAGCACAGCGTTTCTCATAAAGTTAAGTATACACCTTCTCAGTAGCCCAACAATTTCACTCTGAGTTATTTACCCTGGAGAAATGAAAACATATGCCCACAAAAAGACAGGTACAAGAATGTTTATAGCCATTTTATCCATGGCAGCCAAGAACTGAAACGACCACACTGTCCATCAACGGGAGAAACGATAAACATATTGCAGTATATTTATACACTAGCCATCTACTCAGCAATAAAAAAAGAAATCTACACAACAGCATGGATGAATCTTAAAACATTATCCTGAGCAAGAAGCCAGACACACTTACTGTATGATTAAATTTATATAAAGTTCTAAATCAACCAAGATTAATACAATATGGCAAAAGATGTTAAAACAGTGGTTGCCTGCAAAGGAGAACAAAGACCTTACTGGGGTGATGAAAATCTTCTACATCATGATATAGGAGTAGGTTACATGGTTCCATACATCTGTCAAAAACTACCAAACTGCAGCAATTAAGATTTGTATATTTCACTGTATTTAAGAAAAACAAACAAACCTCCCATTCTCCCTAAAAGACAAACTACAGTCTGGGAGAAGATCTTTACCTGCCAAGAGATTCATGTTGAAAATCTATAAAGAACCACCACAGATCAATAAAATCATCAAATAGAGCAGGCAAAGGAGAGCAACCAGCAATTCACAGAAGAAAAACACACTTGAAAATATGCTCAGCCTCACCAGCAGTCATCTCCTTTATCCCATATCCAAGTCATATCCCATATCCAAGACAGCAGATCATATCCTTTGGATGCACAAAGATTTCGAAGTCTGGGGATATTGAGCACTGGTGAGACCCCAGAACAACTGGATTTGGATACCCTGCTCCGAGCATGGGAACACAGATTGGAGGTATCTGCAAATAGTGAAGATGCTCATACCTTACAGTTCCATGCCAGGTGTGCCCCAGTGATCTTCAGCTAGAGGGCATCTGCATCTCTCCCGTGTGGACGGCAGGGGTCCTCACCACAGCACTGTTTATAACAGGGGGAAAAACAAAAAGAGATATCAAAGTCAGACAGGTGAGGAAGAGGGAAGGCTGCTGCTGCTGCTGCTAAGCCGCCTCGGTCGTGTCCGACTCTGTGCGACCCCACAGACGGCAGCCCCCCAGGCTCCGCGGTCCCTGGGGTTCTCCAGGCAAGAACTCTGGAGTGGGCTGCCATTGCCTTCTCCAGTGCATGAAAGTGAAGTCGCTCAGTCGCGTCCGACTCTTCGCAACCCCATGGACTGCAGCCCACCAGGCTCCTCCACCCATGGGATTTTCCAGGCGAGAGTGCTGGAGTGGGGTGCCACTGCCTTCTCCAAAAGGCAAGGCTAATAGTATCTAACTGCATCTATCAGCAAAAGAATAGATTAAGTGCAGAAATCCCCTACATATCAACCTTCACACTGCAAACTTTGGAAGATGTGAACATTTCACGTGTCCAATCACATCAGGTATGAGTGAAATTGCAGCTTGCCCTCCATCTCCTATCCTTCAGCTCTACCATCTCCCACTTCCTCTCCCTCCTCCAGTCAGTAACTCTTCTTGCCTGTTCACTTGATGCCAGCCCCTGTATGCCAGTATACATAAAAGTATAGTATACTATACTATACTTTTCAAGCTACTGTCCTGTAAGATTAAAAATGTTTTATTTTTGTATTTATTTTTTATGTATTGTTTGTGTGAAAAGTATTATAAACCTATTACGGTACAGTACCACATAACTGATTGTGTTAGTTGGGTACCTAGGCTAACTTTGTTGGACTTACGAACAAATTGAACTTAATGAACACGCTCTCAGAATGGAACTCGTTTGTATGTAGGGGACTTACTGTATGGTGAGTTCATACCATGGAATAAAAATCATCAGTGAAAATAAATGAACTCCAGGGTACACACAATGTCAGAATAAAATGTTAAACAAGCCACAGAAGAACATAAACTGTGTATTTCATATACATAAAGTTAAAAAAAAAAACAGCAAAGCTAAACCACCTATTGTTGAGGGATGCAAATATATTTGGCATGAGTATAGAGAAAAGTCAGAACATCAAACACGCAGCTCAGGATCATGGTTACCTCTGAGAAGGGAGCAAAGGGGATGGGATGAGGAGGGCTTCAGATGGACTTTAAAAGTGATGGTTGGGTTTCCCTGGTGGCTCGGTGTTAAAGAATCTGCCTACCAACGCAGGAGACACAGGTTCAATTCCTGGTCCAGGAAGAACCCACATGCCAAGGAGCAACGAAGCCCGTGTGTCACAACTATTCAGCCTGTGCTCTGGAGTCCATGAGGCACAACTACTGAGCCCGTGGGCTGCCACTACTGAAGCCCACGCACCCCAGAGCTCATGCTCCATGATAAGAAAAGCCACTGCAATGAGAGGCCCACACCCTGCAAGGAAGAGTAGTCCCCACTTGCCGCAACTACAGAAAAGCCCGCGCAGCAACAAAGACCCAGCACAACCAAAAATAAATGAGTAATAAACAAAATTATTTTAAAAAGTGAGGGTTATAGTCTCTCCCCAAATAGGGTGGTGAGTACACAGACATTCACTGTCAGTAGGGGTAGAACTCTGGACGGGAGTGACAATCATCGACAATGTGGTGAAGGGAGGATTCCATGAGATAGAAGCCACAAAGAAATGGCTGGGAGGGCTGGGGATGTGGGGAGCTTATGGGTAGGAACGCGAACGGGAAACCAAAGGACTCCATGGACAGTCTTTACCATCTTCTCCTTCTGACGGAGGCAACAAGGGTATCTACTGACATAGGGGAGAGAGGGGGCCATCTCGTCTCCCCAGCCTGACTGCAAATGCCTGTCCATGCTAGGGTCCTTTAAGTTCAGCCACCATAGGAGAGAGCAGACACCTGCTGGAGGGGATGGTGAGAGGCTGTCCTGGAGTGGCTGGAGAAGAGGTCGTTGTTGTTCAGTTGCTAAGTCTGACTCTTTGCGACTCCATGGACTGCAGCATGCCAGACTTCCCTGTCCTTCACTCTCTCCTGGAGTTTGCTCAAACTCATGTCCATTGAGTTGGTGATGCCATCCAACTGTCTCATCCTCTGTCATCCCCTTCCAGATGGCACTAGTGGTCAAGAACCCGCCTGCCAACCCAAGAGTTGTAAAGAGACTCAGGTTCGATCCCTGAGTCGGGAAGAGACCCTGGAGGAGGGCACTGCAGTGTTCTTGTCCGGAGAAGAGGCAGAACCTGCTTTGATGGATGACTGCCCCTGCAGCCAGTGGTAACTTTACAGTCAGCACAGGCTGTGAGCAGCAGGGCACAGGGGGTCTCCATGGACGCCTTCCTGGAGGAGGCTGGGGTCCCAGGAGAGAAGGCCGTCTCAGGTCAAGGGTGGGGGCTCTCTCCCAGTTCCATCCACTCCCTGCCCCCATCCCAAATGGAGCTTCTTCACAAGCAAACGCTAGGAAAACAAAGGGAAATTATCTAGCAGGGGCCTTCCCCTCTGCGGATCGAGGAAGTCTCGGTCTCAAGGTTAATGGGTAAAGAGGAACTCGCCTGGCCGTGCAGGTCGCAGGGTCAGCAGGAATTTTGATAAACAAGAGGGGACGGTGGCACCAGAGCAGAGTCGGAGTGGGAAGATCGCTGAGAGTCAAGAGGAGGCCAAGGATGCACCCGTCTCAGGGAAATGAAATGGTGGTCATTTACAAGCACAAATTGTTTTACATTCCAGGGAAGCTGGCTGCTAAGCCAACTCTTCCTGTAGAAGTTTAGGTGGTGGGTGAGTCATTGTTATAAATAGACCAGCGATCAGAAAGTCATTGGAAAGGACACAGTCCCAGAGGCACAACCTTGGAGGGAGTAGAAGGTGCCCCATAGTTGAGAGCTGGGTTCCAAGAGAAACGCAGAGGGGGCGCTCTGATGGGCTATGGTGGAAGAGGAATCAGATACTTAGCAAGAGGAAGACGCTGCAGGGGACTGACAGGGACCAGCCTTCCGTGTGGCTGAGCTAAGCCCAGTTCACAGTCCGCCACTCCTTGGATCAGATCAAGCCATCTTACCTTCTAGAAATTCTTCCAAAGGATTCAGACTTTTCTAGGATCCCAAGAGACCCCTTCCACTGAGGCACGGGAGAACAAAACTCTTCAACCAGAATCAGCTCCTTCATTCCCCTACAGTTGACACGCCTGATGGGCGCTGGGAACCCAGACAGCCCCTGCCCTCAAGTTCACAACAACTCAGAAATCCTAGGAAACTTGTTGAAGGGGAGAACACCATCAGGGTACTGAAGCCCTGTGCCCAGAGGGAATTTGAGTCCAGCCCAGGATGGGGAGAGGTTCCCCAGAAGTTTTTCCTGATCCCCCCAAGGCCAGGCTGGGTGCCCTCTTCTCGGCTCCCATGGGTCCCTGCACTCCATCATATCACAGGTCACGGAAAGCATTCAACTGTCCCAGAACTGAGCCAAGTCCCAAAGCTGGAAACAAAGGGAGCTAAGAACCTGGAACCTCCACACCCGGAAGGGGAGGCAGGGCTTGCCCAGGCACCATAAAGCACAAGCCCCGAAAGGGATCAGGAAGCCATGGAATCCACCCAACAAATGTCAAGGGACAGGAAAGGGGGGTTTCACCTAGCATAATGGAAAGAAACATGAAAAAATAAAAATGCTTCCTGTTTAGACGCCTGTGAACTGACATTCTCCGATAATCCATGAATCTTGGGACGATGGCTCCTGTTTCCACAATAAGACTGCAAGCTCCTTGCGCGGGGAGGCCACGTCCCCTCCGGCCCCAGCACCTGCAGTGTACCAGGCCCTGTAACGCTTGCTGGAGGAACCCGATGCCCAGGCCCCTCTGTTCTCACCTGGGTTCCTCACGCCACATCTCCTGTTGGACTAGCAGCCCCTCAGACCCAGAAGCAGCCACACCTCACATGAGACATGACCCCTTGGGGTCTGCCCTCATCCTGGGACCCCCGATGAGGGCCTCAGAGCAAAACTCACTTTTGGGAAGACTCCACCGCCTGCCCTGGGCCTGCTGGCTTCCCCTCTAGCTCGGCCCTCTTCTCCTTTTCTGGCGTGAGGACCAGGGCCCTCAGAGCCTGGCGCACTTTGTGGAGTGGACATTCCAGATTTCTTCTGGGAAAGCCAAGGGAGGAAGGCCGCCTCCCCGTGACCCACCAGCTGGAGGTCAACCAGAAGTGGCCAAGAAGCCCTGGAGGAGATTCCCTCCTGCAGTGTGGACAAGCCCCACGTCTACTCAGACAGGAGGTGGGGGAGGGGCGACAGTCCCTGTGAGCCAAGTGGACTGTTTATTTGGCTATGCTAGGTCTTAGTGCAGCAGACAGAATCTTTCGTTGTGGCATGTAAACTCTTAGTTGCACAATGTAGGATCTTAGTTCCCTGACCAGGAATTGAAGTCAGGCCCCTTCCACTGGGAAAGAAGAGTCTTAGCCACTGGACCTCCAGGGAAGTCCCAGAGCTTGGCTTTGATCTGTTCTCCTTATGAATATGAAAAGAAGGTTACCCAGGCAGGGTTTCCTTCCACAGCTGGGGAAACTGGGACCAGAGAGTGAGAAGGACTGGGCCAAGGACACTGACATGAGGAGTCAGGGTCAGGCTAAGGAGCTGGTGCTTAGTGTAACAGGCACTGGGGAGCCAGGGAAGGTGTCAGGGAGGGAGTGACAAGCCTGAATCAGGCAGAGAAGAGACCACCTAGGGGATGGCTGAAACTGGCTACACTGGGAGCTGGGAGATGCAGCAAGAAATCAGCGGGAGGGAAGGAAGAAGGTAAGAAAGAAACAGGTCTACTCTGAAGACATACAGATCTGGGTCTCGGTGCCTGGTTGAATGGTGCTACCAAGTATGACATGGCAGGGATGGGCAGGTGAGCAGAGGGGCCAAAGACAATCCTGAGTTTCTGAAGAGGTTGTCTGAGAGGATGGTGGGGCCTTTAGCAAGAAGAGTAGTCGGGGGGCTCAAATTGAAGCAGGTTTGCTTTGAGGAACAGGAAGAACAAGACCACTGGGGTTGTGGGTTAAGTCTACTTTCCTACACTGGATTTTTTTAAGCTTTTTTTTATATTGGAGTATAGCCAATTAACAAATTTGTGATAGTTTCAAGTGAATAGCAAAGGGACGAAGCCATACATATACATGTATCCATTCTCTCCCAAACTCCCCTCTCCACCTGGTGGCCACATAACATTGAGCAGAATGTGCTCTACAGTAGGTCTTCCTACAGTGGGTTTTAAAGTCAGCTAGAGAGACTTCCCTGGAGGTCCAGTGGTTAAGACTCTGCGTTCCCACTGCAGTGGGTGCCCGTTTGATCCCTGATTGGGGAATAAAGATCCCACATGCCATGCAGGAAAGCCAAAAATTAATAAAAAAATATTTTTTAAAGCAAATTAATTAATTAAAAAATAAGGTCAGCTAAATGTGAGCGCCAGCCCCCAGGACTCTTCCATTTACTAGCTGCGTCATCTTGGTTCAGTCGTTTAACCTCTCTGAGCTCAGTCTCCTCACCTTGTAAACCAAGGGTAATAATAGCATGCCCCCTAAGGATTATCCTAAGGCCTAAGACACCACACGTAAAATGCCTGGGGCGTTATAACTGCTGGTAACTATTTGCTGTTATTCTTATTACTGGACTTCCCTGGCTCAGACCGTAAAGAATCTTCCTGCAATGCAGGAGACGCGGGTTCAAGCCCTGGGTTGGGCAGATCTCTTAGAGAAAGGGATGACAACCCACTCCAGTATTCTTGCCTGGGAAATCTCATGGACAGGGAAGCCTGGCAGACTGCAGCCCATGGGGTTGCAAAGAACCGGATACGACTGAGTGACCAACGTTACTATATGTCAAGTTCTTAACATATATAACCTCATGTCACCCTCCCAGCAATCGGCAAAGCTGTTCTTTTCCCAACTTGCAGGAGAGAAAAACAGAGGCTCAGAGAGGCTAGAAAAGTGACTAAGGGTCACACAGCAAGCATTAGGGCGAGAGCAGAGATTTGAAGCCAGATGCTTCTGGTTCAAAACACAAACTTCCCAGCATCAGATGTACCTCCACTGCCTTCCTGGGGCTCCAGGGCTCTCTTCCACTTCCAGGAAGGGGAGAGTCAAGAGGTGGGAGAGTGGGTGATAGGGTTGAACCTATAGGACAGAATCAACTGGACATGGTTTGGACAATTTCATTTGTCTCCAGTGGACCTGATGACATTTTCCTTTTTTCTGTCTCCCCACTTTTTCTTCTTTCCCATCAATGAGACTGTACTCTCAACTCCAGTGAGTCACTGGAAAATGTAAGTTAAAAAAAAAAAATTAAGAGGAACATTGCTCCTACGTAAGCCCCTGCCATCTGTGAATCATTCAAGACAGGTATAATGGACATAATTACAGCTCACCCACAAGCTAGACCCAAAATCAGTCCTAAAGGCTGATTTCAGAATCTGGTGGTTTTCCTGGCAAAGCCCCGGGCAACTCAAACCTGAACTGGTACTCATGGCCTTGGTCATCTCACTGGGGGCCCAGAGCGGGAGGAACCTGGGTACCATGCCCTGACCCCAGAGACAGAGCAATTTCAGAACTCCCCTCCAGCCCCAGCCCCACACTAGCTCCACCCACACCACCTTTCCACCCCACTTTCTTGGGGCCCCTCCCTGCATTTGAACTCATCCTCCTTCTTACCACCTTGCTTCTTCTTCCTTTATTTCCTTTAATAAAGCCAGACCTTTATTCCTCCATCACTGTAAACTCATTCGACCTAGCAAAACGTGGGGGCGATATTCAATTCATGATATTACAAATAACGCCTTCCTTTATGTGTCCAGACGGCTAGGAGCTCGATTATTCACAGGGCTTGTGTGGCAGCTCAGTTAGAGGATGCGTGCAAGGTCCCCTTGCACAATGTCTATGTTCGGTAAATGCCAGCTATTATTAACACTTCCATCCTCTTCACCATCCTGGGAGGTGGACATTCAGGAGATCCCAAGTAAGAGGGCCACCTCCACTCACAGCCTCGGGGCCCCATATTCTGGCAGCCAGGATCAGGAATCCCAAGTGGACAAGGGTTAGACTGTCAGAGCTGGCAGGTCATCCATACCCAACAGGGAAACTGGGCCCCCAGAAAGGCAGAGACCAGCTCAAAGCCACCCAGTTGGTCAGTGGCAGAGTCAGGGCAGTACCCTAAGCCTCCTGTATCCAGGCCTCTTCTCACTGCACTCCAACACACGTGATCCCTCAGAGTCACAGAGATCACAGGGCAAGCTTGATCCATCTCTGTGACCCCACGAGATGAGACGAGCTCCTGGGAAATGGGAGGCATTCTGCTCTCAGCTAATTCATTCCAATGTTCTCTAGCTCAAGGTCAGATGCAAAGGGCCTGTGGTCAGTGGAAAGCATGCTCTTGCAGGTCAATGCTGGTACTAAAAGGAAAAAAAAAATACCCCTAGTCTTCTCAGGGAAGAGCCCTGGAATCAGCCTGAAATGTCACCAAGAAGCACAGTTCGAAGACCTCCCTTTCCAATCTGCCCTCCAGGAAGCCTCTGCAGGGACTGCTCCCCTAGATCCATCAGCTTACCCCCTCCTCCAGGCCTGGAGATACCCTAAGGTCTCATATTCCCTACAGTCCTTTCCCCAGCAGTGATTCAAGAAAGGCCCCTTGCCAGGCTACCGAGATGAAGGTATGGTTCCTGCCCTCTTGGAGCTCACTGGCTGGCTAGTGGAGAAAATACACAAATGGAGAGGAGACAGGGGTGGGCAGAGACAGTCCAGGGAGCACTTGCATGAGTCAAAGTAAAAAGATGTCATCCCAAGAGGCTTGTGGTCCTCCCTGCTGCTGTGGTCTCCTCCCCAAGCAAATCAGCTACATCCTTCAAGGGCCCGTCCTCCAGGAAGCCTTCTTTGATATAAACGGTACAATCGCACTCCTGAACTTCCATCCTAACTGGGCTGTGGCCATTCTGCACCTTCCCCTGTCCCATAGCTGGGGCCCTTGACCCCACCTGCAGGGTCTACCCTGCCCTCAAGCACAGAGCTAATGTCCACCCAAGGCAGGAATTAATCAGAGCCCAGCCTCAACTCCTGACCTTCTGATGGCAAACCAGCCCCTTTCCCACTTTCCCAGGCTGCCTTTGCCTGCTCCCTCCCACAGCAATCCAAGACAGCACGAGGCATTTAAAAAAAAAAGCTTCCACTCCCTCAGCAGCATAGGGTCCTGGGTTGCAGTGGAGGCTGAGGTACACCATCTGCCCCTTGACTGACAGGGAGGAGCAGTGTTCCTTGTCCAGTCAGGGTTCTACCCACTAGGCTATAAGTAGCAAAAACCTCAGCTAACACAGACTTCAGCATGTCCAGGGATGTGTGCATCCATGTGTGCTAAGTCACTTCAGTCATGTCTGACTCTTTGCGATTCCATGGATTGTAGCCCACCAGGTCCCTCTGTCCAGGGGATTCTCCAGGCAAGAATATGGAGGGGATTGCCATTTCCTTCCCCAGGGCATCTTTTCAATCCAGGGATCGAACCTGAGTTTCTTATGTCTCCTGCATTGGCAGGTGGGTTCTTTACCACTAGGCGCCACCTGGGTGGGACTTTCCTAGTGGTCCAGTGGCTAAGACTCCAAGTTCCCAATGCAGGGGGCCTGGGTTCGATCCCGGTTGGGGAACTAGATCCCACATGTTGCAACTAAGACCCCGCGTAAACCTGGACCTTTAATGCCCAAACCAGAGTCGTTCTCACCTTCCCAGGCTGCCTCTGGCTGTTTCATTCAGCCAGTGACAGAGCCAGAGGTGAGAGCTTGGATGCTGAAGCCTGATGGACCCCATCCCAGCCTGGACTCTTGGGGGCTTTCTGAAACTTCTTTGATTCCAAGGCAACTGCCAAAGAGGCACCAGCCAGGAGGGCAGGCTGCAGGGCCCAGGGCAGTTCTTGAGAGGCTGGCTCCTACCACCAATCCTTAGGCTGAGCTCTGAATCATAAGTAAACGGATAAAAGGCATTTCAAGGGAAATTCTGGGCTGAGGCAAGTTAGTACCAGTTGACTCACCTTGAAACTGCCCTCAGGAAGTTCTAATTAATATCCCTAACCCTTCTGGTTTCAAATGTACTCTCCTTGCCTTGGGATTTCACCTCGTGCTCAAAGAAAGAAAACAGCTAGAACCCTAGAAAGATGCACAAAGGCCTCAACATGGAACACTCTGAATGTAGTGCATTATGCAAAGTACATATTTTTTTTAATTGTGTTTCCTTTTGGCTGTGCTGGGTCTTTGTTACCATGTGCAGCCTTTCTCTAGTTGCGATGCACAGGCTTCTCACTGCGGTGTCTCCTCTTGCTGCAAAGCATGGGCTCTAGAGCATGTGGGCTTCGGTAGCTGTGACACACGGGCTCCTTCAGCCCCCGGTGTGTAGGGCTGAACCTATGTCTCCTGCGTTGGCAGGCAGATTCTTTACCACCAAGCCACCAGGGAAGCCTGTATTTATTTTTAAATAAAAGCTAAGAAGAGAAAGCTCTTAGACACTGGAGTCATTGCCCCCATTTTCAAGGTTGCTTCTGTTAAAGAGGTACTAACTACACAAAAAAGTAATTTCACCAAAAGCAATCTGCACAATGAGACAGTGCACAATGCAAATTAAATGACAAAGGCTATCATGTTTCACTTACCAAATAAGGCTCCCAAATTAATTATATATCTGGTGGCGGCAAGGAACAGAGCAGACCCTCTTGTATGCTCCTGGTGGGTGTATTAATTGGAATACACTTTCTAGAAAGTAATTTGGTGATACCTATTGAAAACCTGACAAAAGTTCATATCCTTTGATCCATTGTTAGGAATCTACCCCCAGAGAAATCATTCAAAATGCTGGCAAAGAGCCAGACACAAAGAGGTTCATTATAAGCATTTCATAATAAGGGAGAAATGTTAACAGGCTAGATATCCAGCATTAGGCGAACCATCAAGGTAAAATGTGGTTCATTCAAAGTATTGCATCTTTTCTGACTATCGGAAGTTTTTGCTAACAGGTGGGAGACACAAGTCAAGGGCTATGATTGAGTAGTGATGTCTGCTACTTGTGGGACCTTTGTGAGGAGAGTGGGGCGGGGATACATGCTATATACAGAAATAATTTGGTGGAAGACTTGAGGTCACCGAGTGGGAGGAGGAGGTCGTAATCTCTGGTTTCTCTTCTCAGTTTCAGTAGGTATGGATCTCCTTTAGCATTTTTGCCTTCTTCAGGCCAGTGCTAATCCACCATGTCTGTCTCTGGACACTCAGATGACTGGGTTCTCCTCTAGAATTGGGCACTTTCCCATGTAGAAACCCCAAGACTGAATGACCTCTCTCATCTCTGTTTGCATGATTATTTGTTCTAATTTTTTTTAAATGTCCTATGATCAGTATGTAGAAGATTTAACAAGTACAGGGGCAGCGTGGGGGGGAGTAGAAAAATTCACAAAGCCCACATCCCCTGGCTAAGGGTAGGCCAAAGGCGCTTTCAAGGACCACTACCTGTTTTAAGATATTTGAGGAACCCAGGAATCTCAAAGCCCCAAACTTAGATCAAGTTTATCTCAGATTCTAGAGCCCCCAGGCACCTGCCAAAGAAATTTAAAATCCTCTTAAAATAAAGCATCATTGTTTCACCAATAATTTTTTCTAACACATCTCCTATACTCAAAGGTAACCAAATAAACAAGAGACAAGACACCATGAGTGAAAACTGGCAGAAAAAATAGACAAGAGATACAAACTAATAGGGAGCCTGGATCCTAGCATCAGATAGGACCATAAAATAAATAACTGTGCCTGCTATGTTCAAAGAGATAAAAGCCAAACTTGAAAAGACTGGTCAAACATTTGACATTATAAGCAGTGACATGTCAGATTTGGAAACAAACCAAATAAAATAACTGAATTTACTAAACTGAAATATAATAACCAAAATGACTAGACAAGATGCCAGCATCACAGACTGTCCCTTTCTGGTCTGTGTTTTGGGGCAGTGGAGAGCTGATACTGAGCCACGACTGAAGTTTATTTCTGTCTCATGTTGAAGCATGTAAGGTGTGTTACCACCAATGCACCTTGAGTGAGGTCGGGAGATTTTGCTGGCTTCACAGCCCAGACTCTGGAAGTAGCTTTCATATTAATTTCAAAGGCACCAGCAATTATAGCACCATAGGGTGGTAACTAAGGACTCTAATTTTGATCCCAATGCAAGAGAAAGGGTCTCATCAATATGCTTGGCTAAAGCAGGAAGGATGAGATATACTTGAGGAAGACGTCCTTCCAAATGTTTGCAAATTTGCTTTAAATTGCTCAACTTTCCTTCTCAGGAAATCTCATCTGTAGAGCAAGCATGACTTCTCTCTTTGCCAACTTTCCTGAAGGGTTACTCAGGCCCATTTGCAGGGCTCATCCCAATGTTACTGACAGTGGAAGCCTCCTAAGTGTTCAGCTGGAGTAGCTTCCCTGTTGGTTCAGATGGTAAAGAACTGCAATGCAGGCGTTGCCGGAGACGCAGGTTCGATACGTGGATCGAGAAGATCCCCTGGAACGGGGAATGGCTATCCACTCCAGTATTCTCTCCTGGATAATCCCATGGACAGAGGAGCCTGGTGGGCTACAAAGAGTAGGAGTCACAAAGAATTGGGGGTCACAAAGGGGTCACAAAGAGTTGGACACAAATGAGTGACTAACACTTTTTCATTGTTGCCTCTCAAAGCTGGTGGGGAAAGAGAAGAGGCCAGAGGGGCTATTCCTGGCCCTCCAAACAGCCTGCAGACATCCACAGCTTAAAACTGCAGGCTTGGGGAGAAATACAGATAAAAAGCTCTAAGATATGAACCAATTCTGAGACAACCTGCCAGTGAGGTCAGTGGGCTGGCTGACTCTGACTTCAGCACCTCTGACCTTTTCTTTACTGATTGAGATGGACAGAAACCCAGGACCTAGCTGCCAACAGAGTGGCCAGGTTGTTTTGTGGCTCTGGAGTCCAAAGCCTGGATTTTTTAAAATATATATTTATTTATTTGGCTGTGCCAGGTCTTAGATGCAGCATGCGGGATCTTTAGCTGTGGCATGTGGGATCTAGTTCCCCGACCAGGGATCCAACCTGGGACCCCCTGCATTGGGAGCACAGAGTCTTAGTCACTGGACCACCCAAGGAAGTCCCCAAAGGTCTGGATTTTGTCTCCAGGTATCCGAGGGGAAACCATCGCACCACGAGAGCTGGCTTCCTGTCCCAGCCAACACATACTCTCCTGTTTTAATTCAGCCTCAAATGGCACAAGGAAGACCTTGAGACCCTCTGATTGTCTAAGACAGGAACCCAAATAGACAGGACTAAAATATTCACACGCTCCCAGGAGGTACCATGTGTCACTCTCACAGAGGCCACATGAAAGAAAACCTTGCCAAGTACAGATGGTCATTTACCTGACACAGGAGAGAATGAGAATGACAGCCAAAATGGGGCAGAACTGGAATTTTAACCTAGATTTCATGCCAACAACCATTCTCTGTTCCCTGCACCAGTCAAGGTGAGTGTAAGGCTGAACCCCACTGTTCCCTCTCACACCCCAAGGCTGATCTATGACTTTCCTAAGCATTTTTTAATTGGAGTAAAATTGCTTTACAGTGTTGTCTTGGTGTCTGCTGGATGACCACGTGAATCAGCTATAAGTATAGAACTGATAAGAACAGATGTTACACTTCATCTTAGCCAAAAGGCCAAGAAGCAATCCTACACATTTTAAAAGAGAAAGAACTGACAATATGCTTGCTTTGCCCAAGAGTTCAACAAGATACGTGATGATTTACTCAAAACCCAACCCTGGAGAAAATACTGCATGATTTTATAAAATCCTCCCTCACTACCTGTCACCTCTTATACTACATGCTTGGAATTTAAAGCAGGAGAGAAGGAGAGAAAAAAAAAAAAAACACCTTTCTCATACAAAAAAAAGATAAACCTGTGAGGTGATGGATGTGTTCATGAATGGTGGGAATCCTTTCGCAAGGGGTACTTGCATATCACTGCATTTTGTTTTGAGGTATACTTTAAATACCTTACAATTTTATTTGTCAATTATACCTCAATAAAGCTGGGGGGGGTGGAATCCACAATGATTACCCAAGAAAAAAGAAATGAAAAAAACTGAGTCCCGCCCCCCTCCTTGAAGGAAGAGAAATGCTCTGTGCCAATTACTGAAGTAGACAAATTAAACTAATTACCTCATTTAAGCCCAACTATCAGATGAGAACACTGAGACTTGGCAAGCTTGGCCCTCTCAAAGCTGCATGGCAAAGAAGTGACTGACCCATTACTCAGAGCAGCCCAAGCTCCCTACTAAAGCCCTTTCTCTTAGCCTACTAGCCAGCCAGTATGGTGGTCCACTCATTTGAGTCAGCCTGGTTTGCCTGGGACTTTCCAGGTTTCATCCCACATCTCAGAAACCTTTCAAGTCCAAGGCAAAGTGGAAAAATATGTCACTACATTGGGCAATTATCTGAAGCTAGGGAGACATTATGACAGCTGCTGGCTGCTAGTTTTCACATTATTTTGGTTTAAATCAAACATTTTTCCTTTTGGTACATCTAATAATGAAGCACAGAATATGTCAACACATCCTGACTTCCCCACTTCTGGATTTTCCTTCCTTTTTTTTTTTTTTTGCTGTTGTTGTTCAGCCATTAAGTCATGTCCAACTCTTCGTGACCCCATGGACTGCAGCACACCAGGCTTACCAGTTCTTCACCATTTCACGGAGTTTGCTCAGATTCATATCCAGTTAGTTGGTGATGCTATCTAACCATCTCATCCTCTGCTGTCCCCTTCTCCTCCTGCCCTCAATGTTTATCAGCATCAGGGTCTTTTCCAATAAGTTAGCACTTCATACCAGGTGGCCAAAGTATTGGAGCTTCAGCATCAGTCCTTCCAATGAATATTCAGAGTTGATTTCCTTTAGGATTGACTGGTTTGATCTCCTTGCTATACAAGGGATTCTCCAGAGTCTTCTCCAGCACAACAATTTGAAAGCTTCAGTTCTTTGGTGCTCAACCTTTTTTTTGGTCCAACTCTCACATCTATCCATGACTACTGGAAAAACCATAGCTTTGACCATATGGACCTTTATCAGCCAAGTGATGTCTCTGCTTTTTAATACACTGTCTAGGTTTGTCATAGCTTTTCTTCCTAGCATCTCTTAATTTCGTGGCTGCATTTTTATAGCCCTGAAAACACTAACTTCGTCCTGAAGTCTATGTACTCTACCCAGGAAAGCAGGAGGCTTGAAAATTAAGCAGGAATTGTTGATGGTCCCATGTTTCTTTCTTAGAGAAGACAGAGTCTCTAGGGGGTGGATATCTCCTCTCAAAAGCAGAAGCCCTGAGCTGGTTCTGCCCAATAAACAGCTGTGTGTCCTTTGGTAAGTCCCTTCCCCTCTCTGAGCCTCCATTTGCAACACAGGAGTTTTAAGTGATCCCTCAAGGAGTACACAGGCCTTGATGCTCAGCCCCCTCATTCCACAGATGAGGGCCAAAGGCCAGAGAAGTAAGGAGGCTTGGCCAAGGTCATCCAGCAGGCTGAGGCACGACAGGAAATCTCGAGAGCTTTGTCCATCCCCTCGAATACACAGCAGAGAAAAAGCAGAGTGTGCTAAGAAACAGAATCTGTTTAATGTTCCCTTCTAAGCCTGTAAGGAAAATGAGCCAAATGCTGCAAGATTAAGGATCCTGATCTTTAAAAACAAATCAGGGTTTAATTTGGGTTTTCTTAAAGCCGCATAAAAAAGGGGAGCTGAATCCTTGACCAAATACTCAGCATTCCAAACTGGGAAGATGAGACAGATTTTAATCCCCTGCGTGAGGAGCGGGTGGACTGGAGGATGTGTGCTTCTATTGGCCTGCATAATTCTCAGATGTGTAAATGGCAGGCCGCCTGGAGAAGTAGCCGGCCCCAAAGGGCCAGACAGGGAAGGTGAGGGCTCTGAGCAAAGCCAGAATAAGGGCTAACTCAGCTGCACACTAGTGGCCCAGAGAGGTCAAGCTATTTGCTTAAAGTCTTCCAGCTAGTAGGTGGAGGAGTCAGGAATTGAAGCCATATCTACATTCAAGTTTAGGGGCCCACTGGCTATGCTGATCAGCTGGTAAAGAATCCTCTTGCAATGTGGGTTCAATCCCTGGATTGGGAAGACCCCTAGAGAAGAAGGGAAAGGCTATCCACTCCAGTATTCTTGCCTGGAGAATTCCATGGACTGTATAGTCCATGGGGTCGCAAAGAGTCAGACACGACTGAGTGACTTTCACTTTTGGCTACGCTGTATAATTTTTGTTATTGTTCACTCACTCAGTTGTATCCAACTCTTTGCAACTCCATGGACTGCAGCACACCAGGCTTCCCTGTCCTTCACTATCCCTCAGAGTTTACTCAAACCCAGTCCATTGAGTTGATAATGCCATCCAACCATTTCATCCTCTGTCTCCCCCTTCTCCCCGTCCTCAATCTTTCCCAGCATCAAGGTCTTTTCCAGTGAGTTGGCTCTTCGCATCAGGTGGCCAAAGTATTGGAGCTTCAGCATCAGTTTTTCCAATGAATATTCAGGGTTGATTTCCTTTAGAATTGACTGGTTTGATCTCCTCACTATCCAAGGAACTCTCAAGAGTCTTCTCCAGCACCACAATTCAAAAACATCAATTCTTGGGCACTCAGCTTTCTATGGTCCAGCTCTCACATCTGTACATGACTACTGGAAAAACCATAGCTTTGACTAGATGGAGCTTTGTCAGCCAAGTGATGTCGCTCCTTTTTAATATGCTCTCTAGGTTTGTAATAGCTTTTCTTACAAGGAGCAAGCGTCTTTTAATCACTGCAGTCACCATCTGCAGTGATTTTTTAAGAGCTGAAATTTGAATGGAGAAATCAGGGCACCCTTCAATTATCCAGAGTCTGCTATGAACTTCCCAGGTTCCCTTCTGGGTACTTCTCCTGCTATAATCTTCCAGGCTGTTTCCTTAGCCTTCCTATATTTCAATGAAACTTATTCATTCAGTCAGTCAGTCATTCAACAAATGTTTATTAAGCATCTACTATATGCTGGCTTCAATGCACAAGATGTTGGCTGACATGTCCCATCAAGGAAATAAGCCAATCAAGCTGACATGGAGATGTGTCTAAGTGCTGTAGGGTTAAGGAAGGTTTCCTGGAGGAAGCAATATCTGCAGTGGCACTTGAGTTGGATTTGAAAGTATCAGTGGTCACATCAACATAAAACTTGATTGAACTATTTAGTCATTTACTAGCAGCTTGGGTCCCCCCACCTCCAAGTTAGTATCATCAGCTGAAACAAATTTGGAGATTGTCTAGGAATGCCAAGTATCCCCAAACATTCCAAAATCAAGCGTATCAGACTCTCAAGGACCTCTGTATCTCACTATGTGATACTTGCTTCCATCAGTTTGGGGAAGGCAGGGGAGGGAACTCCCAGAGCCCTTGCACCCCTGCACCAGTTACTTCAATAAACACATAGGCCTGTGTGGGCGGTAATGCAGCCTCATGTTAGAGCTGAAGAACGTAAGCTGAGAGAACGTGGGTGACTTGCCAAGGTCACACAGCTATCCAGGGCAGCTCGGGGGTGGGAACCTAAACCCCACCACTGCTTTCATGGCTCTACCTGACCTCTGTGTGCCAGACACAAGGAGATGCTTGAAAAGCAAAATTTCTGCAAAGAATAGTCCTGTAAAGACGTCAAACAGGAAGTGATTCTGCATCTCCGGGGAGTTTAGCCTCCTGCTGACACCCCCTGATGGGGGTTCACAGACGCCTTACCTCCAGGAAGCTCTTGCTCTGCTCAGAAAGACCTAAAAAGTCTAGAAACCACAGAGGCCCACATCTAACCTTGAGCTGGGTTGTGTGGCATCCCTGGTGTGTTCAGTGGTGGGTACCAACGAGGGCCATGGGGGTCAGGGATCAGGGGAGACAACTTCATGCTGGCTGAAAAGGCTGGGAAGGGTTTGGACAAAGATATGCAGAAATTGGAAACCTGTGCCTTGTGGCTGCAACTGCCATGGAAAATACGACAGTTCTTCCAAAGAGTAGAAATAAACCCCACGTGACACAGCAATTCCACTTCCAGGTATACACCCACAGAACAGAAAGCAGGGTCTCAAAGAGATATCTGTACACCCATATTCATAGCAGCATTACTCACAATAGCTAAAAAGCGGAAACAAGTGAAATGTCCACTGATGGATGAATGGATAAATCAAATGTGGTATATCCACTCAGGGACTATTATTCAGCCTTAAAAAGGAAGAAAATTCTGACATGTTACAACATGGGTGAATCTTGAAGACACTGTATGAAGTGAAATAGCTTCCCAGGTGGTGCTAGTGGTAAAGAGTACCACTAGCACCAATGCAGGAAACATAAGAGACATGGGTTCGATCCCTGGGTCAAGAAGATTCCCTGCAGAAGGAAATGGCAACCCACTCATGCCAGGAGAATTCCATGGACAGAGGAGCCTGGCAAGCTACCGTCCATAAGGTCGCACTGAGTCGGACATGACTGAAGTGACTTAGCATGCACACAAGCCAGACATAAAAGGACAAATACTGTGTGGCTCCACTTATATGGGGTAGCATATACTAGAGGAATCAAACTCAGAGACAGAAACAGAATGGTGGCTGCCAGGAGCTAGCGGAATGCAGAAATGGGGACTTGTTGAATGGGTATAGAGTTTCAGGTCTGCAAGATGAAAAAGTTCTGGAGGTTGGTTGCACAACAACATGAATGCACTTAACACCACCAAATTGTACACTTTAAAAATGGTTAAGATGGTAAATGTCATGGTATGTGTATTTTACCATGATTTTCTTTGCAAATTAAAAGAAAGGAGTGGGGACAGAAAAGAAGGAAGGAAAGAGAGGAGGAAAGATCAGGAAGCCTTTGGACAGACAAAAGGGGAGGAAGAAGCCATTTTTGATGGCTGGTCCAGATGGAGAAACGGTCCTCCAGCACCAACTGAGACCAGGTTTCTTCCCCCCTCCCCCCGCCCCCTGCTCAGCCCAGCTCTACCCTTCAGGGTAGTTCATTTTCAGGCTTGATTCTCAAGCTCAGGCTGCTGCAACCACATCCTTTCAGACTCAAATTCAGTCAAAAAAGAGCAAATGTCCCAGCAGAGGTGCAGCAATTCACTCTGGTTGGACCAGCTTAGGTCACCTGCCCACCACCCACCCATGAGGCAATCAGGGGGCATTGTGATAACACTGTTCAGCTTTGGGTTGAATCTTGGGTTCTACTCCTGATGCTGGGAGCAGAACTAACTCCACCCAGAAGTTCACGACTAAAAGTGGGACAGAGATGTTTTCAGGGGAAAATTAGGGCATGGCTACCAAAGAGATAATAATGGATGGACATGGATGCAGAGCTGGACTCAGTAAATATTCACTGGTTCCATGTCCTGAAGAGAACCTGAGGTTCAGAGTGGTTTCATGACTTGCCCAAGACAACTGAGCGGTAAGAAGTAGACTGAGGACTCAAGTTCAGGTCTTCTGCTCCAATTCGATGACATAAACTCTGTGTGTCTTGGGAGGTAAGAGTACTAAAGCAAACAGTTGGGCTGGATGGTGATAGAGATGAAGGTATATTCTTGATAGAATGCACCCAGGTCATGGAGAGTTTTACAAGCCAGGAAGAGGAGGCTGAGTTTAGTGAAGAAGGAAATAGGAAACTTCTGTGGGTTTTATTAGAGACAGTGACAGGGTGGAAGCTAAGAACCACCCCACAAGACTGCAGTCGGGGGATCTGGACTCATCAGTTCAGATGGAAACTCCCTGTTACACCTTGGGGAAATTTTCGGAAAGAGGGTCTCTGCAAGGCGTGCCCACTCCACACCCCCACCGCATGGCTCCAGCCTGTCCTTAGGAAATGCTAAGTGCCCTTCCCCCTCCATCATGTTGTGGCTTTGGCAACCACTTTGGAAACTGCAAGTTTTAAATGAATTTCCACCCCAGAGGAAGTTGAGAAGCAGGCATGTTTCGCCAGCCACTTCTGAGCTCCCAACATTTCTCCTTCCCCTTCAGTCAAAGGATCAAACACTCTTTCACAATGGAAGGAGGGGACCGAGGGAAGAGGCAGGCAGAAGGGTTAACAGAAAGAAAAAAAAGAATAAGAGAACCTCATTTGATCTTAATCAGACAAAGTTTACATCTGAATTACACATTTTTCCCTTCCTTGCTGAGAAAACCAATACATGAGGGAAAACAAATCACATGGTATTTATTTACTTCTCTTGAAATCTCTCTGATTCCTAAAGGATTTAGGAGGCTTCCAAGACTAAACACAGTGGTGACTATGATAATTGGGGACCAAAAAAAGGCAAGAAGACCATGAAGGTAGCAGAGAGAGTACGGATCAGCAGACACCTGAGGGAAAAACACTGGTTTGTGACTTGGAGCTTCAATTTGGCCCCATGTGGGCAAAATACTAGCTCGGCATTAATTTCGTCCTCTGATGACAGAATTCATTCAAATGCATCTGTGGCCACAAACTTTTTTTTCCTGAGACTCCACTCAAGTTGAAATATATCACATGGGCTGACAAATTACATCTGAGCTACAGAGAATAACAAGGGCAGTAAATCCAAAGGGCTTTTGAAGGAGGCGGTGTCCGGAATGGCAATGAACGTTCTACATGGCATTTTTGTTGCCAAAAGAATAAGCATACTGTTGGACTGAATCATGTGTTGAGTAGGAAGATGTCCAGCTCATCCCAGGCCTGGATGAGTTAACTGCAGCCGGATGGGCAGTCTGGAAGGTGCTGAGATGTAGAACTTGTTGACCTGATCTGGACCTACAGATGAAGCTGGAGCACACACAGGAGAGGAGAGGACTATAACCAGGTGCCCACCTGTTCCTGGCCCTTTAAGCAACCTGACCCAATCACACACCCCACCCCTGGAGGTCAATCAAACACCTTTTCTCCCCATCCCTTAATCCCTTCATGCTTTAAGATCCTGTCATCATCTGAAGTCTTCAGCTGCTACCACCCAAGTTCAACCTCCAATTAGAATGAACATCTGTAGGTTGCCTCCCCACTTCCAGGCTTCCCTTGTGGCTCAACTGGTAACGAACCTGCCTATAGTGTGGGAGACCTGGGCTCGATCCTTGGGTTGGGAAGATCCCCTGGAGAAAGGAAAGACTATCCACTCCAGTATTTTGCCCTGAAGAATTCCATGGAGAAGAAGAATTCCATTTCCTGAAGAAGTCCATGGGGTCATAGTGAGTCAGACACGACTGAGCAACTTTCACTTACTTACTTCCCCACATCCACTCCCTCCTTCTCCCACTTCAGTGTGCCTGAATGTCCTTTGAGAGCACTCTTGCCCCCATTTTCAGCCATGTGGTTTTGGGTGGGATTGATTCTATCCCCAAATCTAGGGTTGAATCTTCTGACTCAACACTTAATGAATCCATACATCACATTTTCCTGACCCTGGTGGTTGCCTTCAGGGAGGGACAGTGACCCAGATCAGGAAGCTTGGTTCTGGGACTTTTGATTTTCTCTTTCTCCTCTGGAAAGAAAGTGGGAAGGATGTAGTCCCCAGCACTGCTGGCACCCACCCTGTGACATGAGGTCAGAGCCAGTTGAAGAAAGAAGTGAATAAAGAAGAAACTAAACTGGAAGATGAGCATGACTAGATTCTAGTGATGCCATTTGAACCCAAGCAATGAGCCATTCTTAAAGCCAAGTTTACCCCTGGACTTCCCAATTAACTTGTGTAAACCAGCTTGGGTCCTAATAGATAATCCACCTTTGCCTCCCATGGAGTTAGGATTACCTCATTCTCCCCTCCACTGGGACCTTGACACTTTCTGACGATCCCCTGCCTTAGCCCACTACTCTAGAGCCTTTGGTATCTCCTACTAGCTCAGCTGGTAAAGAATCCACCTGCAATGCAGGAGACCCCAGTTTGACACCTGGGTTGGGAAGATTCCCCTGGAGAAAGGATAGGCTACCCACTTCAATATTCTTGGGCTTCCCTGGTGGCTCAGACAATAAAGAATCCACCTGCAATGCGGGAGACCTGGGTTTGATCCTTGGGTTAGAAAGATCCCCTGGAGGAGGGTATGGCAACCAACTCCAGTATTCTTGCCTGGAGAATCCCAATGGACAGAGGAGCCTGGAGGGCTACAGTCCATGGGGTTGCAAAGAGTTGGACATGACTGAGCGATTAAGCACAGCACCACAGAAAGTAGGAACTTCCTACTCCCAGTTTCCACTCTTAATGGTGCTGGTGGAGCCAGCCCTGGCCTCCAAGAAAGATTGGGAATAATTCCAACATCAGTTACAGATGATAAGAGAAAGTTGGATCAATAGGCAAAGTGCAGCAGCCAATCAATCCAAGCAAGCCTTTGGAGGCTCTTGCTCTCAGGAGCTTTGAGAGCCAGACTGAGAGGTGTCTCCAGGAATCCAGGCAGGAGGTACTTAGCAGGCCTGTCAACAGGTAGTAGGTTCCACAACACTAGATTAGAGTTTTGGGCTAGGACTCCTGATTAGGAGAAGAACTGGCAGAAGCAAGCAGGATTCCCAATTTAGAAAGAGCCAGGCCAATTATTTAGCCAAGAATTCAGGCAAGAAAGCATCCAAATACCAGAAGAAGGGGCCAGTTCAGTCTTTGTATCAGAAACCAGGCAGAAGTCCAATGACTTCAGTGATGAAAATATCAGAAATCAGTTTGGAGGCCAAGCTGACCTGACTCTGGGTCCTCAAAGACATCAAGACAGAGCATAGGTCACTGGTGCTGCAGCTGAGGGTTCGAGGACCTGACAGAACAGCTGTGTGCATGCTCAGTCGTGCTCAACTCTTTGTGACCCTGTGCACGGTAGCCCACCAGGATCCTCTGTCCATGGGATTTTCCAGGCAAGAATACTGGAGTGGGTTGCCATGTCCTCCTCCAGGGGATTTTCCCAATCCACGTGAACCCACGTCTCCTGCATTGGCAGGTGGATCTTTACACTAAGCCACCAGGGAAGCCTCCAAGGACCCGAACTATGTGCTTTTCTACTCAGTGCAAGAAAGCATTTAAAACTCTTTCCTTCCCCAAATCTACCCTCTCTTCCTACTAAATGTTTGCCTATAAACTTTGGTCAAAGTGCCAATGTACTAAGCACTGTCAAAAGGAAAAACTTTTTTCCCATGTTCCCCCCTTTTCCTGTTTGGAATACTGGTGTAGGTAGGAAAGGTCCAGAGCTACGGCAGCCATCTTGCAATCCTGAAGAAACAGCCAACAGAAAGTAAAGACATGGTCTAGAACCTGATATCACTAGAGCTATTAAACCAGCCCTGGGACCACCCTCTCCTGAACTCTGTTTTGTGAGGTAGCTGAATCTCTCAAGTGTTTAAGCCAGCGGTTCTCAAAGTCTGTTCCCAGGCCAGCAGCACGAGCACCATATGGGAATGTGTTACAAAGGCACACTCTCAGGCCCCAACCAGACCTATAAGAACCTGAAATTCCATAGGAGGGCTCTGCCATCTGAGTTTTACGAAGCCCCTTGGTGATTCTGATGTGCACTACAGTTTGAGAACCCCTGGCTTAAACCACTGTTTATCAGCTTTTCTGAGACTCAGCTGAAAGCATTTACAATTGACGCATTTCTTCACAGCATTCCTGAACTGCTTATGGGATATCAGGAGGCTGAGGGCAAAGCAGGGTGGCTGACATTCAGAAAATCAAGAGAGAGAGTTTCAAAGACGAAATGGAACTCACAAAGGAAAAGATAAATAAAAATTAAGCACTTCTAGCCATCAAAATAATCACAAATACAATTAAAAGGCAAAAGAAAACACTGGGGAGAATCATTACAACAAATAGGACAACTCTCCAAATCCTCTCTGTCAAAAAGACAAAGTGCAAAAACTATAAAGGAAAACAATAAGATCCCAAATAAAAAGACAAAACACACACAAAAAATTTTTTACAGAATGGGAAATATAAATGGATAATTAATAGGAAAAACGCTCAGCCTCTTAGTAATCAAAGCAAATGTAAATTAGTATAAGATAGTCTGATCCACTGAATTAGCAAAGATTGAATAAGAGAAACTTCTTGATGAGGTGAGGGTAGAATAGGATGAAGACTTTCCTGCACAGCCAGCGGGGGCGTTTAGATGGGAACTGCTACCATTATGGAAAGCAACCAGGCCACATTCATCAAGAGACTGTTCAATGTTCATACTGTCTGAAATCGGGAATTCAACTTCCATTTATCTAATCCAGGGGTCAGCAAAGGCCTATTTTTGTATGATCTACAAGCTAAGAATGTTTTTTACATTCTTAAAAGGTCGGAAGAAGAATGAGGAAAGAGAAAGAAGAAAAAAAAGAGGAAGGAGAAGGATAAGATGGGGGGAGGAGGACAGAAGAAATAGCAAGTGACAGAGATTGTATTGGGTAAGCTAATTCTATTTTCTATCTGCCTTTATGACCCAGAAGGATGGAATTGGGAAGGAGGTGGGAGGGGGGTTCTGGAAGGGGAACACATGTATACCCATGGCGGATTCATGTCAATGTATGGCAAAACCAACACGATAATGTAAAGAAAAAAAATAAATAAATATTAATTTAAAAAGAAAGAAAAAAATGTGTCCATCCTTGACTGACTAGTCTAAAGCAGGGTTGGCAAACTATGGCCCGTAGGTCAAATCCAATCAGCCACCTGTTTTTATAAGCAAAACTGTGTTGGAACACATCCACACTCAGTTTGTAGCTAATGGCTGCTTTTGTGCTACCATGGGGAGCTGAGTCGTTATGGCAGAGATTTTATGGCCCACCAAACTTAAAATATTTATTATCTGGCCCTTTACCAAAAGTCTGCCAACTCCTGGTCTAAAGAACTAATTAGAAAGCTAGATTAAAACGTATGCACAGAGATGTTCATCACAGTGTGATTTACAGAAGACCAGTCAAACAAATGATGGATTATCTAACTGAGACAATGAACAGGCATTCAGCTCATAGCCCCACATCTTAAGGACTCAATAAACAATAGCAATTATCAGTATCCATTTTTTTAGGCCCCAAAATTCCTGTAGACAGTGACTGCAGCCACGAAATGAAAAGATGCTTGCTCCTTGGAAGGAAAGCTGTGACAAAACTTGGCAGCGTATTAAAAAGCAGAGATATAAATTGCTGACAAAGGTCCATCTAGTCAAAGCTGTGGTTTTTCCAGTAGTCATATACAGATGTGAGTGTTGGTCCATGAAGAAGGCTGAGTGTGGAAGAATTGATGCTTTCAAGTCATGGTGCTGGAGAAGACTCTTGAGAGTCCCTTGAACAGCAAGGAGATCAAACTAATCAATCCAAAAGGAAATCAACAAGAAGTATTCATTGAAAGGACTGAAGCTGAAACTCCAATACTTTGGCCACCTAATGTGAAGAGCCAACTCATTGGAAAAAGTCCTTGATGCTAGAAAAAATTGAGGGAAGGAGGAGAAGGGGGTGACAGAGGACGAGATGGTTGGATGGCATCACTGACTCAATGGACATGAGTTTGAGCAAACTCTGGGATGCGGTGAAGGACAGGAAGTCTGTGGGGTCTCAAAGAGTCAGACATGACTGAGCGACTGAACAACAACGGTATATTGAGTCATTTTTGTGTGTTTTCAAAGAGCTAGTCATAAAACAGAAAAGCAGGCTTTAGCAATACCTGAATTTGTTTCTTTTGTATTATTTCAATTAAAACTTAAAATATAGAGATGCAGAAGAGGAAAGGGACTGAAAAGAATGAATCAAAGCCTCATCAATATACAGCACAAGGAACTTTAGTGCACATCTTGTAATCATCTATAACGGAAAAGAATTTGAAAAAGTATATATTCAAAACATATGCAATAAGTCCCCTACAGGAACCTTCAAGTTGATTCATGTCAATGTATGGCAAAACCAACATGATAATGTAAGGAAAAATAAATTAATTTTTAAAAAATTAAAAAAAATTAGCTCCAGAGTATATACTTCCATGTACTTTTTAATACTGTATAACTAAAAAAAAAAGAGGTGAACATGCTTTCTATCGGTGTCTGGCATGAATGACACTGCAGCTTGCCCTCCATCTCCTGTTGCTGACGGTCCCTCGGCTCTACCATCTCCCACCTCTTCTCCCTCCTCCTGTCACTCTTCTTGTCTGTTCACTTGATGCCAGCCCCTGTATGCTGGCTATTATACTGTACTGCTGTACTTTTCAAGGCACTGTTCTGTAAGACTCAAAATGTTTATTTTGGGGGGTTGTTATTAAGGTATTATTTGTATGAAAAGTATTATAAACCTATTATAGCACTGCGCTATACAGCCAATTGAGGTCATCGGTACCTTGGCTAACTTTGTTGGGCTTATGAACAAATTGGAAATACGAATACACTCTCAGAACAGAACTCGTTCGTATGTAAGGGATTTCCTGTACATAACTGTATCCCTGTGCTGTATATCTGAAACTAACATAACATTGTAAATTACTTCAGTTTTAAAAATGGGTAAGGGATTTCCCTGGTGGTCCAGTGGTTAAGAATCTGCCTTCCAATACAGGGGGCGTGGGTTCACTCCCTGGTCAGGGAACTAAGATCCTACAGGACGAGAGATAACTAAGCCCATATCCTGCAATGCGAAGCCTGCGTTTGCTGCGACAAAGACCCAGCACAGCAAAAAAATTGTTTTTGTTTTGTTTTTTAATCTCATCAATAATTCTCTTAGGGTTACAGGATCCTGGCTAACTTTTCATTTGCTCCCATCTACTTTCCAGCAATTTCCAAGTTTCCTATAATGGGTGAATAGTGCTCTTATTATTGTTCAATTAAAAAGCCTTATACCTCAGAAAGTAATTGAATTTGGAAACCCAGCTGAGGGCCAGGGGCAGGCTTTGGATCTAGTTGCTACAGAAACCTGAACTGGGCTGCACAGCGTGAGGAAAAGTTTGAGGGATGAAATTTGGAAGCAGCAGCCAGGGTGTGGTGTGAGATCAGGCCCAAGGCAGAGGCGAGCAGCCTGCGGAAAACCGCAGGGGCCACAGAACTTAGAAAACACAAGCAGGTCTAGCGAGGCTGCTCACCAAATGGACCCCAGACCAGCCGCACTGGTACACGGGTCAGAGTGGACAGTCTCAGGCCCCTCCCCGGACCGCCTGCGCCGGGTAATGTACACACACACTCACGTCTGAGAAGCTAGAGCTGGTTTATCTGGCCTCTTAACCCTCCTCCATTCACCACCTTCCTCCTCAGGCTTTTTCAGTAAATTCATTACACTTAAAATACCTTCCAAAGGGACTTCCCTGGGGGTCCAGTGGCTGGGACATCACCTTCCAATGCAGGGGGCATGGGCTCAATCCCTGGCCAGGGAGCTAAGACCCCATGTGCCTCAAGAAACCAAAATACAGAACAGAAGCAATGTTGTAACAGGTTCAATAAAGACCTAAAAAGAAAAAACCTTCCAAGAGAGATCCATGCCTTCCTCACAGATCAAAATGGAGGCTTAAAACAGACAGATGGGCAAACCTCTGCCCACCCCCACCCAACTCACTCTCTCTCTCTCACACACACACACACACACACACACACACAGAGGCCAGGCTTGAGCGAACATCAGGAGCTGGAAAACACCTGAAGAGCAGCGGGAGTGTCATCCAGAGGCCCAGCGAGGCCTGTCAAGCCTCCCTGTGTGTTCTAAGTCCCCTCAGTCCTGTCTAACTCTTTGCAACCCCACGAACCGCAGCCCACCAGGCTCATCTGTCCACGGGATTCTCTAAGCAAAAATACTGGAGAGAGCTGCCATGCCCTCTTCCAGCGGACCTTCCAACCCAGAGGTTGAATCCACACC
Organism: Antilocapra americana; assembly: GCA_007570785.1. Taxonomy (NCBI): domain Eukaryota; kingdom Metazoa; phylum Chordata; class Mammalia; order Artiodactyla; family Antilocapridae; genus Antilocapra; species Antilocapra americana. The sequence continues at coordinate 35,927,868 of ML664177.1, forward strand.
TCCTGTATCTCTTGCATCCGCAGGTGGGTTCTTTACTACGAGCGTCACCTCAGAAGCCCATAAAGCCTCCACAGAGTAGCTGTTATTCTTGCGTCAAGCCCGAAAGGACAGCTCCAACACCAAGAGTATTCCAGAGGCCATCCTTTTGCTGATTTCCCAGAAGATATTTTATTTCTCATTCAAATATCTGGAAGAGCCATTTCAGAGCTGGAAAGACCAGATGTAGGATGAGAGGGGCAGAGAGACAGACAGCAGCAAACAGGACTCAGGCAGGGGCCGCTGGCCTGCAGCAATCCCTGCCAGCTTTCTGAGCCATCAACAAAGAGGGCAATCGTGGCCCTTTCACAGGGCTGCATAGACATCATTGACATGCGTGCACAACAGCCCCCTGAGGTAGGGACTGTTCATATTCCCATTTGCTAGAGGTGGAAACTGAGGCCCAGGGAGACTGAGTAGCTCACCAAGGGGTGACACAAGGAAGAGACAGACATGAGGTAGCAGACTCCCAAGGTCAAGGTTCTTCCCAAACACCAGTCTGTTTCCTGGAAGAATCACCTTTCCATCTGCCTGGTGAGCAGAGGTGTCGGCTGCTGAGTGATCTTGTCAGGTGTGAGCAGCTCTGCTCAGAGATGCCCTGAGGTCCACAGCCTGTCCTGAGTCAGAGCAATAGGCAGCCGGGGTCAGACAAAAAGTCCTGCTTCCCCCACTGTCAGAGACGGGTCTCTGCAGGGTCCGTGTGGCTGCTCAGATACTAGTCCCAACCAGACAGGCTCCAGATCCTAGAGTAGCTAACCAGCTCTGGCAAGGAGGAGCTTCCCTGGTGGCTCAGATGGTAAAGAATCTGCCTGCAATGAAGGAGACCAGAGTTCACTCCCTGGGTCGGGACGATGCCGTGGAGAAGGCAATGGCTACCCACTGCATTATTCTTACCTGGAGAATCCCATGGACAGAGGAGCCTGGTGGGCTACAGTCCATGGGGTCACAAAGAGTCAGACACGACTGAGTGACTAACACTTTCATTTTCACTTCCTGGCAAGGAGGGGCCTGGAGAGGGAGGCAGGTCTCAGTCACTACTGATATGTCAAAGCTTTCCAAGGTGCCTCTTACCAAAGCTCAAGAAGAAGTAACACATGAGAAGACTTCCTAGCATGAAGGTCAGATGGTAAGAACTAGGTAGGAGAGAGACAGGTGTGTGTGTGTGGTGTGTGTGTGTGTGTGTGTGTGTGTGTGGGTGTGGTGTGTGTGTGGGTGTGGTGTGTGTGGGTGTGTGGTGTGTGTGTGTGTGTGTGTAAGGAGGGGCATCCAAGACATAGAAGGAACCTGATGTCCATCGACAGATGACTGGATAAAGAAGATGCTGTATAAATATAAATATACACGCAATGGAATACTACTAAACCATAAAAAACAATGAACTAATGTCAGTCGCAGCCACATGGATGGACCTAGGGATTATCATAAGCCGGAGAAAGACAAATATCAAATGGTATCACTTACATGTGGAATTGAAAAAAACTGATACAGATGAACATATTTACAAAATAGAAATGGACTCAGACACAGAAAACAAATTTATGGTTACCCAAGGAGGAAGGGGGCAGGGGAGGGATAAACTGGGAATCTGGGATAACAGATACACATTATTATATATAAAATAAACAGTAAGGTCTTACTGAATCTTGTAATAAAGTATAATAGAAAAGAAACTGAAAAAGGATATACGTGTAACTGAATCACTTTGCTGTACACATGAAACTAACATGACACTGCAAATTAACTATACTTCAGTGAAAAAATAAAAGACAAATTAACAAGAGAAAAGAAAAGGGAGAGGCACCAAAAAATTAAACATAAAATTACCATATAGTCCAGCTCTCCCACTTCTGAGTATATATCGAAAAGAATGGAGCAGGGATTATGACTGATACTTGCACTCTCCTGTCCGCTGCAGCATTATTCCCAACAGCCAAAAGGTGGAGGCCACCCACGGGTCCATGGACACATGAATGGACAAACAAAACGTGGCATAAACATATGACAGAGTATCAGTTAGCCTTGAAAAGGAAGGGAATTCTGACATATGCTCCAACACAGACAACTTGGAAGACATGATGCTAAGTGAAATAAGCCAGACACAAGAAGGATAAATACTATATAATTCCACTTACGAGATGCTAGAACAGGCAAATTCATGGAGACAGAAAGTAGAAGAGAGATTACGGAGGGTTGAGGGGAGAGAGGAACAGGGAGAGCTTGTTTAGTGGGTCCAGAGTTTCAGTTTGAGATGATGAAAAAGTTCTGGCGATGGATGATGACGATGGTCTCCACGGCTCACTCACTCAGATACTGAATATAGTTCCCTGTGCTATACAGTAAGACCTTATTGTTTATTTTATATATATCATGTGTATCTGTTATCCCAAACTTCTAATTTTTCCCTCCCCCAGCCCCTCCCTCCTTGGGTAACCATAAATTTGCTTTCTATGTCTGTGAGTCCATTTCTATTTTGTAAGTATGTTCATTTGTATCATTTTTTTTTTCAATTCCACACATAAGCGACATCATTTGATATTTGTCTTTCTCTGGCTCACTTCACTTGCTGCCTAGAAGACACTTAATGCCATGAATTGTATATTTTAAAGTTGCTAACAAGGTAAGTTTATAATGCTTATATATATGGGATTTCTCATGCAAGAACACTGGAGTGGTTTGCCTTTCCTTCTCCAAAATAAATTTTACAACAATTTTTTAAAAAAAATAAGAAAAGGGGGGCAGATAGGACAAGAAAGGAGAGTCCCTCAGGCTCTGGGTAGGGGAGGGTGAATATGTATCAAGCGTCTACCAGCTGCTAAGCCTGGCGCTGGGTGGACTCTTCACATGTGCCATTTCATTGAATTCTCAAAATGACCCTTTCAAGTAGGAACTGTTATTGAACTGAACTTCAGAGAGCACCCTGTGTCACCAAGCCAGACAGGGGTAGATGGGGACTCAAACACAGGTCTGTGTCCTCCAAGGTACCAGCCAACCAAACATTGTCACAGACAGGAAGCACTGGGGAGACCTGGTCCCCATGGGTCATTCACTCAGCATCCCTGAACATCTCCTTTGGACTGGACAGAGGAGACAGCAGCAAAGGGGACACAGCCCCTGACAATCAGCACAGCTGGAGGTTGAGGGACCACTCCTCGTCTTACTTCCCACCCTCAGAATTTTAACACTGAGCAAGGGCATTCTGCCTCTGACATTACCTGGCCTGACTTCTACTGATATTGGATCCTGCAACGAGCTAGGGCTAGGGTCAAGATGAGACCAGAACTGAAATCTGAGCATCTCAGGAAATGAATCCCAGACATCCTACAAGAGCAGAGGGATACAGGTGGAACAGAAAATGCATGGGCTCTGGAATCCAGACACAACAAACTGTGGAAAATTCTTCAAGAGATGAGAATATCAGACCACCTGACTTGCCTCCTGAGAAATCTGTATGCAGGTCAAGAAGCAACAGTTAGAACTTGACATGGAACAACAGACTGGTTCCAAATTGGGAAAGGAGTACGTCAAGGCTATATATTGTCACCCTGATTATTTAACTTATATGCAGAGTACATCGTGCAAAATGCCAGGCTGGATGAAGCCCTAGCTGTAATCAAGATTGTCAGGAGAAATACCAATAACCTCAGATATGCAGATGACAGCACCCTTATGGCAGAAAGTGAAAAAGAACTAAAGAGCCTCTTGGTGAAAGTGAAAGAGGGGAGTGAAAAACTTGGTTTAAAACTCAGCATTCAGAAAACTAAGATTATGGCATCTGGTCCCATCACTTCATGGCAAATAGATGGGGAAACAATGAAAACAGTGACAGACTTTATTTTGGGGACTCCAAAATCACTGCAGATGGTGACTGCAGCCATGAAATTAAAAGACGCTTGCTCCTTGGAAGAAAAGCTATGACAAACCCAGACATTATATTAAAAAGCAGAGGCATTACTTTGCCGACAAAGGCTCGTCTAGTCAAAGCTATGGGTTTTCCAGTAGTCACGTATGGATGTGAAAGTTGGACCACAAAGAAGGTTGAGCGCTGAAGGATTGATGCTTTTGAACTGTGGTGTAGAAGACTCCTTGAGAGTCCCTTAGACAGCAAGATCAAACCAGTGAATCCTAAAGGAAATGAGTCCTGAATGTTCACTGATGCTGAAGCTGAAATTCCAACACTGTCCACCTGATGTGAAGAACTGACTCATTGGAAAAGACTCTGATGCTGGGAAAGACTGAAGGCAGGAGGAGAAGAGGATAACAGAGGATGAGATGGTTGGATGGCATCACCAACTCGAGGGACATGAGTTTGAGCAAGCTCTGGGAGTTGGTGACGGACAGGGAAGCCTGGCATGCTGTAGTCCATGGTGCCGCAAAGAGTCAGACACAACTGAGCAACTGAACTGACTGGAGTCTGGAGCCCTAGGTTTGAAATTAAACTCTACTACAGCGAGTAAAGAAGATGCCTGCAGTGCAGGAGACACAGAAGACACAGGTTCAGTTCCTGGGTTGGGAAGATCCCCTGGAGGAAGAAATGGCAATCTACTCCAATATTCTCACCTGAAAACTTCCATGGACAGAGGAGCCTGGTGGGCTACAGTCCACAGGGTCACAAAGAACTGGACATGACTGAGTGACCAAGCACACACTTACTGTGGGATCTTGGCTTGAACTCATGCAAGCCTCAGTTTTCTCACCTGTCAAAGGGGCCTGTCATACCTGCTTTATAAGGGCCATCCCATGTGAACTGTGGAGCCAAACCACCTTGGTTTAAATCCTGTTTCCCCACCATTTATCAGGTGTATGAACTAAAATAAGTTCCTTAATTCTCTATGGCTCAGTTTTCCTCATCCAAAAAAATGGGAGTAGACACTACTTTTGTAAGGTTTCAGTGTGTTAATACAGGTAATATGCTGAGCACAGTCCACACAAGAAGGTGGTTTTTTTTTTTAATATATATATACATTTTTGGTAAGTGTTAGGAAATAAACATAAAACCCTGGCACGGGGTAGGGGGCTCACCAATGGTAGTTTTCCCTTCCTTGCCCATCCAGTTCCCCTCCTGTGTGCGACTCAAAGAAACTGTTGCTGTGTATTTGCCCTGGATTTTTCTCTAAATATCCGGGTTGGACACAGACAGTATTGGCAGGAACCTCTGGCTTTTCCTGTGCTTCCCCTCTGCCCACACCGACAGGGGCTCCTGGAGAGAAGCCCATTAGGCTGAACCCTCCAGGAAGGAGGTCAAAGATGAGTCATTCCAAAAATGTGCTTCTTGGCCTCCTGAGGCAGTCCCACCCCCCACCTCCCACCCCACTGGTCCTTAGCGTGGATTCCAAAGACCCAAGGCAGCCGAGAGCACTCCTGGGAGCACTGGGGGAGACCCAGGCCTTCCCCGCAGCAGGGAACAATCCTTCCCCAAAATGAGCATTAACTGTTCATCTCCAGCTTCCCTACAGGAGCAGTATTGCTTTCTCCGTTTTACTGATGAGAATACAAAGGCACAGAGAGGTTAAGACACTAGGCCAGAGTTACCCAGCAAGGCCGCACGTGGGTCAGATTTAAATCCAGGTCTTCCTTGACCCAAAGACTGGGAGCTTTCCACCTCCACATTCTCTCCCTGCTGAACCACCAACACTGCCACTCACGGGCTCTATGAACTTGAGTAAATCCTCACACTTCTCTGAACCTCAGTACCCACAGCCATAAATGGGCAAGCTACCTGACAAGACTGTTAGTTCATTCAACAGTCACCGACTGAGGGGCTTCCCTGGTGGTCCAGTATTTGGCCAAAACACTGCGATCCCGAAGCAGAGGGCTCTGGTTCAATCCCTGGTCAGGGAACTAGGTCTCCCATGTCACAACTCAGAGTTTGCAGGTCATAACTCAAGATCCCACAGGCCATAACTAAGACTGAGCGTAGCCAAATAAATAAAATTAAAAAAAAATCACCAACTGAGCCCAGAGCCATATTTACCAGGACGCTATTGAGGCTTCAGTTTCACAGCCCCTCCTTCACAGGCTCTTTCTAGGATCCTGAGAAGGGTCTGGTAGTGTTATACACTTTTCTTAAAGAGAGTCCTCAGGCTCACAAAACCTGAGCCCAGCCCTGCTGCCGGAGTGTGCCAGCACCACGCCACATGCCTTGGATGTGCATGCATGATAAGTCACTTCAGTCATGTCTGACTCTTTGTGACCCTATGAACTATAGTCCACCAGGCTCCCCTGTCCACGGGATTCTCCAGGCAAGAATATTGGAGTGGGTTTCCACGTTCTCCTCCAGGGGATCTTCCCAACCCAGGGATTAAACCTGAGTCTCCTGCATTGACAGGCGGGTTCTTTACCACCAGCACCACCTGGGAAGCCCTTCCCTGGATGGGGTGGGCACAAGGGACACCAGAGGAGCCTGTGTCTGAAGTCCCCAGCAGCGGGCCTGGCCCAAGGCACCTGAGCTGAGAGTAGTGGGCATTATTACCACCTGTTTGTCTGTCTCTGCCCCATTAGAATGTCAGCTCTCTGAGGACAGGGAACCTTATCAGTTTTGTTTGTTGATGGTGTCCCGGAGCCCAGAACAGTGCCTGGCACGTGCTCAGAACCCAGTAAACATTCCCTGATCCTTGAGATGGTGCGGGTCAACTCTCCACTTCACAGATGAGAAAACTTGTTCCAGAAGGTGTATCTTTCCCACGGTCGGGACCGGGCCCAGGGCCTCGTAGCTCCTGTGAAAGGCTCTCTGTTACTTCTTGCTGCCTCTCTGGTGACTCACGCTGGGACCCGAAAGACATTTTTGGAATAAAAATCTAGAGAGCAACACTGTGAGTAAGAAAAGCAAGGGAAGTGGCAGAGGGGGAAAGAGTAAGGTTGCCAGATTTAAAAAGAATGCAAGACAACGAGTTGGTTTTGAAACTTTAGAGAAACAAGTCCTATTTTAGTATAAGTCTGCCCCATGCAATGTTTGGGGCATGTTTCTGTAACATTAAGAGTCATTGCTATATCCTGTCATAAACCATAATGGGAAAGAACATGAAAAAGAAGATACAGGTGTGCCTAACTGAGTTACTCTGCTGTACAGAAAAAATTAATACAACATTGTAAATCAACTATACTTCCAAAAAACACAGATTTTAAAAACCTTTTGTAAATCTAAATAAAGAAATACAGGACTTCCCTGGTGATTAAGAATCCACCAGCCAATGCAGGGGACACAGATTTGATCCCTGGCCAGGGAAGATCCCACATGCCTCAGAGCAGCTAAGCCCGAGGGCCACAACAAGAGAAGCCACCACAATTAGAAGTCCCAGCACCGCCAATCAGAGGGTAGCCCTCGCTCTCTGAAACTAGAGAAAGCCCACTTACTGCAACGAAGACCCAGCACAGCCAAAAATAAACTGATTTTTAAAAAGAAAAAATTTTTAATAAATATAATACATTTGCGAACAAACCAAAAAAAGTCACTATTCACCTGAAATTAAAACTTATCTGAACGTCCTGTATTTCATCTGGCAGTGCTGCCTTAGAATTCCATAGAACTGAGTTCAAACGCCTGCTCTGTGATTGACCATATCATCATAGGTAAGAATCCTTACCACTCAACGCTTCAATTTCCTCATTTGCACACTGCGGCCAGACCTACTTACTCATGGACTTACTGTGAGCACCAGAGGAAACAGTGTCTCTTACTACAAGCACGTGGTAGGCAGACCCTTTCAATGCTGGTTTTCCTCTTCTGTTTTTAAGACACCATTGAGGATCTCAGTGGGGAGACTGACTTGCCAATTGTAAGATCACGTGGTAACTACAGTGTTGATCCTCTTCCAAGCAGCACACTTGGACAGAATATGAAGTTATGGATCCTATCTTCAGAAGGTGAACACTTCACTTTCTCAGCCTTATAAGACCCAATACTCTCTTTTCATAAACATTTTCAATGTCTCCTTTGCCTTTCTTAAATGAAACTCAGGGATAAAAATGATCCATTTACACTGAAAAGACTTAATATTTGACCTGCAATTTAAATGCAAAATTAAAGGAGTGCAATAAAATAACACTTCAACACATGAGTGCTTGGGCATGTGGTAGGGAGATGCTTGCAAAGACTAAGAAGAAATAAGTTTGGATTAAGAAGTTGGACAATAGTTGAGGACTTCCCAGGAGGTAAAGTGGCTAAGACCTTGTGATTCCACTGCAGGGGGCATGGGTTTGATCCCTAGCTGGGGAACTAAGATCCAACATGCTACATTGTGGGGTCAAAAATGAATAAATAAGCAAAACTGATTTAAAAAGAAAGTTGGATGATATTGAATATTAAGTTGAACCATGTGAAACTGCTGATAATAAAACTGCTTTTGACCTATGAAAATGGAATTTCATATGATTCAACCTAACATTAACATTCTAAATACAAGCAAACTAAATCCACCTATTGTGTGTGTGTTTGTCTAATACATGTGTACGTGAGTGAGTGAAATTCATTCAGTTGTGTCCAACTCTTTGCAACCCCATGGACTATACAGTCCATGGAATTCTCCAGGCCAGAATACTGGAGTGGGTAGCCGTTTCCATCTCCAGGGGATCTTCCCAACCCAGGGATCGAACCCAGGTCTCCCGCAGTGCAGGTGGATTCTTTACCAGCTGAGCCACAGGGGAAGCCCAATACATGTGTATATCATCCCATGAATCAACAGCTACCAACACTGGCAGGTACACGTGTGCTATTGACTCAAATACCATAAACACCATCACCATTTGGGTTGTGATTTTCCAATATGATGGTCTACTCTTCTAAAAATCACAAACAACTCAAAACACATCATCTTCTCTTGTTTTGCCTAGTAGCTGCACTTCTGAAAAGTAAAGCTTGTCTTCTTTAAATGCAAAAGCAAAACACTGCACTTTGTTGAAGGTCTCAAAACTCTTAACCCAGTAATTCTAAGAAGAATCCTCTTCCAAGAATTCCACTTCTAAGAATATATGTAAGTAAACAATCCATTAAAACCTCTGTGCACAGAAAGCATGGTATAGAAGGATGGAACTAATGACATATCAACGATAGAGAAATGAGCAGTAAATGACGTACACTTTCTCTGTGGTCGAGGACCTAGCCATCAGAGATGAACTATTGGCAGCTGTTGAAGGGCATGGGTGCCTTGGGGTTCCCCTCCCTCTGCTTTTCTCGTTTTCTATAATGATTTTCATTCCCATAGTAATTGGAGGAAAATCAACTTCAGGATAAAGACCCATAAAGCCCCTGGTTGGAATCCCTTCCCTTTCATTACTTTGCACAAATAGTGGATGGAGGGGGGAAAAAAAAAACTCACATATGCACCCAAGCTACAAAATGAGACCAGTGGCCCCATCGGCTCACCAAGAAGGCTGAGCACTAGCTGAGGCCAAGCCCTCCTGGTGACCTGCGCTAGTGGCCGCAACTGTACCTGCAATCTGGGGGCGACTACACTGAAGGTGTCTATAGGGGGAGTCCTACAGGCAAGATAAAGTCCAGGCTGGGCCCATGTTTGTGCCAATCAAGTGTGAAAAGGAGTCAGTAAGAAGATAATCAGAGGCTCTAAAGCAAAACGAACTAAAAAGACAACAATCAGCCAAGAAAGAAACACTGGAAAAGGCAGGGGACAGGAAATTAAATGAAGCATGGCTTTCTCAGATGTGTTTGGGCAGATCTTCTGAAATTAACTATAAAATGCAGCCACTCATCCATCATAGAACTGGCCTCTGTGGTCCCAGGCACCACAAACAGACCAGTTCTCAGATGGCAGCTATCTGCATTGCTGGAACATACTCAGGAAAAGATTATTAAGTATCTTTACACAACAAATGAGGTAAAAAAATCTATCACCATTTTACAAAATATTTTCTATTTCACTAGCATCTGTCAATCTTTAACTTTCGGTAAACATTATATCGTATTTCAGGGATTTTGAGATTTGGTGCATTTCATTTAATAAATATTACATGCCTTTTCTCAATTTTTTTTATTTACAGTTTTTTTCCATTGTCCAATTTTCAGAAGAGCTGATGCAAATTATGACCTGAATTTCTCTAACCCCGCCAGCTTACATATGTGACAAAAACCAATGTATTTACTTATGGTAAGGGTAATTTGGATTTCAGTTCTTATGTTTTAGAGATCCAGCCTAAACACACAGAACTTTTATCTTCATTGATGTCCTTTATAAGTCAGCATTATAAGCTAACAACTGATATGACTCATAATCTCTTGATCAGAAGTTGCTACCTTTGTGCTGGCTCTTCGGACAATTTCCTAAATGAAAGAGGCCATTCCATACTTGACTCTTTATCTGACTGACTTTAACTCTATTGTGAGTTCTGAGAAAACATTCATACTGGATTCTTACTGGTTGCAATTTGTACTACTTCAAATATAATCATCCAATTTCTTAAGTACAGATTCCAGCCTGTACTGAGATAAATGTTCCCTGGTTGTCTTTTATCAACAGTTTTCTCATTGCTACAGTTCCCTGGTTGGAGTGTCACAAGTTTACTTTAAGAAACACTGTGGGACACATCTGTCACCTGGAGATAGTTTTCATTTTAATTATAATTTATAATCTTAAGCAAATTGAAAAGCCTGTTATCACTAGTGATTTGCTAATATGTTGCCATGTTAAAATTAATCAAAACCTACAATTACAGTAAAAAATAATAATTTTACAAAGGAAAAGATAGCTCAAGCCATATACAAGTTCTTAGTTACGTAAATGGCTCCTCCATCCATGGGATTTTCCAGGCAAGAGTATTGCAGTGGGTTGCCATTGCGTTCTCCGTAAGTAAATGGACTGGTAATCAACACCGCACAGTGCTATTTGGAGGCTGATCCCTAAATCATTTTTTTAAGTCTTTATTGAATTTGTTACAATATTGCCTCTGTTTAATGTTTTGGTTCTTTGGTAGCAAGGTATGTGGGATCTTGGCTTCCCCACCAGGGATAGACCCCAACCCCCCTGCACCGGAGGGTAAAGTCTAAACCTCTGGACTGCCAGGGAGGTCCCATGATCCCTAAAAGTTTTATGGACTATATATGACCTGAAGTTTTCTTCCCAACTTTCTTACTTTTTCAGAACATGTTTTTGAGGCTTAAGAAAGCACTTGTTAAACCACATTTTCTTAAACACACGTACACACCAACTTCCAAGTAAAATCTCTGCAATGGTTCAGGAATGTTGCCCATGACAAACAGAAATTTGTTTTCAACGTGAAAGTTAACAGATACTTGGCTCTGTTCAGGTTTGTTTTACCCAAAAAAGTACTGAATGCAAATTGTGTATGTAAATCTGAGATCTACTGCCAACTTTTAAAAATAAGCTTTTAAAGGGCTCTTTTAAAAAATCAAGTGTTAAAAAAGTGAGACCGTCTTTGCAAAAGTTAATCTATACCTACATACACAGAAAAAAAAATTTTTTTTTAATTCCAAATATTAATGCCAAATAGCTCTAGGTTATATGAGCCTGGAGGGCGTGGTCTTTTTTACACCTTCCCGTAGCACCTAAACTTCTGTAGTGATTCTATATTGCTTTTATAATCAGGAGGAAAAAAAACTCAATAATCCAATTTTTATTTTCAAAAGTGATAAAGGAGGAGAAAAGTCCAATGAAAGTGAGAGTTGCCCACAGACCTGGGAGCTGGAAGGAACCAGAAGGACTGATTGGGAAATGGCACGGGCTGACCCAGACAGTCATGGCTCCTCAAACAGTCTCTGAGGAGAAGAGGGAGCCGGGCACACGAGCGACCTTGGAGTCACGGGGCTCCAGAAAGAGCCAGACATGGGCAGCAGGGAGCAGCAGTCCCAGGAGGAGGGCCCTGCACCAGATACAAAGATCACTGGAGAAGAATCCAGTCCAGCAGAGCCAAAGAAAAGCACGGTGACATCAGTGAAGAGCAAACCACTAGCGTGATTCACAACATCTCCTAGAAATTAGACGGAAAAAACAATGAGACAGGGTCATTGCCCTCCACCTAAGAAAAGAACAAAGAATTTTAAAAGGCTGGTGAGGGTGTGTGGAGACGAGTTGGGAACTATTATACGACTATGTGCTCTTGAAAAGCAACTGTGGCAATCGTTGAAAGATACTCACATCCTTTCATTCATAATTCCTTTTCTAGAAATCTACCCTAAGACACACATAAAATGCTTTATTGTCAAAGATAGTCATTGCAGTATGATTTATAATTTTTTAAAAAGGAAATAACCTGAACACTGGCCAACAATAGTTAGAATGGTAATTTTCGATATAACCTCTCAGTGGGCACAATGGAGCCATTAAAAACAAGGTTTATGGAGCCTTTATAATAAACACACAGGGGAATGTTTATGTTACCATGTTAAATGATACAGTAGGATATAAAATTGCATATAGAACACTATCTTAACTACATAAAAGTTCATATAAACCAGAAAGAAATGCTCTAAAACTTTATACAGTCCCCTGTAGATTGGTTGGGTTATGAATGGGTTTATCTTTTAAAAAATAATTTATTTTGAAATAATTTCAGGCTTACAGAAAATCTGTAAGAGAAACAAAAACTGTCATATTCCTTGCACTCAGGTTTCCCAATGTTACCATTTTTCTACATTTGCTTCATTGCGTGCATGTGTGCACACAATCTTTTTTTTTTTTTTTCCACACCGCACAGCTTGTGGGATCTTAGTCCCCCAACCAGGAACTGAACCCAGACTCTCGGCAGGGAAAGCGCAGAGTCCTAACCACTGGACCACCAGGGCATTCCCCACACAGTGTTTCTTTACACCCATACAATATCTACAATCCTTAGTCTTTCTCTGAACCACTTGAGTATCCTAAAAACAAGAACACTCTCCAACATAACCCTCCCAGTTGAGAAACCAGCACTGACACAGCACCACCCTCTAACCTCTGCCCCACTCACCCTTCACTGGCCACCCCAGTTTTGCCTTCCTGGTCCAGGATCCAATCTAGGAATACACTTTGCCTTTAGTTGTCATGTCTCTCCATTCTCCCTCAGACTGCAACATCTCCTCTCTTTTCCCCACCTTTCATGTCTTTGACAGCTGGTTTTTTGTTTGTTTAAAGAGTGTAGATCTTTCATTTTATAGGGTATCCCTGACCTGAGGCTGACTGTTGTTTCCTCTCAATGAGACTTAGACCATGCCTTCTTAGCAGGAATAGCACAGAAATGAGGCTTTATCACCTAAAGGAGGCCCATGATGCCAACCTATCCGGCCCTGGTTCATTTTGAACACCTGATCAGATTGGTGGCTGCCAGGTTTTTCCACCAGAAAAAATCACTGTTTTTCCCTTTGTAGTTGATACATATTTTCTGGAGATACATTCCAGCATCACACTCATAAACTATTCTTCAAACATTCACCTGCAGGTGTTAGCATTGTTGATAAGTCCAGCCTGAATCAACCATCACTGCTGTCCTTGTTCAGTTGCTAAGTTGGGTCTGACTCTTTGCTACCCCATGGACTGTAGCATCCCAGGCTCCTCTGTTTTCCACTATCACTGGGATGGTTGCCTAATGTGGATTTTTCCTATTCCTATCAGTAATTGACAATCTCTTACAAGAAAGAGCTGACTTTTCCCTCCTGTTAATTTTTTTGTTTACTTAACTATATCCATATGGTCAGGACTTCCCTGGTGGTCCAGTAGATAAGAACCTGCCTGCCAGTGCAGGGAACACAAGTTCGATCCCTGGTCTGGGAAGATTCCACATGCCGTGGGACAACCAAGCCTGTGTACCACAACTACTGACCCCCGCTCCACGAAAAGAAAAGCCTCTGCAATGAGAAGCCTGCACACTGCGACAAGAGAGTAGCCCCACTTCTCTGCAACTAGAGAAAGCCCCTGTGCAGCAATGAAGACCCAGCACAGCCAAAAATACGTACGTAGATAAATAAAAATGTTTTTAAAAAAGAAGAAAGAAACCAAGATCTGGGAGCTTGGTGCATTCACCACACCTAGAATGTTATTGCAAATTATTTAATAGGAAATTCATGCACATATGTAAGTATATATACAAACACCTATCACTGTGTATATGTGAATAAGTCTGCATACACATACACACACACACACACACACACACACACATACACACACACACACACACACAGGCTTCCCAGTGGCTCAGCAGTAAAGAATCCACCTTCAATTCAGGAGCTGCAGGTTCAATCCCTGGGTTGGGAAGATCCCCTGGAGGAAGGCATGGCAACCCCTCCAGTATTCTTGCCTGGAGAATCCCATGGACAGAGGAGCCTGGTGGGCTACGGTCCATAAGGTCACAAAGAGTTGGACACGACTGAAGCACCTTAGCACACCAGCACACATACATATACATGAAATTCATAAGTGTTAATGTGTGTATAAATATGTATATGTCAGTGAGGTTATTCCTATGCAGCCCTTTCAGGGTTCTTTCTAGACATCCCCCCTTTCCATGTTTGCAATTCACTTCTCTAACTGTAAGAAACTTGACTGCCATTAGCCTCAATTTATTCATTTATTTGCTCAATGTAACTAGTCTCTCAACCACACCAGCTGCCTTCTCTGCCCACTGCCCCTGCACGTACCCCACCTCCTCAGTCACCGGGCACACCAACACTTTTGTGAAGCCCTCCACACACCCCACTTCTCCAACACCAGGCATGCCTATACTTCTGAAAAATATTGGCTTTATGTATTTTCTTCTTTTTAATTGATGTTTTAATGTGAACACCACTTAAGATGTACTATCTGCTTTCCTGAGGCGGCTGAGTACCAGTGTCTCCCCATGGTTATCACTTGCATCCCAAGATGTTATCAAGCGTATGGAGCTAGAATCGTTAGAACCACCCCCGCCCCCTCCAGGCCTCCTTTTCTCCCCCACCCACACTCCCTCCATACCTCCCCCAACCCTAGGCAGCAACTTCCAGGGATGTGGTCCTTCTAAGGGCCCCTCTGCCTCTTGAGAGCCAACCAGCCCCCTTGCAGGGACCCTGAGGCCTTTCACAGCTCACCCCTCCTGGATACTTCTCCATCAATCTGGAGGGTGATCCCCACTACCCACTCCTCTTTCTCATCCTCACAGACCCAGCACTGAGAAACCAAACCATGTCAAACCCAGTATAAGTGTGGGAGCAAGCATAAAGGACAGGCAGGGCGGCCTTGACAAAAGGGGCTCCTTCCTTAGACAGCTTGAAAGTCAAAATGTTGCTTATGAGTGAGCTGAAAGCTTCAGAAAGACGGCAGCAGCAAAAGCAAGAAATAGAAGGTTCTAGAATCAGAATCTAAGGGCGGGGGTAGGCACGTTGGGATACTATACACAGAATAGCCAGAGGGATCCCTAATCCACCGAAAAAGCTACCCTGCCAGCAGAAGTCACCCTCCAGGCAGGGCCTGCCTCCCTCACACACACCAGGACAGGACCACAGGCGTCCTCCAGATACACTGGGCACCGGTCCATTGTTCCTCGCCAGAGTGAGAACAGGGCAAGACCATCTTCTGTCCAGGAAGCCCTGAAGGCAGATCCAGCCCCAGCTCCCACAGGGTCTCCCAGCCACACTCAGCCAGGAAGGGAAGTTGGAGTCTTCCAAGTCTCCTGTGTGGGTAGGCAGATCCTTAACCACTGCAGCACCTGGAAAGCCCCTACATGGAATATTACTCAACCGTAAAAAAGAATGAAATAATGCCATCTGCAGCAAGAGGGATGGACCTAGAGATTATCATAAGTGAAGTTACAAAGAGGAAGAAAAATACCATACAATATCACTTATATATGGAATCTAAAATAACACAAATCAACACGTCTAGGAAACAAAAAAGACTCACAGATATAGACAAAAGACTTGTGGTTGCCAAGGGGGAAGTGGGGTAGAGGAGGGAAAAATTGGGAACTTGGAATTAGCAGATGCAAACTAGGATACACGGAATGGATAAACAAGGTCCTGTTATATAGCAAAGAGAACTATAGTCAATATCCTGGGATTAAACCATAATGGAAAAGAATATATCCATGTACCTAACTGAGTCATTTGATTGTACAGCAGAAATTAACAACATTGTAGATCAACTATACTTCAATAAAATAAAAACACTGAAGCATCAGTTTGGGTCTCAAGCCTGCCAGCTTTCTCAGCGAATTGACACCACTGGCTCTCTCTGACCTTCAGACTCAGAGGGAATGACACCATGAGATCTCCTGGGTTCTTAAGCTCACTGACTCACCTGAAGATCTTAGGACTTGTCAGCTTCCATAATCACATAAGCCAACTCTTTGTAATGAATCACTTTATCTGCACACACACCCTATTGCTTCAATTTCTCTGGAAAACCCTGACTAGAACAGTGGCCCAGAGAGAGGCAGTGACTTGACCCAAGCTCCTCAGCATTGCAGAGGAAGACAGGTGCCCAGCTTCCAAGCACAGCCTCCTCCTATTCCCTCTCGCCCCAATTCACAAGGACTGGGACCCTCTCTAAGGAACAGCACCCCCTAGCGGCTTCAGCCAAGGCTGGTCCCGCCCAAACAGACTGGATATCCTCTGAGGACGCCAGGCAGACAGCAGGATGGAGCAGGCGTGTGCAGAGTCACAAAGACCTGGGCTGAAAATCCAGCTCCTCTGCGGACTAGCTCTGTGGCCTCAGCACTTTGCCATACCTCTCCAAGCCTCGGTGAGCACCTCTGTAAAATGGGAATCATATCACCACAAAGCTGTTGGAGGGTTAAACAAGACACTGGTAGTCCAGGACCCAGCATGAGGCCTAGTCCATCAGCGAAGCCCAGGGAGTGTTCTCTCCCCTATTCTGTTGTTTTGTTGTTCTTATTTAGTCACTAAGTCGTGTCTGATTCTTGTGCGACCCCATGGACTGTAGCCTGCCAGGCTCCTCTTTTCATGGGATTTCCCAGGCAAGAATACCGGAGTGGGTTGCGATTTCCTTCTCCAGGGGATCTTTCCAACCCAGAGATCAAACCCATGTCTCTTGCATTGCAGGCAGATTCTTTGCCACTGAGCCAAAGGGGAAGTTCCTACTCTGTTAATTCTCCCTTAATCTCACCAGGTGACTGAGAACCACTGACCTGGGGCAGTGGTGAAAATCCATTAAGTCCATTAAAATCACCTGAAAAGGCTTTGAAACATACCAAGGTCAGGTCTGCGCTGGTCCAGCACCTCTAGTTCTTAACCCTGTATCCCCCAAGGAGAATACTCAAGTGCAATCAGGGTGAGAACGTCTATGCAATCACCAGAATTTCTCACCCTTCGTGCTCCCAGAAAACTAAGCTAGAAGGACTCATAAGGGGGCCTGGGGCTGGGCATTGGCCCAGTCAAAGGCAGTTCCCTGTCCCTTCATGGCCTGACCTCTCTGTCCTGTGACTGCCAAGGCGAATTTCTCCTCCTCTGTGCCCCTGGAAGGGCTGAGCCTCATGACTGGGTGGCATTCCCAGTGGAGATATTAAACAGCAAACCTTCTGCCTGATGCCTCCCAGGTTCAGTTCCTTCATCTGCAGTGTGGGGAAGCATAAACTCACAGGAGAAAAACCCCAGCACAGCTCCCAGCTCCAGGACCATGTCTGAAGCTCAAGGCTTTCCATTATCCAGCAGCCTCCCGCATCTCCAGTCTCCTGCCTTCCCACCTGCACACATGCTACCCACTCTGCCTAGAATGTGCTCCTCACCTTTGCTGCCTGAAAACTCCTACTCATACTTCAAAGCCCTACTCAACTGTCATCCCCCGCTTGGCAGCCTCCTGTAAATCAGGGTTCTCAGAGACCACAAAAGCCCAACTTAAGCTTCATGATGCAAAAAAGTGATGTTTTTGGCTTTCCCACCTGGTAGACAGTCATTCCTCTCCTGCTCTTGATGCCAGCTTCCGCCTTGTCTTCATTCTCCAATGGGCTCCCTCTACGTGGTGACTAGGTGGCCAGCAGCATCTCCAACCTGATGGACTACCAGTGAGCAGCCCCAGGGGCATGGGAGCGTGTCTGACCCAGAAGTAGTTTCAGGCCAAGGCCCAAGGTTGCTTTCACTGGCCTGGCTTGGGTCCCATGCTTCCCTCTGAACCCAGTCATTGGTATCAGAAATGTTCTGATGGGCCTAACAGGCTGGAGGTGGCATGTGCTCACTCTTGGAGCCTGAGGATGGGTCAGGCCCACCTCCAACCAAATGGAGGGAGAGCAGGAGCTGTGATTCCCAGAATTCTGGGAGCAAATACCAGCTGGAGGAATGGGAACTGGGTAAAAATCAACCTGCAGCCTCCGGCCTGCCAGGGTCAGGAGTCCTCCTGTCCACCCTGGAAGGTGCCGAGTGACCCCTCATCAGAGCATAGCAGTCAACACGTGGACTTGGCTTTGCAACCCTGACTGCAGAACGGAGCTCCGTGAGGCAGAGACAGCAGCCTAGACACGTCTAAAGCAACCAGCGAGATGGCAAGTCTCTGACAGCTGAGCAGGTTTCTCCTTGACTGGGGAATTAAGCTCTCTGGGGCCAGGTGGACTCTGTATAGAAAACACCTGGGAAAGGCGGACACTCTGGATGGTGAGAAGGAAGTCAGGGAGGAGAGGGAGCAAAATGGCTCCTTTGGATAAAATCAGGAATTTGGCAGCCCAGTAAGGAGCTGGTGGGAAGGCCTGAGACGGAGGGGAGGAGAGAAAGCTGGGAAATGCCTTGGGAGGCAGACTCCACGAGGCAGCCAGTGCCTCCCAGAGGCTGGAAGAAGACAGAGTGAAAGAAGTTAGAGCAAAGGCTGGGCAGCTGGGTGGGCCAGGCCCCTTCGGACTCTTGCAGGTTTTCAGTGAAAGTCACTCAGTCGTGTCTGACTCTTTGGGACCCCATGGACTATATAGTCCATGGAACTCTCCAGGCCAGAATACTGGAGTGGGTAGCCTTTCCCTTCTCCAAGGGATCTTCCTTGAAATCAAACCAGGGTCTCCTGCATTGCAGGCATTCTTTACCAACTGAGCTAGGTTTTCGGTAATCATCTGCTAATACCCCACAGCCTGTGCTGGCAGCTGATGAATCAAGGGAAAATTCCAGATTCTTTGGTAGACACCATACAGGGCGGAGAAAAGAAACCAGGTCCTGGAGGAAAGGTGTAGCAAAAGCAAGACTTTTATGAAAATGTTCTAAATGCCACTGAATTCCACACTTTAGAATGGTAAATTTTATGTGTATTTTATCACCATCTCTTTTTAAAAATTTTTTAATTGGAGGAAAATTGCTTTACAATGTGGTGATGGTTTCTGCCATACAACTACACAAATCAGTCATAATTGTATAATTATATCACCTCCCTGATGTAATTTCAAATGAGAACTGATTCATTTGAAAAGACCCTGATGCTGATTGAAGCTGGGAAGAGAAGGGGACGACATAGGATGAGATGGTTGGATGGCATCACCAACTCAATGGACATGAGTTTGAGTAAATTCCAGAATTTGGTGATGGACAGGGAGGCCTGGTGTGCTGCAGTCCATGGGGTCACAAAGAGTTGGACACGACTGACCGACTAACTGAACTGAATCACCTCCCTCTTGAACCTCCCACCCCTCCCCAATCCCACCCCATTAGATCATCAGTCTTTTTTAAACATGGCAATGATCTACATCAGTGGTACCCAACCTTTTTGGCACCAAGGACTGGTTTAATGGGAGACAATTTTTCCACGGACCTGGAAGAGGGGGTGGTCTGGGGATGATTCAAGTGTATTACATTTATTGTGCACTTTATTTCTATCATTATTACATCAGCTCCACCTCAGATCACCAGGCATTAGATCCCAGAAGTTGGGAGGCCCCTGACTACACAGTCGAGGGCAGGGAGATGGAGCAGAGGAGAATTCAGTAGACAGAGGAAACCAAAGCTGGACACAGCATGTGGACACAGTGTGAGGACGAGACAGTGGGACGAATTGGGAGATTAGGATTGACATACATGCACTACCATGCTTAAAACAGACAGCTAGTGGGAAGCTGCTGTGTAACACAGGGAGCTCAGCTCTGTGCTCTGTGATGACGCAGGGGGTGGGATGAGGGTAGGGTGGGAGGGAGGCCCAAGAGGGAGAGGATATATGTATGTGTGTGTGTGTGTATACATATATAGCTCATTCACTTCATTGTATTGCAGAAATGAACACAACATTGTAAAAGCAATTATATCTCAATTAAAAACAGATACTGGGAAAATAAAATTCAAACAAAACAAAACAAAGCGAGAGGTCCCAGAAGATAAACCTAGACACGGGACGAGGGCTTCAGTAACTCCAGCACCACGCACACACTTGTCTTGGAACCAGTTTTCTTAACTGTTAAGGAGAAGAGCGCGATCACATGGCTCAAACAGGCATTGTTTGGCTGTCTTTCCACTAGCTTTGAGCTGAGGGTAAACCTAATACCGTATCTTATTGATTCCAAGATGCCCATCTCTTCACGATTTCACAACTCTGAAATTGGGGTGCACCTCACGATCAACAGTTCAGTACAGCTGGCAGCATTATTTTTTTTTTGTCAGAACCTAAAATGACAATGCTTCTTACAATCATCATCGGAGCTGGGGTTCTGTGGAATCCTGTAAGGAGAACAAGAGCCACGTGGTCTGTTTCCTCTGTGATCTGTTTCAGGGAAGTGAACTTGGACAGATCCACATCCTCACAGAGCACAGGAACATGCTAACTGTAATACTGGGGGGCATCAACTCCATCAGCCTGCTGTCCCACCGACTCTGCTTGATTAAGTCTGACCCCGGCCTGCACAGCTGGGAAAGATGTGTCTCAGAAACGGAAATGAGTTTCTCAGATGTGCGATGTTTGCAGAGGAAGTGATGCATGGTGTTTATTCCATGAGCCCTGCATCCTGCCATTAGGAGGTGCCCGTGACCCTCGGAGGGCCACACCAGACTCAAGGCCCCTCCTGGGCTGCAACACGTCTTTGCATGGGCGTTGGAGGGGCAGTTAGCAATCACCTTGGAAATGCTCTGCCCCCCCTGTAAAGAAGTGCTATTTTTCCTTAAGGTCAGCAAACGCAGGCCCCTTCCCCAGGTGCCTTGGGGCTCCCTCCCTGTCAACCCTCTGCCTGCCAGTGAACCCTCGGGCACAGCTTCTCTTATTCTGGCCGCACACCTGAGACCCAACTGGGAGGCAAACAAGCAGGATCTCATTAAGGCCCAGGAGACTACAGCTGAGCCCAGCCCTTGGAGGCAGGGAGCGTGGTGTGGCTTAAGTATCAGGGTCATATGTCCCCTCCCCCTCCCCTCCTCATCCCACTCCTCTGGGTTGTCACGTGTTGATGTATGGCAAAAACCATCACAATACTGTGAAGGAATTATCCACTTATTGAAAAAAATAAAAGATATTTAAATATATATAAAGAATCAGGGACAGAGTAGCCTAATAAAAATATCTGGGTGTCCTACAACTAGATTTGCTAAATCTGGCAACCCTAATGAAGTGAAAAAGTGAAAGTCTTAGTTGTTCAGTGGTATTCTACTCTTTGGGACCCCATGGACTGTAGCCCACCAGGCTCCTCTGTCCATGGGATTCTCCAGGCAAGAATACTGGAGTGGGTAACCATTCCCCTCTCCAGGGGATCTTCCCAATCCAGGGATCAAACCAGGTCTACTGCATTGCAGGCAGATTCTTTACTGTCTGAGCCACCAGGGAAGCGCAAGGGCAACATAAAAGCCATGAAACTCTGGATGCCTGTGGCCAGCACAGAGGCTCCAGGTGAGGGAGGGAGTTTTTCTCCAGCTCCTTCACACATCTGTCCCATTCGCCTTTCTGCTCTGAGCCTCAAAAGCTGCTCTTTCAAACCTGAGGATTCAGCTGTGAGCCTGGGCAGGGCCTAGTTCAAAGGCACACAGGTTGGCAGAATAACGGCCCTGAAAGACAATCAGGCCCTGATCCCCAGTACCTGTGAATGTTACCTTTTATGGCTTACGGCAGGGGTCCACAATCTCCAGATCTCATACCTGATGATCTGAGGTGGAGAAGGGAATGTTATATTCCCTGATGCTGGGAAAGACTGAGGACAAGAGGAGAAGGGGGCGACAGAGGATGAGATGGTTGGATGGCATCACTGACTTAACGGACATGAGCTTGTACAAACTCAGGGAGATAGTGAATGACGGAGAAACCTGGCATGCTGCAGTCCATGGGGTTGCAAAGAGTCAGACATGACTTAGCAACTGAACAATATATATATATAATAATATTTATATAACATATTTAGATAATCGTATAATATACTTACAAAATAATATATTATTATACTACTGCTGTTTGTTACAACAAACTGAAATCATTGACAGCCAATTCCAGTATTTCTCAAAATTCACAGTGGCCTCTTGATGAGCTCTTGAAAACCATCCACTTTTGCTCTCCCCACCCGTGGCTCCCTCCCCGCATCTTAACTCCCATCACCCTTCCAATAATTGTGAGTCTCCAATTCCATGGATTAAAACCCTTCAAAAGTGGAATCCATAGAGTAGCGTTTACTTTCCCAACCAAACCACAGCTGAAAAACAACAGCCCACAAATCAAAGAACCTGTCCTCAGGAGAGCTTGTACTTATAGTGGGCAGAGTCAGGTCACAAACAATGAAAGGCATAAATAAGGGTAGGTTAGGGTACTCAGAGGGGCCCTTCTGGAGGCGTCGACTTTTGAGTTGAGACCAAAAATGAGCTGAAGGAAGCCACCAAGGGAAAGTGAGGGAGAAGTTTCCAGAGAGGGAACAGCAAGTAGAAAACGCCTCGATGTGGGAATGAAGGTAGCAGATCCAAGAAATAGCAAGAGTCTCTCACTACTAACTAAATTAGGAGCTACCACTAACGCCTAATCTCCTGTTTGTTTGAGAACCTATTACTGTCTGCAGTGATCTTACTTAGCTCTTTGTTAACTGGACAACTGTCCATCTATTAATGTTTCAACTACAATATAAGTCTATGCGAAAGGGGCCTTGTCTTGTTCAACACTCCATCTCTAGCACCTGGCACAATATCTGACCGTTGGACATTTGATCTTGGTGA
Organism: Antilocapra americana; assembly: GCA_007570785.1. Classification (NCBI taxonomy): domain Eukaryota; kingdom Metazoa; phylum Chordata; class Mammalia; order Artiodactyla; family Antilocapridae; genus Antilocapra; species Antilocapra americana. The sequence goes on from ML664177.1 coordinate 35,950,903, forward strand.
ATGAAACAACAGGTGAATGAAGTGTGATAAATACCATAATACAGATGGGTTCACAGTATAATGGAAACTCCAAGAAGGGACCATGAACCCTGCAGGGGCTGGGAGGTAGACTGGGAAGTTGTTTCTTACCGACACCTTACTGACAAAGGTGTTTCTTACCTCTGATAAAAGAGAACTAGACTGAGTATCCAGGGGCCTTTGGCTTTGAACTTCTGGCCCTGCTTATCCCAGGACCACGTTGGGTTTGGTTCAGTCTGGTGCAGCCATTTTTCTGGGTGCTAAGTGGAAAAGCAGTTTCCAGGCCTAATTATTGCTTGTCCTCACACAGTGTAGTTCTCTCACGAACAGAAATCAGCTAAGCTTCAAAATCAGAAATGCCTCTGGATGTACGGGGAGAAGAGGTTTGCCGGGGAAGACCTGTGTCTTGGCGTTGACACAGACCTGCTTGGATGACAGTCGATACATCAACATCTGTTAAAGCCTGAGACCGTCATCCACTTAGGTTGTCATGGTGACACCCACTATGCAGGATGAGACCACACAACTGAACCTGACGGCAGTCAGATTACTGAAGTCTCATCCTCCTTCATGGTCCTTCTCTTCCCCATCTCTGCTCCTGTTTCCCATGACAGTGGAGGCAGAAAGCAAGTGGTTGATAAAGTGACCTCTTTAAAACACAAATCTAACCACGTTGGTCCCCCGCTCTAAACCAGTCAGGGGCTCCTCTGCTTTGCAATTACAACAGAATCCAAACTCCTGTGGTCTGTGAGACTCTGCTTAAGTTTCCCTGATGACAGCAACAGTTCACTACCCCCCAGGTGAAGTCAGTCTCCCTGGATACTCCCTCCCAGGACTCAAGGTTTTCCACTCCAGCCCAGCCTATAGCGTATAATGATACATTCATTTGTTCACCATCTGCCTCTCTCACCTAAGTATAAACTCTTTAATGCCAAAGTCATTCTATTTGTTAATTCTAACAATCCATTGCCTAGCACAGTACCTGGCATGTAATAGGTACTCAACAAGTATCTGCTATTAAGCTAACTGACACCCTTCTCCACTCAAAGGCTTCCCTGGTGGCTTGCCAGGAGAATTCCATGGACGGAGGAGCCTGGTGGGCTACAGTCACGGCGGTGTCGCAAAGAGTCAGACACAACTGAGAGACTAACACTTTCAGTTTCCACTTGAAGGAAGGAGACTGAGAAGCACCACTCCCGAACCCAAGGCTGGAGGGAGGGAATACCCAAAGTGACGGAATCAAAGACCTTCAGAGGGTCCCAGCTCAGACCGGCTCAGCCCATGCAGAGCAGATAAAGGAAGAGTCCTAGCAAGTGGTCCCCATCCCTGGGGAGGCTGCTGCTGTCACACCTTGGGACAGACCTCCCCAAGTTGGTCCTTCTTCCCCTGGTCTCTAGAGTTGGGGAACAGCTGCCTAAAGTTAGAAACAAGGCAGAAAACTCACTCCCGGGCTAATTCCCTAGTGCTTGGGAAGTGCAGTCATTCCCCATAACTTTTTCATCTTACAGTAACTAGCATTTATCAGCACATGCAATATGCCAGAAACTGTGCTGAGGGCACTTTACAAGAATATCATGTTTAATCCACACAACAGTTCTCTGAAGTTGAGGTCATTATTATCCCCATTTTTCAGACGAGGATGCTAAGTTAAGAAAATCACCCAAAGTCATAGAGCTACTAAACTGGAAAGGCTTGAGGTCTTAACCATTACGTGAAGCCACCTCTCCTTAAATCTAACCAGTTTCCCCTTCCAACCAGCCTCCTGCCTCTCTGTGAGGCAGAGAAAAGCCTAAAGTTCCATCGACTAGGCAAAGGGCTAGTTGAGGGGTGGGGAGAGGAAGGGCAGAGAGCACAGCTGAAGAGACTGGGAGTTCACCCTTACTGAGAGGAGGTTTATAATTCTGTGGGAGAGTTTGGGGATGAATTAGAATGATTGAAAGGATATTAAGTAAACTGGAGAACAATTAAAAAAAGAAGAGCTGGAGGTGTTAGGTATTAAATGGTAGCTGCCATAACAGACACATCTTAAAATCTCAGTGGCTTAACACACAAAGGTTTACATCTCATCCAGGTCACAGGCTGAACCTGGTTGGCAGCTCTCCTCCAGGTGGCGACTCAGGAACCCAGCCTCCTTCCATCTTGCAAAGCCACCATTTCAGAGCCCTCCACTCCAGCTTCCTGAAGGGGAGAGTCAGGGAGGGAAGAAACTCTAGGACTGCCTGGGACTGATAAGGGCGGTATCACTTCCCCTTGCATTTCCACTGGTCAGAACTTAGTCACATGGTCCCAGCTGAACTGCAAAGGAGGCTGGGAGATGTCACCTCCTGTTTTCCTGGGAAAAGGAAACAGGGGATGAACACATACCATTGTTTCTACTATATCATATAAGAAATAAGATGTAATAATTGCACCTCATGTAACTCAACCATGGAAAATATTTACATAGTCACAGCAAGGCAAACACCAGATATTGGTTCAACCAAAAATCACAATATAACTGAATTAAGAGCATGAAGAGAGCAATGGTTGTAGAGGGAGTTGCCAGGCTGGAAAAGAAGAGCAAAATCTATTTAAATAGGAGGTCAATAGATAATGTAGAAAAAAATTTTTGATTGAGAATATATTTCATAATACATGTAAGTCAAACCATCATGGTGTACACTTGAAGCTTATACAGTAACGTATGTCAATTAGATCCCAATGAAACTGGGGGTTGGGGGGAGAAACAGCATTATAAACAGATTTTTTAAAATACAGTAGAAAATGCCCAAATGAAGACTTAGAGTTTACGATGTTTGACTCCAGAGAGTTGGATTCTGGCACTGGGTGTGATACTTTCCAATTTTAATTTTTTAACCACATACTCATGTGACCTCTATACAAAATAAAAAATTAATTTTTAGGGACTTCCCTGGTGGTCCAGCAGTTAAGACTCCTCATTTCCGCTGTACAGAGCATGGGTTCAATCACTGGTTGGGGATCCCACATGCCATAGTAATGTGTTGCATGCTGCACACTGCAGCCAAAAAAATAATAATAATTTGAGGGGAAAGGGAAAAACAAAGAAAGGTAATGCTACTGCTTCCCTAGCGAGTAGAGGGCAAGGACAAACACCAGGTTTGACACACGGAGGAGACACAAAGCAAAAACCCAGAGGCACAGGCCTAGCAAAATGCAACCATGTCTCAGTCTTGCCACAGCTTGGAGAGGCACGCTTGGGCCAGACATGGCCGAAGCGCCATAGGCTGTCCTCCAGGGGAGGGACCCTGCACTAAGTGGGCTGAGTCAGGCTGTCAAAACACCCCTGAAATCGCAGTGGCGTCACACAACACCAGTTTCTTTCTCACGCATGTTCGTATCCCATGAGGACCGGGGAGTGGCAGGGCCCTGCTCCCTTCAGGCACTCGGGAGCCAAGCAGGAGCAGGCTGCTCTATTCTGGAGCCTCTCCACAGGCCACATGGTCTCCTCAGCTGCCAGGCACCTGCTGCTGGATGCCTCCCCCAAGAAGGAACATGTGTCTTTCCTCTCCCAGCCTAGGGACCAGAAGTACACTGCCCCGCCCAACTGATATCTAGTCTCCAGAGTGCCCAGAGGGGAGGAGAACTGGACTCTGGCGCACGCTTGTTGTGTCTACGTGCATTGTAATTTCCTGTCGCCAGGGAAATTTTAGAGGAGTTGGGGGGAGGTGGGGACCCCCTGACTGGGTTGGCAGCTCCAGGCTTTGCAGTCAGAGTGATAGCCTTCTACCAGGGTCAAGTAAGGACACACTTACTGGTAGTCTACAATACGGAGTCTGTAACCTGCATCCGAAACTCCTATTCCATGAAGTGGGTTATTATTTTGAAGCACTAGGGAAATGGAAGAGAAAGGAAGCAGGGCTCAACTATCGAATCCATTTCCCCGCCTCTCAGTAGGACCTCATCAAAACAGCCACAAGGAGTACAACCCAACGAACGGATGAAGGAAAACGAGACATGATTTTAAACCACATGCAGAGCTCCTTCTCAAGACCCACCAGGTCAAGGCCAACTTCCCTTTCATTTCCTTCACAGATGACATGAGACCATGTGAACCAGTCATTTAATCAACAAGCACCCTCATCTCACCTTTGCGCTGCTCCAGAAGTCAACCTTGGCCTGGATAGACAGAGTCTCCACTGTCTTGTTGGGGAGTTTGAGTCTAAGTACTTCTCCATGTTTGGAATATCCAAAGGCTGTTGTTACCACATCGGCCCAAGGTATCCAAGACAAGAAACATTCAATCCTGGTCTATTTCCATCAACGTCAAAGATTATTCCTAGAGTTATGTGTCTTAGGGAAGGGGTAGCAACAGTGATGATGAAAAGAACAATAGCCAACATTTATTGAGTGTGCCTGGCACAGACTGTTTACTTAACTCCTTTAGTCCTCCCAACAGCCCAGAAAGACAAGAATTTTTATCACCCCCATCTGCAAGAGATTTAGGAGCTTCCCTAGGTACATACAACTAGTCAGTGGAGAAGCTGGTATCTGAACCCATACATACTGGCGCCAGACCCAGGGCTGGGAGTTTTACAAAATTTAAGTTTAAATTCTGGCTCTGCCACTTCACACATGCGTGTCACTTTCGTCACATTTAGACTAAGTCACTTTAATCATGTCTGACTCTTTGCAGCTCCACGGACTATAGCCCACCCAGGCTCCTCAGTCCATGGGATTCTCCAGGCAAGAATACTGGAGTGGCTTGCCATGCCCGCCTCACACATGACATTAATCACTTCTTATCTTTGAACCTCAGCGTCTCCCTAAAAAATAAGCCTCAGTTTCTCCTAAAATGGGGGGGGTGTTAAAAATTTACTTCTCTAGAGATAGTTGAAGATTAAACACCCTGGAGATTCTCAGCACATTCCTGGCTGGTGAAGGAGAGCAGGGCGAGCCCCTTTGGAGATGTGTTTGAGCCAAAGCTGTGCTAGACAAGAGGGCTGGATCGACTTTTGGAGAGGTCCCATCGGCCCCCTCCCCCAACCATGTTTTTCATCCATCAAGTGGAGATCAGTAGCCTTGTAATTGCACAGGCACAGAGTAGGTGCTAGAACACTTTTGCCCTTCCTCTCCCCTCTGACCGTTGGGCATTTGGGTCATTTCCAGTTTCTCACTGTTATAAACACTCAGCCTCACAGGTTTTTTGCCCAGGCCTGTGCCTAGCTCCGCCACTGGCATTTCTCCCCACTTTCTGAGTCAGATCTTTGGAGATGCCTAAGTGAGGCTGGCCAAGGAGCCCTCGCCTGGCACAGCCCTCGCCCTGGGACTGGAAAGAGCAAAGACTCAGCTGCCAGCCGCCCAGCACCAGCTGGGGCTCAGTCTGCCTGTGTCTGTAGACCATCACCCTGGCCGAGATTGTGCCTGATAAAAGGGAATCCAAGCAAATTCATTTTTGTTTACCCATATCCACTTTAATATTAGTCATCTCTCAGCTTTCACACCCCACAGCCATCATCCATCTCGGTGGACACAAGCTATTACCAGCCAGATCTACAGGCCAGAACAAGAGCTCACCAGCTCTGGACGCCCGAGTATAGCCACCACAACCATTTTATGGCTTTCCACTTACTTAGATACTTATGAAGAATCAGAGACTCCTAGAGCCAAGAATTCCAACTAGGTTTTGGACCCCAAACAAGAAAGAACCAAGGGGCTTCCATGGTGGCTCAGTGGTAAAGAGTCTGCCTGCCAATGCAGGAGACGTGGGTTTAATCCCTGGTCTGAGAAGATCCCACATGCCACGGGGCAACTAAGCCACAGCTACTGACCCTGTGCTCCAGAGCCCAGAAACTGCGACTACTGTGCTTTGCAACAAGGGACGCCTCCACAACGAGCAGCCCGAGCAGCAACGCAGACCCAGCACTGCCAAAAATAAATAAATAAATAAAATTATTTTTTAAAAAAGAAAGAAAGAACCAAGCTGATTCTCGGAACCCTGAAATGACAATCCATTTTTGTTTCCTGACCTACAAATCAAAGCCAAATCTTCCCAGGAAATATCCAATGAGCTATTTTGATCTAAATCATGGGCTGAGCCTCAGTTTCTCTACCTGTACAATAAGGTTAAAAAGTACTCATAGACTGTATGACTTAAACAGCAGAAATATATTTCTCATAGTTCTAGAGGCTGGGAAGTCCAAGATCAAGGCATCGGCAGATTCAGTGTCAAATCCAACGTGTTATTCAGAGCCCAGTTCAAATGCTACCTCCTCCATGAAGTCTTCCATATTAATTAGGGTAACTTTTAATAATCCCAAACCATCAGTGACTTATTTTAATAGATAATAGTTGCCTATAATTGTAATAGTTACTTTTTGCTCAAGTAACAGATCAAGGTAGGTATTCTTGGTTGGCAGGTACCTTCCCTCCTTGGAAAAAACTTCCTGCTGTCTGGAGATTCTGCCTCAGCATCCTCTTCTTCCAGCCAAGAAAAGACCAAGGAAACAAGCCACATTCATCCTTTTAAAAACTCCAGACTGGGACTTCCCTGGTGGTCTAGTGGTTAAGAGTCTGCCTACCAAGGCAGGGGACATGGGTTTGATCCCTGGTCCAAGAAGATTCCACATGTCATGGGGCAACTAAGCCCGTGCGCCACAGCAACTGAGCCCACACTCTAGAGCCAGGCTCCACACCAGAGAAGCCACTACAATGAGAAGCCCGCGCCTCGCGACCAGAGAGCAGCCTTCCCTTGCCACAACTAGAGAAAACCTGTGCGCAGCAAAGAAGACTCAGCATTGCCAAAAATAAATAATTTAAACAAACAAATAAATAAAGCTCCAGCCTGGAAGTGCTTCATATTTCATTGGCAAGAGCAATGGGTTGGCCACTTGAGATGCCAGGAGGAAACGGCAGCCCTGGGCTTTACCCTGTGGAACAGGAAGCACACATTTCTCACGGAGAGTCAGCCCTCGCCCTGCCCTTCCTAACCTGAACCACCACCCTGCGCAGCCCACTCTCCGTCCCAGGCATGCCACCCTTCTCTGGTCCTCACTACTCTTCGTCTGCTCTCAAGCAGCTTCTCATACCAAAACCCACAGGGCGTGGTGGCTCATTCTGTACAAGCCTGTCTCCTTGCCCTGAGGACAGGACCTTGCCTCTCACCTGTCCTTCCTCACGGCACTTAGGACAGTGCCTGGCACACACCAAAGCACAGGATTGGCATTTGTTATGTCAAAGTACTCTGTTCTCTTTCTACTTCCCTGGGTTTCATGCGAGGTTGCTTCAGTTGTGTCTGACTCTTAGTGACCCCGTGGACTGTAGCCGGTCAGGCTCCTCCATCCATGGGACTCTCCAGGCAAGGATACTGGAGTGGGGTTGCCACTCCCTTCCCCAGGGAATCTTCCTGACCCAGGGATCGAACCTGTGTCTCTCACACTGCAGGCAGATTCTTTACCAGCTGAGCCACCAGGGAAGCCATTTTCCTGGTTACTTTTCTCCCGATGACTAGTACTAACTCTTAGCATCCAGTCTCCTCCTGCCTCAGACAGGGCTGGAGGCACAATTTGCTTTGCTCTCCGGCTATTAATAGGAAGTTAGATAGAACTTTCCCGTTGTCTCAATTTTTCAGTTAGACTAAAAGCAGAATGATAGATAACATATATCCCCACATTTTCAGGAATAATGTTTTTTCTAAAGAAGACATACATATGGCCAACAGACACAGGGAAAGATGCTCAACGCCATTAATCAGCAGAGAAATGTAAGTTAAAACCACAATGAGATATCACCTGTCAGAATGGCTAGCAACAAAAAGACCACAAATAACAAATGTTGGCGAGGATGTGGAGAAAAGGGAACACTCATATACTGTTGACGGGAATGTAAATTGGTACAGCCACCGTGGAAGAGAGTGTGGGGCTTTTTCAAAAAATACAAACAGAACTACCATATGGCCCAGCAATTCCACTCCTGGATATATATCCCCCAAAAATGAAAATACTAATTCAAAAAGGTATATACACCGAAGCTTTCAAGGGCTAAGTCAAAGACCTCTCCTGGTAAAGGTCGCATTACACTTGAAAATATGTGGGTTATTTTCCAATATCTCCTGAGGTTAAATTGCTAACATAATTCCACAGTGATAGGAGAACAGACTCTGTATGATTCCAATACCTTTAGACCATCAGATTCTTGCATCTAGTCTTATGTCCGTGGATATGTTCCAGGGTCTCCAAGTTTATAGTCTTTGGGAATTTGAACAGAATTTGTATCCTACTGTTGTGTGAAATTGCAACCCACTTCAATATTCTTGCCTGGAGAATCCCAGGGATGGAGCAGCCTGGTGGGCTGCCATCTATGGGGTCACACAGAGTCGGACATGACTGAAGCGACTTAGCAGCAGCAGTTGTGTGAAAATGTATAAATCTTAATTTTGTTGAGTTGGTTCATAGAGCTTTTCAGGTCTACTATATCCTTCTACTTCTCATATACTAATTCTATTAATTTTTGAGAGTTTGACATTGAAACTCCAACTAAAAATTCTTAATTTATCTACCTAAAAAAATAACTGTAAAATATATATATAGTGGAATCATATGCAACTTTGTCCCGTATTTTCCAAGTCTCCTGTAAATGTGTTACATTTTTATAATTTAAAAAAAAAGAAGCATGCACCCAATGTTTGTTTGGCTTGGTTTTTCTTGGGCACACCACAAGGCCCAAGGAATTATGAGGGATAATTCCCCAACCATATATAAAGACATAAATAAGGAACAAACCAGTAGTTACCAGTGCAGAGAGGGAAGGGAGAAGGACATGACGGGTAGGTGATTAAGAGGTACAAACTACTATGTATAAATAAGCTACATAAATATATTGTACAGCACAAGGAACATAGCCAATATTTTATAATAACTATAAGTAGAGTATAACAATAGAAAACAAAAGGATCCTGTCATACAGAAATTTTTTAAATTTTCTTAAATAATACTTGGGACAAAAAAGTAAAACTGAAGGACTTTTGCTTTCAGCCAAGATGGCCTAATAGAGACTAGATGCACCTCTCGCCTAAAGCAACCAAAAACCAGACAGAAAGAAAAAGAAATTTCAAGACACTGGACATTAGTAACAGTGGACAGTGATCCCTGAGTAGTTTTCAGGCTGTAGTACAGGGAGAGGGACCCAAAGAGAGCCAGAGGTTCCTTGAGTTGAGGAGGACCAAGGCGGCTCACAGGACAGAGGACCAGAAAGGACAGAGCTCTCCAGAGATCAGAGCATCTTCTGACTCTGCTTCTCCCCAACCTCACTGGCACCGCCACAGTTCAGATCACTGTCATCTCTTACAGAGATCCTTGTAACCCTCCTGCGATCACACAGCACACATCTCATAGGCAAACCCTTCAGTAGCTTCCCATCACCACCAGGACATCAGACAGACTCCACAACTCAGCTAATAAGACCTCTTATAATCTGGCCCCGACCCGTTTTTTTCAGCTTCTCTCTTATCCCTCTCCCACATCACATTTCCTACTCCAGCCAGAGCGAATACTGCAAATCTCCTGAATGTACCATATTCACTCTTGCCTCTGGCTTTTTGCACACGCAATTTCCTTAACCTATGGTTCCATCTCTTCCCTCCTCCAGTTCCCCAGGCCAAAACTTTCAGGCATCTTCTTAAGGCCATTTCCTCTGGGAAACTCTCCTTAACCCCATGAGTTTGCACTAGGTATTCCTGTCGAGGGCTCCCCAAACTTCCCGTCCCTAACTCCTAACACTGTATTAAGAAATGTGTCTGTCCTTCTCCCTCACCAGGCAAGGAGCTCCCTAAGGGGAAGAACTTGATCTTATTCCCTGCTGGCTTCCTAGACCCTAATACACAGTAAGCACTCAATAAATACAGAATTTTCAATTCTGTATGAATAAATGACTGACAATCACCCAGTTGTGTTACAGCAGTCAGCATACCATCTGTCTGCCTCCAAGGCCCCCATCCTCTCATTTCTCTGAAATAACTGGGAAGGGCTGGAGAGAAGTTTCTGAACTGATAACCCATGGAGGGTGAACTTCAAGGCTATGTTAATTCTCTTTTTTAATTTCTAGGTGGTCTCCACTCCATCTTATCAACAAAGGCTTCCCAACCTCCGGGCCATGGACTGGTACCTCCTGTCAGATCAGCAGTGGCATTAGATTAGAAATAAAGTGCACATCAAATGTAATGTGCCTGAATCATCCCGAAACCATCCCCAACTCCAATCGGTGAAAAAACTGCCTTCCATGAAACCAGTCCCTGGTGCCAAAAAGTTGAGGGACTGCTGCCTTAATGCATGGTTTCCAACCTTGGATGCACTTTGAAACCATTTAGGGAGCTTCAAAAATTACTGACACCTGGGTCTTACCCCCCAGAGGTTTTTTTTTTTTACTATAGAAATTTCTTTTTTAATTTTCTTTACTTTATTGTGTTGGTTTTGCCATACATTGACATGAAACCGCCACGGGTTTACATATGCTCCCCCTCCAGAACCCCCCTCCCTCCTCACCCAGAGGTTCTTATTTGATGGTCTGGAATGTAGCTTGGGATTCTAATCATTTGGCCAGGTTGAAGCCTGCCCCTAAGGCTATACAGGGATTTTCTGGTGGTTCAGACAGCAAAGGATCTGCCTGCAATATGGGAGACCTGGGTTCGATCCCTGAGTTGGGAAGATCCCCTGGAGTAGGGCATAGCAACCCACTCCAGTATTCTTGCCTGGAGAATCCCCATGGACAGAGGAGCCTGGCAGGCCACAGTCCAGGGGGCTGCAAAGAGTCAGACACGACTGAGTGACTAAGCATGCACGGCTATACAACCTTTTCAGTAAGACTCCTATTTACTTTTTAAAACCCAGAGCAGGACTTCCCTGGTCCTCTGGTCAAGAATCTATCTGCCAATACAGGAGACACAGGTTCAATATCTGCTCTGGAAAGATCCCACATGCTGCAGAGCAACTAAATCCGTGTGCCCCAACTACTGAAGCCCACGAGCATAGAGCCCGTGCTCTGCAATGAGAAGCCACCACAGTGAGAAGCCCACACATGACAATGAAGAGAGAAAGCCTACACACAGCAACAAAGACCCAGTGCTGCCAAAAATAAAATTTTAAAAAAGAACCCAGAGGAAATGTCACCTCCTTAGTGAAGGCCGCCCAGGCTGACACACACATACCCCAGGATTAATCACTTATTTCTCAGTTCTTTAGCTTTTGAACATATCTCCCAAGAGGCAACTTGCCACACCATCTTCAGCTCCCAGCATAGGGCCGGGCACATAGAAGATGCTCAACAGATTCACCAAATACACACATGCATAGATGAGGCAATTCCTAAACTGGACATCCTGCCTGAGATTCCCAAGTCGCAGCTGGAGGCCACACATTAGCATGCAGTAGGCGATGGTCCCAGAGAATGATGGTTCCTTTAAACCAACTGGAAGGACCAACTGGCAGATCAGCCAGACACAAGGTAATTGTTGCTCCCCCAGAAATTACAGTAACAAAGCCAAAGAGATGCATAATCATTAAAAACAAAGACTTCTCCTTGGCACTTTTACAGCTGAGCTGATGGATCAGTTATGAACATACTGAATAAGTAATGAAATGATGGCCCAGGGAGAGCATCTGACAAGAAGGGCTCACGCAGCCATTTTTAAAGGCAGAAACACAGGTTTATTGAACCTGGCAGGTGTGCTCAATCCTGACTCTCAGAGCTGAGACTGCAAAAAATTCTGTCCTTCCGCATACCACCAGAGGTTTATGACTGCTTCAGCACTGCTGGGCTTCCTGTCTGCATGAGTTCCAGGGGCCTTAACAACGAGAGAAGTCACTGCAATGAGAGACTTTCGCACTGCAACTAGAGAGGAGCCCCCACTGTCCACAACTAGAGAAAACCCACGCACAGCTCAGTATAGCCAAAAATACAATTTTTTTTTTAAAGAAGACTTTAAAATAATCAGTCTCAGCTTCTCCACTCCCTTCCTTTTTCCAGTTAGCTTCTGATTTAATCGATCTTGGTGGGCAGTTGGGTATTGAAAGTTAAACTCACCCCCACACACAGGTGACTAAACACACAGCAAGATGTGAGAAACACTGACCCACAAAAGGTGACGTAAGGGATGCTGAGAATTTCACTCGAGGTGACATACCAACTAGGTACCAGAGGGCCATAATCAGAGATCCTCAGAGCAGCTCTCCATCCAAAGTATATACCAGCATTATCCTGAGTGCTCTTAAGAAGAATGGCTAAGATGCCCCGCCCCAGGCCTTTGGAAAGCTCCCAGGTGATTCTATGAAGCAGCTAGGGTTGAGACCCACTAGGCTAAAGCAGTGCGTCTTCCAGTGTGTGTGAGACTGAGACTCATCTGTTGCTGTTCAGTCTCTAAATCGTGCCTGACTCTCCATGGTCTGTAGCCTGCCAGGTTCCTCCGTCCTTCACTAAAAAAAACAAAGATAAATGAGTGTGGTTCCCTACCCACAAAAAACCCTGAGTTCATTCATTCAGTCAGTCAGACCACCAGGGCATCAACCTCTTCTACATGTCCGCTCTGCAGCAAGGACTGGGATACAAGCTGATAAGATACCCATCCCCACTTTTTTTTCCAAGCTACGTGGAGTGGTCTGTCTCACCCTGAAGACCACCGCCAGTTCCTCCCCCAAGAATCCAACCCTCCCCTGACTCTCCTTATCCTTCTAGACCTGCTCTGAGCTAATTCTGCTGAAGAACAGAACTGACCTCTGCCCTGTGTCCAACCCCCCCCCACCCCTCGACACACATCTGCCAGCCCATTTACAACAATGCTACCCACAACTTGTCTGCACCTCTAGTCTGAGCTCGCCAAAAGGACTGGGACTCTGGCTGGTTTATCTGCAACCCTGGTAGCTTGTAGCTGGTAAACATTCAATGGATATTTATAGTTTATCAAAGCAGAAAGACACATAACGTACACATAAAAGAGAGCAGGAATTGCTAGGATGGAGGTAACTATAATGAAAACCAGAGGTTCCCTGGTGGTCCGGTGGCTAAGAGTCCGTGCTTCCAATGCAGAGTGCAAAGGTTCAATCCCTGGTCAGGGAACTAGATCCCACATGCTGCAACTAAGACCCAGTGCAGTTAAATAAATACTTTTTTTTAAATAATGAAAATACAGGCATCAGGGCCAGAGTGCTTGGCCCAACTAGAGACAGAGAGAGGGATAAAGCACAATCCTACCCCCAAGGACCGCCCCATCAGTCTTGGAAGAAATGTGGAAAACAAAAACCATGACATAAAGCCAAAGGGAAGGGACACTGGGTAATCAGAAACAAGGTGTCTCTAACAGGGACACACCATTTCCAGCAATTAATCAGTAAATGTTTCAAGGAGAAACAGTATTTGAACTCAGATGGAAAGGACAGACTTGTATATTTGAATGAGCAGACATGGGATGGTCAGGCATCCTAGGAAGAAGAAATGGTGTAAGCAAAGGTATAAAGGCAGGAATAGGAAGACATGTTTAGAAAGGTCTAGAAATGAGACATCATGACCCAGAGCCTCAGAGCAGAGTATCTGGGGGTTGGAAAGTCACAGACAGGAGTCTGAAGGGACACAAGACCTCCTGTAACATCAGGCTCTCCAGAGAGGCCACCAGAAGAGTCTGGCCTCCCTTTGTCTGCTATTTCCACATTTTCTAGATTTATATTTCTTAATTAATTCAATTTCCTCAGTTCACACATTCCAAGTACTTGCAACATTTCCTCTGGGCCTTGAAAACGCATCATGTGAAAGCTGAGTTATCTGTGTTGAACCACAGTTTGGAAGAACTTCACAGGCAAAGTCAGAAGTTGGTCAAACCGGGTCTAGTTGGGGAGGCTGGACTTTGCATTGGTTTGTCCAAGAGATGAATTCAAAATGAAGTGTGGTTCCTTCAAGTAAAGGGATTTCCTTTTTCCTGGCCTTCTCTCCTGATCTCAAGGGCTGAAGCCAGTGTCATGTGCTCTGAACAAGAGCTCAGTGAAGACCAGGCAACCCATGGCCAGACCCCCACGATCAGTTCTGGGTGAACTCTAGTGGAGGTGGACAGGGAGGACCATGAGCATCAGCAGACACTCAGCAGAGCCTGGGGAAAAGGCATGAGAAGTCTGTTCTTGCCTCCTATGGTGTTGGTGGCAATTTAGCTGGTGCACCCACTGTGGAAAACAGTATGATGGTTCCTCATAAAACTAAAAATAAAATTACCCTATGATCCAGCAATCCCACTCCTGGGCATATATGTAAACAAAACTATAGTTCAAAAATATACATACACCCCTATCTTCATAGCAACACTATTAATAATAGCCAAGAGATGGAACCAGTTTAAATGTCCATCGACAGATGAATGGATAAAGAGGATGTAGCACATATATACAATGGAGTACTACTCAGCCATAAAATAGAATGAAATAATGCCGTTTGCAACAACATGGATACGACTGGAGATTATCCTACTAAATAAGCCAAAAAAAGACAGATACCACATGATATCGTTTATATGTGGAATCTACAATATAACACAAATAAACCTATATATAAAACAGAAACACAACCGGGGGCATAGAGAACAGACTGGTGGTTGCCAAGGGGGAATGGATCAGGAGAAAGATGGATTGGGAGTTTGGGATTAGCAGATGCAAACTAGTATATATAGAATGGATAAGCAACAAGGTCCTACTGTATAGTGCAGGGAATTATATTCCATATCCTGTGAGAAATCATAATAGAAAATATGAAAAAGAATGTATACATGTATATAAATGAGTTGCTTTACTGTACAGAAATAATTAACACAACATTGTAAATCAACTACATTTTACATTTTTTTCTTAAATGTCTATTCTAGGAAATCCTGAGCCAAGGGAAAGAGAGGTGAGATGGACATTAACCAGCCATGGAGCAGAGGTCAGAGGTCTGAAAGTAGCTAATGATCACAGCCACACAAAAGGACAAAAGTATAAAGGTCCAGGCTTAGAGGTCATCATTCAATGAGGATGAGATACAAACTGGGCACTCACTAGGGCGTTTCTGCAACCAGGGTTAGAGACTGAGATTCCTCTCAAGGGCCCAGGCCAAGCCTCATCTTTACTCTATGGCCTAAATATGTTGTGACTGGCTGATTAAACACAAGACAGCTGGCTAGTAGCTGGGGGGCAAGGCCCAGACTCTCTTTAGAGAAGCACTATCCATTAGAAATACAGTATGTTGTTGTTCAATCGCTAAGCTGTGTCTGATTCTTTGCAAACCCATGGACTATAGCACACCAGGCTCCTCCGCAGGTTATGCATGAAATATGATGCAAGCTAACTATGTAATCTTGAATTTTCTAGTAACCACTTTCAAAGTAAAAAGAAACAGGTGAAATTTATTTTATATCTATATTTAATGCAATTGATCCAAAATATATTTTAATATGTAATCTACGTAAAAATTACTAATAAGATCTTTGCCGTTTTTTTCAACTAACTCTTTATGTATTTCACACTTACATACACACTTTCACACTTACATTGGGAATTTCATCCCAATTCGGAGAAACCACATTTCAGGTGCCCAAAAAGAGCCACATGTGGCTTAGTGGCACCCAAACTGGACCAGGTAGCTTTAAGCTGATTTACTGAAATCAGACGTGAAAAAGAATATCTCTGCCTCACTCCTGGTTGGGGATTCCCTGGTGGCTCAGTGGGTAAAGAATCTGACCACAATACAAGAGATATGGGTTCTATCCCTGGGTTGAAAAGATCCCCTGGAGGAGGAGACGGCAATCCACTCCAGTATTTTTGCCTGGAGAACCCTATGGACAGAGGAGCCTGGCGGACTACAGTTCATGGGGTCCAAAGAGTCAGACGCGACTGAGCACACACAGCTTCATCCTTGGCTGGCTAGAATGATGTCCCTTCTGTCCTCACTGCCCTTCAATGCCCCTCCTGAGGCAACGCAGTTGACAAAGATGTCCCTGTGCACAGAGAAACGGGACAGACATAGTGTGCCCCCTTCTAGACTCTCCAAACCAGTCCTCGTGGCCCAAGTGCAGAGGCGGGTGTGCTCTGTGCTAAAAGATGAAGGGCTAAGGGACTTCCCTGGTGGTCCGGTGGTTAAGAATCTGCACTTCCACTATATGGGGTGCCAGTTCAATCTCTGGACTGGGAACTAAGACTTCACATGCCAAGCAGCGAAAAGTTAAAAAAATATATTAAAATTTTTTTAATGGGCAAAGATATATATAAAAAAAAAAAGGCAGAACTAAAAAGAAAAGGAATGGCATGATTTCATGCAAAGACTGCTGAGGGGGAGGGGTATTAGTCTGCTCCAGCTGACATAACAGAGCACCACAGCCTGGGTAGCTTAAACAACAGAAATTTGTTCTCTTACAATTGCAGAGGATGGACGTCCAAGATCAAGCTGTTGGCAGGGTTACTTCCTTCTGAAGCCTCTCTGCTTGGCTTGTAGATGGGAATCTTCTCCCTGTGTCTTCACAAGCTCTTCCTTCTTTATGTGTCTGCGTCCTGATCCCCTCTGCTTATCAGAACAACAATTACATGGCGTAGGGCTCACCTGTGTGACCTCATATTAACTTAATCACCTCTTTAAAGACCCTGTATTCAAATATCCACTCTGAGTTGGGACTTCAACATCTGAATCTTGGGGAAGACAATTCAACCTATAACAGAGGAAAACACAGGAATTCTCTGAGATTAAATGTTAGCTAGACATCCCAAGATCCTTGAAATTTCAATAGGAAAGGCAGAAGCAAAGGGTAGGAGGGAGCCTATATTTTAAAAGCTTCAAGCAGGTCTCTATGTTACCAGAGTTGAATTTGCCTCTAGAGAAGACAGCCTTTTATTTGAGGACAAATCCACTCTGTGTATCTGACAGTTGTGAAGACATAAAGCAAACATTCCCGTAGCTATGGAGATGGTAGAGACAGCTGTGGCTCTGAGGAACCAGATGAATCCATGAGATGCAGGGAAAGGTTATCTGTGTAAGTGGTACCCTGCATACCAAGAGAGAAAAGCTTCTTGCACTAGTCAAGGAGGTGACTATCCTATACCCCCCCAAAATTTTTTTTATCCTTAGGAAGCTCTGTGGTCTTATTCAGGCAACACTTGTAGAAGATGAGAAACTGAGGCCTGGTCTTCACTGAGAGCAGGAAAAAGAAAGAAAGTGAAGTCGCTCAGTCGTGTCCGACCCTTTGCGACCCCATGGACCTACCAGGTTCCTCCGTCCACAGGATTTTTTGGGCAAGTATACTGGAGTGGGTTGCCATTTCCTTCTCCAGGAGAGCTTCCTGACCCAGGGACTGAACCCGGGTCTCCCACATTATAGGCAGATGCTTTACCATCTGAGAGAGCTGGAGAAGAGACTGTAAAAGGGACCTGGGCCAGACCGTTAACATCCACCTCATGATGACATTCAAGACTGAGGTCACTAGGGACTGGTATGATTCCACTACCCGGTTGATTAAACCAAAAAAGAAGATTTATTCAGGAGGAGATTTGAGACAAAACATCCAGAAGTGACACCCAAAACCACGGCCCAAAAGGAAACTGCCAGCCATGTCAAGCTCAATAAGCGTCAAGAACCAGCCCAGCTGCAGTCATTACCACAGCCAGCACGGTTTTCACCTCTGCGTCAGGAGCTCGGCTTTGCCACCCCTGGGGGTACCGTCATGGCAGCCACCACCACCAAAAGCTGGGCACCTCTGCTGCCATCCACACCGGCAAACATGGCAGCTTCACCCAAGCCTGCTTCTTCCTGTGGCTCCCATCTGAAGTAAGGCCCGCAGGGATGCATCCGATGGGTGGAGCTGGGTCACAGGCCTGCATCCCAGTCCCAGGGCAGGTGGGAATGGGGTTCCTGACTTCCTCACTGGGAAGACAGAAGAGGAATTTCCCCAGATACACAAAGATGGTTCAAAAGACCCTCAAAAGAGTTCTGTGGATGGTTGGTGGCGATGGTTACACAATAATCTGAATGTACTTGATACCACTGAACCCCATGCTTAAAAATGGTTAAGATGGTAAATCTTACATGTAATTTGCCACAATTAAAAAAATAATAATAAGGTAACAACTGAAAAAAAAAAAGACACTAGGCAGCTATGAGTAGACAAATGGTCACTGCTGATCTCAACGAACATTTAGTGAATAAGTAAATAAAGGGAATAGGTGGGTGCTGGACTTCCAGACACAGTAGTTGCCACCAGCCACTGTTTAGCATTTCTCAGTGTACTCAGCAACTCTTGGTGTACTTTGTACTATCAGAGTTCATACCACACAGGATGACTGCTGTTTACATAATTACAGCTAATTTGTATAAGTATTTACAATGTACCCGGTGCTTACACAGGTTATCTCAATTACTCCTCGCAATAACCTGGGAGGTGGGTGATGGGTGACCTCATTGCTCAGAGGGAGTAATTCACACTGGAGGAGGAAGACGGTGTCAGTCAACAGAAATAGAAAGTGAATTCAGGGCAAAGATCCAGAAGAACCTGTGGAGAAGCAGGGATTCTAAAGAGAAACGTCAGCCTGTTTATGTTTTGGGGGGGACCACAATAGCAAGGGGCCTGGAAGAGGCTGGAACACAGGGGAAGTGTAGCTAAATAAGGTCAGGCTAAAACAGCATATGCCCTATATCCATCCAGTAGCCCTGGTAACAAGCCCTCACTCTACAGTCTGATATTATATGAGAAAAGCCACATACAAAGAAATTAAACAGTCATTCCAGACGGGGCCACATATAGTCCAGCTGGATCTACACTAAGGAAAGCTCTGGGAGGAGTTTGAGAGGAGTTTGTGCCATAAGTTGAGGTCAAGAGAGAGATCATCTGAACCGTGCATGATAAAGAATTAACCTGGGGCTTCCCAGCAGTTAAGCTGCTTTGCAATGTAGGGGTCACTGGTTCGATCCCTGGTCTTGGAAGATCCCACATGCTCCTGCACCACAATTACTGAGTCCACACTGTAGAGCCCTCAAGCTGCAACTACTGAGCCCACAACCTTAGTGTCTGTGCTCTGCAACAAGAGAAGTCACCACAATGAGAAGCCAGTGCACTGCGACTAGAGAGTAGCCTCTGCTCGCCGCAACTAGAGAAAGCCTAAGCACAGCAACGAAGACCCGGAGCAGCCTACATAAATAAATATACAAGGGCCTGGAAAACACCCATCAGACTCTTAAAAAAAAAAAAAGAATTAACTTGAACTACACACTCAAGGGAACCTATTGGTCCAGCCCGTTCCTGTTGCTTCTGCCACAGAGTTTGATCAAAGCCTATGAGATTAGCTAATTGTGCATGTGCTCATCCAAATGGTCTCACTGGCATCTGCCTGGAAGGAACTCCAGGCTGGAAAAGTGTAGAAGTTCAGTCCCTAGTTTGAAACTGAGCAGCTGCTGCAGCCCTCTACCTACACTGCTCTCTTGATCCCCTATTACCAACCAGCTGGAAGTAAGAAAGTGAAAGTGTTAGTCACACTCAATCGTGTCTCTTTGCGATGCCATGGACTATAGCCCGCCAGGCTCCTCTGTCCATGGAATTCTCCAGGTAAGAATACTGGAGTGAGTTGCTATTACCTTCTCAAGGGGATCTTCCCGACCCAGGGATCAAACTCAAGTTTCCTGCACTGTAGAATTCTTTACCATCTGAGCCATCAGGGAAGCCCATGACCCTGGTGTCGCTAGTGGTAAAGAATCCACTGGGGAAAAAAAAAAAGAATCCACTAGGAACATCCCCTAGAGGAAGGGAAGACAACCCACCTCAGTATTCTTGCTGGGAAAATTCCATGAACAGAGGAGTCTGGCGGGCTACAGTCCATAGAGTCAGCAAAGAGTCGAACATGACTGAAGCAACTTAGCGCACACACACGTGGGGAATGCAGAAAGTACAAAATCTAAGGATCTTCCATAAAAAATAATTTTATTTCATCAAGGACAAGATAGCAGGGCAAGATGAGGGTGAGCTGGCTCTGTCTTCAAGGGCAATGATGTGGCCAGTGAATGGGCCTGGGGCAAAATCTGTAGGAAGGACACCCTTCCTATCTCCTTCCATCGAGGAATTGGGTTTAGCTAAGCCAGAGATTCTTAACTTTGGCCACACATTGTTATCACATGGGCAGCTTTAAAAATGCTGCCACCTGGCCCTACCTCCAGATGTTCTGTGTTCAATGGTCAGGCATGCAGCCTGGGTGTTAGTGAATGGGGCAGCCAGGCTGAGAACCCCCAAGCTAGGCAAAGATGCAGTTCTTGGGCTAACTGGGGTGCAGGAGAATGAGGGAGCATGAATGTGGTTTTTTGTATCAAGAAACTAAAAGGACCAGTGAGGAGAATGTCACTAAGGCCCTAAACACAAGCCCTGGGCATTCATGACAAGAGCAGAACAAAGCCCCTGCCTCCCAGTGGGCAGCTGGGAGGTCCTCTCAGACCCACAGTCAGGAGGAACATGCCTCCATCAACCTGCATGGGTGTTAGTTGCTCCAACTCTTAGTGACCCCATGGGCTGTAGCCCGCCAGGCTCCTCTGTCCATGGGATTCTCCAGGCAAGAATGCTGGAGTGGGTTGCCATTTCCTACTCCAGGGAATCTTCCCAACCCAAGAATCGAACATTCCTCTCCTGCGTCTCCCACATTGGCTGGAGCATTCTTTACCACCAAACGACCTGGGAAGCCCTCCTTGCAATCAGCCTGAGACAGCTTATTTCAAGAGCTGCTCACCAGACAACATGAAAAGGGACGTTGTAACTCCAGCTCTGTATCTGGCCTGCCTGACCATGGGAGGTGAGCTGCATGACCACCTGGAAATGGTCTGTAGTGCTTCCAGAGTCAGATAAATAAAATGCATTATTATTTTATTAGCAACTCTTAAAAGCTCCTGCGGTGGCATGAGTTACAACAGATACCACTACTTTCATATATTCATTTTGTGTGTTTAGTGCTTAATTCACATTCGCTTGCATTGCAAAACACTCAACTGTAACACATGTTTACTATGTTCTGTTCTTCCACATTCATCAGACTTTATTGAGTACTCAACCGTCAGGACTTCTCGAAAGCAGCTGCCTTGTTTCTAATCATCGCCTTCTTTTGTTGGTCTTAATCTGTCGGCTTTGTTACCAAAGAATCTGCTCTCCACGTTCTTTCATTAGTCTTTCTTCTATGGTTTCTCAGAGTTCTTACCATTAGTCCACCATTTTGTGCTTCTTAAAATACTAAGACATAAGATTTGATTGAGGAAAATACTCAGAAAACTTTTTTCTTATCTCCCCATCCCAACAGCAGGGCCCCAGCCATAAGCCCACACCCCTGTCTCTCAGTATCATCTTGCCAATCTTCCAACCAGCTTCACTGATTCTAGAATTTCTGAGACCTCGCCTTCTGCCCCCTCGTGGCTCATTGGACAAACTCAGCCCCAGGTGATTCCTCTCCTTGGACCCACCTCTGGCTCAGCTGTTCCACCCAAACCCCTCCGCAGGTTCCTCCTCCATCCAGGCTCCGCCCCCACCAGCATATGCTCCTCCCCAAGCTCCACCCCTCAGCCCAAGAAGCACCGCCCTCAGAGCCTGAGCCCTAAATCCCCCACCCAGCCCTAAGCCCTGGCCCCTTTCTCTCAGACAGCAGGTCCGAAGGTTCCAGAATCATGGCTTCCAGGCCTCCGGGGGAGCTGAACTCAGACTCCGGGGCTCCCGGCTCTGGCCATCTGGTCGAAAACTCAACTCGTATAAATAAATTTAAAAAAAAACTCTCATGCTCTGTATAAAGCCCAGAGCATGAGATGGTTGGGTGGCATCACCAACTCAATGGACATGAGTTTGAGTAAACTCCGGGAGTTGGTGATGGACAGGGAGGCCTGGTGTGCTGTAGTCCATGGGGTCACAAAGAGTCGGGCACGACTGAGCGACTGAACTGAATAAAGCCCAGAATTGATGGTATGTTGAACATTACCTGGTGTAGAAATTCTATGTTTAGCTTCCAAAGAAGGAATAAAAGCTCAGAAACAGGCATAAACCTTTCCATCAGTAGTCACCACCTCTGACCATCTGGGTCCTCCAAGGAAGCAGATGATGGACTTAGGTGTTAGCAGACCCAGAGCTGGGCTTCCCAGGTGGCACAGCGGTAAAATCCGCCTGCTAATGCAGGAGATGAAGGAGATGAGGGTTTGATCCCCAGGTGGGGAAGATTCCCCTGGAGAAGGAAATGGCAACCCATTCCAGTATTCTTGCCTAGAAAGTTCCATGGACAGAGGAACCTGGTGGGCTATAGACCATGGGGCCGCAAAGAATCTGACACGACTTAGCGACTGAGCACACAAAAAACACACAGGTACAGAGTTGGAGTTAGAAGTGAAAGATTTGTTGGAGAGCCGTAACTGTAAAAGATAAAGGGGTAGGCAAGAGACTGAGCAGGGAAAGCTTGTGAAACGAAAGAGACGGGAACTTCTCAGACCACAGCGCAGATCACGCGAAGTCTTGGGCAACGCAATGGGGGGTGAAGAAGTTGCCTATTGAAGGGTCTGCCAAGGGGCAGAAATGGTAAATGCTGGCATCTCCACCACGCTCAGTCGTTGGTTTGGGGGCTGTCTGGGAGGAGCCTGAAGCTGGGAGGGGCTGCTGCTGGAGGCCATCAGCTAACCGCGTTCTTCGCAGCAGAAAAGAACACAAGCTTTTTCTTGAAGGGAGAGCAGAGCACCGCGGGTCTGCGGCGGCCGCGCCCCCTCCCGTCTCCTGGCAGTGTAAGCCTTCATAAATGAAAGGCTCGGCATTCGTTAAGGTTACTAAATGCCTGTCTTTTCTCGGCCTGGCAAGATCAAGTAAACTGCACTGTAGGAAAAATGCAATTAAACGTTGTACAGAGAGGTACAGTTGATTGACAGTAGGGCCATGGGTAACTTTTCTTTCTGCTTTTCTCTGCGTTCCAAATTTTAGACCTTGACTATTTATTTTCTCCTTGATTGGAAAACATATTTCAATTAACTTTTTTGATTAGAGGATAACTGCTTTACCATGTAGTGTTGGTTTCTGCCATACAACTAGAATCAGTCATAATTGTATATTTATAAGTCATAAAATATATATATATATGGGCTTCCCTTGTGGCTCAGCTGGTAAAGAATCCGCCTGCTATGCAGGAGACCTGGATTCAATCCCTGGGTTGGGGAGATCCCCTAGAGAAGGGAACATCTACCCACTCCAGTAATCTGGCCTGGAGAATTTCATGGACTGTATAGTCCATGGGATTGCAAACAGTCAGACACGACTGAGCAACTTTCACTCACTAATATATATGTCCCTGGAGAAGAGAATGGCTATCCACTCCAGTATTCTTGCCTGGAGAATTCCGTGGACAGAGGAACTATATCCCCTCCCTCTAGAGCCTCCCTCCCACTTACCCTCACCCTAGTCCTCAATGGAAAACCTTTATAATGAACATTTTAAAATCAGTCTTCATATCATACCTTTTTGATCCAAAATGGAATTTCCCAATTTGATAGCCCAACAAATTGCTTTCAACAAAGAGAACATGGTATTTGACCAAGCATGGCTTTGAGCTCAGACAGATCTGAGCTTGAATCCTGGCCCTGTGACTACTATTCTGTACCCCAGGCAGGCCTTTCATCAGGAAAGGAGATTCATGTCTTTACTTCTCAGCTTTGCTTTAATAAAACATTTTAAAATTGATTTTTAAGCTTTCCAAAACTGCTAGTGGCTTTCCTGGTGGCTCGGAGGTAAAGGATATGCCCGCCAACGCAGGAGACTTGCAGGAGACACGGATTCCATCCTTGGATCGGAAAGATCCCCTGGAGTAGGAAATGGCTAACTTTTCCAGTATTCTTGCCTGGGAAATCCCATGAACAGAGGATCCTGGGGAGCTACATACAGTCCATGGGGGTCACAAAACGGTCAAACACGACTGGGCAACCAAATAACAAAGCAATAAAACTACTAGCAGTTTCTACAAAAATCACATTCAAAGGACAAAAAGTGGCCATAGCTTAGGAAATCCAAAATAATTTCTGGGGAAGTCCCAAAAATGAGTTCTGAAAACCACCTTGAGAGCAATTGCTCTTCTAGGTATACAGGCCAAAGAATTGAAAATAGAGACTCAAACATATATTTGTACACTCATGTATTCATACAGCAGCATTATTCACAATAACTGGAAGGTAGAAACAACCCAAAAGTTCACTGACAGATGAATGGATAAACAAAATGTGGCATATTCATACTATGGAATATCATTCAGGCTTTAAAACAAAGAAGGAAATTCCAACACACACTGTGACACAGGTGAACCTTGAAGACATCATGCTAAGTGAAATAAGCCAGATACAAAAGGATACATACTGTATGATTCCACTTATAGGAAGTACCTGGAATAGTCAAGTTCATAAGGACCAAAAGTAAAATAAAGGTTACCAGGGCTGGAGGGAGGAGGGGGAATGGGGAGTTAGTATTTAATGAGTACTGAGCTTCAGTTTGGGATGATGAAAAAGTTTTGGAAATGGATGGTGGTGATGGTTGCACAATAGTGCGAATGTACTTAATGCCACTGAAAAATGTTACAAGGGTAAATTTTATGGTTTGTAGATTTTACCACAATAAAAAAAGAATTTTTAAAACTGTGTTAAACTTCCCTGGTGGAACAGTGGATAGGAATCTGCCTGCTGATGCAGAAGACATGGGTTCAATCCCTGGTCCAGGAAGATTTCACATGCTGTCGAGCAACTAAGCCCATGTACCGCAACTACTGAGCCCGCCAGCCTCAACTGCTGAGCTCAGCTGCTGAAGCCCGCACACCCTAGAGCCTGTGCTCTGCAACAAGAGAAGTCACCGCAATGAGAAGCCCACACACCACAAGGAAGAGTAGCCCTCGCTCCCTGTGACTCAAGAAAGCCTGAGCACATCAGCGAAGACCCAGCACAGCTAAAAATAAATGAATTTTAAAATAATGAAATAAATAACTACAACCCACCCAAAAAAAAAAAAAACCTCTTTTGTCGATGCATGGTTACTACTTACAGGAAACAAAGCTGAGCTGCCTGCAGGAGTTTCTCATGTAGAAAAGCAACATACACTTTCTGCCATTCATTGTATTTTTCATCACTTTTAATTATAAACATAAGAAAACCACATCACAGAAACATTTGAAAGTAAAGAAAAAATTCATAATCCCCTTTCTTTACTTCTTTACAGAAATTTTTTTTTAGACCTAGTTGTAATCATACTGTTTGGACAAGTCCCGAAAGTGACTTCCGGAAATCACCTTGGCCCAGAGCAAGATAATCACTATGATTTCTCTTGGGATGCTTAGCAGTGCTTCCCCCAGAGTAGGAAGCATCCATTCTCTGGTGGATGTGGAGGGCTGAGAGGTGGTGAGAGAGGGGAAGGAGAGAAGGAACAGAGAAGCCTGATGGCCCTCTCTAATCCCTTTATACTGCCACCAGGTCATTGGCACATGCGTGCATGTGTGCATACAAGTACACACGTGCACATGGGTTCTCCCCAGGATGAGGGTCTATAACATACCCAAGGCTCTGTTTTGGGTTAAAATCCAAAAGGAATGTTGAGGTAGCCCCAGACCCTGAACACAAGGACAATCTAGTTGATGGCAGAGACCCTCTGCAAGGAGCCCAGGACAGGGTACCCTGGGGAAAAATGAAGCGGAACTATGGCCTCCTGTTCAGCTTTATTCACATCAGGACAGCAGAATACAAGTCTAGGACTGGACACACCCAGGTTCGAGTCTCAGTACCGCCTTAAGGATGTGATTTGCTTTCATCCGAGCCTCAATTTCCTTAGCTTTAAAATAGGAGTCATATTTCCTACCTCCTGATGGTGTTACGAGGCCTGAAAGAGAAACCATGCAAAGTGCTTGGCAGGAAGCCCTCGCTAAGTGGAGGCTGTAGCAGATACAGCCCCCCTAAAGCCCCAGAAGCAACTTCACTGACCCAACAAATAACTGAAAACCTTTCCACTAGGGACATGGTTGTGAACTCAAGTGAAGAACTCACCAAAATTATTTTAACATTGTAAAGAAACACTGGAAAAACATAATAATACGTTTACTTAAGTATTTTCAGAAATACATGGAACACTGAGGAAATTTAATTATATTCAGATCTTAACAAATTTCAAACATTTGGCTTCCTGTCACTTTTTCTAATGGTATAATTAAATTTGAAATCAATTACAAAACTAGGGGGGAAACGTGTTTGGAAATCAAGGAGCACATCTTCAAAAGTCATGAGTTTAATAATAAATCAGTGGAAGGACCTCCCTGGTGGTCCAGTGGCTAAGACTCTGCACTCCCAATGCAGGGGACCCAGGTTCAATTCCTGGTCAGAGAAACTACATCCCACATTTCACAACTAAGAGGTCTCAAGTCGCAACTAAAGACCCAGTACAGCCAAATAGATAAATAATTTTTTTAAATAAAATAAGCCAGGAATTTTAAAAATACTTAAAAGTCTACAATAATAATGCTACATGTTAAAACTTTTTTTTTAACCTAAAGCATTTTGGTGGTAGTAGGAATGTATGCATTTATGTTTTTATTACATAATAAGTTTAAAAAAAAAAGATTGACAAACTAATAGAACCCAAACAAAGCTGTAAGAAAGGGAATAATATAAATAAGAATACAGAATGATGAAAAATAAACATATACAGAAGAATCAATAAAACAAAAATTATGCTATTTTAAAAGATTAATAACACTAACAAACCTCTGGCAACATGAATCAAGAAAAAAATAACAAGGCATAAAATTAAGAGTGTAAAATAGCATATAATTCAGATGCCACATAGATTGAAAAGATGGATAATATTATGCACAATTTTATGCTAATAAATTTGAAAACTTAAAAGCACATGTACAAATTCCTAGAAGAAGAAATTTAAAATCTGAATAACCCTATAACCATTGAAGAAATCATAACAGTAGGTTAAAATCTCACCACAAAAAAAAAACACACCAGGTCCGGATGGTTTTACTACTAACTTCTATCATTCAAGGATCAATTAACTCCAATATTTAAACTCCAATATTAATTCTTTATAGTAAATGAAGAAACACTTTTGGATTTTTTTTTTTGGTATTATAATTCATATCAGGGTTTCCCTGGTGGCTCAGTGCTAATGAATCCGCCTGCCAATGCAGGAGACATGGGTTCAATTCCTGACCCGGGAAGATCCCACATGCCGAGGAGCAGTTAAGCCCTTTGCCACAACTATTGAGCCTGTGCTCTAGAGCCCCGGGAGCCACAAACTACTAAAGCCTGCACATGCTAGAGCCTCTGCTTCACAACAAGAGGAGCCACCGCAATGAGAAGACCATGCACCACAACTAGGGAGTAGTCACACTCACTGCAGCTAAGTAAAGCCCACACAGCATAGCATCGAAGACCCAGCACAGCCAAAAATAAATAAAAATAACAAAATTAACACCAAAACTGATAAGAACACTGCGCAAAACTTACAAGACAATTTTACAGATGAACACAGACACAAAACTCTTCTTTAAAAATTGGCAAGCTAGTTCCAGCAAGGTATAAAACACGCTTGACCAAGTTTGTTTTTGCGGGAATCCAAGACTATTTAATGTTAAAAGGACAATTCATATAATTCAAAGATTTAAAGGAAAAAAATATGATCATCTCAGTAAATGGAAAGTTTTGATAAATTTAAATATTCATTCATGATTTTAAAAAAGTATATTAAAAAACCTTAGAAAGCTAGTAGAATTTCCTCAACCTCCTAAAGTGTATCTACAGAAAATTGACAACAGAAGTCCTATTTACTGTGAAACACTGAATGTTTTCTCTTTAAAGCCAAAAAGAGAATACCTGCTAATATTTGAATTTAACATTGTATTGGAGTAAGAGAAGAGAACTATAAGGACTGGAAAAAATAAATCAAACATTTTTTATTCTTATATATTATTGCAGAAATGAAGAAAGTACCTTATGGCAGAAAGTGAAGAAGAACTAAAGAGCCTCTTGATGAAAGTGAAAGAGGAGAGTGAAAAAGTTGGCTTAAAGCTCAACATTCAGAAAACTAAGATCACAGCATCTGGTCCCATCATTTCATGGCAAATAGATGGGGAAACAGTGGCTGACTTTATCTGGGGGGGCTCCAAAATCACTGCAGATGGTGACTGCAGCCACAAAATTAAAAGACACTTACTCCTTGGAAGGAAAGTTATGACCAACCTAGACAGCATATTAAAAAGCAGAGACATTACTTTGTCAACAAAGGTCCATCTAGCCAAGGCTATGGTTTTTCCAGTAGTCATGTATGGATGTGAGAATTGGACTATAAAGAAAGCTGAGCACTGAAGAATTGATGCTTTTGAACTGTGGTGTTGGAGAAGACTCTTGAGAGTCCCTTGGACTGCAAGGAGATCCAACCAGTCCATCCTAGGGGAGATCAGCCCTGGGTGTTCATTGGAAGGACTGATGTTGAAGCTGAAACTCCAATATTTTGGCCACCTGATGCGAAGAGCTAACTCATTTGAAAAGACCCTGATGTTGGGAAAGATTGAAGACAGGAGAAGAGGATGACAGAGGATGAGATAGTTAAATGGCATCACTGACTCAATTGACATGAGTTTGGGTGGACTCCAGGAGTTGGTGATGGACACGGAGGCCTGGCGGGCTGTGGTTCATGGGGTCCCAAAGAGTTGGACACGATTGAGTGACTGAACTGATACTGATACTGATATATTTTGCTATGCAGAAAATACAAAAATCTATAGAGAAATTATTAGTTGTAATAAAAGCTTATCAAGGTGGCTGAATAAAAAGTTAATATATAAAAGTCAGTGGCTTTCTACAATCAGTAACAAATGAAAAGGTAATTATTAACAAGATAATCATGCCAAAAATATTAATGAAATGAATAAATCTAACAAAAACTATGTAAATGTTTTACAGAGAAAATAATGAAACTTTTAGAAATCAAAGATATAAGTAAGTGGGGTGTTGTGGCTACTTTTTCATTTTAATATATTTTTCTTCTAAATTTTCAAAATCAATTATTGGGAAACATATATAAAAATAATTTTAATTTTTAAATATTTTATTATATTCATTCAAACATCTCTGGCCAACCTACAGAGCATCCAGACAAGAACAATTATAGTTAAATTCAGTCATATTTACTGTTTTGCCAATTTCAATAATAGTAATTACATTGTTGTCCATGTATTTTTATGCATATGTATGCATATTTATTTTTAGACCTCACCATTAGAAGGGTGCATTTGTCAGGGTAGGAGGATGGAATACATTTGCCTGATTCACAACTTTTTAATATTTGGACAGAGGGTGTTTGGGCCTCCTGTTGTCTTCCTGTCATGGAATCCTCTGACATTAGGGGCAGGCCTGAAGGCCTTGCAGAGGTCCTGGCTGTGAGCAAGGAACTCATTTTTGGCTCCTATAGACTGCCTCAGCAGGCACCAACCCAGGTGAGTCAGGACATCTGTTGTACTTGGAAATGTAAATCAAACCCTATGAAGTCAGTTCCTGGGATGAAGCTAGTGCATCTTCAGGGCAAACCTACTCAAGCTGCCAAAAGGGAAACTTCAGCATTTCAAAGCTTCTCAGTCTGGGGCTACGTTGAGCCAGGGCTGGGAGACGGGCATGTATTGTAAGAAGTTCTTGACAGGAGGCTGGGGATCACAAGAGGAGAAAGAAAAGCCATTGCACCTTCCTGTCCGTACATGAGCAAAGCTGCAATTCATTCAACAAACATTTCCAGAGTGCTAGTCATGGTCACCATCATCAAAATAGCTAAGATTTATTAAGCACTTATGTCCTGGGACCTGGTGAAGTGACTTCTACATAAAATCATGCACAATACATGTTATGCAGGATAGTCAGGTGAACTAGATATAATACTATATCACTGTGTCTACTGTCAGCATAGCATGAGATCATCTTATGCCCAGATGAATGCAATCAACTCCGTTATCTTCTCTGGCTTTGTGTTTTCTGACTTGCTTCTATTTTTTTTTTTCCCACATTCACCCTTTGGTCCTAATTTAATCCACTTTTTCCTCAGAAGTTGACAAGCATCCCTATTGTTCATCACAGCTACTCAAGAACTTTTAAAACAGTTGTCATTGCTTTCTTGAGCTCTCCTTTTCTAAATCCATGCGTGCTCAATCACTAAGTCGTGTCTGACTCTTTTGAGACCCCATGGACTGTAGCCCACCAGCCTCCTCTGTCCTTGGGATCTCCCAGGCAAGAATACTGGAGTGGGTTGCCATTTCCTTCTCCAGGGGATCTTCCCGAACCAGGAACTGAATCCGAGTCTCCTGCATTGGCAGGTGGGTTCTTTACCAATGAGCCAGCAGGGACATTGACTTTCAAACAGATAGATTTGCTCACACCTCTCACAAGCCCTGAGCGTGAACAAAGGGTGACTCTTGAGGGTCCAACTGACCCATACTTCATTAATCCAAGAGTGGAGAAGTGGATGGATCAGGATCATGGGGAAAGGAAGCTCTTCTGGAGTACCCAGCTGATCAGGATAGACCTTCTGTGCTTGTCCCCTCTGACCCAGTGGGCCAAGAGGCCCCTGATGCCAGCTGGGAATGCCAGGCCAGTGGGCAGGGAGGTGAGAGCAGAGGTTCTGGGGAAAAAGAGGTCCAGCATAGACTGGTACCCATAGGGCCTGAGACATGACAGCACCAGGGTGCCTCCACAGTCCCATCCCAAAGACAGGTATGTATTATTATAGCAACAACCACTGAGGGACTGGCTCCAAAAGACAAAGACAACCAGATAATGTTTATACAATTTTTCTTCCAGATTAGATTGTTCACATTAGTATTTTTCTAAATAGCCTCAATCATATCAGTTACTTTATATCTAAAGCATTTTGAATCTCTTTAATGATCCAATCTGTTCTCCTTTTTATTAATATGTGCTTTTGATTGGCAAAGACCATCTTAATTTACAGCAGTTACAAATCAATGATTCTCTGAGTATGGCTTTACCAGTATAAAGTTTACATAAGACTTTTCTCCTTCTATGTCATGTTTAAAAATACGACAACATCCTTGCTTCCAGTCACAAATGGTTATACTCTAATACTCTTCTACATACATTTTCATTTATTTCAAAAACATCTTCCTCATCTATGGTTCTTTTTTTTATTTGTTTATTTCTTTTACCTTAAGTTCTTGTTGGTTATCTATTTTAAATAAAGCAGTGTGTACATGGCATCCCAAAATTCCAATCTACCCCTCTCTCTCACCCTTTCCCCCTGGTAACTATAAATTCATTCTCTAAGTCTGTGAGTCTGCTTCTGTTTTACAAATAAGCTGATCTGTCTCATTTTTTTAGATTCCACATATAAGTGACATCATATGAGGTTTGTCTTTCTTTGTCTGACTTTACTTAGTATGATAATCTCCAGGTCCATCCATGTTGCTGCAAATGACATCATTTCACTCTTTTTAATGGCTGAATAATATCCCACTGTGTGTATATATACAACATAAATACAATGATGTGCTTCTCGTATTCCCAGCCACCAATCCCTACCTTGCTTATCATTTCAAACATTTGAAATGTTTCAATCTGACGCCTAGTATTTTCCTCGAGCATTTGGCCTCCCTGCCCTCACCTCTCAGGGGCAAGTTCTCTGGCCTCTCCAGATGAACTAGAGTTTTTGCTTTTTTTTTTTGGCCACACCACAGGGCATGCAGGGATCTGAGTTCCTAACCAGGGATCGATCCCACGCCCCAGGCAGTGAAAGTATAGTCTTAACCACTGGGCCACCAGGGAGTTTTTGCATTTTAAGTGCCCTACATGCACATGCGTCAGTAACATCAGACAGATCTGTTCCTAGCAATGACATTTTGCTAGGGCAGCTGATGTGCTTGAAAATGTACACTTGAAATTTTGATAGACACCAGATTGCCTTCTACAGGACTTGTACCAAATTAAACTCTACCCAATAACATATAAAAGAGCTTGTTTCCCCATAACCGTCACCAGCACAGTCTTTCCCATGTCTTTGTTCTCTGACAAACCGAAAGGTAAAAATAGTATTGCGCTTTTGTTTCAATATAAATCTATCTGATGACAGAGGCTGAGTCATCCAGTTCAGGCAAGCACTCAAACAGCTGGCATGAAGACAGTCTCTTTCCACCTTTCCTGCCTCATCTCTGTGGGTCTCTCCTTCATTCCACATTCCCAAACTTCTATTTCAGACAGAATTTTCCACATGGAAGGAAAGAGGACCACCAGCAGCCATAACCCAACCTACCCAGCAAACTTCATGGGAAAGCAAAGTGTCTTTCTCTCACCATCCATAGGTCAAATTCCAGGAAGGGCTGTGACTGGTGTTTCTTGGGTCAAGGGTCTGCTCCTGAGTCTGGCCAAGAAGAAAGGAGATTCCTCCAGGCCAGAGCTGGGTCTTGACACTATTGTTTGCAAGAGCAAGAGAAGCCCCTCCTACCAGAAGAGAAAAGAGATATTGAGCAGATAAAACCAAATGTCTACTCCATGCTATATTTAAAATGGATAACCAACAAGGACCTACTGTATGGCACAGGGAACTCTGCTCAATGTTATGCGGCAGCCTGGACAAGAGGGGAGTTTGGGGGAGATGCTAAACTGTACTAAGTCGCTTCAAAGTCCAACTCTGTACAACCCCATGGACTGTAGCCCGCCAGCCTCCTCTGTCCATGGGATTTCCCAGGCAAGAATACTGGAGCTGGCTGCCATTTCCTTCTCCAAGGAATCTTCCCAATTCAGGGATTGAACCCATGTCTCTTAGGTCTCCTGCATTGACAGGCAGGTTCCTTACCACTAACGCCACCTGGAAGCCTCTAGGGGAGAATGGATATATGTATATGTATGGCTGAGTCCCTTCACTGTTCACCTGAAACTATCATCACATTGTTTGTTAAACAGCTATCAGTTCAGTTCAGTCGCTCAGTCGTGTCAGACTCTTTGCGACCCCATGAATTGCAGCATACCAGGCCTCCCTGTCCATCACCAACTCCCAGAGTCTACCCAAACCCATGTCCATCAAGTCAGTGATGCCATCCCACCATCTCATTCTCTGTGGTCCCCTTCTCCTCCTGCCCCCAATCCTTCCCAGCATTAGGGTCTTTTCCAATGAATCAACTCTTCACATCAGGTGGCTAAAGTATTGGAGTCTCAGTTTCAACATCATTCCTTCCAATGAACACCCAGGACGGATCTCCTTTAGCATGGACTGGTTGGATCTCCTTGCAGTCCAAGGGACTCTCAAGAGTCTCCTCCAACACAGCAGTTCAAAAGCATCAATTGTTCGGCGCTCAGCTTTCTTCACCGTCCAACTCTCACATCCATACAGGACTACTGAAAAAACCATAGCCTTGACTAGACGGACCTTTGTTGGCAAAGTAATCCCCAATACAAAATTAAAAGTTAAAAAAAAAATGTTTACCCATCCAGGTGACACCTGAGCTGATGCAACCCAGAACACAGAGCACCTTTCCCAGGGTCATGCTTACTGACTTTGCCACATCCCAGCAGGAATGATTCAGACAGCACCCACCTGTGCCAGACAGAGCCTGGCATCCTGCACTGCCCCACACCTTTGGGGCCATAGGTAACCTATTCTGATTGCTAATCCAGGAGAGAAGCATTTGAGCGCTTCTTGGAACAATGGGAATGTTTTTCTTCTACAGTGATTCACACAAATTTGGCCGTAGGGTTTTACAGAGAAAGGAAAATACACATTGGCATCTCTGATGCAGAACTGTGAGTCCTCCCAGAACAAAGGTGAGCTTCAGTTGGACGGGAAGGACTGGGGGGTGTGATGCAAAGGAGGAAAGTCTGTTGGTTTTAAAGGTTAGGTTAACACTGGTATAGAGCACAAAGTCAGTCTGCAGAAGCTGCATCCTGGGGGTCCTTTAAATACCATGAGCCAAGGCTGGCAATGGAAAAGTGAATTGGGCACATGTGTATGCTGTTGGTGGGTTGTAAGCTAGTATAAGCCTTTCCACGGGCAGTTTGGCAATCCTGTCTCTAAAATGCCAATACCCCTGATTTCACAAATTTCATTTCTGAGAAACCACTGCAAGAAAACAATACAAAGTGCTGAATATGTTTTATACCAAAAAAAGATGTTCACTATGCTTATTATTTATAACAGTGAAAGTTTATAAACAATATAAAGGAACAGTAGATATATTATGGTGAATCCTCCCCAGGGGATATTTCTCAGTAACTAAAAAAGAAGTCAAGGGCTTCCCTGGTGGTCCAGTGGTTAAGAATCCACCTTGCAATACAAAGGACACCGGTTCCATCCCTGGTCCAGGAAGATCCCATATGCCGCGGGACAGCTAAACCCATCAGTTCAGTTCTGTTCAGTCGCTCAGTCATGTCCAGCTCTTTGCGACCCCATGAACTGCAGCATGCCAGGCCTCCTTGTCCATCACCAACTCCCAGAGTCCACCCAAACCCACGCCCATTGAGTCGGTGACGCCATCCAACCATCTCATCTTCTGTTGTCCCCTTCTCCTCCTACCCTCAATCTTTCCCAGCATTAGGGGCTTCTCAAATGAGTCAGCTCTTCGCATCAGGTGGCCAAAGTATTGGAGTTTCAGCTTCAGCATCAGTCCTTCCAATGAATATTCAGGACTGATTTCCTTTAGGATGGACTGGTTGGATCTTTTTGCAGTCCAAGGGACTCTCAAGAGTCTTCTCCAACACCACAGTTAAAAAGCATCAATTCTTCAGCGCTCAGCTTTCTTTATAGTCCAACTCTTACATCCACACATGACCTAAACCCATAAGCAACAACTAATGAATCCCTTGAACCTAGAGCCTGTGCTTTGGAATAAGATAAGCCCCCCTAATAAGAACCCTAAGCACCGCAACTAGACGGGAGCCCCTCCTCCCTGCAACTAGAGAAAGCCCGTGCACAGCAACACTC
Organism: Antilocapra americana; assembly: GCA_007570785.1. NCBI lineage: Eukaryota > Metazoa > Chordata > Mammalia > Artiodactyla > Antilocapridae > Antilocapra > Antilocapra americana. The sequence goes on from ML664177.1 coordinate 35,985,854, forward strand.
CAGCACAGTCAAAAATAAAACACCTAATTTTTAAAAAAAAAAAGCAAAGTCTAGTCAGTTCACAGAGAACAAAATGTAAGTGGCTTTGAAAGATTAGTCTTTCTCGTAAGAAAAATTTGTATTAAAAATGAAATACTATTTTTACCTTTCAGTTTGTCAAAGGTCAAAAACATTGTGGACACTGTGCTGGTAATAGTATGGAGAAACAGGAAATTTTATATCTTGTTGGATAGAGTTTAATTCAGTACAAGCCCTGTAGAAGGCAATCTGATGGTGTCTGTGAAAATTTAATGGTGCACATTTTAAAATCCATCAGATGCCCTAGGAAAATTTCTCCTCTACAAATTTATCCTTCAGACAATACTGACACATGTGCATGGAGGGCAGCACTATTGCTTGAAACACTGTCAATAGGAACAAAAGAAAGGAATAGTCTTCAATAGGAGATGAGATAATACACTACCGTACATCCAGGCAATATATTTTACCAGCCGTTAAAAAGACCATATCAAGACCATATGTGCCTTTGTGAGATGATTTCCAAGATACATTAAGTGAAACAGACAAGAAAGCAGGTGCAAACCAATATGACTGGTATTCTACTTTTTGTGTTGAAAAGCCCGTTTATATTTGAATAGGCATAGAATTTCTCTGGATGTACAAGGAAATTGTGATAATGGTTCCTCTGGAAAGAATATCTGAGGTCAAGGGTGGGAAAGAGATTTTTCATTGTACACCCTGCACTATTCAAATTTTTTAAAATCATAAGTATGTATTTCCATTTCAAAATAAAAGATAATAAAAATAATAAAATACATAAGCTATAAAAAAGGATGTCTATATATATTTAGTCATATAAATATCTATATTGTAACAAGCAAAAAAATTAAAATTATTTATATATTCAGTTATGTGAAAAGAGAAAAGGTCAGAAAAGAATTAGAAGAAAATAATGTCCTAAAATGTTACCCTTGAAACTAAGAGTGACTGACTTATCTTTCAACTTTTTCTCTAGCTTCCAAAATGTAATTAATAATCACATTTTACTCTTACAATAGAAAAAAATAAACTTTAAAAAAACTAGGTTAAATTAAAATATAGTATCCATGCATCTTTATAGTGAAATGCAGAAGGTAAAATCAGATGAAACAAGAAGTATTAACTCTTCAATTCCATGATTCTGCATTAAAGAAGTTTGTTGTGGTTTCTTAACTCCTTTTCACTTTTCTGGCTTGGCAACTGCTACCAATAAAGATAAGACCTAGTTCATAAATCAGTCATGAGCAAACTGCATTTATAATACCCAGTATCAATGGGTATGGAGATGGATGAGTTTTATCAGACATTAACTGCAGGCAAATTGATACCATTTCTCTTTTTTTTTTAACTGTAGGCAAATTGATACCACACCAAAACAACCTGGCTATATGAATCTAAAGCTATAAAAAGTGGTTAGGCCCCATGATCCAGTAATTTGACTTCCAGAATGTTAAGGGAAAAAAAAACCTGAAATACTGGAGAACTTTACACATAAAGGTCTTAATTAAGAGTGGTATGCAATCATAAAAAATTACAATTATGAATAACATGCAGCAACATGTGGGAAAATTTATGATAGTGTTGAGTAAAGGAAAAGAATACAGAGAGGTGTATATCCTACAATTTGCAACCATTTCATAAAATGCACATGGAAAATCCCAGAAGAGCTTTACACCAACATGCTCATGGTGCTGTGTTCAGGTGGTAGAATCCTGGGGGAATTCTTAATATTTTTCTCCTCTTCTCTTTTCCAGAATGTTTATAGTATATTTTTCAATAATATATGTTTATAAATACTTAAAAATTTGAAGTCTCAGCTGTTCCATGGGAAATAACTACTCTCTATGTTGCCATGTCTCTAGTTCCCTTAACTGAAAATAAAACTCCTTCATCTCACATAATAATAAGTCACTTATATTTATTAAGCAACAAGTTTCTGCCAAGCTCTTTACGTTTACAATTCAATGACACCAATGAAGAAATTCTTATCACCATGTTGCAGATGTGGAAAACTGAGGCTCAGACTGGCTAGGTGGCACAACCAAGAAGTGACAGCACCAGGATTCAAACCCAGGTTCTTCTAGCTTCCAATCCAGTTCTTTCTACCACAATAAAGACCCAAAACAGTTCTCAGGGTCCAGGGTGTGTGCAAGGGAGGGTGCTAGTGCTTTACACACATTCTTTCATTTAATAACCTTGCAGATGTAGATGGTATCCTCATTTTATAAAATGAGGGACAGTGGCTGAGGGAGGTTAAGTCATCAGTACAGCTGGTAAGAGATAGAACTGGGATTCTTTTTTGTTTTGTTTTTTAATTTATTTTGGGGCAGCTCTGCAGGGCATGCGGGATCTTAGTTCCCCGACCAGGAATCAAACCTGTGCCCCCTGCAGTGGAAATTTGGAGTCAACCACTGGACCCTCAGGGAAGGCCCAGAATCCGTGTTGGGAACCACGATGCTGTGTGGTGCCTTCCACGACAAGGAAAAATCCCAGAGCCTCCAAGCCTGGGGCACAGGGCATCATCATCTCTGGTGCAGCCACTATCAAAAAGGAAGCACCTGGCAGGAAGGTCAGAGATAGCAGGAGGAGGTGGGCTGCCCAGCTCTCCCGCAGGGGCGGAGCCGGCTCTGCGCTCACCACACACCTGAGGCAGGGCCGGCTCAGCTGGTGCTGCGCACAGACATCCGTGTGGCCTGGCCCGCAGGCAGCACAGATGTCACGTCCTTCTGCCAGCGCTGAAAGTGCTGGTGCTAATCTGCCAGAAGGCCTCCAGTAAAGCCCTTAAAGCTCTCTGTAAGGATTCCTGGTTCTGGGAGGCGTGGGGAGACAACGCACTGCCTCTTCCACAGTGGAAAATTCCAGTGCCACCTGGCTTGGCAAGAAAAAGGGATGTCTAATCTTGAGCCCCAGGAGCCAGAGGGCCCTGCGGGGCCCAGGGTCCAGGACTAGGCTGAAGCTGTGTGCCTCGACCCAGAGGCTGAGCCAACAACCGGAGCCAGGGCTCCAACTCTCTGGGAAACAGGAAGTTCAGGTCAGCCTGGGGGGCAGCACGGGAACTAGATCAGAAGAGCTCAGGCCAGAGGCCAAACAGGGCCTGAGTAAGGCCAAGGGGCCTCTGAGACGTGGATACAGCTAAGTGGACAGGCCAGCACCAAAAAGCGCTGAGGACATGGAGTGTCAGGAGTACTCATACCCTGCTGGTGGAAGGTTAGTGGACCCCAGCACTTGGGAGACACTCTGTGACCCGGTAGTTCTACTCGTCACAGTGCTCCTAGAGAAATTCTTCCACCACGTGGGCCCCAGCATGTCTGCAGCAACAGTGCTCATAAGCCCAAACAGCCCAGACCCCTGAGGACATGAGAACGGGTTAAAAAATACATATTCTCTCTTCAAAAATAGACTGTGTTTGCCAAGAGGGAGAGGGGTAGGGGAGGGATGGACTGGGAGTGTGGGGTTACTAGGTGCAAACTATTAACTGCAGAATAGCTAAACAACAAGGTCCTACTCTACAGCACGGGGAACTAAATTCAATATCCTGGGATAAACCAGAATGGAAAAGAACATAAAAAAGAATGTACATTCGTGTGTGACTGAGTCACTCAGCTAGACAGCGGAAATTAACACGACACTGTAAACCAACTATATATCCTTCAATTCAAAAAAGTAAAATTCAAAAAAATATATATTCCCTATTCATACAAGGGGATACTATACAGTCTTGAAAATAAATACACTACAACTTCATGAGTGGATCCCATCAGCATGATGTTAATCACATAAGGTAAATTAGAATGTAATATATACAGGGACTTTCCTGGTGGTCCAGTGGCTAAGACTCTGAGCTCCCAATGCAGGGGAGCCAGATTCAATCCCTGGTCAGGGAACTAGATCCCACATGCCCCCAACTAAGACCCAACACAGCCAAATAAATAAATAAATAAAAATATTTTAAAAAAAGAAGAAGAAGAAGAATATAATATATACAATGTGATTTCATTTAACAGAAGTCCAAAAAACTCTCCAGACTAAACAATGTATCGATCAGGGACATACGCCTATGTGGTGTAACTATACAAGCAAGACAAAGACAAACACACAATTCAGGCTGGTGATTATCTGCCAGGGGTGAGGGGTAAGTGTAGGATTTGAGGAGAGCATAAGGGGCAGGGGAGTTAGGAAGTACTGGAAACATTAATAGATTAGGGGCTGGGTATGTGGGTATTTATTTTTATTATTTGCTAAGCTGACCCTATTCATTTTATACATTTGTAGACATATTTGTTGTTATTGTTTAGTCGCTAAGTCATGTCCAACTCTTTTGCAACCCCCTGGACTGTAACCCACCTGGTTCCTTTGTCTATGGTATTTCCCAAGCTAAAATACTGGAGTGGGTTGCTGTTTCCTTCTCCAGGGGGCATCTTCCCAACTAAGGTATTGAACCTGTGTCTCCTGCAGTGACAGGTGAATTCTTTACCACTCAGCCACCAGGGAAGCCTGATGTGTCAATATTGCTTTATTAGTTATAAAAAATGTCTCATACTAATATAAGATTATCAATAATGGGGAAAACTAGGTGTGAGATGTATGGGACCTCTCCATGCCTAGATTTTTCTGAAAGCCTAGAAATAAAGTCTATTAATTAAAATTATATATAAATATATTTGTGTATGCAAATATATAGTTATATATAAAAATTATGAAATATACACATATATAAAACAAAGGATAAAAGGGACCAAGGGAAGGAGGAAAGGAGGAGAGGGGTTGTTGGCCAGGCCCTAAGCCTCTGTCTTCAGGACCTTCTTTTCAGCAGGGGGTGCCCAGGCCCCCAGCACCAGGGCGGAGCCTACCTGCAGACTCACCACCCACCTAGCAACCGTGATGTTATCCTGTGGGCAATGTGTCTTCCCTATACCCTCTTCCCACCCTCTTTGGGGAATTGATAAATCGCTCTTTATTTCATAATTCTCACCACTGACAGTTCACATTTGTTATCTTCTCTCCCAGCTCAGACCCAGAGCATGGCAAATCACTGTGAGCGCACAGGAAGTCCCTCTGAACTGGGAGCTTTCTTCCCTCACAGTCAGGAGCTCCCATCAAAACAGAGATGGTCTCTCAGCTAACATGGAATCACAGACTCTTTCAGGCCACCCACCGTCAAGCCCTCATGCTATCAGATAAGCTGAGGCTCAGACGGTCTATGTGATTTTGTGTGAAATCATAGCTAGTTTGAAGGCAGGGCTAGAATTGAGACCAAGGACTCCTGAACCCGTCTCTTCTCTGACACTGTGCTATCTCCCTATGGCTGATGTTGAATGGACTTCTGATTCTGGCCGACTAGACACTCCAAACTCCTTCCTACTGAAGCATTCAAAAGGCTGGATAAAATATTGTCAATCCTTGAAAGTCACCAAGTGAACTTGCAACAAAGGTTAAGAATAATCAGAGACCAAAGAGGAAAGAAAAGGAGGAACCCAGAGAGCATGCAGAAGCTGGCTTTCTCCCTGAGAAGCCAAGCCAAAGCCAAGTTGAGCATTCATTTTCAAGGCCTTGTGGAGTCCATGCACAAGGAGACAAACCCTGGCTCAGTCCAGGTGAAGAATTAAATGGAGACCTTCCCACAGGCTGGGCCCCATCTCCAGTCAAGAGTAGGCTAGAAATACACTTCTGTTCCCCAGAGGGGAGCAAGGAAAATTATCCATGTTAAACATTGGAAGTGGATGGGAAAGAAAAAAAGAAAACTTTTACCCTGAGAATTCTTTAACCGCAAGCCAGCTCTTATATTTCAATTCATAGATAATGGGTGAAAATCCTCAAGCTGATTGAGCGAGGCTGTAGTGGGGGGCGAGAAAGTTATTTCTAAGACTCTGTGGGACAGAACACTCCAGGCAGGCGGAGGTGATCGCCAACTCAAAGGCCCTAAGGTGGAGTCATGCCAGGCTTGTTCCAGGAACATGAGAAGGCCCGAGGGGCTGGGGTGGAGAGAGCCAAGGAGAAGCGAAGGAGATGAAGTCACATAATAAGAGAACTGGTTGGTCAAGTCCTGACATGCTGTTCTAAGACCCTGGACTCTCCCTAAGACCTTGGACTCTTCCTCCGGAGTGTGGGGTCCATTAGAGGACTTTGAGCAGAGGAGTGAGATGGTCTACCTTATATGTTACAGGGATCACCCTGTGGTGATGGTTGTACAACAACGTGAATGTACTTAATACCACTGAACCATACATGTTAAACTGGTAAATTTTGTGTTATGCACATTTCACCACAATTGACATTCCAGGAATCTAAGTAAGTAATGATGACTCCAGCAAGGATGGCAACAGGGTAAGGAATGAGACCATATTCTGGAATGTGCTCGAAGTAAGGCAACAAAAAAGGGAAGATCGTGGGGACTGCAAGGTTTCTGGCCTGAGCAACTGGAAGGGTAAAGTTGCCATCAACAGAAGAGAGATCTGGTTTATAGGAGAACAGAAGAGTTAAGTTTGAGACTTGCTGGTTTTGGGGTATCTACTAAACTTTTAGGTGGAAATATCAGTGGTAGAGAAGATGTGGAGCAAGTGAAAACTTACACACTGCTGAGGGGGTGAAAAATTGAAACACTGTTGGAAAACCCTTAGGCATGAAAGCTAAAAGCGTGCATAATCTATGACACCGTGATTCTAGTCCTAGATATAAGGTAGTGGTGGTTTAGTTGCTAAATGGTGTCCAACTCTTTGCAATCCCATGGACTGTAGCCCATCAGGTTCCTCTGTCCATGGGATTTCCCAGGCAAGAATACTGGAGTGGGTTGCTATTTCCTTCTCCACCCTAGGTAAATATCCAAAAGAAAATCTGTCCATGTGCTCACCAAAAGATAGGAACAAAAATGTTTATAGTATCATTCTTCATAATAACCCAGAACCACACATGACCCATCAAAAACAGATTAGATAAATGATGATATATTCATACAATGACATTTTATCAAGTAATGCAAATGAGCTACTGCTATGCGATAATGTGGATGAATCTCTCATTAGAGAATATAATCCTCACAAAGTATGAAGTCAGACAGAAAATGAATCTGATCCAGCAATCCCACTCCTGGGCATATATCTCCTCTGTCCATGGGATTTTTCAGCCAAGAATACTGGAGTGGGTGGCCACTGCCTCCTCCAAGGGATCTTCCTGACGCAGGGATCGAACCTGCATCTCCTGTGTCTTCTGCACCGCAGGTGGATTCTTTACCACTGAGCCACTGGGGAAGCCCCAACAATTTAAAAAAAAAGAAAAAGAATGAAATAATTTCACTTGAAGCTAAGTGAAGTCAGATAGAAAAGATAAATATCATATGATATCACTTATATGTGGAATCTAAAAAATGATACAAATGAACTTATTTACAAAACAGAAATAGACTCACAGGCATAGAAAACAAATGGTTACCAAAGGGGGAGAGGAAACAAGAGACAAATTAGGAGTTTAGTGTTAACAGATACACACTATTCTATATCAAAGATAACAACAAGGACCCATTGTATAGCACGGGGAACTACAGTCAATATCCTGTAATAACCTATAATGTAAAGAATCTGAAAAAGAATATATATATGTAAAGTCATTTTCCTATACACCTGAAACATTGCAAATAAACTATAAACTATACTTCAATTTAAAATAACTGATTCTTTAAAAAAAAAAGCGTATGTATCATGTGACCAGTTTAAAAGCTTGAAAACAAATAAAATTGGTGCTCAAACAAAAATCTGTGCATGAATGTTTATAGCAGCACTATTCAAGATGGCATAAAGGTGGAAACAACCTATACGTCCATCACCTGATGAAAGGATAAGGAAATGTGGTGTAGAAATACAATGGAATGCTATTCAGCCGTGAAAAGGGAATAACCACCGACACACGCTACACATGGGCGAACCTTGAAATCATTTCGCCAAGTGAGAGACACCAGACACAAAAAGCCATGAATCATGTGATTCCATTTAGATGAACTGTCTAGAAGAGGCAAGTCCATGGAGACATAAAGCACATCAGTGGTTGCCAAGGGCTCAGGAGAATGGGGGTTAGGGAGCACTAATGGGTGTGGGGTTTCCTTCTTAAGTCATGAAAAGGTCCTGAAACTAGGTCATGGTGATGGCTGCACAACATCATGCGTGTACTCATTGCCAATGAATTGCATGCTTTGAAAAGTTTAAGATGGTACATTTTATAAATATTTTACTGCAATCAAATTCAAAAATTATAAAACTCATCTACGGTGTTGTAAGTCCAGATAGTGGTTATACTGGGGTATAGGGAGGGGTAAGTGATTGGGAGGAGGACGGGGCTTCCGGGGGTACTGATAATAGTCCTTCTTTTAAAAATCCCAGATGGTAATTACCCGAGTATGTTCGTTTTGTACAGATTCATTGAGCAAAAGAGACAAGTACAGACAATTCTTGCAAGGTGTTTTGCTGCAGAGTGGGGCTGAGAAAGTGGGCAGGTGCTAGATGGAGAAGCAGGATTAAGGGAGGGTTGTTTTCAGATGGGAGAAATGATAGTGGTTTCCATGCACACTCTGTGCAGAATGATCTGGTAAGGAAAGAGAAACAGACAATGTAAGAACGGTAGAAGAGAATCACTTAAGTGGGTGTTAGTAAAGGAGAGGCAACCTCACGCATGCACGGTGAGTTCAGTGAGCCCAGGACAGGAACTTGTAAGAAGCGGGAAGCTGATCACAGGGTGGTCGGCGCTGGGTTGAGGGGCCGGGGGAGGCACGGAGGTCAGTGGTCAGTCTGTGGAAGTTCACTCCTGGCTTATTACCAGGTTTATTGCCCCCACTTTACTGGAGAGCAAACTGAGAGTCAGGGAGCAGAGAAGATGGCTCACCATCACACCGCTGGGGCCAGGAGCGGAAGGCAGGTCTCCCTGATACCACGCGCAGGGCACCGCGATGCCCACAAGCCCCCAGTCCATCTCTCCACCATGGATAGGAGCTGCATTTTGTGGTTTGCCCTGAAACAACTTCCCAAACTTTCAGAAAGAGCGCCCTAGGCTTCCAGGGACTCCAGGATTTGAGGAATAAATCTGTTCTGCCTTGTGGCTATCCCTTATATACAAAAGACTTTAGTTCCATCTTCTCCTCAGCCTCCATCTTTTCTGGTTTATGCCCTCGTGGTAAAAAGCCATGCATCACTCCATTGTCTGGCCCTTTTCCAGTTCTCTTACATCTTTCTTGGAATGCAGAGGGCATAACAACAGAAACCACAGTGGCTTCCATTTTGAAGAGCTTTTTACAGGGACAAGGGCCCCATTTATGCATTGAAGCCCATGGTCAGCGAGCCTGTGGTCTGCCCAAGGTCACACACAGTGTCAACAATAGAGCCCAGAGGAGAATTCCAACCACTGTGATCTCTCCCCCACATCCCACTCCCTGCATGCAGGACTCCAAATGGACACATGTATCAGCCAGGGCACATTCAGCAGCAAGAGATGGCGGGAGAGTCATGTCATGTTGGCTGAAAGCAGTGAGAAGGATTTATTGAATTACATAACCGGAAGTCCTGAGATAGCAGGAGAGTCATGTCATGTTGGCTGAAAGCAGTGAGAAGGATTTATTGAATTACATAACCGGAAGTCCTGAGGCAGGCAGGCTTCTGGGTTGGTCCACAGGGCTTGATGATGTCACCTTGGTCCCAATTTCATTGTCTGGCCACCCATGGAGGCAGTAGTGGGTTAAATGGCAGTCTCCCAAAAGATATGTCTCTGTCCTAACCCCTGGACCTGGGAAAGTGACCTTATTTGGGGAAAGGGTGTTTGTAGATGCAATTAAGTTAAGGATCTTGTGATGAGGTCATCCTGGATAACCCACGTGGGCCCTAAGTCTGATGACAAGTATCCTTATGAGAAACAGAAGAGGAGACAGGCACGGATGGAGAAGGTAAGGTAGTGCCTGGGGTGAGTGGCTACCAGCGGAGGATGCCGGCCGCCAGCGCAAGGTGAAGGAGTCAAGAAACAGCATCTCTGCTAGAGCCTCCGGAGGGGCTCCAAGCCCTGCCAATAACTTGATTTTGAACTTCTGGACTCCAAAACTACAAGAAAATTCATTTCTGTTGTCTTACGCCACCAAGGTCATGGTTATTTGTTAATCAGGCCTAGGAGATGAATACAGAAGACAGGAAACACAGATCAACTTAGGCCTGATCCCTGCCCCTAAGAAAGGACGGGTCATCAAGAGGAGGGCCACAGATGGTTAAGCAAGGCATCCAGAGTGTCCACCCCACACACCACGTGCAAGAACAGGGCCATCTGAACATCTGCTCTCTGAGCACAGAAAGGACAGAGGGTGCCCTAGACGTGTGACCTTCACAGGCGAAGTTCAAGGTGGAAGGCTACACAGCCCCCTGGGGCATCCTCCAAACCCTGAGAACAAAGTTTAACATCTGGAACGAGGAGTACCCCTTCTTCTTGAAATAGTGGATGCGAAAGGTCTTATGAATCTAGAGGTCATTCACTCTTTAGAGACCATTCCATCCACCTGGTTCCCCAAAGCAGGACGGCCCTCGAGGTCAGCCTAGACTCTTTCCCATCCCTCACTGTACCCTTACAGGTGATCTGTCCCCCTTAAATACACAGTCCCTATCTGTTCCTCCCCATCATTCTCTAGAGCCGTCTTACTAGATTACAGCCCCAAGACTGGCCTCCCTGGCTTGGGTCTCAGCCTCCTCCCACCGGGAACTAGGAGGTTCTTTTGAAAATTAAAATCTGCCCATCACACATTCCTGCTAAGAACCCTTCAAGCTTCTTGGCATATCTTTCAAGGACTCTTGCTTACCTGACTTCATCCCTCACCATGTCCCCAAATACATGAGACCTTCTCACACCTGGAGGCTTCTCTACACTCAGCTCCCTCTGCCTGGCACTTCATGGCCAAGTCCTCTAGCACTCAGCTTCTAGGTTGTCTCCTTTTAGGGGTCTCCTTGACCTGTCACTCCTTCTTCAGGGTTCCTACCATACCCTGGGCCTACATAGTTCTCCCATGGTGATAGAAGGGTCCAGGTTTGTTCTGTTAACTTCCCCATAGACTCTGGGCTCCCTAAAAGCAAGAACCATTTCATCGTGAGTAGACAGTATGTAGCAGGTGTTCAGGAATAAATTGATGAATAAAGATAGAGTCTACATGGGATTCTCCTGCTTTTTCTGAAACAAAATTCATGCTGCATGCTAAGTCGATTCAGTTGTGTCCAGGTCTTTGCAAACTATGGACTATAGCCTGCCAGGCTCCTGTGTCTGTGGGATTCTGCAGGCAAGAATACTGGAGTGGGTTGCCATGCCCTCCTCCGGGGGGATCTCCCTGAACCAGAGGTTGAACCCGTGTCTCTTATTTCTCCTGCATTGGCAGGCAGGTTCTTTACCACTAGCGCCCCCTGGGAAGCCTAGAAAGTGGAAGTAGCTCAGCTGTGTCCAACTCTGCGACTCTGGGCTCTACAGTCCGTGGAATTCTCCAGGCCAGAGAAGTGGAATGGGTAACCTTTCCCTTCTCCTGGGGAATCTTCCCAACCCAGGGATTGAACCCAGTTCTCCTGCATTAGCATGAGGATTCTTTACCACTAGCACCACCTGAGAAGCCTAGGCTTTTGCTAAATCTAGATGTTTCCCATCCCAGTAGAGCAAGCATACAAGCCCAAAAACTTGGGAGTCAGATGACTTGAATCACGATCTCTCCTTTGTGACTTTTGGCCAGTTCTCTTACCTCCCTGAGCCTCAGTGTCTCTTTCTGTAAAATGAGAATTATAAGCTTTGTAAGAAAAACCACCTTCGGCTTTGTAAGAAAAACCACCCACATCTGGCAGAGGGATGTAACACGACGCATTTGACTTTCCTCCGTACATACGCACACTTTGGTTGAAGTCAGCAAGCATATATTAAGCGCTTACTATATGCCAGGCTCTGGGGTGGGTGTTGGAGAGGGGGGCGTGGGTGGGTGATGATGACTCTTACCCTAAATTTCACGATAACCTTTTCTGAGAAAACTCCTCTATCAGATCAGGAGAAAATCCTGCCCGTGAACTCACAGGTGAGTCTGCTAATCAGCAGGAAGCCCACTATCAGGAAGGTAACCCTGAGCCGGCTGAGCGTCTCCTCCAGGGCCCCCGGCCCTCCCCGCGGGTCAGGCAGCACACAGCCGTGGGTGGGTCTGTACTGCCACCTGCTGGAGGAACGGGGTAAGGCTCCAGGCGGCAGCCAGGAGAGATTCAGGAGCCTGCCTGCCTTGAGTTGCCAAACACGTGGTTCTAAGTCTATTCCTCCACATTTGTTCAACAGCTCACAGAAGCGGTCAGAGGAAATGGCTTTTGAAATCACACTCACTTCACTAGAAAAGGGGGAAAAGAAGAAAAGGAAAGCCAACTGTACCTTGCAATGGCAGAAAGTGGGAGCATGCCTCCTGGGGAAACTTCTCTGACTCAAAGAGGGAGGACTAGAGAACCCTGTAAGATGAAGAGGAATGCCTTCTCCTGAAACTGACTGTGTTTTGCTCCCCGGGGCCTGAGTGAGGACACATCCTGGTGGGACTCTCTCAACCCTGATGCCCTGGGACCCAGCTGAACTCTCCTCCTGCCCATCGACACCTGCAAGATCTAGCTGAGTCCTGGAACCAGCGCCACAGAAACTGCCGAAAGCTGGGAGGCCGTGCTTTTCCAAAGGCCTTGGCTTTGCAGCCAGACTCGCTAAGTCAACACAGCGGGAGCCAGCCGTGCAGCTTGCCTTCCTGTTACACCCTCCCACTTCTCCTGGGCCTGCCACGCTCACACACACGTGTGCGCGCACACACACACACACACACACACACACACACACACGGAGTCCTCCAGATGCAGCAGTCTGTTATTTGGGTGGGGAATCTGCTCTGGGAGAACTGGGAGGCAGAATCCACGTGGGCTGCAGCCAGGGTATTGGGCTGTTGTGGGTTGTTTTGTTTTTCTCTTTCTCCATATTCCAACCATCCTAGGAGAAGTTGGGTCCAGGAATGCAAACTCCGGAAAACCAAGGGCAGTGCAGCGCCAAGGTATTTACTAAGCCAATGAGCCTGCTTCCTTCTCCCTGGATGGCGATCTCGGGTTTCCTCAGGGCACTGCAGCCTTGCAAGTCCGGCCAGTTGCTCCTGTACATACAGACAGTGTGGTCTCGGCAGCCTTCACAGTCAACCCACCAAGCACCAAGCACCTGAGAGAAAGCTACAGGAAGCACCATCCCCCATCCCCCCAGGGTCTCAGGATGAACATGCTATCCCCACTATAAACACAGCACCAGGGACTTCCCTTTGCCTTCCAATGCAGGGGCTGTGGGTTCGACCCCCAATTGGGGAGATAAGATACCACATGCCTCCCAGCCAGAAAACCAAACCAAAATATAAAGAGCAGAATCAATATCGTAACTTTGTAAATATTGTAAATATTTACATAAAACATAAAAAGCAGAAGCAATAGTGTAAATGTTGTAAATTTGAATATTGTAAATACGTCAATAAAGACTTTTTAAAAATAAACACAGCACCAAACTAATTTAGGGGTGAGGTGAAAGAGTACATTCCTCTAGACCTTCCAAAAGGAAAGAAAGCCATAACAGAACATGCCAGAGCCCTACAACAATACACAACATGACTTACACAAATTGTGAATAGCACAATTGTTTGTTCTGCCACAATACAAAAACGGGGAGTTTTTCATCCAGATAGAAAATAAAAATGAAGCAAAAATTATCAGCACTCTGATATGAATCAGCCCATGACGATATTTTCAATACACCATCATACCTACCCGATGATCTGGCCCCCTGCCCCCAGCAGTAATTCATTCTCATCTTGGCTTCTGTTAACTCTGTGTCTCAGGGGTTCAAGAAGCAAAACGGTTGTCTCTTTGACCACCCCAGTTTCCGACCCTGAGCTTCCGCATGTCCCTTCTGGGGCTCACGCTTTCTCAAGCACCTCAAGCAGTGCAAGACATCATCCGATACCCATATTCACAGGCCTTCCCTGTCCCACGGCCCCTCTGGGTCCCTCCAGTTCTCTTCATGCTCAAGACTTGGACATCTTTTGTGAGATGGTCCTGACTGCCTGGAAGCACCGACATCTATCATTCTGGGGACCTAACCCCCCGGGGACACACGGATAAGCAGGGTTCATAATTCCATCTGCTCTTAGCATCTCCAGAGTGCTCTCTTTGTTCACTCCATCTTCCTTCTCATAGACTAGGGGACTTTTTGTTTATTTGTTTTGGCCTGGGGAAAATTCTTTCTTCCCAAATTCCTACAAGATTCATAGTCTGTTGGTCCCAAACTCCTTTGTCTGCTTACCAAATATATATGCATTTCTTTTTTAATTTAAAAATCCCTTTTTGTAAAACCAAAGCTAAAAAAAACCCAAAAATGTCTTGGCTGGTTTCGACTCTGTCACTTGCCTGCATGGAGGCAAGGAGCCTACTCACATGGAGACAGGGCAGGAGAGAAACCAGGACACATCAGAAATGTCACCCAGACACACAAGAAACACGTTTTTCCTCTCCTTTCCATCACCCAAGATTTTAAAGCTGTGGTTTCTTTCCTGGTTAATGAGACTGCTTGAAAGAAACACCAGAATAAGAGTTTCTCTTCTGTCCCCACTAACAGTCCCTTCCTGCCCCTAGTTCTCCAGCAGCCTCTCTCTGCCCATGTCTGCCCCTCTCACTGGTCATTCCTTTTCTCTTCCATCACTGCCTCTTCCCGGCCTGGTTTGCACATTCTGAGAGAAGCTGGCCGGAAGTCACCATTGCCCCCGCACCCCCACCCCGCCCAAGAGAAACAGCAGCACCAAAACGTGAGCATCCCTCAAAATGTGTTAGCCAGTGATGACCAGTCCCCACCCCTGCACCAACTCCAAGTCAATACATTCGCTTTTCTGATTCCCACATCCCCAACACCCTCTTCGGCCTGCATCTTACTTGGCCTCCGGAAGAGATGGCCACTCCCTCTTCCTAAAAAGTCTCTCCTCCTTAGATACAGCTTGAGTGGCGCCCACACTCACCTGGGTTTTCCTCCTCCTGGGTCACAGCCGGCCCTCAGGATCTGATCCTTTTGTCTACGCAGTAGTCACTAACGCTCCCCAGTGTTTGGTCCTTGGTCCTCTTCTATTCCACATGTCCTCACTGAACAAGTTCGACCTCTCTCAATGCTGAGATGCCTGCCAAACCTGCAACATTCCCTGCCCCCACTTCCGCCCTCCACCACCTCCCCATTTCCCCTCTCTACCTTCTTCCCCGCCAATCTCTCGATTTCAGACACATGTTTGCAAGTCCCTAGAAAAGGAAAAGCTGGCGAGAGGATAAGCGTGCTCATTTCCTACAATGGAAAAAATATCAGGACCACAGTGCATCCCAGGACCACCGTGCATTCCAGGACCGCCAGATGGCTAGATCGCAACTCCATACGAGAGAATTTTCCAGCAAGTAGCACTAGCCAGCAATGGATGGGCTCCTTCTGAGGTAATGAGCTCCCCGTGGCCGGAAGTAAGCAGGGATGATTCCTACACACACACGAACAGGCCAAACTAAGCAATATCCATGTTCTCTCCCTATTCTGATATTGTATATCTCAGCTCAGAAATCAGAGATTCAGATATATAGTAGCTTTTTGGCTTTGGGTTTTGTGGTTTCTGTTTTTTGAGTACCAAAAATGAAAGTTCTTCACTACAGGATGCTGGTTAGAAGTCACTGTGACGTTTCCTTTTTATTCAATTATTTCTTATAGAACCATGATTTGTTGTTTATTTGATTTGTCATATAAACTCATTTGTCATATATACACTGTACAGTGTTTGGAGAACAAAGTTTACATGGTCATTGACTGAAGGCTTTCAGAGTAAAGGATGGTTGAAAATCTCACCACTTCTGGACATTTCTCTCTGTCATATTCCTATATACTGTCTTAAAGAAACAGGGAAGCTGAGGAGTCAGACATGGTCCTGCCTTCAGAGAGCTCTCACTCTGAGGAAGGAGGTGGACCCACATGCCGGCGATTGTAGCAGAGGGGGACAGGTGCTGTGATACTTGTCAGAGAGAATGGGGAAGACAAGGCAGAGGAGGCATCTCGTTTTAGGAAAACAATGTGTCTTTAAATACCTCACTGTAAAATCTATATTAAAATAACAAATCTACAAAAGCAAATTGCCAACACCTCCACTGTCTGATCAAATTGCTTCCATTTGTCCATGTTAATCCTTATCCCTTATGTATGCCATTTTTTCAGGTTTCCAATACTATCAGAGTGGTTCCAGAGTCTGTATTTTCCAAGGTTCACAGCCTGGGCAGTCACCCACCTGTCTACACCCGTCTGTTTGATCCATCCTAGAAGAGGGCATCAGAATGAGATCTAAATCGGAACAATTGAGTAGCCCCTCCCCTCTTTTCCTGTTCTCCTGATATACCCAACTTTCAGTCGCAAAAACCATTTGAATGTCTTTAAGAGAATATTGCTGGGAAGACGCAAGAAGAATGGCAGAGTAACTTCTAAAAAAGCAGCAAGAGTCCAAATGCACCACCATTCCATGGACCACGGCGGCTTGGCGATTTTCTTCGCTCAGTTACTCACACACATGTGCTTCTTACTTTCTTCCCTCCCTCCAACGTACATGGCATCTCCCCACTTCGTGACTTCTGCTTCCACTCAGTTTCAGCTGCCTTGTAACTGCATATGCAACCACATAACCTGTCCATACCACCAGTTTGCTTTTTGGCGACTCTGCCATGGTCCCCAAGCCCTCAGTGTTTCTTGGCTCAATTTCTCAAAGTCCTCTTTTCACATCAGACATACTCATGGTCCCCTCAGCCGTGGCGCTGGGAGGAGTACAGCAAGAGTGGGGTGGGGTTGTGGTCTATGACTGTCTCTCCAGGAAGGACAGCGGAAGGGACCATTTTTCCTCCCTAGGGCAGCCTTGGCCATGAGGGCTCCTCACAGCCAAAGCCACTGCCCTCCCACACATGGTGCTGCCTTATTCACACATTTTACGCATGCGTCCTTAGTTGCTCAGTCATGTCCAACTCTGCAACTCCATGGACTATAGCCTGCCAGGCTCTTCTGTCCATGGGATTCTCCAGGCAAGAATCCTGGAGTGGGTTGCCATGCCCTCCTCCAGGGATCTCCCCGACCCAGGGATCAAACCCACTTCTCTTTCATCTAATCTACATTGGCAGGCAGGTTCTTTACCACTAGCACCACCTGGGAAGCCCAGCACACTTTTTATGAGGCCTCCAAAAATTTGCTGAAATGGTTTCTTGTTCATTTAACTGCTGTGAAGTTGACTCAGGTTTCAAGTCTGAAACTTTTTCTTGATTCAGTTTCATTAAGGAGGCAGGGAGGTAAGACGCAATTCCTCAGCCTGCCAAAGAGGCAAGTGTGACTGACTCGGTCCGGGGCATCACAAACCTGCCGAGGTGTGGCCCCCCAGGTCCCTCCTCCAGACTCACACACGCACGTACACACACACACACACACACAAGGGCAATCAAGGGAAGACTTCAGAGTCGTGTGTGGGATCAAGTCACAGTTCTGCTGTCTCCCAGCCTTGTGATCTGGGAGAGGTCAAAACATTTTGAGCCTTATTTCCCTCCTTTCTAAAATAGGTTAAAAAAAATTTTTTAAGTGACTTATGTAAGTAATTGTAAGGATTAGAAGATTAAATGGAAAACAGAGTGTAAAATCCTTTCAGGCCAACTGAGGGTTATACAATTGCTGCTTTAATTAATTTGCCATTTCATTTTCCAGCCTGCAGAAAGTCCTTGTTAACTAAGTAAATGGTCGATTTTCCACAACAGGAATAGAAGTCAGCTGTGAAGTCACTAGCGTCTCTTGGGTCCCAGTTTCTGGTCAGTAGGACCAGATCCACAGGGGCCAAACTAAAACAGTTTTCTTTCACAGAGTCATTTTAATCTTTCATCTCAAAATACGTCAATCCTGAAAATGGACTGAAGGGCTTTAAATGAAGGAGAGGAAGCTTTGCTCAGAATTATCTAGTGAAAAAGGGGGAGGAAGTAGGCAAAAGCACACTGACTTTTCTCTTCTTTTATTTATAAAGAACACGATTCCTCCCCCCAACACAGACATAAACACTCACACATTCCAAGGAGAGCTTATAAAAACAACAACAGAACCAGGGCACTCAGGACCTTATTTAACATCAGTCCATTTGCCCAACTGGGAGATCACTGGGAATGTTTCCTCAGATGTGACCCCTCATACCTCAAAGAAAGGAGACCTTGACCTGAGAGGACCACCTACCCACACACCAGGCAAAAGTGACACCCTCAGTCTTCTGCATCATCAAACTGTCCCGTTTCAAAGACCATCTTGGAATAATGGGGTATCAGTGGAGGCGGATGGTGCCAACTGGGGTCATAGATCATGTCTCCTTGTGGGGCACAGCACACCCAGGGTCTGACCTCTTGAGAAAGGCAACCTTGGATGTCGTCAGCATCTGCAGGCAGTTTTAAAAGACAGATTAAAAGGAAGGAGGGAGTGTGACAAGAGAGACCCAAAAACATCTAGGGGACACACACTTGCACGTCTTTGCTTAACCATATGCACAGGAGGGCACAAACGCATGCACACAGTCTTCCGTTGCTGGAGAATCCCAAGCACCTTCATTCTGAGGCCACCCACAGTCCCACTTCTCTGACACAGGTTTTTAGCAGTGCAGAGAAAGCAACAAGAGCGAGAGCACTTCTGTCTGCAGCTGCTTCATTCATACAAGGATATTTGGAGAGAGTAACACCGTTTCAACATTCAAACAGACCCATACTGTTATCAAATAAAATGCAAAACTGCCACTTCCCCCACCCACCCCCACCCCCAAAATGAAAGAGGAGCTGTCGCAGAAATTTCAGACCTGTAAGAGTTATCAAGCAAAGCTAACAGATGTGGCTGCCTCTTCCAAACTGTTTAGGGGTTAATCTGGTAGGAGGGTCTCAGGCGCCTAGCCTGTGTGTGCTCAGTCGCATCTTTGTGACCCCATGGACTATATGTAGCCTGCCAGGATCCTCTGTCCATGGGACTTTCCTGGCAAGAATACTGGAGTGGGTTGCCATCTCCTATTCCAAGGGCTCTTCCCAACCCAGGGATCAAACCCTCATCTTTTGCATCTCCCGCACTGGCAGGTGGATTCTTTCCGATGGCACTAGAGCCTGCCTAGGACCCCAGAAACCCCGCACCTACCATATGGATTCCCCTGATCTGCTTTCAACTCCAGGTCCCAGTCCTCGTGAAAAAGATCACCAGCCTGTTCCTTGGGTAGAGAGCCGGACATCCCTTCTGACAGCTCCCAGGGACTCAGTTCCCCATCAGAATCCTCGTCATCTTCAGCAAAGCCTTCCTCTTCACCATGGGCAGGACTATCGTGAGGGATGCTCTGTGCTCCATTGGCTAAGAAATTGACAAAAGGAAGAACATCTTAAAACAACAACCTGGTGGTGTTCTACTAGGAAGATGTTCCGCAAACTTACTGAAAGGGAAAGAGTAACAAGCGGGCAGAGGCACTTAGCCACCAGAGCACTTATTTAAAAACTGTTATTCTGTTCCCAGTTTTAGAAGTAAGGCTGGTAATTTATTTTCAAGAAGATGTTCTGTCTTAAACGAGGCCATTCATTACCAGGTCTTTTCACTCACATGAGGAAATTGGGCACGGTGTGTATTTTCAGGTGGTTTAAATGACACCGAGGGAAAGGGCTTCTGGCAATGACAAGCTTTCACAGTACAGACTTTCTTGGTCTCTGCCAAGAGCCACCCCAGCCTCTGTTGCCTACTTGCCTAGTCGATCTGTGGCGTTCTCAGTCACTCTCTCCTGATTGGAGTGGTCAGCTGGGGCAAAGGCAGCCTACGGGAAGAAAAAACAAGGACCCAGGACTTCGATATCTTGGGCATGGCCAGTATTTCAGCCCCATATCCACCCTTTCAGACCCTCCTTTGCGAGGCTGGGGCAGGACCCTGCAACCTACATTTCTACTGTGCCCTGTTACACTGGGGCTTGCTGCTCCCCACTCCTGTGGGCATCACCCCTGCCAGTAGGATCACCTGCCTTCACAGAGTGCCTGCTGAATCCAGTGTAGTCTGCCAGCACATACACAGCCAGCCTCCTTGCTGGGCTCTATCTTTTTTTATTTTTTAATATTTATTTGGCTGTACCACCTCTTAGTTGCAGCACTTGGGATCTTTAATTTTGACATGTGAACTCTTCGCTGCAGATGTGGGATCTAGTTCCCTGACCAGAGATCAAACCCAGGCTGTCTGCATTGAAGCATGGCGTCTTAAGCACTGAACCAAGGAAGTCCCTCACCCGGCCCTCTCTTGATTGGTCTGGGCTGTTAGGACTCCTCCTCCAAGCTCAGAGACTCCAAACTAGCCAGGACAGTACCCGTTCCTCAGAGGCTGGAATTTCAGCTCCCTGAAATTCTCCTCTGAGCTTGTACATTTTAGTCATTCCAATCTCACTCCTTTGTTCCCTCAGCCCTGGAGCGGGTTGCTGTTTCCAGCAGTGGCTACCTCCTCCGTGATCATCTTTACCTTTACTTAACTTTTTATCTAGCTAATAGCTCTTTTATCAAATTTCCTCTCCTGACTGACACATGAGGACAAAAGAGCTTTAGTTGTTGAAGGGAAATCGGCAGTTGTTGATGGGAAATCGTCTTCCTTCATAGCCATCGCTAGGTTTCTCTGCTCCCATTGCTCAAAAGTTCTGAAATCCTGATACTTCCCTGGCAATCCAGTGGCTAAGATTCCGCACTTCCAGTGCGGGGGACATGGGTTCAATCCCTGGTCGGGGAATGAAGACCCCACATCTGGGCGGTATAACCAAAAACAAAAGAGAGTTCCTGAAATCCTATCACCTGTCAAGACCTCCTAAGTGAGGCGTGAAATGTTCACAACCTGCATGAGAAGACCTGACTTCAATCCATTCACTCAGAGTATACCTGGGACACACCACTTCAGCCACTGTGCCTGCGTTTCCATCTCTGGCAACTGGGGACGATTGTTCTAACCCTGCAGGAGGTTTATAATGAGATAACACTGATGAAGACACCTGGCACACAGCAGGAATGTCACATTCATTGAGCTGAAATCCACCTTCTTTGCCCCTACATTCAAACTGCGCTTGGCACCTGCTCCAGTTAGCTCATGCTCTAGTCCTATCTGGATTTAATGAGCTAATTTCATCTCCAGTAGTCAGTGACAACTCCCGGTCATTCTTGCTGACCAGTAGTGGGACTTCTCACCTCTTCTATTGCAAGAGCTCCCTAACTGCCTTCCCACTCACTCACTTTTTCTTTTTTTAAATTTGGCTGCCCAGGTATTAGTTGCAGCATATGGGAGCCCCTACCAGGGCCCCCTGCATTGGGAGCACAGAGTCCTAGCCAATGGACCACCAGGGTCCCAAAGTCACCCATCCGGCCGCAGCCTCACACTGAAAATCACCACTCTGCCCAGAAACCTCAACAGGCCTCCATTGCTAGAGCACAAAATTCGCCATGGCATCCACATGACCCCTTCAGGGTCCATCAGCTTGTGCAGCACAGTTCTCTCTTCAAACACCCAGCCATTTGCCCTGCACATCCTCATCTCCACGCCTCTGCCAGGACCACCATCCTCTCATCTTGGACAGGAAGTGCAGGAACCTTCCTGCTGTGGCCTGACAAAATCAGTCTCATCCTACCTGCCCGCTGAAGTAATTTTCTTTATAAGCTTACCACTACATTTTTCCTATCTTGTTTTGGTTAGGATGTCTCTGATGCTTAGACAAGCATTCCATTCTTCCATCCAGTTAATAAATATGCGTGTCTAAGGTGCCAGGCACTATGCTATGCACCGGGTTTACAGCACTAAATAGAGCGTTCCTACCCTCAAGGAGCTCACCGTCTAAAAGGGATTACTGAACAATGGCAGGACATGACTGTAATAGCGGTCTTTGAGAAACCAGGAGCTGTCTGGCGCGCAAAAGAAAACAAGTTTCTAGAAAGCCTGCGTCAAACGCGGCCTTTGGGTTTCAGTGAAAAGGAGAGAGCGCAGGAGACATCATCCGGCGCTCTGGCTTAGCTGAGCACCCCCACCACGGGACACAGATCCTTCAGGGAAAGTCGCTCTCCTCGCCGCCCTCACCTGGCCCCAGCCCAGGACCCCCAGCAGCAGCCCCAGTTCTCGGTCGGCAGCATCACCTCCCATTTAGCAAGGACGCAAAGGCGCCTTGGAGCCAACAGCCAGACCTCCCAGCCCGGCGCGCCCACCCACGTCCTCGAGGTTGCCCCGCCCCGCAGTCCCGCGGCCCGACTGTTTCCAGCTCGGGCGCGCGCCCAAACGGCCGGGCCGCCCGAAGCGGGCCGGGAGCGCTTCCCCGGTTCCGTGGCCCCCGCCCCGCGAGCCCCCGCAACTTCCCGCCGCCGGCCAAGGGTAGTGGCCGCGCCCAGGCCCCGCGCCGCGCTCACCCCCGGGCTAGGGGGCGCCTCCCCACCGCTCGGCAGCTGCAAACCCCGCGCCTGCTCCGCGGCCCCCAGGGCCTGGGCCCCGGTGGTCGGAGGGTCCATGCCTTTCTGCCCGCGGCCCGGCGCCCAGGACGCCGCTCGGCCACGTGACGCGCCGGCCGGGCTGCAGGCCCGAGGATACGCCGTTGAGGGCCAATCAGCCGGGGGTGCTCTCGGCCGGGGGGCGGGGCGCGGGGGGTCAAGAGGGAACCGGGGGCGGGGCAACGGACGGGGCGGGGTAAGGGGCGGGGCATGCCCGCCTCCGAAAGCCCCGTCTGCCTAACCGTCCCGAAATCGGATTTTTTTAGCCACTGGCGACGTAGGTCCCAAGGCTAGACAACTAGCTGGGTCTGGAACGCCTGAGTGTTACCCCTACCCAATCACAATGGACGTGCTTTCCTTCAAAACCTGTTAGAACAGTCAATTACCCACGTCCATCTAATAGTGCATAAAACCCAAGAGCTGAAAAACTTCTTATGCGATTGAAGCTCTAATCCTATCTTATTCTTTTCTCTTCTCTATAAACAAGTTTCTCTAGAACCTGGGCTGGAATCAGGCTACAACTCTCCCACAAATGGATGAGACAACTCAGGAGCCCAGTGACTCTCACCCTGGGCTAATGACAGGTCTTAGCGTTAACCCATTAGAAACCAAGCCAGACTGATAAAAACGCCTCTAACATTTCAGACACCCTCACAAGCTAGGACACTCGGTCATAGTAACCCTAAACATCTTGCACTGTGCCTGTAGCCTCACCTAGGTCCAAGTCTGGCCCTCTATAACTGAGGGCAGAAGGTAGGCAGCACCTAAGCTGGGGAAAACCAGACTTTAAGGACAGCCCTTGCTGCCGTTCCTTCCCGACACTGCCTGAACAAATCTGCTCAAGGTGTGATAATCACCTTAATCGGTAAGTAGCAGAAAAGCTGTAAGCTGGGATTCTTGTTCATCAGGCCATTTTGTGACAATCTGAGATTACACTATTCCTTCAAATCTCTCAAAGAATGTTGTTTATACACCACATAAGGCATTTGAAAAATATTTAGCCTAACAGTTGATAGGTAACATTTTTTTCTTTGTGCAGGCTTTCCTACAAGAGTGTGACCATTTGTCTTCTGTTCTGACCCATGAGTCAGTTTCCCCAGATCTAACTGATCTAGGTCAAGTGTCGAGCAGAACCTTATTTGATGGTGCAAAGTTTTATCCCTGCTGTTCAGCAAACCAGTGGCTGGGTGAGCACTTGAAAATGTGTCCAGTGTAAATGGAAGACTGAATTCTCTAATTTCAATACATTTAAGTCCCCACATGTGGCTGGAAGCCACATCAGCAGAGCTCAGGGTGAACTGGCTACATGCCTTTTCATTATCTGCGATGATGAGAACCAGGTACAGGGTGTGATGACCATAGGGTGACCCATCTTCACAGCCACGCTGGAAGGACAACCACCACCCTTATCTCTTATGTGCTGTTTCCTAAAATAAAAAAAGCCCATTAAGGATTTCAATGTTGAACTTCCCAAGACTTAGTGAAGACAGAGATGTTTCTTATTTTAGAATAAATGACACACAACCAACCATTTAGGGTACAAAAGCTCATAATAAAGGTGTCCTAAAATAGACTAATATTCACAGAAACTTAATATATAATAAAGGTAGAATAAAAATCAGCATAAAGAAAAATGGCCACAAATGGTGTTGTGGAAAATTTAGTTAACTGCTTGGGGTAAACAGCTGTCCTCAGCAGGAGATGGGGTTTTCAACAATAGAAATCATACACGCACACACACAAAACCTCTGAATATCAAAAAACACAAAAAAAAGCTGGGAGCAAATTATCTGTTAGAAAACACAAGCTAAAGATTACTATTATTAGTACATAAGAAACAAAAATTAGTTAAAATAAAAAAGTAGTCAAATGTGAAAAGAGAACTAGGAAAAAAAACAGTAACACAGTCTAACACATTAACATACACTAACATCAAAGAAATGC
The DNA here is from genome assembly GCA_007570785.1 of Antilocapra americana. Lineage (NCBI taxonomy): Eukaryota > Metazoa > Chordata > Mammalia > Artiodactyla > Antilocapridae > Antilocapra > Antilocapra americana. The sequence goes on from ML664177.1 coordinate 36,010,387, forward strand.
ACATTAAAACAAGGATATGTCACTTTTCACCTATTAAAATGTTAAAAAAATATATAAAATACCCATAACGCTTAAAAGTATTTTCATACATTGCAAATTGGCAATACTTATCAATACTCTTTAAAACCATTATATCCTTTAACACAGTAATTCTACTGTCAGATGTCAGTCTTCCAAAGAAATAACCAGTGATGTGAACAAGATTATTAACAATATTCACCAACAGCACTTGTAAGAAAAAATTAGAAATGGCGCACAGTCCAGCCACAAGGGATTAGCAAAATAAGTCACAACTCATCTATACAATGGAATGCTATGGATTTATTTCACATTTTCAAAGCTAATAACATGGAAAACATAATATTAAGTGAAACACTTTAAGTAGAACTGTATTAAAGGCTTCTCCCAGTGACACCATGTTACATTAAAGGATATGCAACTCCAACCACCGCTGCCTCTGCTCCACGAATGCCTGTCTCTGCTCTAAGCCACCCTCCATCCTTGCCTCTGAAGCCCTTCTCTTTCTAAGCTACTTCCTACCCGTACCTTTCCTTCTTACTGGGCCTCTCCAGCATAAACTTCTCTCCAGATCAGTCCCAGAGACAAAAACACTTTTGTAATTTCTTAAGTCTTCTTAAAAAAAGGACAACCTTTCCCCCAATACCTAGCATCCTATTCTGCTGCTTCAACCAACTCAGGACATCAGCTCAGTTCCTTTAACCCCCACTTCCATCCCAAAAGCTTGTCTTCCTTCTTGCCCATGACAGGGTCTCAATGAATGAATGAATAAATGCTCTAAGAGTATGAATCCAATTCTAACAAAGGAAATCATACCAGTGAGTTTAAGTACAGATGACAAGATTACAAGATGCATTTTCAATTCCACATTACTCTATTCCCTCCATATTTTTACAATAAATGCATACCACATATATTTTTATAAGGAGAAAATAAACAGAACTGTATTTTCATCTCCATTTTAACTGAACCTGAGGTCTAGATTAGAGCTACTCAAGCCTGACCAGGTGTAGTAGAACAAGATCAGTTACATCGTTTCCATGTATTCTGAAAAACATTTAGGACCTACATAGGTCTGGCCTCAACAACTGGTTTCGGGCCATTAAACAGCAGCTCTCTTTCCTGGAATTCAAGATTAACACGTCAACAAAATTAAAGCAGGCCTCAAAGTGAGACACCATCCCGGCAAACTGCAGATGACTGCATAAAACAAAGCTGCCCGGGGGGCTTATAGCACCATTTCACAAAGGTGACTGTGCTCTTCTTTTCACAAACGACCCACTTGATGCAAAGCATGTTTAGACATAAACTGCTCTACCGACTCTCCCTGCAACATCTTCATGGCTCGCCAATAGAGCTGTCCGCAGTTCTCAGGTCTACCAAGCGGGTGGTTCAATTCTTCTTTGATGTAATCCATCCAGAGATCTTTAAAGGGAATCCAAACATACAATGAGATAACTGACAAGGCTTTATTAGGTCAACTTAATTATTTAATATCAATTCAATGCAAGATTTCTAAGAAACAACTTTGTGCAGTTATTTTCCTAGAAAACCGTGTAAAATGAAATAACACCTCTCTCAGCTTCTTACTTTAGAAGGGAGTAGGTTCTAGGTAAAATAATACCTCTCTCCCTCCTTTCTTTGGAAGGGAACGCCTACCCACTCCAGCATCCTGGCCTGGAGAAACCCATGGGGTCAAAAAGAGCAGGACACAACTGAGCACCTTTCACTTTCAGCTTCTTTAGTATGGTACATCAAAACCTCTTAAGTAGAAAATTTCACTTTAATCATGACAGTCTATTTATCTCATTAACTCAAAAATGCTAATATTTTAGAGGGAGGATTTTGCTGAGTCTCTTTCAACATGAAACTGACCTCAATGAGTTTATTAGAACCTTGTCAACATGCTTAATAAAACTTGTTTAACATTAGTAAAAATGCTGTTTTCATTCATTTCACTAGAAGGCATGATGAAACCTAATGTATGATTTAAAATGAGTTTAACATTTGTAAGTGTAATTTTTTGAGTTCTTAAGTCAATAGACTTCACATGATATACCTATACCCAGAAGTATGTTTTACAAGTCCTTTAAGACAATGTGCCAATGGCCCATGACAACCTTTGTCAATTAGTTATCACCACTTCTCTGACATAATACCCACTCCATTTTGTTCTAACCTACCTTAATCTTTTCCTTATAAATATCACATTTAAAAAAAAAAAAAAAACACCAAGCAAATCTCCCTCTAATCCAGAGTTCTTAACAGAAGACCCATGGGCTTTGTTCTGGGCTTATAAACTTGAAATCAGCAGTAAAATTATGTCTGCAACTATTTACATACAAAGGAAGGGAGGAGGGAGAGAACGGATGCTAAGTTTTATTCTCAAGGAGGGCCATGATCCAAAAATAGTCAAGAAATACGATTCTAAGCATAAGGATAGGTTACAGACCACATGTGCTAACAGGCTTGTGTGTCAATAACTGAAATTTACTTACCAGAATCTACAGTTCCATATTCTCTCAAAGCCCTCTCATAATACTCTCTTAAGTTCTCCATCTTACAGGATTCCTAAAAATAATCAGACAATCTTGCCTCAAAAGTCTAATTTATAATGTCACAAATTCATTCCACACATATTGTTACTACTGTCTATTAGGTATCTGGAGGGGAGGAAAGATGGGTTCAAATGAACAGTCTGACTCTGAACTTATCCAGAGAAAAGGCAAATGCACTATGTGGCAGAGCAAGGTAAATGTCAACCAGTGATGAAAGCACTTTGCTCTGGTGGCTTGCAAAAAGCCTCATCAATTCTCACTTGAGGAAACAAGGGCAGCTCCACAGGAAAATATACACGAAACCCTGCAGGACTTGATAAATAAATGAGGAAGGTTCTATTCCCTGTGGTGAGGGATTTCTTCCTTGAATGTATGAGCTCTAGCACATACTAGCCACACTCATCTTAAAAAATCATTTATATCAAGGCAGAGTATAGAAATACTAGTTCCATGAACTTTAGCAAGTTTTCTGAACCCTCTGACCTTCAGGTTTCCTCACCCATAAAATGAGGATAACAGTTCTCTCTCATAGCAATTATAGGGATTCAATTAAAACACTGATGAATTAAGCAGAGTAGCCACTACCTTGTGGGTAGGGCGGTGGGCAGTGCAGCACCACACGGCTTATGGGATTTCAGTTTCCTGACCATCCCGACCAGGGACTGAACCTGAGCCTCGGCATTAAAAGCCCAGAGTCCCAACCACTAGACCACCAGGGTACTCCCTGCCAGTACTACATTTATAACCAACAAATGTTAATTCTTCACCTCTACTTGAAATATCTTCGTTTCATTTTCAAGCAGATAAACATCTTCAGTTTAAAAATCCTTTTATTTAGTCAAGTAACTATGTCCTCATTCCAATTTCTCTTCACTGAGACTGTACTATCTTACAGAAAGTCAGCTTTCTTCCATGTCTTACACAGGTATGAAAAACAGAATCATACTTTAGGAAGGGCTCATAGTAGATGTATAACTGTGCAAAGTCCCTTCCATCCAATCTTCCATCTGGCCTTGTATGTCTTCCTGAAACAGGTCTTACGACCTTCTTTACAGGTGTTATGTCAAAGGATAAAATTAAGTGACTTGTCCAAGGTACATGACCATGTGTTATTAATCCAAAGTCAGGCTATGAATTATTATGCTGGATTATGTCTTATCCTACAAAAACAAATCACTGACTCACACAGCGGTCAAAATGTTGAAAAGACTATCTGGCAATATATAGAGAACCATAAAAAAAGCTAGTATTCTCCAATCCTAGAAATTTATCTCAAGGAAGTAATTCAAATGGGGGGGAAAAACTATACAAATAAAATGCTTGCAGCACTGTTTTCAATGCCAAAAATCTGCAAATAGTCTTCCCTGGTGGCTCAGACGGTAAACCGTTTTGCCTACAATGCTGGAGACCTAGGTTCAATTCCTGGGTTGGGAAGATCTCCTGGAGAAGGAAATGGCAATAATCTGCAAATATCCCATACATAATGGGATGGTTAAGAAAATTTACAGGTTTAGTAAGACAGTCATTCAAAATGATACCATATGGAAACACAGGAATATGTTTACAAAATAATGTTAAGGAAAAAAACTCCATGTATCACGACAGAAATAAAACAGTACAAAACTGCACAGGTAAATAAAGGATTAAAAAAAAAAAAAAAAAACTTAAATATGGTTGGTTGTGTTGCTGGTGATGGGATTACAGATATATTTGGACTTTCATGTGGTTTCTTTTTTTACCTGACATTTTCCTGTGTTTTTCCTCATTCACAAGTTCAGTTAAAAACACCAGACAGCTATGAGTGCCTTCTCTCTACCTCACAGCCCAAAACAAGAGACAACCAGGGCACTGTGGAGGCAGGGGGTGGCTTCCTATATATATGAGCTGATGTCTGAATTGTCTAGTTTCCAGACAGGTTTCTTTTCTTCTTTGCTTGACTACCATTCATAAAATCACATCTATAGAAAAGGGGCTGGAAGGGACCAGAAATTATACTGTATTATGATGAGAGCTTCTTAAACAACAAAATGCCGCCATAGATGAGTACGTGCTAATCCATTTTCCCAATGAGAAATGCACAGATAGGACACTTACTTGCTCCTTCTCAAACTTAATCATCTTCCTGAAAAAATCAACTGAAAATGGACGGTTTTCCTGTAAACTAAAGAGGAAGGGGGGAACTGTTATCTTCCAGAAAGACAGAAAGCCTCTTACAAACCGTGACTATAAATACTGTACCAAGGCCCCCACCACACATGATCTGATAAAAGTTCTGGCTGCGATTCAGTTTGGGGACTGGACCTGACTACCAGTCACTCAACATTTCCAGGCTCCAGTGCCTGAACTCTTCACCACCACCAAACACATACCCAGTTTTCTGTTCTCTTCTTTCTCACTTTTAGAGTTTTAAGTTCCCTCTTCTTCATTTCAAAGTCTTTTTGAGGGAAACCAATAAGCCCATTTCTAAGAATATATTCTGAGAAAATAATTTCCAACATGGACAAAGAATATTTGTGCAGTAGGGTTCATCAAAGCAGTTACTGTGGCCAAATAAATTATGGCATATCCATAAGTCATTTTTAATAAATGTTAAAGAACTGTCACTGATAGGAAAAAGGCCAGTCTAAGGTTCATCACTAAAAGTGGTACACTGCATGTGATTATAGTATAATCTCAGATATGTGAAAAACAAATTTAAAACAATTTTTTTTAATATTTATTTGGCTCCACCAGATCTAAGTTGTGTCATGAGGGATCTCTCATTGTGGCATATGGACTCTAGCTGCAGTGGGCAGGCTTACTTGTTCTACATGTTTTTCTCCAACCAGGGATCAAACCCATATTCCCTGCACTGAGAGCGACTACCAGAGAAGTCCCTTTAATTTTTATTGGAGTGAAAGACAAATTTTAAAAAAATAATTAAAGATGCTTTTTCTCTTGATGATGGGATTATAATGAATTATTTGCTACCTACCTACTTTTTTCTCTTTTTTAAAAAATTTTTCAGTGAGCATGAACCAAAAGGCTCTTGGATTTATTCCTTACATATAATCTGAGTAAAAGGGGCTGAGTATGGGATAGAGAGACAAGTAACAGCTGCGCATGTCTGTAAGTACCTTTTAAACACATCTCTAGCCTTTTTGTAACCACCACTTCGATAAGCCCAAGCGAGGTACAGTTCCTTCGCAGGGACTGAGTCAGCTCCTGAGAGACTCGAGATAGCTCTCTAAAATTTAAAAGAAAAAATAAACAAGCTACATAAGGAGACATCTAGGCATCAAGACAAATTTCCCAAAACCATCCCAGCACACTGAATGAACAATGCTTCAGGAAAAAACCCTTGGAAAGCTAGCCAACTAGAATTTTTTGCTCTTTACCCACACATGAGGCTTACAACACGGGGCCTGTACCTGATAGATCATTTCAGTCTTGTCTTGCTCTCCGGCATCTTCACTCCACTGAGCCCAAGTAAGCCACAATGGAAGACAAATCTGCTCAAAATAAAACAGTTAGAAAATGACAACTTAGTGCCATGCTCTGAAACTATAAAGAGATGTTCCCCCTGAAATAATATGTGAAATACAGTCATTCCCAGTCTGTCCTCATGAACTCTTGGTGCCTGGCAGGAATGGTACGCCGAAACAGAGAGCCTTTGGACTCAGTCACCCAAAGTAACACTATTCTGTTAATTCTACTTCCCCTCTCCTGGGGACTACTGCCTAAAGTTATTATTATCAATGATCTGTTAGCTGAGCACTTAACAGCCCACAACTATACCCAGGCTACCCAGGTCATTATATTCGATCTGGAGTCTGCTGTGCAGGATCACAACACAAGTGTTAACTCATCCAGGCTGAACTGCCTGGACTTCACTCATGTCCCAGCAGCTCAACACAGATAAGCAATAAAACAATTATGGTTTCTCCCCACTTTAACTCCTAGAATGCTTTCTTCCTACCAGTATAAAAGATTCACCATGAAGCTTTAAAGCTTATTCTTTTAAACTTAAATTTTTTTTCAATTTTAAAATAAAAAAAACTTTAAAGTTTAGAAATATATGTGTGCGTTTAAAATGAGACTTTAAAAGTTCAGCTTTGGAAGCACATGAAAATAATATTCTATTAGTATTTTTTACTTATCAGATATACAAATAGAAGTAGAATAGCATACATAATTTAGTCTATTTTCAAATAAAGATGTATTAAAGATGTATCTTATCAAATAAAGAAGTTACTCTTCCACCCGTGATCCTACAAGCATCACCATGAATGCACTCTGAGGCTAGCTCTCCTCTGACAGATCTACTCCAGATGCACTTTGGCTGCAGTCCTAAAAGGTTTCCCAAATAGAATGAAATGCAAAAGACCCAACTCACAGACCTGGGGTTTCAGGTACTCAAAGGCTTTCTCAAAAACCTCGGCCAACTCCTGGCTCTCTGACGTAATCAGGACCTCCAGCTTCACCTGCCACATCTCCACTGATTTTCTGAACAATTTCACCCCGGCATCTGCCACCTCCAGGGATTCCTTAAGAAACTGTCGATACATCAACAACTTGCTCTGCAGAAGACAAAGGGTCATCCAAGAGTCACTGCTGAGTCCAACATTATCTAATTGAAATTTCACCCCCACTCCTGTTTCTATCCCCAAAAAGTATCGAAAAAACAGGATAACAGCCAAAAAGAAAAGGGCCTAAATAATTTAGACTGAAAGCTAAATTGTTAAAAACATAGTTCACTGCAACAAAACCCACACCCAAACAGAATATAAAAATCAGTAAAGGTAAAACTAGTATCTGTGTGGTGGTAAAGAAACAAACTTATTCAATCAAACAAGAGCCTGGCACACTATACTGGTACCATTTCTCAGAAGTCATGAGAGGGTTCATGCATAAACTTGGGGCGTTTTACTTTAACAAGTATTATGCAAGAAATAAATGAACAGAAGGAAATCTGTTCAAAACTGCTTATGTCCACACTACTGTAACAGGGACAGAAAAATATAAAACCAATCCATCATTATAAAATTTTGAAGTAGTAAATGGCCATATGTAACCCAATCACTCAACAAGTATATTAACTACACAGTTTTATTATTACTGAATCTTCAATAATGAGGAGGTTAGGTGTGTTCCCTACCACCCACATCACCTCAAGTCTAGCACCAGAGACAATGTGATATGTATGATAACAGAAAAAGAAACGTATGATATAGGAGTACAAAGCACTGTCTTTGGCAGTGATGAGAAAGGGCTCCCCAGACAGAAGCCCCATCTATGCCAAGACTTCAGGAAGATCAGGCATTATTCAGGTGAAAGCAGAGATCACCAGGAAGAGAAGACTCTCCCACCAACATGGGCAAGAGGCTGAAGATAACAGAAACTTGGGATCCAAAAGGAAATCCAAGCGCAGAATGACTAGAGGGCTGGGATGTAAACCGGAGAGACTGGAGATTCCTGGGGGGCCAATTAACGAGACTGCGCCGCTTTATCCAAAGGACAGTGGGAAGCTACAGAATGACCTGATAACCGACTTAAAAGATCATTCCGTGGAGAATAATCTGAATAAAGGATGGGTACAGAATCAGCCAAGCATTTGACGTTAAGAGGTAGTGCAGTGAAAGACTCCCGTGAAAGGCAAGGTCACCAAATCAGTGACAAGCAGGGAGGCCTGGAAGGGTTACTGCCAGAAATGTAATGAGGAGAAGATGTCTGAACTGGCCAGAGCGGGCCTGCCCTGGTGGTCCAGTGGTTAAGGCTCCACGCCCTCAATGCAGGGGATGCAGGGTCAATCCTTGGTTGGGGAAGTAAGATCCCACATGAAGCACAGTGTGGCCAAAACTTAAAATTAAATAAATATATAAAAATGAAAATCAAATGGTCAGAATTATGACTGGCAAAAGAAACCAATAATGGAACTTAACAGGACTACCAAGGTACTCCAAGACGCATCCAGCTGAACATACTGGGTGGGACTTTCTTGCTAGTATTCAATAACAGCTCAAACATGGCATCTGAACTTATCCAGATAGGGGATTTTTCACAGCTAAGATGCTATAATGGACGAAGGACACCCCAGTTGTGGTACAATACAACACACTACTAGCATGTTGCTTACGTAGATCCATGTAAAAACTACAGAAAAAATATTAACGCAAAAATAGCAGAATACAAAATAGCAAAACATTAATGGCAGTTATATAAAAACTACATACATTATATAAATAAAACGAATTGTACAAATAAAAGGTACTCAATAAATACCGATTTTTGTCCTTCCTTCCCCTACAAATGTATTTAAATACATTAACATTCACACTCTCATGTAATGCTCCCAACAGTTTTATGAGGTGGCAAAAACAAGGAACATTATCACGCTAAAATCAAGTCAACAATCTCAGAAGGGTTAAGTGGTTTGCCTATTACATGGCAAAATCCAGTCTAGACCTGTGTATTCCCACCCTGCTATTAATAATAATAATAATCCTACTATTACTCTGGTCTCTATATAATCTTTACCCACTGCAGAATATAAGGATGGCTTAGTATGCCTCTTACTAAAATGTCAACTTTAAAACACTGGAACACATCTATCTTTACTGTACCAACGGTTACTCTGAGCCAAGCATAGGTTCAGGAAAACATGAACAGACAAACAAAATACACCAAGTATGACTCTGAGTATTTTCCACTATGTACTAAATAATGTTCCTCCCACTACTGGTACAGATTTTATTTCTGGCCCACACCAAATACTGACAACCAAGTAATAAACTCTCTACGTCTACCATGCCAATCTTCCAAATGTGCTTAATTATAAAACCATATAGATTAAAACACACGATACTAGCATGAACCAACCAGAATGAAGTACACATAATTGGCATGAAGGTGTCCTTACCCACTGCCTGTACTGGAATTCTGGTAAAAGCTTGAGCTCATGTGCCTTCCAGAATGCAACCATGGTTCTTTCCAGCCTCTGAAATCAAAAATATCTTTTCAGTTCATTACAAAGATCCTAGCAGGGGCCTTTGGCCTCTCTGACAGGAACAGAAGCACTTTTACTTCTGAGAATTCAGAGAAGGGACTGAGGTGGTTTCACTTACGATTACAGGATTTGGGCAGCTGCACCAAGCACAGCCCAGTAAGAGAGGCCCGTAACATGGTGGCCAGAACTAAAGCAAAGCAGCTGACTCAAACCTTTCAAGTCAGAAAAAGCAGTGCTTATGCATGAACTTCTTGGAAACTCCCAGACCCCAAGAAGCTGTGCCCAAATTATTCTTTCAGAAAACACTTTCTGGAACTTCCCTGGTGGTCCAGGGGTTAAGACTCTGTGCTTCCAATGCAGGAGGCATGGGTAAGATACCTGGTTGGGGAACTAAGATCCCCATGGACCATACATCCCTTCACGCCCCACTAAAAGAAAAAAGTGCGTGCACACGTGTGTGTGTGTGTGTGTGTACCAATATATCAAAAAAAGCCACTTTAACCACTTAAAAGTCAATACCTTCTTTCTGAGGAGGCGACTGCTTGTCTTCTTAGTAAACCTCTCCATGCAGAAGTTCATGTAACACTTCCACATTGCCTCTGAAAAAGTCAAAGCTTCTGTTAATCAGACCACCACCAATTCTTCTAGTCTAACAGTCCTCACATCTTCTCAGGAAAAATTCCCAAGGAAGAGTCTGAACTGGAAAAAAAAAATATTATTCTGATTATAGTCTATCAAATACCTCAAATGTTGAGGGCAAAATAACTGAGAAGTGACAGAAATATAAACATTAAAAGCCTTAAACTTTAAAAAAAAAAAGGCATATCCATATCAAGTACCTGCTACTTTTCCCAATATTACAAAATTTAAGTAAATCTGTAACAGGAAGTAATCAAGGAATGATAATTAAGCAATCTTCTGAAATATCATTTCCTGAGTATAATTTGCACTTCCCTGATGGCTCAGTTGGTAAAGAATCTGCCAGCAATGCAGGAGATCCTGCTTCGATTTCTGGGTTGGGAAGATCTGCTGGAGAAAAGATAGGCTACCCACTCCAGTATTCTTAGGCCTCCCTTGTGGCTCAGCTGCTCAAAGTATCCATCCGCAATGCAAGAGACCTAGGTTTGATCCCTGGGTCAGGAAGATCCCCTGGAGAAGGGAACAGCTACCCAGTCCAGTATTCTGGCCTGGAGAATTACACAGACTGTATAGTCCATGGGGTCACCAAAGCCTTTGACTGTGTGGATCACAACGAACTGTGGAAAATTCTGAGAGATGGGAATACCAGACCACTTGACCTGCCTCCTGAGAAATCTGTATGCAGGTCAAGAAGCAACAGTCAGAACTGGACATGCAACAATATGGTTCCAAATCAGGAAAGGAGTACATCAAGTCTGTATGCTGTCACCCTGCTTATTTAACTTATTTACAGAGTGTAGCATGCGAAATGTCCGGTTGGATGAAGCACAAGTTGGACTCAAGATTGCTGGGAGAAGTATCAATAACCTCAGATATACAGAGAAAAACAACAGAATGGCAAAGACTAGAGATCTCTTCAAGAAAATCAGAGATACCAAGGGAACATTTCATGGAAAGATGGGATGAATAAACGAAAGAAATGGGAGGGACCTAACAAAAGCAGAAGATATTAAGAGCTAGCAAGAATACACTGAAAAACTATACAAAAAAGATCTTCATGACCAAGATAACCACGATGGTGTGATCACTCACCTAGAACCAGACATCCTGGAATGCAAAATCAAGTGGGCCTTAGGAAGCATCACTACAAATAAAGCTAGTAGAGGTGATGGAATTCCAGTTGAGCTATTTCAAATCCTAAAAGATGACGCTGTGGAAGTACTACACTCAATAATGCCAGCAAATTTGGAAAACTCAGCAGCAGCCACAGGACTGGAAAAGGTCAGTTTTCATTCCAATCCCAAAGAAAGGCAATGCCAAAGAATGCTCAAACTACCACACAATTGCACTCACCTCACACGCTAGCAAAGTAAAGCTCAAAATTCTCCAAGCCAGGCTTCAATAGCACGTGAACCGAGAAGTTCCAGATGTTCAAGCTGGATTTAGAAAAGGTAGAGAAACCAGAGATCAAATTGCCAACATCTGTTGGATCATCGAAAAAGCAATAGGGTTCAAGAAAAACATGTACTTCTGCTTTCTTGACTACTCCAAAGCCTTTGACTGTGTGGATCACAACAAACTGTGGAAAATTCTGAGAGAGATGGGAATACCAGACCACCTGACCTGCCTCCTAAGATATCTGTACGCAGGTCAAGCAACAGTTAGAACTGGACATGGAACAACAGACTGGTTCCAAATTGGGAAAGGAGTATGTCAAGGCTGTGTATGTCAGTCACCCTGCTTATTTAACTTTTATGCAGAGTACATCATGAGAAATGCTGGACTGGAGGAAGCACAAGCTGGAATCAAGACTGCCAGAAGAAATATCAATAACACTAAATATGCAGACTACACCACACTTATGGCAGAAAGCGAAGAAGAACTGAAGAGCATTTTGATGAAAGTGAAAGAGGAGAGTGAAAAAGTTGGCTTAAAACTCAACATTCAAAAAACTAAGATCATAGCATCTGGTCCTACCACTTCACGACAAATAGATGAGGCAACAATGAAAACAGTGACAGACTATTTTCTGGGACTCCAAAATCACTGCAGATGGTGACTGCAGTCGTGAAATTAAAAGACCCATGCTCCTTGAAAGAAAAGCTATGACCAACCTAGATATAATATTAAGAAGCAGAGACATTACTTTGCCAACAAAGGTCTGTCTAGTCAAAGCTATGGTTTTCCCAGTAGTCATGTATACATGTGAGAGTTAAGACTATAAAGAAAGCTGAGCACCGAAGTGATGCTTTTGAACTGTGGTGTTGGAGAAGACTCTTGAAAGTCCCCTGGACAGCTAAAAGATCCAACCAGTCCATCCTAAAGGAAATCAACCCTGAATACTCACTGCAAGAACTGATGCTGAAACTGAAACTCCAGGGAATTCCCTGGTGGTCCAGTGGCTAAGACTCCATGCTCCCAATGCAGGAGGCCCAGGTCCAATCCCTGTTTAGGGAAACTAGATCCCACGTGCCAAAACCAGAGACCTAACGCAGCCAAATAAATAAATAAACATTTAAAAAAAAAACAAAAAACTGAAACTCCAATACTTTGGCTACCTGATGAGAAGAACCAACTCACTGGAAAAGACCCTGATGCTGGTAAAGACTGAAGCAGGAGGAGACGAGGACGACAGAGGATGAGATGGTTGGATGGCATCATTGACTCGATGGACTTGAGTTTGAGCAAGCTCTAGGAGCTGGTGATGGACAGGGTGGCCTGGTGTGCTGCAGTCCATGGGGTCGCAAAGAGTCGGACACGACAGACCAAATGAAGTCTAATTTCCCCAAATAAATGAACAGATGCCACCACAGCTCTCGGAGAAGGTCATAAAAGTGAAAGAAGTGGAAAGCCAGCCAGGCACACTGTAAGCTGCCACACAGAGGTTCCAGAACTGATTCTGCTCCTGAGAATGAAGCTCCAGGTTCCCACTCAGGAACACCATTGCTCCTCGGCACACAGGGCCTGGGGAAGCTCACCTGTGGGCAGCGTTTTTACCGCCTCCTCGTACACAGCACAGCACCTCTCCTCCCGGCGGCCTATCTCCTTCGCTTTGGCTTGTTTGGTTGTAGGCAGCTCTTCTCCTGGCTGTGATTCAATCACTAATTCTTGCCGGGCCACATAGTCCCAAGTGAGAGGGTCTTCTGCGTGCAGAGCCTTAAGGCTAAAAAATACTGATATCAACCCAGGACATGTAACTGATTCAGACTATCAGAACAGAGAGAGTCCCAATGCTCTGAAATGTACCGAGAACACTTCTTTATCAATTCCCTCATCACAGGAGTCACTTCCCAACAGGCTCTCCAGATGTCTTCTCCCTCACTATGTAGTTACCAGCGGGTAAGAATGGTCCATCCATTAACAAGTACCCACACTTGTTAACTGCAGACTGTCTCATTCATAAATATTAACTTACAAATTAGCTGTCAAAGTCAAAGGCAAGTATGTGTGACAAGATGCCTCGTTCTCAAGCCCAGGAGAACCTTCTCATAATCAGGCTCTGGGTTTTCTCTAATCGGAGTCTAATCCTCTACCATAAACCTAAAGGTATCCATCCACAGAGCAAACGGATCCAAGTTCTATCTTATCTCCTATGAAAGGGAGAGTCCTCCCAAGGTTGAAGGGCCCAGAAGGTAGGCTGCAAATAGTTTTTCAACCATACAACCAGACATCAAAACAATAATGTCTGATTACCTGTAGCACTGAACTATAAACATTCACTCACTCTCATCTTTAGGACAAAAAACACGTCAGGAAGGCAAAAGTATAGATTTTTACATAAGCTGTCAGATATATTTCTTACTGAACAAAAATATTTTCCAAGGAAAGCCAGTAAGTGAGTCAAACAACTTCTCCAAAAATACATTTTTCAGAGACTACTCTGGCAGTTCAATGATTAAGACTCCATGCTCCAAATGCAGGAGGTCTGGGTTAGATCTTTGGTCAGAGAACTAGATCCCACATGCCACAACTAAGGCCTGGTACAGCCAAATAAATAAATATTTTTAAAAAATACATTTGTTTATGAACTGTGATATAATAGTCCAAAAAACAGCTTTCTCCCCAAGGATTTTGTATGGTATCTTCTTGTATGGTACCCTTCTCTAAATATCCAACTTACATTGTTACCCCAAGATCAAAACAGACATATTCGCCTTTTGACTACTTTACTTACTCATTGTAAATTTCTCTTTGCAGGTCTTTGGCAAAGTCAAACAGCTGTGCAATTGAAAGCAGTGACACATGAAATTTTGCACCTAAAATTTAAAAACAGGAGAGAGAAGTAAGACTCTAAAAGGAGCACTTTCTCGAAGTACTAGCATTAGTTTTGTTTTTTTTATAAAAGGGGAAGAAAATAACAGTCCTACTATACAGTCTTTGTTAATATCTGAGTATTCATTAAATACTTTTAATTTTTATTCTAAATGTCTTAGGGCATAAAGGAACTTAATTAAATCATCTACTTTTCAACTCCCCACATGATTTAGGTACTCAAAAACTTATCAAAACATGGTTATAATCCAAGGGGAAACTGGATTGTAGGAAATTTCCTACAATCATGAGTTTTACACATTTCAACAGAAATTTTCAAAACAGGCTAAAGATCTTCCTCATTATAAATAGGACGTTTCATTTTCCCACCATAAGTAAGTTTTAAAAAGATACCTACTTTTAATTACACTTACAGCATTCTTATAGATGATCCGTGCCAACTCGCCCGTAAGGATTTCTTCAGCATGCTCGAGATTCCCCTAAAGAGTGTGATGTTAAACAACTGAACAGATGGTGCTGGCAAGTAGAAAAAGCACTAGGGTGAAAATTAACAATTCTAGACTAACTGTGCCACATGACAGCAATCACGCATGACACAAATCACACCCTCTGGCAAATCACACCTCTTTCTAGGCCAGTTTCCCTCAGTTGTCAAATTCTTACAACTGTTGTTCCCAGGTTCCTGGAGTGATGGCAAGATCACACAGCTTAAGGTCCTACTCTCCATCTAGCCCTGAATAGGTCTCGTTTTACATGCTTTGTTTACCCTTCTGTGTAAAATTTTGGCTAGTTAAAAAAGTTCAGAGCTGGAAACCACCATAACAGATGATAGCGAAGTTCCTTTTTCAGCTCTTACCTTCTCAAACTTATTTCTTTAAACTTAAGTCTGTCAGGTAAAAAATTACATGAATAGGAAAAGAAGGCTAGGGATCACACATTTCACCATTTTTCTTGAGCTCCTTAGAGCCATTAACGTATCACTGAATGAAATCATAAAGAATAGTTTTTGGCCATTCCATCAGTAATGATTTCAAAGGCCACTCCAATGAGTCCAAATGTTTGCTTTAAAAGCACAAAATTCCATTTATATCACTAAGCCCATTTTAATTAAGTCAATGCAGGACATTAAAAGTTTTCAAATGTTAAGCTGGAATGAAAAATACATTCTGGGACTTCCTAGATGGTCCAATGGCTAAGAATCCGCATGGACATGGTTCGATTCCTAGTCCAGAAAGATTCCACATGCCTTGGAGAATTAAGCCCATGTGCTCCAACTACTGAGCCCACATGCTACAACTACTAAAGCCTGCCCACTCTAGGACCCACATACAACTAGAGTAGCTCCCGCTCACCACAACGAGAAAGCCCCCACGAATCAACAGACCCAGTGCAGCCAACAATAAATAAATTTTTAAAAAGAAAAAAAAAACACTCTATTTTTATCTCACTTTGTTTCCAAGACCTTAAACCGAGAGCCTCCAGGCAATCAGTCACATGGTGCTGGGGCTGCTATGGCACCGGAATGGAAGCTGCCAGCCACAGGCAGGCTAGCAGGTCACGAACAGTGCTCCCAAAGACTTCCTTTTACTCTAAGCAGACCCAAAACACTCTATCTTATTAACAAGTGACAGTATATTAGGATCTTACCACATCCATGTTGGCTTTTTCAAACTCTTGCTTTTCCTTCCTCAATTTTTCAGCATGCATCAGCTCCATCCTAAAGTACTACACAAAAGGGAAATAACAAACTAATAATCTTAGGAGATAATTTTTTAGCTAGAAATAGGTAAGATGACACTTCTCACTCATAAGTATCAGATCTGAGGAAGTCTGGAGAGACCTATATTTTATCTTGTTATGAAAGTAGCGGACATTGACAAGGTAGGATTTTTTGCTCTTTTGCTTTTGGTCATGACACAATTTACAGAAAAAAGAGCAAAAGAAACAGGAAGGGAGAGGAGGGGAGGAAGAAATGGAGGGGAGGGGACAACGGGAGGAGAAGAGTCAATGCACAAATGCATATATACATATGCACAAAAGTATAAAGATGAACCTTAAGCCTCAAAGAAAGGTATGGTTCAGCTCCGTATCTCTCCCACCATAATGGGAAGATAGGAGTCTCCAACTCTCACTAAAGATCTGGAAGATGAACAAAGTAAACACCTACTACTGGCCAAGAAATACTCTTCTGGCCCTTTTCCCCAGCAGCTCCCCTACTTATCCCAAGCCTCCATAAATCAAAGCCTTTTTAACTTAATGAGGCATACGTGTCTTCTCCAGAGGACCAAACTGAGCCATTACTCTCATCTTATGTGCACACACACTCACTTCTTCATAAAGTTTCGGGTTACGTGGGTGAAAGCGCAGAGCCCGAAGAAATAGCTGCCTTGCAGTTTCTGCAGACAAGCAGTCTTCCATTTCCCATCTGGCTGCTATCATCCACAAACCTGTAAGTGGAAGACATCCAACGTCTTTCAATAAAGTAATCAAGTCAGGTATGCAAAGATCAATGCTCCCATTTTGATACCCAACATTTATTTTTAATCTTGACAAGAAGAAAGGGATGGAGATGGGGATTTTCTAACAGTTACCTATAAAGTACTGCTGCTTTATCTAAAACGAAAGTGTTTAGAACTAAAGTGGTAAATATTAACATCTGTGGGTACTTATGTGCCCATTACTCTATTTCATCAGATCCAAAGTCAATCTCATTTTTAAGTCACATACAAATTTTCAAAGTGTTAAAAGTCTGGGAAAAATTGTGCACATCAGAGTCAATGAAATAAATTATTTTGTTCTTTTCTCTGTATTTAAATCATTTTTCATTTAAATGAAAAATGATTTAAATATTAATGATTTCTTTCAAATGACTCATAATTTAAAAATTTCTCTATTGTACCTAACAGGGAATGAAGGCTTTAAAAGAAAAACACTTGCTGTGGTACATATACACAATGGAATATTACTCAGCCATTAAAAAGAACACATTCGAATCAGTTCTAATGAGGTGGATGAAACTGGAGCCTATCATCCAGAGTGAAGTAAGCCAGGACAAAAAACACCAATACAGTATACTAGTGCATATACATGGAATTTAGAAAGATGGTAACGATAACCCTGTATGCAAGACAGCAAAAGAGACTCGGATGTATAGAACAGTCTTTTGGACTCTATGGGAGAGGGCGAGGGTGGGATGATATGGGAGAACGGCATTGAAACATGTAAATTATCGTATGTGAAATTAATCACCAGCCCAGGTTTGATGCATGATACAGGGTGCTCAGGGCTGGTGCACCAAGATGACCAAGAGGGATGGAATCAGGATGAAGGTGGGAGGGGGGTTCTGGAAGGGGAACACATGTATACCCATGGTGGATTCATGTCAATGTATGGCAAAACCAACACAATAATGTAAAGAAAAAACTCTTTCTTGAATTTGTTACAATAAAAAAAAAGAAAAAAACACCTGTGCCCTTCTACATGAGAAATTAACCTTGAGTTAACATTCTAGCTCTCTCCTAGAAACTTCATAGAATCAGCTATTACCAGAGATTGCTTTTGATAAAAATGGCCCATGGTTGGTAACTGTCTGGACGAGAACGGTACAGAGCCACTGCTTTGCACTTTCTTGAGCCTGTAACTCTTGAAACTGAGCACAGTTCACATATACAATACCTGGAAGCTACATGCCTCCAGGGTCTTCTCTCCTCTGCCCACTCATGTGCTCTCATGCCCTCCCACCTGAGACAAACCTCCAGGCTGCTGAGAGCACTACTGCCTTCCTGTTGGATCCTTCTGAATTAACTGGTGCCAAATTCACCCAATTCTGAGTCTTGTGTAGTGCAAACTTAATACTCAAGAACAGTCACTGAAGCATCTCCACTATAAAATATCGGTGTTCACAAAAGAAGGTTTTCTTCTTAAGTACCTACCCTGTGCCAGTGCTACTGCTGCTGCTTAGTCACTAAGTCATATCCAACTCATTATAATCCCATGGACTGCCATAATCTGCCAGGCTCTTCTGCCCAT
Organism: Antilocapra americana; assembly: GCA_007570785.1. NCBI lineage: Eukaryota > Metazoa > Chordata > Mammalia > Artiodactyla > Antilocapridae > Antilocapra > Antilocapra americana. The sequence goes on from ML664177.1 coordinate 36,028,888, forward strand.
GGAATTTTCCAGGCAAGAATACTGGAGTGGGCTACCATTTTCTTCTCCAGGGGATCTTCCCAACCCAGGGATCAAACCTGAATTCCTGCTCAGCAGGTAGATTTACCACTGAGCCATCCAGGAATAACCCTTGCAAAAATCTACATTCATATTTTCCCCTTTAAGTTTCTGAAATCCTCAAACAGAATACCCCTCAAAGCACTGAAGAATTCCATCATTAGTTAAAAAGAACTGCAGTCCTTCTTATCCACAGATACAATATCTAGCATACTTACTAGTATACAGCAGGCAGTGATGAACTAAGAGGCAGCTAATTCAGGAATAAAAACTGCCAAGGCCAAGACCCTATGCTCAGGTCCTGAAAATAATTCTTTCATGTTTATAAAGCAAAATAAATTCTAAAATGGCTTGAGTCCATAAAAAAAGGTAGATAAAGAACTAACAAGGATATCACTATACCTGGCTTGTTCGAATGAACGGCCAACAGGGAAGAAAATATCTTGCTGAGCTGAACATTGGCGGCCTATAAAGAAAAAGAAAAATTCTACTTCCTGCACAGCAAAGGCATTGCTATGAGCCTCTAAGTGATCTTTACTGTACTGTAACCCCCTATAAAATCCAATGAGGTGAAATCTGTTAGGGAGATATAAACAAAGATTCACTCAGAGCTTTCTTCTACCTAAACAACCACACATAAACATTTTATATCATCTAAAAAATGTTTTCAACTTTAATGAATAAATACACATAAAGGTCATTTTCCTTTCAACTGATATAGAAGCCATTTATATAGTCATCCAGACACACAAATGTTACACTGAAGTTCCACGTTCTTGAATTCTCTTCCTGGTTGTTAACCCTCCCTGTATCTTCAGAGAAAACAGAGTTCAGCAGTCAAGTAAATATGAGGTTTAACATGCAGGCTAACCAAAAGAAGGAAAAAGGGAGCAAGAGAGGGGCCCCCAATACTCACCCACTTCCTACAAAAGACTATAAAAGACAGCCAAAGTTGAACATCATCCTGCAAGAAAAGCAACGTAGTAAGCAGCCTGAAATTTTATATACAATACACCTTTTCACTCATTAATTACGTTTGCAACTGACACAGGTTTCAGAAATTCCAATGTGTTATATACCACATCCCTCAACCTATTAGGCTCTCTCACCCAGGCATTAGATCTCTTAACCATAACTGTCTGTCTCCCTCTCATCCCCACCTCCCATGCTCTAAGACAAAATCAGCCATCTATCCAATGTGTTTGATGCACTTTTGAGGGATTTTCCTGGCACTCCAATGGGTTAAGACGCCATGCTTGCAATGCAAGGGGCACAGGTTTAATCACTGGCTGGGGAACTAAGATACCCACAGGCCATGAATCACAGCCAAAAAGATATTTTTTAAAAAATGCACTTCTGAAATGGTTTCAATCAGGGGTCGCAAACTGAAATTTGCCATTCCCAAGAATCCAGAGTACTTCCCAGAAAATATATACTGGTCCCAGAACCAAACTTGAAGAAAAACCAAATTACTGAGCTGCTGCCCCCTCTCAAGATCAAACCAGTCCATCCTAAAGGAAATCAACCCTGAATATTCATTGGAAGGATTGATGCTGAAGCTGAAGCTGAAACTCCAATACTTTGGCCACCTGATGCGAAGAGCCTATTCACTGGAAAAGACACTGATGCTGGGAAAGACTGAGGGCAGGAGGAGAAGGGGGCAACAGGATGAGATGGTTCAATGGCATCATCGACTCAGTGGATAACTCTGGGAGATAGTGAAGGACAGGGAAGCCTGGCATGGGGTTGCAAAGTCAGACATCACTTAGCGACTGAACAACAACTCTCACCTTTTCTTCCACCTCAAGCCTTCAGGGTATTTTACTTAGAGATATAACCAAACACATCCCAGATAATTTTATGATCCTTAAATATGTATGAAATTCACTATTTTCAGCAGCATCCTCAAAGAATAACTCTAAGGTAATGCAATCAATTTTCTTAATAGTTGATATATGGTTTCAAGTAATGATACTATCACTAGAATAAGTATCAAGATACCCATGATAAGAATCCACAACCACACATTTGAGCATCCAAGTCATAACAGATACAATACATATCTTCACATCTCTTACAGTTAAGGACACACTGAACACTTACTTTCCACTTAAGTGTTGCACGTTGGAAGACACTCTGTATCCGACGTATTATAGGGTCCTCAATCTCATCCTTCTTAAATGTATATCCAACGCGCTAAAAAAGGACATTAAAAAAAGTCTCAGCTTAATCCCACTATCCAAACCAGCATTCCCACTTAATCTTTAAACAGTACTGACGGAAAAAGCAAACAGTTAAAAACATCATCATGAGCACACCACCACACAATTATCAGTGCCAACTGCTTCCCAACCCAAGTTCTAGAGTCATTCTAATTAATACTGTATTTTTTCCAACTTTCAGAAAATCTACTTACATTTCTTCTTTTGTGGATCAGCTCCAAAAGATTAATCTCATACTGTGATAGAAAAACATACATAAAAAAGAAAACAAAAAATATTATAACCTTTTATTTAGAGGCAATGCACTTGGTTAAAATTATAAAGTAAATAAAAATCAAGAGCATAAAACAGAAGATAACTTTCTAACAAGAAACCTAATTTAAAGTATCTAGCAGTCCCTGATAATGCACCTTCCATCTACAAAATTTACAATTACATACATTAGCATACAAATATCTTAGATAAAAGAACACATATTACTGAAACTGTAAGACTTATGATTTACTGTATCAATCCAACCTAGTCTACAACAGTGCGTGCCAACTTTCAGTAAATTATCCATTCAATTATTTTAGCCAACGTACAAGCAAATAAAGCAGATAGACAGGTTTGTACTAACTGAAACACGGTCCCTAATTGGCTCTCCCTACCCTCACCTCTAAAGGACCACTGAGAACCTCTAAGACTCTCCAAAAACCACTACTGTATAATTCCTCTCTCAACTTGAAAACTACCAGAGGGAGGGAAAAACAAAATACTAGAAAAAGAAAGCACAGAATCTTACAAGATCTCATGCTTCATTTTAAAACTAACAAAATATTTCAAACATACAGAACACCCATGCAGTTACCAGTTACATCAAAGCCTACATTTTACTGTATTTCTTCAAGGTATTTTTAGAAATAAAACATTTCAAATAAAGGCAAAACCCCCTATGAACCATGTCTGATTCTACTCTTCTTGTTCCCTAGAGGAAATGACTATCTTGACTCAGTTGTTTCTTACTTACAAGCATGACTTCAAAATTATTGAAATACATTTGAATGCTTTTGAATGCTTTTAAACTTTATACAAATGGTATCATACTGAACCCATCACTCCATTACTTTGCTCAACATTATGACTTTAGATATATCCTTGTTGTCACATGGAATTCAAGTCCATTCATTTTAACTGCTATATAGTATTTCATTTTAAGAATGTGCAATTTACCTATCCTTTCTCCTGTCATAGTATTTGTTTCCAATTCTATTACGAAAAGTTGAAATTAATATTCTTGAACAGATCTCCTTGTAGATACATCCAGGAACTTTATTACTAACGTGAAAGCTCCTAAAGGCAATGATTTTTGTCTGCTTAATTTATTTTTGTACTCCCACTAGACTGGATAGTGCCATGTACAGGCCCTCAATATACACTGCATGAACAAATGAAACCACTGGGTCACAGAATACATGCATCTTCGACTTTATGAGATAGTGCCAAATTGCTCTTCAAAGTGGTGGGACAAATTATACACCGGTCTTTAAGATGTCTGTAAATATGATGCTCTAAAGCATTAATGCATCCTGGTTTTAATCAGTATTTACCTGATAACTAAAAAGGCGAACATCTTTTCATAAATTTACCAATGACTGATGTTTCCCCTTTGTGAACTGCACGTTCCTAGCTCTCCTGTTTTTGCTTTCTTTCCACTTGTCATTTCTTCTTGATTTTTAGTTCTTATTCTAGATTCTCACTATATGTCCTGCAATTATTTTATCTCGTTTTGTGGCCTGTCTTTTTACATTACTTATCTTGTTCTTTTTGCAGAAATTTTTACCTTTAACATCATCAAACTGGTCTTCTCTTTCATGGTTTGCCTTCACAACTCACTCATAAAAAAAGAATAAGGCCATTTGCAGCAACATGGACAGAGCCAGAGATTATTACACTAAGTGAAACATGTCAGAAAGACAAATACCGTATGACATCACTTATATGTGGACTCCAAAATATGACACAAAGGAGCTCATTAACAAAACAGACTCGGAGACTTAGAAAACAAACTTAGTTTACCAAAAGGGAAATGGAGTGGGGAAGGGATAAATTAGAAATTTGGGATTAGCAGATACATACTATATATAAAATACATAAGCAACAAGGTCCTATTATATATAGCACAGGGAACTATAATCAATATCATGTGATAACCCATAATGGAAAATATGAAAAATATATGTGTATGTATACACACACACATATATATGCATGACTAGCTGAATTACTTTGCTATCCACCAGAAATGAACATAGCAAAGTAAATCAACTACACTTCAATTTTAATAAGAAACCTTTCCCAAGAAAGAGAAATATCATACACCCACATACATCCCTTATATGCAGAATGAAAAAAAAAAAGACATAAATGAACATGCTCACCTAACAGAAAGAGACTCAGAACACAGACTCATGGTTGCCAGAAGGAAGGTTTGGGAAGGTCACATACACACTACTACATTTAAAATGGATAAAAAACCTATGGTATAGCACATGGAACTCTGCTCAACGTTACGTGCCTACCTGGGGGAGAATGAATACATGTATATGTATGGCTGAGTCCCTTTCCTATTCACCTGAAATTATCACAACATTGTTAATTGGCTATACTGCAATACAAAATGTTCTTGGTGTTTAAAAGAAACAAAATTTTTAAAAACAAAAATAAAAAAATTTTTCCCAACCTGAAGTCATTCATTATTTTTAGAAGATTTAAAGTCTTCCCAGCACATTTAGCTACTCAATTAAACAGGAAGGGATCTAATTTCTGTTGAATCCAGCTTGGCATTTCACATGATGTATCCCGCATATAAGTTAAATAAGCAGGATGACAATATACACCTTGACATACTTCTTTCCCAATTTGGAACCAGTCCATTGTTCCATGTCTGGTTCTAACTGTTGCTTCTTGACCTGCATATAGGTTTCTTAAGAGGCAGGTAAGGTGGTCTGGTATTCCCATTTCTTTCAGAATTTTCCAATATGTTGTGATCCACACAAAGGCTTTAGTGTAGTCAACGAAGCAGAGGTAAATGTTTTTCTGAAATTCTCTTGCTTTTTCTATGATCCAGCTAATGTTGGCAATTTGATCGCTGGTTCCTCTGCGTTTTCTAAATTCAGCTTGAACATCTGGAAGTTCTTGGTTTATGTACTGCTGAAGGCTAGCGTGAAGAATTTTGAGCATTACTTTGCTAGCTTGTGAGATGAGTGCAACCATGCATTCGTTTGAACATTCTTTAGCATTGCCTTTCTTTGGGAAGAAAATGAAAACTGACCTTTTCCAGTCCTGTGGCCACTGCTCTTTTCCAAATTTGCTGCCATATTGAGTGCAGCACTTTCACAGCACCATCTTTTAGGATCTGAAATAGCTCAGGTGGAATTCCATCACCTCCACTAGCTTTGTTTGCAGTGATGCTTCCTAAGGCCCACTTGACTTCACATTCCAGGATGTCTGGTTCTAGGTGAGTGATCACACCATCGTGGTCATCTGGGTCATGAAAATCTTTTTTGTATAGTTCTTCTGTGTATTCTTTGCCACTTCTTCTTCATATCTTCTGCTAGGTCCATACCGTTTCTGTCCTTTATTCAGCCCATCTCTGCATGAAATGTTCCCTTGGTATCTCTATTTTTCTTGAAGAGCTCTCTAGTCTTTCCCATTCTATTGTTTTCCTCTACTTCTCTGCACTAACCACTTAGGATGGCTTTCCTATCTCTCCTTGCTATTCTATTAAACCTTAGGACCTTTCAAATACAAGATTCTTAGCCAGGTATCATTCTTAGTCATATATCATTCATTCACTAAGTTTTTTTAAATCTAAGCTTTAGACCCTTTATTCTTATAATGTTTATTAGTCTTAAACTGTAAGACTTACAGCATCTCATTATTGGGTTCTTTCTGAATCCTGAATTTGTTCTCCAACAGATTATTCTCACCATATTGAAAATTGATCTAGCATATATATTTTATCTTCACTCAGTTCTTCCATTCATTCACAGGACTGAAGAATTCTTGTAGCAAACCTAACCTCTTTCTAAATCAACAGACTACCAGCACCTAATATTAACTTTCTAACCACCTGCTAGCATCAAACTCACGCTCCTTTATTTTTCCCAAGACATAATTGATCAAATCTCTTGCTGAAATCCTGACACACTGGTTTTTTGGAGTCTCTGATGTACTAACCCTACAGAATAAAAAGTTATTTTCCAAGGACCAAAGCCTTAACAGAGCAACGTTATTCCCAAATTACCTGTATTCCTGTTGAAAAACTACCTTTCTACTCAGCATCAGTTCCAGAAGTTCAAAGGAAACTGACATCAAGCTAACTATTCTATAACTGATTTTAAATTTGTGAGGGGATTCAGAAGTAATAAAATTACTCACCTGAACATATCTGATAAAGTCATCCTTTAAAAGAATTCTTCGCTGTATTCTGTATTCTAGTTCTAAAACCTTCCTAATGATTGCCCTGAGGAGAAAGCCACTTAAAATGTAACACTTGACATAGCAGAAATTAAAAGACTTTGGAATTTTAAGTCTATTTTCAATATATTTAAAACATGTATTTGCCAAAACATATAATTTCCAAATAATTATCCTTCATTAAGCAAGTATTCTCTTATGCAATCACTTCTGTTTTATTATTATTATTAAGACAGTTGATTTACAATATTTGTTTATAAGTTTCAGGACTTCTGTGGTCTCAAGAGCATGAAAATGTACTTTAAAATTTTCATGAAAATCACCTCAACTGACTGCCTGGACCACTGATATTCCCACCAGCAAAGATTTCGTTTCCTCCAAATTCAGGTCACTTCAGTTTAAATGATAACAAGTTTCTTTCCTAAATTCCTCTTTATTTCTGAATTCTCAACAAGCAGATTAAAAAAAAAAGAAAACCTGGATTGTCTCTACCAACATCATTACTACAAAGGGCTTATGGAGGAAGACTCGCTAAGAAATGAAAATGAATATATTAGAATTTAAGGCAAGATGTGCAAGACCAAAAATCGCCTCTATTTAACGGTAACAATAACATTTATTAAACAGTTATTAAAGAATTAATATGTTGTGTGTCATTAACAAATGTTAAAGGTTCCCACAGTCACAGTACTACATCTGCAGTCATTGTAAACTGAAAAAAGTCACAGAAAACTACTAAAAACTATTAAACTAAATTTTAACAAACTAATGAATAACTATATGCTGGTCGTGGTTCGCTAAGCCCTAGGATAAAACACGAAACTGAATTAAATGATCCCCAAAGTCAAGTCTTTTTTAGAAAAAATTATCACTCGTGGGCTCCCATGGTCCAGTGATAAAGAGACCCTTTGAATATCCCTTCAAGTAGGAAATGGCGACCGACTCCAATATTCTTGCCTGTAAAACTCTATGGGCTGAGGAACTTAGCGGGCTACAGTCAGTTCATGGGGTCGCAGAGTAGGCGCGACGGAGCACGCACACATACTCCTAGGCGCCCACAGCCCTCTGTTGGCATCTTAAGGGAGGACACTCGGCTACAATCAACTTACAGCACAATGTACCGTGAAAAAAACGTTTCAGTGTCTGCCTCCCCCTCCGCCCCCCGCTACTGTGCCAGGGCTGCTGCTAGCTGTTGACCGGTAGGGGTCCTGGTTTTATCACCTTTATGGCCTCAAAACTCGGCTCCATGAAGAAACATACTGTTCGCGGGGTAAAAGGACGAAACCCCTCGCAATGAATGAGAAGTTAATTCGAGGTAACATCAAAATCTGTAAACGGCCTTCCGCCGTATTAGGAAAAAATAAAAACCCAATTGCCCCCTATATCCGCCCCCACCACACACGCGCCGCTGCCTCCCCTCCTCCCTCCGCAGCCCCTTTATCCTCCGTTCTCTCACTTAATCTCCGCATGACTGAAGAGTCCAGTGCGCTCCAGCTGCTCTAATTCGGGAAGTCGATCCTCTACACGTTCCTGAGTTATTTCCGCCATGATAGCCGAACTCCACAACCCACCAGAAGTCCTCTCACCTACGACACGCGAAGGAAATGGCCACCCTCTAATCCCGAGAACCGGCCAAAGCGTTCGCACGTGCTGACGTAACGCGCGCCCTAAGTCCCGCCTTTTCCGCTTCCGCCGCCTCCACCATTGGACAGGGCTTCCCGGCTCTTGCGGCCGCTGTCTCCTCCTGGTGGCTGACTGTGGGGTTGCAGCGAGTACCTCCTCAACTCTAATACTCGAGGTCTGGAGTTGAGGCGCGGGGCTAGGATGGGGGCGGCGCTAAGTTCGCGCACGGATAGACCTGGGCTGGGACCCGGAAAAGCACCTCGCGGTCTAGAGGGTTTACCTGAAAGGGGCCTGAAATGCATTTTCTGCAAGATCTTGTCTCCTTTTATTCTGCTTTCCAACACTAAGAACCAAAATACAAACACCCCAAGGGGGAAGGATAGAAAATATCCTAAAATTGTAGTAAGCATTTCAAAGAGGAGTGATGAAAATTGTAGGGGGCGCTAAAAATGGTTCAGGCTGTCCCAAACACCATGCCTTTGCATTCGACAGATTTGTAAACTAGAGTGATGTGACTGGGTTTTCATGTGCCAATTAGATAGTGATTAATTTTTAAATGGGGAAAGAGTTTTATTATTTAAAAAACTATACTGCCTTTGCAGACAATATCTTTCAAAACATGGCCGGCCCATAGGTGGCTATCAGAAACTTTTTTTTTTTAGAAGAGGGAATCTTGGTATTGAAAAGTTTGGGAGTTACCCAAATAGAGTCAATAAGATCCATATCCTCCTTAAACTTCTGCCGAAGCAAGTCAGCATTTCTAAGAGACAGACAACCGAGCTTGAAAGTGATATTGTTCGTGTCATTACTAAATCTAAAATATTAACTATGCAACTCTGTTCTTTTTAAGTTCTGAAATATGATTTCAAAAACCAAAGCAGGAGTTCTTGCTAGACCTGTTTATTTCAACCTTAGCATTAGTACTTTGATCCTCCATGTGATTTATTAAAGGGGAATATAGGCTTAGCAATTAACCATGTTCTACCCTTGATCCTTTCTTTTTTTCTCCCCCTCTGGTCTCAGAATTTAGGCTAAGGGTGGCTTGATTCTTGATTCCTTCAGCTGTAGGACGAGGGATGTGGAAGGAAATTATGGATGTAAAACACAGATGGAATTTCTTTGTAATAGGAAAATCTCTAGGGCCTGTGTTAACAGTAAGAGCACAAATGCACCTAGTGGGTAACGTCCATAGGGCAGATTTTTGTTTCGTCTACTTTGTTACTTGTGACCTTAGAACAGTGCCTAAAGAACTAATAAGCCACCACCACCCAGACGAGTTCGGGAAAGGTCTACAGGAGACACCATGTGTCCGTCCACTTCCCAGAATTTCTCTCACTAGCATCCATCTTGGCTGAGCTATGCATGCGCAACCAGGAAAGACTCTGAATTAGAATGATTGGCCAAAGACCACCCAGAAACTAATCCCATCACCATAAAACCCGAGACTGTGAGCCACACGGCAGAGCAGTTCTCCTGGGTTCCCTTACCCTGCTGCTCTCCACTCGGGTGCCCTTTCCAATAAAATCTCTTGCTTTGTCAGCACGTGTCTCCTCGGACAATTCTTTTCCGAGTGTTAGACAAGAGCCCATTCTTGGAGCCCTTCAGGGGGGCCTCCCTCTTCCTACAACACTTTGTTCTCTTATTTTCAAATATAGCTTCTACGTTTATCTTGCTCTGCGTGATTAGTCATGACCGACTCTTTGCAACCCCACGGACTGTAGCCTGCCAGCTCATCTGTCCATGGGATTTCCCAAGCAGGAATACTGGAGCAAGTTGCTGTTTCCTCCTCCAGGGGATCGTCCCCACCCAGGAATCAAATACACATTTCTTGTGTCTGCGGTGACTCCTTCATTGACAGGTAGATTGTTTACCACTAGCACTACTTGAGAAGCCCCTTATCTTGCTCTAGGAATTATTATAATGATAATGACAAACCTTCTTTTGTCTCTTCTGCATCTCATAATCTTAGTTATCACTTATCTAGGACTTACCAATACTGTGTGCCCAGCACCTATGTGCACTAAGTTTTTTATATATTAACTCTTCTATTCATCACAGACATTTTAAAACATCAACCCAAGAAGGAGCTCTTGAAGAGATAAAAAGCACTGTTAAAGGAAGTCCAGTACAGCAAAAGAAACTGCGTTATACCCACTGGGTCTCAGAATCCTTAGCTCAGCACAGCTTCCTTTTTATTTGTTTTGTTTTGTAGCCATGCCACTCAGGATGTGGGATCTTAGTTCCCTGACCAGGGATCGAACCCATGTCCCCTTTACTGGAAGCTCAGAATCTAATCACTAGACTACAAGGGAAGTTCTTGAGCACACCTTTTAATTAAGAAACCAAGGACCTGAGAAAAAGTGCTCTTGAGTCTGGAGCTCTAAAGTGTACGTCAGAAAGTCTGACGTATCCATTCATCCTTTATTGGACCTTTAAAATTAACTATAGATATCAGATTATTAAGCAGGTCCAGACTGTAAAGAACCTGCCTGCAATACAGGAGACCCAGGTTCAATCCCTGGGTCAGGAAGATCCCCTGGAGAGGTGAATGGCTACCATTCCAGTATTCTTGCCTGGAGAATCCTATGGACAGAAGATCCTGGTGGGCTACAGCCCATAGGGTCTCAAAGAGTCGAACACAACTAAGAAATGAACACTTTTTACACTTTCTCTGACTGGAAAGGAGGCAAAAGGGAGCCTACTGAGCGATGGAAATTTCTGTATTTGATCTAGATGGTTTTTATATGGATATATAGATTATAAAATTCCATCCATTGAGGGATACACTTAAGATTCGTGCACTTTATGAAAGTTATACTTTAAAATAAAAATATTAATGACCATGTCTTCTCTTTGAGGATACCTTTCTCTTAGAGAGCTTCGACTACAATTCTTATGTGTGGCAGGGTCAAAATATTGACACACAAAAGACCAAAGCCTTCTTCCTCTCTGAAAGAGTTCATTCTAATTTTGTACTCTGGCCCACAGTAGATTAGTGTTTGTTTGAATATAAATTATCGTGGTTTTTTTCCCCAAGCTTGTCAAGTAAGATTACTCCCAGAAAGTTATACCCTGCTCACCCGGTGAAGAGCAACACTTGGTCCCGTTGCACTGCTCAGAAGACAGTTTGGAAAACAGTAAAGATGGGTCTCAGTTGGGGTCCCAAGACAATCTTTTAAGAAGTCTGATGGATGAACATTAGCCAGACGTTTGAGTGTGTGCGTGTATGAGTGTGTTCAACATTTTGCAACTCCATGGACTGTAACCCGCCAGGCTCCTTGGTGCATGGGATTTTCCAGGCGAGAATGCTGGAGGGGGTTGCCATTTCCTCCTGCAGGGGAATCTTCCCAACTCAGGGATCGAACCCACATCTCTTGAATTGGCAGGCGGGTTCTTTACCACTAGCACCACTAGAAAGCTCCAGACGTTTGCAAATCAAGTTAAAATTTCTATTATGGCCTTCAAAGTACTTGAATGTTAATTTCAAAGTAACTTTAACTTTTCCCTAGAATATTCATTGTCACATCTGAAGATTAAGTTCACAGATAGCTCAGTGATTGAAAACAACAGTAAAGGGAATTCATTGGCAGTCTAGTGGTGAGGCCTCTACACTTTTACACTTTCACTGCTGGGGCCTGGTTCGAAAAATGCTAGCAGAAAAAGAAACACTCCTGTCTTTTTTCCATTTTCATTATTAGGTTAAGAGATGTACCTAATTTCAGTGCTAATGAGAGGAAAGACACCTGGAATCCCATCCCCCTATCTTGTTCAAAGTCCCCTGCCTGCTTCTCCCACACAGAGAGCCCTGGTAGACTTCAAAGTCACAGCAGAAGCGATAGACACAGTCTGGTCTTTGATGCCTAAGAACATCGGATCCCTCGGTTTGATGCAGATGCAAAGCATCTGTACTTTTCAGTCCTTTCATGTTATTTCACGTTGCTAACAACAAAAGCTGAAAAGTTTGAGGTGACACGCATTACACACATTAAAATATTTGGAACCAGGAACTTTTCATTTCTTTTTCTATTATATATAGCTTCTTTTACTTTGCGAACCACACTGGATAGTAAATTACTTCTGGCACGCAGCCTTGTCAGCTTGCCAAATTTCAACTGGAGCAAGTTTTTACAGCTAGGCTAATAAGCCCTGAAAATTAGGAGGTAAGTATAATGGAAATAATGACATGGTCTTTAACTGTAGGAGCATAGAATGACAACGTGAGGTTCCAATAGATTACACTTTTCAAAGTTTTTTTATTCTAATGAAATCTTTTTAAGATTTTTTAGGTTATTTTAGTTCAAAATCCATGTAAATGGAAAGAATTTCTTTTAATTAGTGAAAAGAAATTTTGTGTTTTTTATGTTATTGCTTTTTGCAAATTCAGGAAAGAAAAAGAAAGAAAGAAAACCAAAAATATAGTAGCTTGGAGATAACAACCCATTATTAAAACAAACTGACATCTTGAAAAGACATGTTCTGAAATGATTGGCTTCCAGGATGGGGTGCAATTGTTTGTGTATGAATACTTTTCATCAAAGCCATAGCTAATTAGCTACATCAACTTAATTTCAATCCAGATAGAAACTCATACCCTGCTAAGTAACTTTCAGGTCTTTGTGGAACAAATCTTCAAAAAATGGAAAATTACTGTGATCATTTGATTTTTATTGCTGAAACAGGTAGTTACCGATTGTAAGGTAGCATCCATTTCTCTAAATTTAATTCTTACATCCATTCCCAATTTACAAATGACAAGAGAAATTCTTTTTCCCCTTCTCGTTCTGCCCTCCAATTAGACCTGGACTGATTAGCTTCAGCATCATGTGCTCAGTCCCAGATTGTTTAAGCAAGGAAGAGGTTTGGAGTTGTGTTACGTGTGCGTGTTTTAACCATATTAAAATAATATGGCCTTGCTCCAAGAATGCCAGCTTTCTTATAGCTCCCCAACCACACCACACTATTTTGTACTTGTGTCGACACCCCTGTTCCCTGTGCCTGGCATGTCTTTTGTCCCCTTATTTACTTGGCAAACATAGTTCATGGGGGGAGGAAAAAGGAAGCCGGCCCTTAATGCCCCACCATCCCACCATCAACACCAATTTGTGTACTTATATATGTTTATATGAAGGGCTCAGCCTTGGCCACACCATGTGACTTGCAGGATCTTAGTTCCCTGATGGGGGATGAAAGCTGGGTCCTGGCAGTGAAAATATCGAATCCTCACCGCTGGACCCCCACGGAATTCCCCTAAAGGGCTCAGTCTTGGAATCTCTTTTATTCCCCTCTCACTAATTCTCTAGGTCCATAAAACAAGAAAATCATTTAGGCCTGTAACATTGAATGTTTTCTATCAGTACTGTCCAATAACACTTCAGTGATGGTGGAAACATTCTATATCTGCGCTGTCTACTACAACAGCCACAAGTCTCATGTGGCTATTCGGTACTTGAAATATGGCTAGAGCAACTGAGAAACTGAATTCCTAATGTCATTGAATTAATTTAAATCTAAAGTTCACAGGTAGCTAGTGGCTGTCATGTTGAACAATGTGGATCTAGGTGACATCCATATTTATAGCACCAATGCATAACTGATCCATTCCCTGAACTCCAGACTCATGCTGGTATATCCAACTGCCTACTCTATATCTCCACTTGGAGATCTTATAAGCATTTCAAAATTAGTATGTCCAAACCCATGCTGCTGATATTCTCACCCCAAATCTGCTCTTGCCATAATCTTCTCCATCTTGGTTGAATGGCAATTCCATTCTTCTAATTTCTCAGGCTAAGAACCTTGTCCCTGATTCCAAATCTAATTTGTCAGCCATCCTTTCTGTTCTACAAAATATAGCCAGAATGTGATCTATACCATCATTGTTACTGCAAGCATCCTAGCCCACAAGGCCACTCTTCCTCACCTGGATTATTGCTAAAGCTTCCAACTCCTCTCCTTGCTTTTTCTTTGGCCCTCTTAAGTCTGTTCTTAACAGAAGTCTATTCTTAAGAGCAATCAATGTTGGACTTCCTTGGTGGTCCAGTGGCTAAGGCTCTGTCCTTACAATAAAGGGGACATAGGTTTGATACATGATCTGGGAACTAAGATTCTGCATACCATGCAGGGTGGCCAAAAAAAAAAAAAAGGCAGCCAATGTCATTTTCTTAAACCATGTCAGACCACATCACTCCTGTGCTCAAAGCCCTACAGTGGCTTCTGGACTCAGAGTGAAAACTAAAGCCATTTTCACATGCCTACAAATCTCCTAGGATCTGCTGTCCTGCCCCTCCCTTTCTGCTCTGACCTATTTCCCGCCCCTGCCTAGTTTTCTCCACTCCAGAAACACGCCTCCTTCATATCCCTCCCTACAGCAATGCAGGGCCTTTTCATGGGCTGTTTTCTCTGCCTCAAATTCTCTTCCCCAAGTAAGTTCTTAGCTCATCCCCTCATTTCCTCTCTCAAAGAGATTTTTCCTACTTAAAATGTCAGTTCCTACCCTGAACAATCCTTATTCTGCATTCTTGCTTTTTACCCCTCTATATCGCCACCATTCAACATATTACAGGAGAATCTATTATTTGTCTCTCTCCTCAAGCTTATGCTGAAACAGAAGTTCCATGGAGCTGACATCGTTTCCTGCTCAATCTGCAGAGTTAGGCACATCATGAGTGCTCATTACCTGTTTGTTGAATAAATGAATGGACATCTGTGTAGTTGTCCCACTTAGCTTGGGCTTCCCAGGTGGCTCAGTGAATAAAGAATCCACTTGCAGTGCAGGAGGCCCAGGAGATGCAAGTTCAGTCCCTGGGTCTGGAAGATGCCATCAAGGAGGGCATAGCAACCCATTCCAGTATTCTTGCCAGGAGAATCCCATGGACTGAGGAGCCTGGCAGGCTGCAGTTCATAGGGTTACAAAGAACTGGACACGACCAAAGCGACTGAGCACATGTACACTCACTACTTAGGTTGTACTGTAACTTTTTTCTTTAATCTACAGCTATCCTTTATAATACTGTGACTTCTGTGATAGAGAGAATAAATATTTTATTGATCTTGGAAGTTCCTAAAGCCTAGTATTGGAAAACATTAGGTACTCAATAAACATTACTGAAAAATAACAACTCTACATTACACACACTGTCTGTCATGAGTTACTCACAGAGTTCAATACGCCCAAAACCCTTCCTGAAGGAAACTGATCTACTCACAGCTACTTTTTTTCTTTCCACTTGACCCTGAGCAACTTGCTACTGCCGATCAGATCACAGATAAGCTCCTGACTCAAGAACTACCCATCCTCTGGCTGGCTGAAAACCTATAATGATCCCTGGTATGAAAAGATGAACTGAACAAACTTAACCCGCCCTCACTGGACTCTGGATTAAGAAGTACATATGAGTTAAAACCAAAGACAGCCCATGGATTAGATAAGAGCTTGAAGTGTGGAAAGGTAAAGTTGTCAGGAAGCAGAAACTCGGTAAGTAGAAATTATGAAATATATAAAAATATACAGGGTAAAAGTGGATGGGGGAAGGAACCTAGTGCCTAAGAGAACATGGAGTCACTGAATTACACTAATAAAAGTGCCCTGGAGTGAGGACCATAGACTCCTGCAACTGAAGTCCCGTTTTGTACTACGTTGAGTCTCTGTGCCCTTTCTTGCTCTCTGTGTCACTTATAAGAATGCCCACTTGCTTGAGGTGCCTTAAGAGGTTGTCTCTGTAACTGACAATGCTCAACCTAACCTAAATACCATTCTTGGTTCATACAGTTGCTGTCACCTGTGAAAGACTGAGGGTATTATGTTTTAATATTTTTTACCAAATGATACACTTGAGGTGTTCTTCAAAGCCTTAAGCAATTAACCCTTTGAGCTTTGAATGTTTATTGGGAAGAACAGGGATGAAAGTTCTCTTCAGAGCCATTTGGTTTTCCTTAAAGCCACACTCCTACAGCAGCTAGAATCCACTCACAACATGAATGTACCTTGCTTTAAACAGATTTGAAACTCTGGATTTACAGCAATAGATTATTATGTGTCACTTTTTAAAAATATGTTTATTTATCTATTAGGCTTTGTCAGTTCTTAGTTGCAGCATGTGGGATCTAGTTCCCCCACCAGGGATCGAACCTAGGCCCTCTGCATTGGAAGCTTGAAGTCTTAGTCACTGGACCACCAGGGAAGTCCTTATGTGGTCACTTTTAACAATCCTTTATTTATTTATTTATTTTATCTAAAAAGTCACATACTGCTAGAAATTGAAAGGCCATATTCTTCAATAGTTCATAACCACAAGAGAGCCACAAACCTCAAGTGCCCTTGCTATGTTTCAGGGCATACCATTGGCTTGGGTAAACACAAGGAAAGGGGCTGTCTGCTTCAAACACTTAGTCACAATCTTTCTCTTTTTCCCCTTCCATGAGTAGCCCTCCCCTATGGGTCCACACAGCTGCCACTACCCAAGGAAGCTAGCTATTTCAAAATTCTAGCTACTTCACTCAAAGGGCAGTGGGGTATAATCATGAAAACCAGGAGCTTCATTTTGAGTATGTTTCGTCAGTAGCTAAAACATTTTAAGCATGCATGCTTAAGGCCTAGCCATCCTGACATCTACAAATCTAGCATATAGAAACACTAACAAAAATGCGCAGACATATACATACTGGGTTGAATGAAAAAGTGCATTTGGATTCTTCTGTAAGATATTGTAGAAAAACCCAAATGAACTTTGTAGCCAACCCAATATAAGGAGGGTCACTGAATCAATGTTTATAATAGGAAACTGTTGGAAAGATCCTACACTGATTATCAGGCAAGTGGTTAAATAAATTACAATATATCCATACAATGGTATACTGTATAACTAGTAAAGAGAATGAAGGGTGTTGTGTATGTTATTAGATGGAAATAGGCCTATTACACATTGTTGAATCTAAGACAGGCAAGTTGCACAATAGTAGTTATTGTATAATCCATTTTAAAAGTGTGTATGTTCATGTTATGAACAAAATAAAAAGCTAGGAGGATTGCCCACCAAACCGGTCATACATTGGTTACATCTGAGAAGTAGGATGGGACTTTCTTCATAACTATTTTATTGAGCAACATAACAATTTTTATTTCAATACACTTTTCAATAGAAAAGAAAAAATGAAAGAAGAGGTTTCAGAATCAAACTCTGATTCAGATCCCAACTCTATCCTTCTTTTTGGGTTAGTTGGGATATTAAAACACAAACTTGCTTTATCTTATTGACACTTCACAGCAATTGCTTGAAATACCTCAACTTTTATTTCATACATTGCTATTATTAAACACCAGAGGTGATTCTGCCTTAAGGGACTTAGGATCTGCTTTTCATGTGAGGAACACTTTTTGTAAGATGAGTAATTTCAATCCCTAACTTATCTGTGTGCTAACAAGATACTCATAAGACATAGGGCATATTCTCTCTCTTTCGAAAATCCTGCTCCGTTTTCTCCCCTTCTCACCCCAAGCGTCCACAACCTGGGAGCTGTCCAGGTACAAATTAACATTTAAAAAGACCTCTAGTTGTTCACACAAGCAGCTCTATTATTGCTTTCTCCTTTACAGCCTTGGTCTGCTCAAAAACCCACATTCAAATTGGATCACATCCACTGCAGCCCTTCAGCACACAGGTATTGTGGCAGGGAGGCCGCTTTTGGCTATGAATCCCTTTATTCATTCTAAAGTAACTTCATTCATAAGGTTCACTGAACAGCTAGCTTGTGCCCATCACAGACTCTGACAAAGCATCTTTGCCTACCTGTCACTAATCCTTAGAAAATGCTGTAGGTGGAGCTTCATTTCACAGCCCAGCAAACCAAGGTTCCAGAGGGTGAAGTGACTTGCCCAAGTTGACACCGCTAGTAAGTTGGGGAGCCTGCTGGGAAATCTAAACTTCTTGGTGACTAAAGGTCACCAATGTTCCTTTATCTTCCTCTCCCTCCTCCTTTTCCTAACCAACCAGTTTTAAAAGCCAAATAGTGCTCTAAAACTTGTAAAGAAAAAACAGCCTTCTGCTACCCCAACAATCCCCAATCTTTTTGGCACCAGCGACTTACTGGATTAGTGGAAGGCAATTTGTGTGTGTGTGTGTGTCTGTGTGTCTGTGTGTTTTGGGGTGTGGAGTGGGGAAAGGGGGCATCCGGGATGGCCTCAGTTTCCCGCCTGCTACACGGCCTACTTCCTATCAGGCCATGGAGAAGTACCCATGGCAAGGGAGTAGGGGACTCCTGCCTTACCCCACCTTTTCCTTCTCTCCTATGATAATTCTTCTGTGCAACCATGTGCAATCCCACCCCCTACTCTGTCTACTGGTTTACCGCCACATCTCTCAATAAACCCATCTGTTGCACGGTTCCCCTGTAGCTCAGTCGGTAAAGAATCTGCCTGCAATGCAGGAGACCTGGGTTTGATTGCTGGATCAGGGAAGATCCCCTGGAGAAGGAAATGGCAACCTACTCCAGTATTCTTGCCTGGAGAATCCCATGGACCAGAGGAGCCTGGTAGGTTCCCAGTCCATGGGGTCGCAAGAATCGGACACGACTTAGCGACTAAACCAGCACCATCAACGACGACATAACCAAAACGCCACTCTGCCGTCCACTGCTTCTGCTCCCTCTTGATTCCAGGGGTCACCAAGCCCCGCCCAGCTTGGAAACTCGGTCCGGACCCCTCTCTTCGCTCACTAAGTGTCTAGCACCACCGCTACGGTCACTAGGTTGGTCAGAGCCCAGGGACCACCAGCGGAACCCGGACCCGGACGCGGGCTGACCGGTCAGCTCCCCCTGGCCCGGCCTACCCTCACCGCAGATCCCTTGCAGGCTGCGAACCCGGGTCCACGCGGCGGTCGGTGTCGGAGAGCTAGGATCGGGCGAGGACGGGGGCCGGGGACGCAAGCGAGGGCCAGAGTTGGGGGCCCAGGGCTTGGCTCGGGGGACCAGGATCTGGGGCAGCGGACTAAGAAGGTCGGGATCCCGGCTGAGAGCCGGGGTCAGCGGACTTGGGTCAGAGTCAGGGCTGGGCGGCTGCGCCGGCGCGGGGAGCTGGGCGAAGCGGAGGCCGGCGGCGGGCGCCTGTCCCCGGGCCGCGGCGGCCCTCGGGGGCTCGTGCCGGCGGCCCACCGCGCGGCCGCCGCCCGGGGACAGGGCGCCGCCCTCCGCTCCACGTCCCCGCGGCTACTTGGCGGCGCCGCAGTCCCGGCCCAACCCGACAGCCCTCCCCTGGCGCCCGCAGGCCGGCAGCCTCCCCGGCCAGGGATTCCCCGCGAGAGGCGGCCCGGGGTGCAGCCGGCGCGGGGCGGGCCTGGGGCTCCGGGTTCCCGGCCCCTCGGCCCGAAGGCCGCTCCTGAGTTCGGGTTCGAGGTCGCACTCTTGCCTCCCCCTCGAGGGACGAAGGGGACCACCATCCCGCAGCCTTGCTCCGAAGAACTGCTCCACCAACCCTCCAATTTTCCCTTCTGGCTGGTTCCCTTTGCATGTCCTCTCTCAGACTGAGGAGGTCTTCAGAGGGAAATGTCCTTTATTTATGGGGAGGCTGTTTCCCCCTCAGTGTGGCATCTTCTTACCGGCCTTTCACCAAAACTCCACACCTTTTCCTCCACACAGGTTCATCCTCCCCATACTGTGGGTTAAATCAATTTTTAATTTACCTACAACGAATTGAAAATACTTTTAGCAATGGGTCTGAGGAATGTAGTATGATTATATCTCCTTTATAGTACCTGAGGTTAATCATTGTCTCAATTCCTTGTTAAGCTTTCTAGGTAAATCTCACTCATTTTCCCCCAAATATTCTGCCCAAACTGTAAATCCCCATTCATTCAAACTCATCAAGGAATACATCTATTTTGGTTTTTTCTCAGAAATCTTCCTTCCATTCCAGTCTTCACATTGCTCAGTAGGCCAATACCACAACTGTTGTTGTGGGATTTCCCTTCATCGTCATCCTGGGAATTTTCCTTTTTTATGAGTCACCTGTTCCCCACTGGATTCCATGTCTTGTTTTTCTCCCTGATTTTAGTACAGCACATCTTCTGCTAGTTTCCTGAAAAAAGACTGTAAGGGAGGTGATTTTTTTTTTTTTGACATCTTGCAAGTCTGAAAATATCTTTATTTGACATTGATCATTTGTCTGGGTATATCATTCTGGGTTGGAATTCATTTTTCCTTAGACAACTATGAATTGTCTTCTAGATTCCAACATTAGTGCTGAGAATTCTAATGAAATTCTTACTTTTGTCCATGACCCATAGTCCTTTATTCTATTTTTATTATTTCTGGAAGCTTTAGGTCTATCTTTGACTTTCTGAAAATGCCCAATGGTATGTCCTGATGTACATCTTTTCATTCATTGTGTAAGACACTCAAGGACTCCTTCACTTTAGAAACTCTTGCCCTTCAGTTCTGGAAAATTTCTTCCTTAACTTGTTGTCCCTTGCACAATTACTCATTAGATCTCTCTCCTCCACACACATCTTCTATCCTACTCCATCCCCACCCTTCTTTCTCTGTTTCTACTTTCTCAAATTCTTGTTACTGGTGCATCAGGATCTCCAAATAATTCTAATTTTCTCATCTTTTCTCTACCACTTCTTATTTCTCTTTTTTTTTTCTGCAAATTCTCTCATTTCCTTTTTTGTCTGCAAATTCCTCAACTCTATCTTCCAAATTTTTCATTGCCTCTTTGTCAGTTTTGCCTTCTAAACAATGGTATACCAGTAAATAACAATGAATTCTCCAAAGAGGGATGTGGGGAGCCATCATTGCTAGTGCTTGCTCATTTCCTCTGTGCAAATATTTCCACCATGCCTGACTTCAAGCCACCAACATTATATCCCTGAAAGCAGACTTGGGAAGAGAAGCATAGTAGTGTATCATTATGCTAGCATTTCTACCAAGTATATACAATACACAAATAGTCTCAAGAGCATAGGTAACAGTAAAATGTTAATAATAAAATAATTTGGAAGTGATGAGTTTTGAGTATTACTTTTATTTTTAATAAAGGTATTATATTAAAAATTATCTTTAATTGTAACCTTATATAACCCAAGGCTTCCCTGGCGGTTCAGTGGTAAAAAATCTGCCTGCCAATGCGATTCGATCCTGAGTCGGGAAGATCCCCTGGGGAAGGAAACCCATGGACAGAGGAGCCTGGTGGGTTACAGTCCATGGGGTCACAAAGAGTTGAACACAACTAACTAAACAACAATGATAACATAACCTAATTTTTAGTAATGATTGTGTTTAACAAATCAATTGCAAAATTCTTCAAGATTCACCAGTTTGCTCTTGCACACCAGTATGAGTTACCTCCTGCAAATTATTGCTTCAAAACGAAAAACCATGTTCTCTAACATAATAATATTAAATCAGAGTAAGCTTCCAAATGCAGTTCTGATCACATCACTCCCCTGAGTGAAACTCTTTATTGCTTCTCTGCTTCCTGACACCCTCAACAGTCAATGCTCAATTCACAATCCGCCTTTCTTATTTGTTCATCAAACAAATATTGATCAGGTGTCTGCTATGGGCAAGGTCTAAGCAAAAGAGGCAGAGGATACAAGGATGAATTAAACACATTTCCTTTCTTTGATGTACTCCCAGTATAGTAGGAGAAGCAGAAACTTAAATACATACAAATGTAATGAATGTGATAAGTACCTTTTAAAAGGTATGTATAACACAAACAACAAAGTACTACAGGAATGTCTAGCAAATGACTGATACAGCCTTGGAGATCTACCAAGAAAAAAATCTTTGCTTGTCTTCTAGGTCTACTAGTGGGTTGGGTTTTTTAGTTTTATTTAGCATTATATTCTTTTCTCATTACAAGCTCTAAAGGTAGAGTGGAGTTTTCATTTTGAAGAGTCCTAGTCATTTTCCTATAAGAAATGTCCTCAGAATAAACTGCTGGTTAAGTGCACAAATATTAGACTGAACTAATAGAGGATTTTTAAAAAATCTATCAATATATAGGAAAGTATGTGATATTAAATTTCTGGAGTATATTTACATGTATGAACAGAAGAAATGTCATAGAAAAAATGTAAAACATAAATGAAAGTAATAGGATAGCAGCATATGAAATATACTTGAAAGCTATAACTGAGCCATAAGAAGCTTCCCAGAAATCAGAGAATGTCATAGGATTAGCAATTATCTTATCAGAAGATGAGATTTTTCTGACCCCAAATATTTGACGTTATGATTTCACTCCAGACTGAAAATAATTGATCCAGTGGAATCTTCTAATTGTATAAAGAAATAGGCCCAGAAAGTTGAAGTGACTTCTAAGGCCATGTAGATGTTAGTTGAGCTATGATTAGAGAAGCTAGGTACCTTGGCTCCCACTTTAGTATGTCTTCTCCTCTTAACGCTTTATAAATACTTGCCTAGGGGCAAGCACTGATGTTCACCAAGCAGTGCTGAAGCAACTTTATGCCGATATGTTCATTTTTTTGTTAATGAGTTCAACAAACATTTATTGAATGCTTATTCCACAGTAGGCTTTAAAGATGAAGATCTCCTGCAGGAGGGCAAGGCAACCCACTCCAGTATTCTTGCCTGGAAAATCCCCATGGACAGAGGAGCCTGGCAGGCTACAGTCCATGGGGTCGCAAAGAGTTGGACATGACTGAGCAACTAAGCATAGCATAGACATTGGCTAATGGGATAGACAAGTCCATACACTGTGGGTAATTTACTCTATCTGGGAAGATTAGGTGATGTTTTCATGTCAGAGATGACATCTAAGTTAAAGTGATAAATGTGTAGTACTTTGATGAGCAAACATGGAGTAGACATTCCGAACATAGTAAGAAAGTATAGAAATACTCATGGAATAATGTTTAAACTGGTGTGACTAGAGAGCAGGCAGTATAGCCATCAATATAATGAGGTAAAATATGAAAGTAGGAAGGACTCTGACGCTGCAAGCCCTTTTCCTGAGAAATAAGGAACATTTATTAACTTTACAAAAGGCTCTGTTTGAAGTATTGTTTGAAGCAGGATTCAGTAGCTTAGACACTTGCAAAAGTCTTCAAGACTCAGCTTTCCAGACCACTTGCTACCTGCCATTCTTCTCTCTGAACTACTCCCAAATTCACAGGGTCAGGAAACATTTATCCCAGAATAAAACAAGTTCCCCAACGCTGTTTGCAGGTTTTCTAGTGAAATTCCCTCTGTTCAAGATATATTATATTCTCCCTACTTCTACTCAGACACTTCAGCAAAATTTTAAGATTTCCAAGAACTGAAAACTAGCTTCTAAGGAAGAAAAAAAGGAACTCTGCTTTAACTGAGTATAGAAGCAATACCATTAGAATCAGAAAAATATAACAGATTATTACAATTTTCCAAGAGCCCTTAATTTGAGAAACCTGAAACATGCCCCTTATGATGTGGGCTCATGTTAAAGAGGAAGCCTCAGGTTTGGAGAGTGAGTTCTGCCAGGAAAGAGCTGAGCAGCAGACCTTCATTGCCTCTTTCTCTCACCAACTTTTGCTGGGAAGGGCAATGAGCTGTGCCACCCTTCCTTGTACAGGGGGATTTGGTTGTCATTTCTCCCCTTAAAGGAATCAGAGCTCCTTGGAGAAATGGCTGATATTGACTATGCCAAAGCCTTGGACTGTGTGGATCACAACAAACTGTGGAAAATTCTGAAACAGATGGGAATACCAGACCACCTAACCTGAGAAATCTGTATGCAGGTCAAGAAGCAACAGTTAGAACTGGACATGGAACAACAGACTGGTTCCAAATTGGGAAAGGAGTACATCAAGGCTGTATATTGTCACCCTGCTTATTTAACAATATGCAGAGTACATCATGAGAAATGCTGGACTGGATGAAACACAAGCTGGAATCAAGATTGCTGGGAGAAATATCAATAACCTCAGATATGCAGATGACATCACCCTTATGGCAGAAAGCAAAGAATAATTAAAGAGCCTCTTGTTGAAAGTGAAAGAGGGAGAGTGAAAAAGCTGGCTTAAAACTCAACAGAAAACTAAGATCATGGCATCCAGCCCCATCACTTCATGGCAAATAGATGGGGAAACAGTGAAACAGTGACAGACTTTATCTTTTTGGGCTCCAAAATCACTGCAGAGGGTGACTGCAGCCATGAAATTAAAAGACACTTGCTCCTTGGAAGAAAAGTTATGACCAACCTAGACATATTCAAAAGCAGAGACATTTCTTTGCCAACAAAGGTCCGTCTAGTCAAAGCTATGGTTTTTCCAGTAGTCATGTATAGATGTGAGAGTTGGACAGAAAGCTGAGTGCCAAAGAATTGATGCTTTTGAACTGTGGTGTTGGAGAAGACTCTTGAGAGTCCCTTGGACAGCTAGGAGGTCCAACCAGTCCATCCTAAAAGAAATCAGTCCTGAATATTCATTGGAAGGACTGATGCTGAAGCTGAAACTCCAATACTTTGGCCACCTTATGAGAAAAACCGACTCATTGGAAAAGACCCTGATGCTGGGAAAGATTGAGGGTGAGAGGAAATGGGGACGACAGAGGATGAGATGGTTGGATGGCCTCACTGACTCAATGGGCATGAGTTTGAGTAGACTCCAGGAGTTTGGTGATGGACAGAAAGGCCTGGCGTGCTGCAGTCCATGGGGTCGCAAAGAGTGGGACATGACTGAGCGACTGAACTGAACTGAACTGAACTGAAGACTAGGGTAGGGAATATACAAGATGAGGCTGGCACTTACAATACAAGAAGGCAAGAAATTGCTTAAAACAAAACACAAACGATTGGGCCATGTCAAAGGGGCTGATCTCCCCAATGGCCAAAGCAGGAACAATCTGAACAACAAAATAAATAATGTAGCACTGGATATAGCCCAAAGTATCCAAGTAAACACCCATAAATAAATGATTGAAAAAATACAGAAATGAGGGAGAAAAGTCTCCTATACAGAGAAATTGTAAAGAACTTACAAAGTTACTCCCCGTCAAGGAGGAAGAGCTTAATTCACCACCACAACCTCCATCACCACAGCTGAGTGTGGGCTACACATGGGGACTTGCTTCCAAGGATGGCAGTAGAGAAGACTGTCAAATACTAAGTTGGTTTGGTGATTAAGGTTAACATCATCAGTGACAATCATGCTGATGGCAGGTACCCTAGACATGAAATGATGAAAATGACACTTCATCTCCTAGATCTTCCTCCCCAAAACCCATAACCCCACTCAATTAGAAAAATATCAGACAAATCCAAATTGAGGAACATTATATAAAATATCAGTACTCTTCAAAACTATCAAGGTCATCAAAAACAAGGAAAGTCTGAGAAGCTGTTATAGGTCACAAACTAGAGGAGACTAAGGAGCATGAGGACCAAAAGCAATGTGGTATCTTAGATGACAGATGGATGGAGAAGTAGTCCAACATAGATGAGTAACTTTGTTTTGGGGGGTATTTTTTTTTACTACTGGAGGCTTTCAGGTATCTCAGTTTCCCAACCAGGGACTGAACCCAGCCCCTGCAGTGAAAATGCCAAGTCCTACCCACTGGACTGCCATGGAATTCCCTACATGATTAACTCTGGACAAAACAGAAAACATTCATACTATTTAAACATCCATGAAACATTAAAAGATTATTGACCATTTGGGGCCCTGAAAAAGTCTCAACAAATTCCCAAAAGCAATTTGTACAGGCCTCTTTTTTTTTCTTTTTGTACAGGCCTCTTTTTCTTCTTCATAATGTAACAATTATTTGAAGATTGCTTGAATAAATTACTGAATTTTTGTTAAAAGGCCTACCAACTTACTTTTTAACATTCCTCTCTGTGGGTAATTCAGTTGGCTTAGATCTTTTTGGACTTTCAGCATTTTTCAGATATTTTTGCTTTTATCGGTGAAAGAATTTTTTATATTCTTACATGAGAAGTACAATATAAACTTTCCTGTTTTCATCCCCCATTCTAAATATTGTGTACTTTACTTTCCTACTGAGCACTCCTCTACATCATTTGACATGTTTTGAGCTGAATTTGTAACCCTTATCTGCTCCATTAGAGAAAATATAACACTATTTGCCTTTTGTTTATTGTTTCATTCAGGAATCAAAAGTAGAACCCATGTTTTATAATTTTATAGAAAAGGACATTTGGATGAATTTAACTCTGGTATAGTGCATTGGAAGGTGGTTTCTGTTATTTTTCTTAGAATTAAAGAACTGGGATAACTTTAACAATAACCTATATCAGTGTTTCTTGATTTTTTTTTCCTCTATACCTAGTTCGATTTTTAAAAAATTTCCTATTCTCCTACCTATGTAATCCATGTCTATCTTTGTAAGGAGATGTGTCTTAAGAACACATATTATAGATGTGTCATGTGATATATGGAAGATTGTCTATTTTTTCATATATTCATTGATAAACAACATTATTTTTGTAGTTTAATATACAAAACTGATTATAGTATAAAAACTGTAGATAGCTTTGTTTTCGCCTTCTAAAAACAAAATTATAATGCTGAACATAATTTCCCACATGCTCTACCTTCAACTTCCAGGGATTCTGTTATGGACAAAAATCACTATTCTAAATCAATCCTTAATTTTATATTTGAGAAAACAAAGACCAGAGAACTTAAATAACTTTATCAAACTCACACTGTGAAATAATGACAAGTCAAGAGTTGACTGATAGTATAATGTTCTTTCCCCTAACTTTGTGGCAAACTTTTAAAATCTAGTAAAAAACTAGATTTAAAAAATAGAAATAGAGCCAGAAACATTTTTCTCCTATTAAGAAAACTCTCTTCAAAGAGTGCTCTCTGTAGAAACCCCAACCAAATTAATTTATTGGCTTCTGTGTATTAATTTGATCCCCAAAGTACAGAAACTTTTTTTATCTTGATATGAAGTAGAAGTCCTACTCCCCCCATTGTTCTCTTTACAGTGCCTTTGTGATAAAAAATGGTTACAGAATTCTGAAATCTATTGCTCAGTGCTTTTATAATCTCAGGGAATTTCTTGCAGGCACATAGAGTACTTGATATCCCAGTGGCAACTTGTAAGCTCTGTATTGTTCCATCAAAAACAGCTGCCAAATCATTTGGTAGTCTCTTCAGGACATCTCTCTTATTCAGCTCAACGATGAAGGTGGCAACTTTCTCAAACTAGTTACATGAATAAGTTATTGTAGGAAGCCATGAATGTGAAGGGGAAAATACTTACTCAATCAGGAATAATAGCAATGTTTCCCCAGGATCTAGTTCCATTGGATAGTGTACAGTCAGAAATAAAATTCTGAGTAGGATAAGGTGGAAAAGAACTTTTTTAAAGAAGAACATACAACATCTTAAGTAAAACTGAATGTAGAAGCTAAGAGGCAGCTTTTCCACAAGTATTTAACCCTATAAATTCTCTCAGCATATACTTAAACTTCCTGTGTAACCTCAGCAAATTAAACTCTGGAACTCAGCTTCTTCAGGTGTATAAAAAGAGGCTTAAGCTAGATACTATCTTAAGTTTCTTTTAGCTATAAAATTTGTTCACATAACAAAATCATTTACAGAGAGCAATTGCTAAATATACCCATCAAATGAAAACTGTCTCAGGGAAATAAGAACAGTATCTGTAAAACGACAACAAGCTAAAAATAAAGGCCTTTATTGTGTTGGTTTTGCCATACATTGACATGAATCCACCATGGGTATACATATGCCCCCTTCCAGAACCCCCCTCCCTCCTCCCAACACAATAAAGTAAATTAAAAATAAATAAATAAATAAAAATAAAGGCCTGTATCTCTTAATTTGTTCTGATTAACAATAGTAATAGGAAATTGTACAATGAAGGTGAACTTACAAACTTTAAATGGAAATTCAGACTACAGCGTTATTATGGAAGTGGTCTAATATCTAGTTTTGTTGATATTATTTATGAAGGATGGTGACATAGTAATGCTTTTCTTCCCCTTAGAAAATGAAGGGGAAACTTAGTTTGGAAACAATCAGTTCACACAAAGATAAGGAGTAACAAAAGAAAGAAGATTAATTTTTTTTTTCTGGGCAGGGCATAGTGAGAAACACAGAGATTTTTTCATCTATATTTCACTACTATTATAGTAATAAAGTAAACTTCATTACTCTTAGCACACTCATGTTTTTCATGGTATCAAATTTTGAGGTGAGTATAGCCCACATTATTAGTGCCATTTTAGCTCACTGTTCCTCATTATCAGACTTGGGAAGGTAGCAGAGAGTAATGCAGTGGTTTTCAAAAAATATTTCTTGAGCAAGCAGATCCATTATCTTTGAACAAATTACAGAACACAAAAAAGCAGAACAGCTCTGATTGCAGATGAATGAGGAAGTAGAGCCTATCCTTGCCTTTTGAAACTCTGGGGCTTCCAAGATGACAGCCTGGATACTTTTGTTTTACTGGAAAACGCACAGGGTTTTGAGTTCCTGTAACTGGGTTCAAATCTCAGCTTGCCCACTTAAAAGGTATGGGATGGTGAGAGAGTGACTTAATCTCTCTGAGATTCAATTACTTGTGTGTAAGAGACTAACAATAGGAAATAACAGTTTACAACTGTTGTATGGATAGAATGCTCAATAAATCTCAGTTCACTCCTGCTTTTGCTTAAAATTAAACATAAAATCACTTGACCCACAGTTTAAAAAAAATGGGCATAGTAGTTATCTCCAGTCACAGGCCTCCCAAAATTCAGGTTTAGATATTTCCATTGTGTCTCAGGTGGTTTCTCCTCCCTCAGGTTATTAGTGTCAAGTTTCTTTTTGTCCCAGGGGTTCTAACTATGCCTTACTACCACCCTTATTATATCTAGTTAAACCTAGATAAACATACACACACAAATCAGGGATTTATTATGAAAACCCCATATAAACAGTGAATATTCCATGGTTCTCATGTTTTTCTTTTCTAGACAAAGGGGAAAATATGAAAACTTTTGATTTTAATTTTTAAACAGAACTGTTGAAATTATTTTTTCATACTAACTTTTATTAGGAAGGTTATTGATATTTTTACTTTGGAAGCCATTCCTTTTTAAAAACTGAATTTGATTGTATCTCTCTCAGAACATGTCAGCAAATACAACTTTAGTTCCCTCAAAGTGAGACTTAAAAACATTCTTTTTCTTCTGATATAGCTTTTATTGGTTTATTCTAATAGACTCAATGCTTAACCTTAAAGTGATGGGTCCAAGTCACAGCTCTGCCACTAAATGAGCAAGTGACTTAACCTTTCTGAGCCTATTTTCTCTTTTGTAAAATGAAAATAATGCCAGCTTCAACGGATCATGATGACAAATTGAGGCAACATACATAAAAGAATACTCAGAACTATAAAGGTCAATATGATGGTTATTCTTTCCTTGCACACATATCTATCTAGTCTAGTGCTAGGAAATATAAAAGAAAAGGTCAGTGGCCTTTGCTTTTTAGGAGTTTACCAATTCCAAATATGCATGAAAGCCAAAACAAACAAAACCCTGGAAAGCAATTCAAATTCAGCGTGAGGTCAGGGACTAAACATATATCTGTTTTTGACAGTGAATTGGCATCACCAGTCTCAAAAGTTGACACATCAAACTTAAAAAATAACAAAACAACCTAGTCAGAGAAGTGACCAACCTTGAGGTGATCTATTGACATTTTATCTACGGAACATAATCTGAGTAAGAAGACAGTAATGTAACCAAGATAACACCTCAATTCTAATTTGTTTGAGGTTATGAGGATATTTGAGTATGCTATATACATTCTCGACAAAGGAGAATACAAAAAGTGAGAAGGTGTTACACAACTCTTCCGTAGCATGGATGGCTTTGATTCTCGTATCAGTACTGGTTAGCTACTGTACATTAAAACTATGCCCAGGGTGAAGCCTAGAATGCTATACCATGGCATTCTTAAAGGAAATATTCTTTACCAACATCCCAAATCCTTTGGTCCCATTTATCTGTTTATTGAAGATTGAAGATAACCTGTGACTTGGTCTTTATCTTTGGCTCTATCTGTATTTCCACCCTCCCCTTCAAAAGGAGAACCCCACTCTCCTAAATGGTGAAGACTGCTAATTTTGTCCGTTATATTTACTCTTAATTAACAAATTAGTCTTTAGGCTTATAACTTGATAGTTTGTGATTTGCTCAGTATGCTTAGTACTCCAGACCTTGACTGAATTGATGAAACTTCATTTTCTAACCCTGTAAAGCCAAAGATGAGCAGTTTAGCAAGATCTAATACCCCACAAGCCTCTATGAAAGGGTTATTTCAGAAATCTAAACAACAAAACAAAATTTTTTCTTTATTTTGGTAGGGGGAAACTAAAAAAAACTATTGAGTACAGAACAGTTTAATACAGGAGAGCATTCTGAACTTTTTGTCTGACTAAAAATATAGACTACTTAAAAACCAGCAACAGGTTTTTAGCTACTTTCGGATGTTTCTGAAATGCCAAATTTTATACTACATGCAAAATCTGCAGAGCTCAGTTTCTAAGGTAGAAAAATGCATTGATAAAATCAGCGCTTTGGTTATTTAAATAACCATTCCAAAGATGCCTGCGTGGTAAACAGCATTCTGGAATTAACTATAAAGGGCCCAACGCAAGCATTTAAAAATATAATTGGAAGTATGAAATGGATCTGTTTATAGGTTTCAATTTTCGAATATAATATTTCATTTTAATGTAATACAAGATCACAAGATTTCAAATGGAAGGACGTCCTTAGAGATCATCTTGCCCAACCTGAAATTCAAATCTCGGAGTATTAGCTCGACTCCAAACCAGTCCGGACCGGAAGCCTGAATCGGGCCTAGGCATCTCTTTTTAAAAGAGACAGGCGAAACACCGGATTCCCTCTACAGTTTTTGAGCGCAAAATGAGTAGATTCTCAAGATGGGTGTAGGTACTTCTAAGAAATCGTCTAGTTTGTCCCTCTGACAACTCTTCTGGTGTCCGGGGATCAAATATCTAGGTTTTGCTCCTAACATGCGGAGAAGCCACAACCTCTCTCAGTAAGCATCCTGAAGCCTCACCGCACCTTCAGAAAATCGTTTTCTTCATATGATTTTTGGACATTCCAGCTCCCTAGAAATCGCTCCCTTTGGTGGAGCCTTGCGGCGTTCGAGAGCAGCAGCCACAACCCCTCGGCTGCCCCAGTCCTCTCCAGGTCTCGCTGGGTGGGATTCGTCCAAGGGCGGCTTGAGGCACGTGGTGACGAGGGGACCGGGGACGCGATCCCCGCCCGCGAGCCCCTTAGACCAGAAGCGACCGGACCCGACCAGACCCCCAGGCAGGCCCCTTCCTGTTAAGTTAAGAGACTCGACGACCCAGCATGGATCTCAGTTCATTTAACAGGGCCCTCGCCCCCCAGTTCCTCAGAGGCCCGCCTCTCCTCAGGGGTCCTGTATACCCCGGGGGCGGTGACTGACGACGCTCCGAAGGCGAGAAACGGCTCCCTCAGCCGCTCGCCGGGTCCCTCTCTCCCCAGAATGCACCGGGGCCAGCAGGAAGGCCGCTCCGACCCCTAATTTTCCCGCGAATTCAGTTC
This sequence comes from Antilocapra americana, assembly GCA_007570785.1. NCBI lineage: Eukaryota > Metazoa > Chordata > Mammalia > Artiodactyla > Antilocapridae > Antilocapra > Antilocapra americana. Next base: position 36,060,829 of record ML664177.1, read on the forward strand.
AAAGAGGCGGCCGGGCCCGCGGTCGGCAGCGCGCACGGGCCAACCAAGCCGCGCCTCCGCGAGAAGCGCCTCCGCGTGACTGACGGGGGAATCCGCGGGCCAACGGGCTGGGCGGCCGGGCGGCGCGCGCTCCCGCCGGCCAATCAGAGCGCCGGGCGGGGGGAGTGGGCGGAGCGAGACCAGGCTAGGGTGAGCGGTCTCTCGAGCGGAGCGGGGTTCTCAGGAGGAGACACTTTTTTTTTCCTCCCTCCTTCCCTCCTCTCCTCCTCCCTTCCCTTCCCCTCTCCTCCCCTCTCTCCTCCTTCCCCCCTCGGTCCGCCGGAGCCTGCTGGGGCGAGCGGTTGGTATTGCAGGCGCTTACTCTCCGGGGCCGCCCGGCGGGTAGCTGGCGGGGGGAGGAGGCAGGAACCGCGATGGCGCCTCAGAAGCACGGCGGTGGGGGAGGGGGCGGCTCGGGGCCCAGCGCGGGGTCCGGGGGAGGCGGCTTCGGGGGTTCGGCGGCGGTGGCGGCGGCGACTGCGTCGGGCGGCAAATCCGGTGGCGGGGGCTGTGGAGGCGGCGGCAGTTACTCGGCCTCCTCCTCCTCCTCCGCGGCGGCAGCGGCGGGGGCCGCGGTGTTACCGGTGAAGAAGCCGAAAATGGAGCACGTCCAGGCTGACCACGAGCTTTTCCTCCAGGCCTTTGAGAGTGAGTGTGTTGGAGGCTTTGAGGGCAGGAATCTCCACTCTTGCAGCGTTAGGGGGCCGGAACACTTCGTGCTGGGACCCCCTTCGTCTCCTGGAGTCGGTTTGATTCGGGAGTGGAGGGCGAAATTGAGGGGGCTGTTCCGCCTTCGGGGGTTACGGCTCACGGGGGCTCGAAGTCTAGGGGCTTTGGGGGAGATAGGCTAAGGGGTCCAGGTGAGGTTCGTGCCTTCCCAAAGATTTACACGCGAGCTGAGGCCGTAGGGCCCCGCGTTAAGAGCAGGCTGCTTTTAGGTGAGGAGGTCACGGTTGAACTGTACAGTTGGATCTGCGGTACAGGACTAGTTCTTGCTTTCTTTCATGCCTTCCGTACTCCAGAAGTACAAGGCTGTCGGTTGCAGGTTCAGAGGAGCAAAATTAAGCTTGTGAAGAGAGAAATGCAGTAAAATCGGCCAAATTGTCATTAGTCTGAAATGCCTTCGCACGAACTTGGTGCTGCACATTAACATGGCACCTTTTGATGCTCTAAACCTTTCAAATCTTTCCACCCATTTAAGGGGGACGTAAACTGAGACAGGTGGTGCTTAAGCAACTCACCTCTCTAGACCCGCTCTGGGAATTCTGCCCGTTGTGTTTGTCTTCATTTTAGAACATTTTCTGATGTCAGTTTCTGTTTTTAAGGTCTGTTTCGAGGGCAAAGCTACGACTTAATTTAGGAAGGGGGCAAGGTGTCTGGAAACAAACAATAGAATTTGTAAGAAACAGCATGACTATGAGTAACCTGCCCTGTTCTTTAATGAATATTACGTCCTGGTTGTTTTCCTTTCTGCTTTGGTGTGGATGTTGTATCTGGATGATATTTAACAGATATCTTACAGAAACTTGAATAAACTCAGCTCAACCACTCAATGTCTTTATTTACAATTTTCCGTGGCATATGTTAAGGGCATGGTATCAGCTGTGCTTGGAAAGATGTATTACATTGTTTAATACCCTTCTTTCATTCTCTCTCATTAGCTTCATGAAATTCTAATTGGAATTTAATACAAGTAATTTCAGTTTTTATTGAAATGAGTATTGAACCTGCTTGAGAGAGATTTACATTATTTTCGCGTTTCCTTAATATAGTTTCTGAAATCTGTAGAGGCTTTCAGTTGGAAATACTAAAGCACAGTGATGACAATAAACATACTCTAAAACGTCTTATCTCCTTTTACTTTCTTTGAGACTAGAACTTAGCTAACTAAAGATTGAGTGGAAATTAAAAATAAATTCCCTAAATATTATAAGAAGGCAAATCCTCCAAGTTTTATCTATCTTGCTTTCTGAGTGCTTTGTAGAGATGAACTGTCCTTAAGAATTAAATTTGGGGAAAAAGGAGAGATTTGGTCACAAAACAACTTGATTCTTCTCTAATATTGATCTTAGTTTCTGAGACGTGTATATGCTTTGATGTATTTACTAATATAGTCATTTTTATACTGCTTTATTTAAAGAAATCTATTACTAACATGTCATTAAAGTAACTGATATGGTATTTGTGTATAAAATATTTTCTATAACATACATCCTTTGTAGCAAATTTAATTAATATTAAAAACATTCTGGGAATCTATTACTTTAAAAATACGTGTTGAGATCGTATTTACATACTAAGGTAATATTTACATTGAGCAAAATAGAAACTTCAACTATAGTTAGAAATAAATTCAATGAAAATTTTAGCTGATTTGTGTTTTAGATTTCAGTACTGACTAACTTTGCTCATATCTGTATTGGGACATCTATCTAGGTAACAGATGTATTCTGTTTGAGCTGACTGCTACACAGACTTTTGAAAAGACCAGTTAAAAAGTGAACATTTCATTTTTGTTATTGGCATCGATAAGTTCTTTTACGGAATCCAACTATCTCATTTTAGCTACTTTTTAGAAAGAGATGGGTTATTAGTAGTTTATATTAACTAAATTAAATGAATATAACTACTTCTCTTCAGTTCTGCATACAAATTTGTTTAAAAATAGCTGCCTTGGATATGCAAGACTTAAAAACAAGATTATAGAGTACCTTAAATTTAAAATAAATGTAGATGCATTTTGTGAATGTGTGTTGTAGACTGAATGTCATTTAATGTAATTGTGCATATTAATTTTCTTGATGTAAATATTCAGTACATGATTTTCATATAGGTGATTAGTTTATATTGGTTATAACATGGGCTGGGTTGGTATTTTCTTAACTTAAGTAATGAGTGAATTTAGATAACATTTGAATTTTGTTTCTGTTACCTAGAACCAACACAGATCTATAGATTTCTTCGAACACGAAATCTTATAGCGGTAAGTAATCAACAAAATTCATCAGCATTATTTTTTTCCTAGAATTTCATCTATTTAATTTGAATATTTTAACTTTTTTTATAGCCAATATTTTTGCATAGAACTCTTACTTACATGTCTCATCGAAACTCCAGAACAAACATCAAAAGGTACATTTTATGAATCTTATTTCAAGTTGATAAGACCATGTTAAAATTTTGTTTTAAAGTACGATCTCTAATGAAAGGTTAAATATGAAAACTGAGGTGAAAGAGTAATTGAATTGATTGCAAAGCGACTTTGTAAAGTACCACTTTTGTAAATCCCAGTTGATTGCCAGTTTGTTCCTGATAGAAATTATTTAGTAGTGAAGTAAATGAAGTGATTTTACTGACTGATGTTTTTGCTCTGTGCTAATAGTTTTTTTCAAGTTTGGTAGGAGTTGATTTAAATATTTACTAAATTAGGGCTCATGGGAACTTATCTTTGATGCATAAGTTTACCAGTTAATGCCTGAGTATTTCTTTTATGTTCTAACAATAAAGAAATCTCATTTTATATCTTTGGTGGTTGTTATTAAAAGGGAGATACTTTTGAAATCAATAGGAGGAATGTCTTTAAAAACTTCTTAATCTTAATTACTTAGTCTTTAAGTGGAATCTAGAGGTGTCAGAGAGCTCATTTTTGCTTTTAACATTTAACCGTGTATAATTCTGGAATGCTAGTTTCTTGTTCTGTGCCCGTGATTATTTACTGAGCATATCAAGTGAACAAAACTTTAGAGAACCGCTACTAAGCATTTGGTATTGTTATAGTCTTGACTTAGGAAAACCATTAAGCTTTTCAGTAAACTTTGAAACTAAACTCCTTTGGAGACTCCTGCTGGTTACTAAGTAAGTATCAGTGTTTTTTATGGTAAGACATAGTTTAGTTTTGTAGATCTATCTAGATGTATTTTGAAGGATTGAAATGTTAACACCGTTTGTCTGTTGATGATCTCTCTGGATCCAGAGAGAGCGAGCACACATGCGCGATTGTGCACATGCGTGCACATGTATTTAACCGGTGAAAACTGTCAGATCTGTAAATAACTAGAAAGAAAGGGATGGAATAGGCAGCAGAATTAAATATATCGATTCTTTACCTGTCTACTCTATGCCAGGGTTCAGGAAACTTTTTCTGTAAAGGACCAGATGGTAAATATTTTAGGTTTTGTGGTCTAGGAAACAGAATTGAGGATATTAGGTAGTATATAGGTATTATACAAAAAAGAAAAAGCATATGTCAACAAATTTTTTTATTGATGAAATTCAAAGTATAATGATTGAGTGCAGTGTATTTTTTTTGGCCACATGGTCTGCAGGATCATAATTCCCTCACCAGGGATTAAACCTAGGCTCCTGCGGTGAAAGCACTAAGCCCTAACCACTGGACCACCAATGAATTCCCTACTGCAGTGTTTTATAATACATGCCTACTAGTGAGAAATGTGGAATTGTTTTATTTTTGCAAAGTGGGGTGAGAGGATAGCATTTAACATAATTGGGATTTAGAGTTCTCTATTATCAAATCACTTGGAAATGTTTATCTGTGAAAAGCATTCTGGCTCATAGGCTGTGCAAAAACAGACAGTAAGCTGGATTTGGGCAGTGGTTGATAATTTGCAGAGCCTTGATTTACTCTATAAAGGATTTGAGTAAGTAGTAAGTTTTTCTTTCAATATTTTTAATATGGAAATGAGATCATCTAGAGGACTTTCCTGGCGATCCAGCGGCTAAGACTGCAGTTGCGCTGCAGGGGGCACGGGTTCAATCCTTGATCAGGGAACTAAGATCCTGATGTTGCCATGTGGCCAAAAAAATAAAATTTCTGTAGTTATCATCTAGAATGCTATCTGATTTTAATTTAAAGTGATAAAGTTCTTTAAAAGTAAATTTGAGTTAATCTATAAGTGGATTAAAGAATACATCATAATTGTTTACTAGACTGTCTATGGGATACATTTCTCTTGTCTGCTAGTGAGTGGAGGCCATTTTAAAAGTTTAGTAGTAGAAGTGAATTTTCTTAATTTAGTACCCCGTAGGAAAAAAATTGTCTTGGGGACAGTTTCTAAGCAGTTTGCCAGCCAAGAAACAAATACGTTCCATTTAGTCTATTTTCCATGTAAAAATGCGTTAGAAATCACTTTATTCTTTTGTTGCATGCTTGGCCTGTATAAGACACCGACTCATTTTTAATACTTATACTACAACTTAATACCTTCAAATGAGTGCTGTCTTTTTCAAAGTAGTTAGTGAATTTGGAAGGTGATAAATTTAGCTCTGTGATTGTGATCTTTGTTCAGTGTTCTTGAAACTGCTTTTACAAAATTGCTTTTAGTACTATCCCTTTGCTCACCATGTTTTCGGAACTCCTTTTATACCATTACAACAACATAATATTCATTGTTGGAATATACTTATCACTCCTTTTGACATGCAGGTGTCAGATTAAATCTGGTATATTTGTTAAAGTCTTTTACTTTGGTTGCACTTCATAGAGGTATTCAAATTTTATAGGTTGACACTACCTTGGCACAGTGGAAACACTGGTGAGGAGAGAAGGGTGTCTTATTGAGCCCATTTTACTAGGTTTCATGTAAGCTGCTTCTGAATCCTCCCTCCAAAATTTCCTGAAATTTCTTGAATTTTAATAATATTCTCCATTTTGATGACTTTTTGGTAACTATATCCCTTGTTAAATCTGAGCTACAGTAGCAGTACATTTCTAAAAAACAGAAATACTTGGTGTTGGGAGGTGAGGCTGCTTTTATGTAGTTGCCTATATGGTTTGTTTTGTTTTTCCTAAGGAATGCTGGGTTGCCTGTATGATCTAACCTATTTCAAATGGTTGTTAATATTCAGTTCTCCTATGTACAGTTTCCATAAAGTTGGAAGAGATGAACCTTGTGACCTACAGTCTTAACTTTTCTTCCTACAGACAAGGTTTCTTCTTAATCATTACACAAAGATACACATTTTATTCTTAAAAGTTTTCAGAAACTTTACAACCTCAGTAGTACATTTCGGTATTTATACTGAAAAGTTCTTTGTAACTAGCCTAAAAGAATCATACGTTTTTCTTCTTTCTTCTCTCTTATCTATGGAGATTGAAAATGTATTGCCATCCTTCTTAAAGAACTTCTTCCTATGCTTTATCAGATGAAACTTTAATATTGAGGTTTTCAGTAACTCTAAAGGTAAAGAGAGAAGCTTTTTTTAAAAAAGATCTTTTGTTAATGGAGGCTGTTTATTCACCTGAAATATAGATTATATCAATTCTATTCTTTCTATCAGTATTTTACTATGATATATTTACATCAACATTTCTCTACTGATATTTTATTATAGGGTACAATAGCTATTTTTGAGGAATGAGCATATTAGTAATTTCTAGTATCTGAATTCAAGCCTTAAAAAGTAATTAATGTGGAATGCATGAATCTTTTCAAGTTCTAAATTTGAAGGGAGTATAAGAAATATGTTTCCCATTAACATAAATGGGTCTAGTTTTTTAGCCTCTAAAAAATGTAAATAGTAGATTGCCTTAAGAACTGAAGATGAGGCTTGTTTTAGAATCCATTCATTCTTAAATTGCTTACTGAGGGTGTGGTTATTCTTAATTTAAGTTTCTGTTTTGGGGAGAACTACTTTTTTCTCTTAAACTTGATAAGTTAAAAAGCGGATGATTTTGTTATGATTTGATGGTATATCCTTTAAACTTCAAAATTTTTTTCATGATGGTGACAACCATCTCTTTAAAATGACATATTTAACTTTAGCCACTGCTGCTCATCTTTGAGGGTGTTTTACTATATTTCATATGTTTTATGGAATATCCGTATTTGTCAGGTTACTTAATAGAAATATGAATGTTTCAAAATATACATAATCTACATTTGTTTGGCTCAGTCCAACAGATGCTTGGCACCTACTAAGATTAAGGCAACATGCCAAGCACCATGTGGCTTTCCTTGAAGAAGATGAATCTCTGCCCTTTAGGAATTTGTAATCTAATAGAAATAAAATACCTATTCAAGTTTCACATTTAGGAGACTAAATGTCAAAATAAATATAAACCAAGTGCCATAGGTAGGGAGAAATCCCTCTAGTTTCGGATTAATTACCCAAGGTTTCATGGAAAAGTTAGCCTTTGAGTTGGGACTTGAAGGCTTGTTTGCTGTATTATAATAAATATACACTGTCTCAGTAGTATTCATTGTTATGGCTAACCATCCATAATTTATCTTAATAAAAATCATATATCCAGTTTGCCTATTATAGTGACAATAAAGTGTAATCTGTTTGTTTTTCCCAGTTGAGAAGTGATTATTTTGTTTATCTGTTTCTTCCAGGAAAACATTTAAAGTTGATGATATGTTATCAAAAGTAGAGAAAATGAAAGGAGAGCAAGAATCTCATAGGTAAGATAACCTATCAGTTTACATTAAGTGACAAACTTGAGGGAAAAAGTACAGTGATCATTTTCCTTGTGATCACCTCAATATTGTAAGGAGTTAGAGCGAACTTTAGAAGTCATTTGATCCACACCTATACACAAATCAGGGATTACTTCTCCTGTAGCATCCCTGGCAGAGAATCCGTTCTTAAGCCTCATCTTGAATATCTCCTCATCTTGGAAACTCAACTGTTTTCTAAGGCAGTTCTGTTCATTATTATTTTTCTCTACTACAGTTTCTTGCATTTTGAATCAAAGTTTCTGTAACTTCTGCAGTTAGTATTAATCCTGCTACCTCATCTGAAGAAAGATGGAGGTTCATGTTTATGGTATACTCAACTGTACTCAAGGTGCTGTGCCAAGTGCTTCACACGATCACATCTTTTCTAAGGAATCATCTACAGTTCTGAGAGGCACTTTTTTTCCCCTTTCTCATCCTTCCTCTTATTCCGTCAATAAGACAAAATATTCTTAACTGTAGTTTATATTTGAAATGTGTTTATCACATGATAGTTTCAGAAACTTGGCCTATTGGACACAACCTTAATGTGTGTTTTCAAATATGATTCCCAGAATTAATCCCTGAATGTTCCCAGTAGCTTAATATCTCTCTAGGCTAGACAGATGGTTCCAATCCTAGACAGTAGGCATCTACCTAGTCTTTGATAAGTAAAGAAAGTTGAGTATTATTCTAAAGAGAAACAGGGACTTGGGTGGTATTTGTGTATTCATTGACTACTTTTAGGGGAGAATGTAGAACTAAAAATACTAGATTTTTAAAAAAATGGAATTGAGAAAACTGGCACATAAATTTTTATTTTTCTCTTGAAGTTTTATTTATTTATTTTTTAACTTTACAATATTGTATTGGTTTTGCAGTTCTATCTCTTGAAGTTTTAAATGATACTTTACCAATTTAGATAGGATGTACATTAACTCAATGATGCTTTATTTATAGTATCTCATTTTTGTGACTAAGATGTCATTTTTGTAATTGCTTTTAAGTTTGCCTTTTCAGTTTGGTTATTTTGTTATTTGAATTTTTTTTTGTAATCTCATTTAAAAAATGTTTGCAGTCTTGTAGGACTGAAATGTAATTTATATTTCCCTATCTAGGCAGTCTTGATGTGTAAATAAATTTCGATGGTTCATTCTAGAAGCTGAGATCCCAAATCTTTACCTAATCGATTACTGCCCAAGGAATACCTTATAGCATTGGTTTATATAGACTGAAAATATACTCAGTGCATGCACCCTCTATTCTTTGCTTGAATTTCTGTTCCAAATCCTTATCTATTCACCTGCCTTGGAAAGACATTTTGGGATCCTCTGGGCCTTTTGTAGTTAAATTGTGAAGCTGTAGTCAGAGCCTGACCATACATCCTCTCTTCTTTTCTCCTAAACACCTTAATAGTTTGCCCTCAGGTCTTCTGAGGCTTGTGTGAGAAGGGAGAGTGAAAACAAAAAGAAGAAAACTTGACAGTTTCCTCATCTCCCCCATCAAGGTTCTACCTTCATCACTGCTAAATGTGACTGCTATCTCATTGTGACCTTGGCTTTGATAAATATTAACAGAACTTCTCTTAGAGTGTGTGTTGTGAGGAAGATAGATTATTATACTGGTACTCACCAAATAATTACATTCCTTTTGACCCAATGAGTTTAACAACTCTGCCAGTACTGTAACAGGCGTATTGTTGACCAACTCAGAAACTTCAGAGAGTTGCATAGAATTCCTGCTTGTAATTTTGAAAATAGTCTAGGATCTAACTGGGGCCAGTGAGTTGGTCATTTCAGCTCCCCAAGATCTTTTTCAACAGACCTAACTGTGTTGGAGCTGACCATGCTTACTGAATACTCAGCAAGACTCTTTAGGCCCATGAGGTATTGAGTTACTGTACTAAATGTTCCACCCCCCACGCCACACACATACTCCATCTTTATGAATGTCTCATTGTTGCTCCCAGAGTCACTAAAATTAACTGAGAAATTGGTTCATTTTAAGTTTACCCGCAAGGCCCTATGTTATTAAATTCTTTCAATGTATTTTGCATCTCGAATTAGGTATAATCCTGCCATTCTACTAAACTTTATCACATAGGATTGTAAGTTCCCTAGACAGCAGTATATAATGTCAGCACTATAAAACCTTGCTTGCAGGGTCTATTGTCAAATTCTCTTAGAAACAAGGTAATTCTTTGTTGTTTCATGAAATTAATTAGTAGACATTAAAATCTTAAAATCATATACAAATAAAGTATCTCTCTATGTTTTTATTCTGTACTGTCTTAAACATAAAGCTCTTACTCAGTTCAGTTGGATCCTGGGTTTGTTCAGTAGCTACAGTTGGGATATATTCCATTGGAACTCATGTTCTTTTAGTACTTCAACAGTCTTAATGTCTCCACTCTCAAACCCAATGCATTTCATTCCCCAAAGTTTCAGGAGACTGTTGAGATACCCCAAATACTATAGTACTACAGCCCAAAGGTTAGAGCAGTCAAATGCCTGATCTATTTATCACAGTTGTAGAGACTTAAAAACAAAACCAAATTCCTGGCATTATCTGTGCAAAATGAAGTTGGTGTTGAAGGATCTTTTTTGTCTTTTATATTTTAACTTTACAGTTATCTTATTTGCCACAGATGATGGCAGAAATTTATTAGGGGAGAAGCTGATAGAGAAAAAGAAACACGGGACATTTCATGGTTTTCACTTCTTTAAGATATCAGTCAATTTGTGACAGTAGATCAGGGTTGCATTTGTAACCTTAAAACTCAATACCCACCAACTGTGAAGATTATTTCTTTTCTTGTACAATGGCTTCTGCACATTCCATAGCAATTAGCAAATTTTAGAAATTCATAGTGGTCACATCTCTAGTCTATTTTTTCCTAATCTTTTCTTTTCTAATCTTTCTGGTGTGGTTATGTATATTTAAAATGTCTCTCTTTTTAGAATTTATGATATAATACCTTATGTTCTATCCTCTCCATCTCTTGTTTCTGACTTGCTAGTAAATTGTGGATTTTTAATTTATTTTGAGTTTTGACTGAGCACTATGGTTCATTGGTATAAATCTCTGATCTTTCTGTAGTTTTCTGTTTTAGCAGGATACCAGGGGTTCTCTTGGGCTATTAATCCTACCAGTTTGGGAATTCTCTAGTCACAACTCCTGACTTCTGAGTGTATCTCCACTGACTGAAAGGTAGCATGAAGAGATTTCCAAATTGAAATTGCTTCCAGAAATATTTCCTGTGGTCTGATGAGAAGCATTTCCACTTAATCATTTTCCATTCCTGGTCCTGTTAGTAGCTGGAAAAATTCCTTTCAAAGATAACTGAAGTAGAACATCTACTAGGTATATTTCCAAACCTATGTTTTCAGTAGGTTGAAAAGGTAAAGTGCCTTATCACTTTATGTTGTTGTTATTACAACCTAAACTTTTGAGTTAGTAATCATCCTTTACTTATCTTTTTGTACTAAAACAAAATTTGGATCTATTTTTTCTGGGATTCCCATTTCTTTCAAGTACCATGTCCTAGACACTTTACTAAGACCTAGTGGATATAATGGTGAGCAAACAGATGAAGACCTTGCCTTTCTGGAGTTTATCAGCATTTAGGGGAAAAAGGCATACTTGTATAATTAATATAAGTGCTGGGAAGTAAAAGTACACACGTAGGGAAACTATGGCTGTATAAGGCAGGAGAATCAACTCTTGTTTGAGAGTCTAATTTGGGAATAGAAATGTTCAATGAGGGCTTCCCTGAAGGAAGAAGCTGAGATTTGAAGCATGAATATAGGAGTAAAATGAGGATAGAGGGTGAGCAGGTAGGTGATTCTAGATAAAGGGAACGTAACATCATTTGAGAGCAGTGTAGCTGACTAGAGAGGGTAGAGAGAAAATGACATTTGATGAGACTAGAGCAGATGGCCATGACCAGATCATGCAGAACCTTGTAGGCTATTTAAGGTTGTTAGTCTTTATCCTAAGAAAGCTGTAAATTATTTTAAGTAGATATATTGTATTCATGGTGTACTCTAGCCACCTCTTTTGTAGGTTTAGCTGCGTTTTTAAAACTTCAAGCTGCTTCTTAAGTTGATTATGTCTTTTCCCACCGTAATAGGATCTGATGTCTTCTTCCCCTTTCTTTCCCTCTTTTTTTTAAAGAATTCTGTCTTGATTGTAAGTTTTGAAATTGTTTTCATAGCAACATCTTTTCAGACTTAAGTTTTAATTGTTCCTTTTTTAGAATCTGGGCCGTAAATTTCTTTGTACATACCTATTTCTGAAGGTGCCTTATCATTCACCACTAATCATACATGATTCTTAAAATCTAGGTATTTGAGAAAAGATTTTTCCCCAAAAACAATCGTATCTTTATTGGCTTTTTTTTCTGAATACAGCAGCTTTTTTTTTTTACTTAAGTCTTAAGGAAAATAAACATGTTTTAGAAACAGCTTGATACACACAGTTTATAGTGTGAGGCAATATGCCAATAAGAAATGCTAGTTGTCTGAATGTTTACATCATAACATTAAATGTAACTTACCTTATCATCACACTTGGCCTGTTTTGAGGTCATATAGCCATGCCTCTAGAAATGAGGTCTTAAACCTGCCACTGTCATATTAATGTGTGTAGATTTGAGGCACTAATCTTGGTTTCTTTCCTGCATAGAAATGTTGTTCCTTCTGTGGGATCTGTCTTCTCCTAAAATTTGAATTTCCTACATGAATCTCATCCCAAAATATTTGTCTCTTATGAATTTAAGTTTAGTTAACCTTTTTCTGCAGACTGCTTTACAGTGGTCAGATACTTGTCAATTACTCGTGCTTAGAATCTTATCCCAAAATTTCACGTTTCCCCTCTAGTTTCCTGTTGCCATATTGCTTTCTTCCTAAGAAGATAAAGATAGGGAACACATCATGAAGATGAACCAGATCCTTATCTGATATCTTATTTTGATGATCTAAGCTAGATTCTGTACTGTCCAAGACCAGATAGGCCTAACCAGTGCTTACTTTTAGGGGAAATTATGCATAGCAAATCACATTCCCAAATGTATTTTTTAAGTTGGTTAATTGAAATTTGGAATTCCTTTTCTCAAACAATGTTATATGGTGACTGAATGGATCTCCATCTCATTTAATTTGTAATGTACCATTTAAAACTGTGCCTCAAACCATCCTGTGGTGACCTTTTTGTTAGTTTTTAATTTCCAATCTTTTGTAGATGGATACTTCTGTAAAATATATTGATCACATACTTGGATGTCATGGCAATGCTAAATTTCTATAAAAATGGTTAAAGTCTAATTCTTTATTTATTTATTTATTTATTTATTTATTTGGCTGTGTTGGGTCTTAGTTGAGGCATGTGGGGTCTAGTTCCCTGACTAGGGATCAAACCTGGCTCCCCTGCATTGGGAGCTCAGAGTCTTAGCCACTGGACCACCAGGGAAGTCCCCTAAAGTCTAATTCTTAATATCTTGCCTTGTGGAATGGTAACAGTTTCTCCAGTGATCTCAGTGGGTAGACCAGGTTTTGAATAACACTAATACAAAGTTTTCTGGGGTAGATCAATGCAAGGCGTTTTTGTTGTTTCACAGTTGGAACCTAGGATCGAATTTCCTATAAAAACAATTAAATAATTGTAGAAGTACCACAATATAATGGGCCCTGATCCCTGACCTTAAAAATCGTACAACTCTAGAGAGGACATCATTATCCTTTGGAAAGTCGTTTGTTGAGTGCCTTTCTGTAAGACATTGTTAGATACAAAGGACACTGATATGTTAAAAGAGAATGTGTATGAAAAAATTGTGACAAAAAGTGGTAAATACTAGTGCTTATAAAGGAAATTAAGCTCTGGGATGATTGGGGATGGGGTCTTTGTAGAAGGGGAAGCAAGTATTTTGATGGATTCTTTAGTATTTTACCCATGCCTCCCAATCTTCATTTTATAGATACCAGGTCACAGCTAATAACTGGAGCCAGAATTTAAACTTGGATTGTCTCTATTTTATCATTCTATTCTACTTTCTTACATGAGGCTTTAGTAGGGATAATAGGAACCATATTTAGAGAAATAAGAACCATATCACAGACAGCATTTAGACAAAAGATTGACAGTTGGGGACCCATTAGAAAATTGGAGAAAGAAATGATTCATTTAAATGATGTTTTAAGAAAATTAACCTGGCCTTTAGTATGTAGGTTTAACTGAAGCAACTAAGAATAGGATAGGCTGGTTGTGACTAGTGAATTATAACATGTGGAAACTGGGATATTTCTCTCAATTTCTCAGTTTTATTTTGGAGTTTCAGCCATTCTACATTATAAGGTTTCGTTTACAGAACAATTTTTTATAGAAAAATACTAGTTATCTTTTAGTAAAATGGCTTGTAGAGTTTATAGACGGTATATATACTTTTTAAAAATCAACTTGGTATATAATTAATATTCAGTATAATGCACTCACCTTAAGTATATAGTTTGAGTTTTGACAAAAGTATACATTCGCATAACCATAACCACAGTTAAGATACAGAACATTTTCATCACCTTGGAAAAAGTCCTTTGAGCTCATTTACAATTGATCTTCTTAATATACTTTTTAAAAAATTTTTCTTGATACTTAAGTTACAGTTACTAATTTTTCCTTTATGCTTTCTAACTCTGCTTGAACCCTTACATTTCATAGTCATTTTGTTAGTCTGTTGATATCCTAGCTTACTTTTCTTAGTACCATTCTAGAAATGCCCTTCAGGACTCCCACCCTGTATCTTTTTAGCATACACTTTCATGGATTATCTCACTAGAAAATAGAGGCATCTTCACATCTTCTTTTGAAATCTCTCACTTACCTCCTATTGCTCGAAGAGTCCTGGGCACAGTTACAAAACTAACCTGTTAGTGATATGTCCTCATTTCTAACCTTTGCTTGTTCCTCAATGCTCTCTTGCCTCAAAGTCTTTATATAACTGTTTCCCTCTGGTTATATGAATGCATAGATTGTCATCATCATTTGAAAAAAAAAGGTACCCTTTATTAAACCATATTGTGCTTTTACTGTTTTACTTTGATTCTTTACACTAGTAAATTTCTTGGGTAAGTGTTCAGTACTGCTTCCCTTTTCCCAACATCTGTTCTCTGTAGCCTTCTATAATCTGATGTCTGTAGCACTTGACAGAAACTGTTCTGGAAAGTTATGAGTGGCTCCCAATTTAAAGATAGATTGCTCTTTTCCAGTTTAAAGTTACTACAAAAGCCTGTTGATGTTTTCATTTATCCCAACTTAAAGTTTTGTTAGTAGATAGTTTTCAAAACAAAGGGATCATTATAGTTTATGCTTCCTTTTCATTGCTTCTAAAACTAAAAGTGAAAATGACATGTTGAATATCAAACAAATAGATAGCATATTTGTGATTGTATATTTCATCCCTCATTGAAGTAGAAAGTGATGGTTCTGCATCTTTGTTAAGGAGGCTGAAATTCTGTAGCTTGAAAATATTCAAAACACTTAGGATTCAGCTATTGTTTTGAAGGATGGGAAGGGAAATCTGTCCCTGTTTTACAGGTAGAACACTAAAGCACTATAAATTATCTTGCCTCTTATTTGGTGGTCTCTTTTTGCCTTGCTTCTTTGGTGTTTTTTGTTTCTATTTGCGTGGTGTGTGTATTTCAGTGTGTATAGCCACACTGTTTTGGATGTCATACTTAAAACAGAAAGCATGGAGTCAGTGGGCTTGAATAGAGTTAAGAATTAGACAGCCAAATATTTATAAATTAGTTGAAGTAGCTTTGATTTTAGTGTTACATTTAAAGTCTAAGTTAATTTTTGTTATAGCATACTAAAATAGTAAAATTTTTTTTTTTGTTTTGTTTAGCTTGTCAGCTCATCTGCAGCTTACATTTACTGGTTTCTTCCACAAAAATGGTATGTATTTAAAAGTAAACTTACTGGCAGTCTACAGCAGCACACCTTTGTGAATGCAAAAAAAAAAAACCCCAAAACTGAATTTGTAAAATTGTATTTAATGGAAAAGATGTTGATTCTGATAATTTAATTTCTCTTTAGTGGATTTCCCCAGCAATATCAGTTAGTGCTTTTGTGGTCAATAGTGGAATATGAAGGATATAACTTATAACTCATTAAACTTTAAAAGTAGTAGTTCTTAAGTATTAGTCTTTGTGGAAACATTTTGACAGTTTGTTTGAAATACATATACCTGGACCCTCTTAAGACCTCAGATCTAGTGGGGGTTTTGGTGGAGTTTAGGAGTCCGTATTTTAATAAGGCATGAAGGTAATTTCAGAAATAGGTTGTCTGAGAAACAAGTTTTAAGAAACTACTTTAAATAAAGAATGTGTATAACTGAGTCACTTTCCTGTATCAGAGGTTGGCACAACATTGTAAATCAATTATACTATTATAAAAATAAATAAAAAACTGTCTTAAAAGCTTTTAAAAATTGTAGGTCAACCTTATACATACAAAAGATTGTGCTCACCACCTGGTTTTCTTATAGCTTTCTTGCTGTCCTTTTAAGTTATGAGTGGATTTTTAAATTTAAAATAATCAGCATTTTGTGGGATCATTCTTGAAGGTAAACATTAGCTTATTTAAATAGATGAAATTCCACCTCTTAATACTCAATCATACCTTTTAGGACTCCAAATATTGCAGTTAAAAAAACCTGTGTAATATCTTACCCAACTTAGAGCCCTCATCTTTCCAAAGATTGCCAGTAGAAAATATAGGAAAGACTTTATTTAAAATGAAATTTCTTAGATTTTGTCATTTTTTGCTTACAATGCTTTTCAAACTTTAAATTATAAAGACAGAATTTTAATTAATTGCCTCAGAACCTGGAATAGGGATAAACATCTTGAATTTTTTTTTAATGACGTCTTAAAGAAAAACCAAATAAACTTTGTGGCCATCCCAGTACAAAGCTATAACAACTGAAACGAGCACTGCTAACCAATGGGATAAATCACTATGTTAGATATTCTAAAAGGAAAATTACATAGTCTTGAATGTTACTCATTAAAAAAAGGTGAAAACATACTGGGAAAAGTTTCAGTTGGTTTCAAAATGGATAAAATGCCTCTAGGCTTGTCCATCTTAAATTTGTGTGTGTATCCTTTAATAATCATGCAATCGAATAAAATATAAGAAACAGGTCAGGTTGTTCCTCCTTGGTATTGTTTAGTAAGAAATAATGTAATAATAAGTAGAATGGCTATGTTAGAACAGTTTGATAACTAGTCAGGTTTTTAACGTAAGGAATTTGAAGTCTGGTCATGTCTGTCCTATTAGTCTGGTCATATAAGCAGCTAATGTAACTTGTAGTTTTGCATTAGACCTGGTCTTTTTTTTTTTTTTAATAGAAGTAACCTGAATAGCATTTTCATGTTTTTTCTCCTAAATCATTTATAATCATCTTGTAGAGTTCTTATTTCTAATCATTCATTGTATTTGATCTCCTGTGGTACTTAAAAAGTACATGAATTCTAATACTTTAGAAGCTCATGATTTGAGTTTTATAGGTTTGTTAGCCCTTTGTTTTCAGGTACTTCTGTAAACATAAATTACTCATCACTGAAGTTATTGATGGATATTAATTGAATAGTATTTACTAACATAATTAACAGTAATTTACTTGAATTAATTAGTTGAAATTAACTGGCACATGGTATGATAAACTTTTTTCCTGTCTATCTGACAGAAAAGTTCAAAAATTGCTCAAATTCACTTAAAGTTTTTTTTCTTGATATTACTGAATAAATGAGAAAGTAAACTGTCAGTACTTCTATTTCCATTATAACTTTAAAATTAGTGGAAGTTGGAAGGAAGCAGATATATTGCCTCTCTTGTCTATTCAAGGTATATTTGTAGTTTTTTTAAGAAATAATATTTTTAAGAAACCAGGATAGAAAAACAAACATCAAGATCCCTAAAATATTATTTTTTCATTTTGTTTTTGAATGAATTTTGTTTAGCAGTTACTACTTAGAACTGCTTAGAATGAATACACAGATTATTAGGGTACTATTTTTGTGGTGAGTATTGTTCAGAGAGTATTTTTATTTATTACATTTTGGATATTTGGATATTTTGGGTGTTAAATTATCTTTATCCTGGATACAGCTTTCAAGAGACTGATTCAAATGTATTTTATGTATATACTCTGAGTAAGAAGAATGATTCTAAGCAGAAAAAGTGTTGCCTAAAATTTCAGAACAAAGATTATTTCTTTTAAATGTATTCATCTATAACATATATGTGTGTATTACTCATCTATAACATATATATGTGTGTGTATATACACATATATAACATAGTAGTTCTGTATTAAGTTGAAACTTAATGATAAATGAATTATAAAATATTTAAGGTTTTGGACTATTTAGTGCCTTTGGGATTAAAGACAAGTTGTAGAGAAGTATTCTGGAACCTTAATTTTGCAGAAGCTTTTTTTTTAAGTTCAGTGATAAAGAGACTATACACTATCACTTTAAAATTAAGATTCCTACACTTTGTAAACCAAGAGATTCTCCTGGGTGGTAAATAATATTTTGATTTTTGCTATCCCATTTAGGCTTTAAAGAAATTCTGGGGGAGGGAGGGGGGGTTCAGGATGTCCCCATCAGGACATTCGCATGTACACCCATGGCTGATTCATGTCAATGTATGGGAAAAACCACTACAATATTATAAAGTAATTATCCTCCAATTAAAATAAAGAAAGAAAAATTTTGTAATGAGGAAAGAATCTGGGGGGAAAAAAGAGAAATTCTGGGGGAAAGGTCAAAAAATAGCTCACTTTCTTGTGAAATTATAATGTTTATATTATTAAAAATAACTTATGTTTAATATTTTTTGAAATCCAGTTTTTTAAAATTCTTTTGATTACAAGTTTTGGTCAAATCAGAGAGCCTCTTAGTTTAGACATCTGAGCATTCAAAATGAAATGAAAGATAGTAACTAATTCGATTTAAATATATCTTAAACTATGAAATTTTTCTAATAGATTTTGGGAGAAGGAAAAAATGTTTATTTTGTGTCTTACCTCTCCTGAACTATTTTATTTATTCTTTCTGCTAAGAAGCTTGAATTATATTTGTTAAATTTGGAACTGATTTTGGGGAAAGGAATGAGTAAACTTCTGAGAAGACTTCATTATAGAAAGTCTTTGTTTGAAATTCTCAGATATCTTAGGAAAATGAGTACTGTTTTTTAAAATAGATTTTGAAGTATTGTTTTTCTATTTAGATAAACCATCACAAAATTCAGAAAATGAACAAAATTCTGTCACCCTGGAAGTCCTGCTTGTGAAAGTTTGCCACAAAAAAAGAAAGGTGATGTATAAAATTATACTGGTGGGTTAAATGGAATAATGCAAATATACTGTGTTTTTAAACTATGTGGTTGTTGTTTAGTTGCTAAAACATGCTCGACTCTTTTGCAACCCCTTGGACTGTAGCTCGCCAGGCTCTTCTATTCATGGGATCTCCCATGCAAGAATACTGGAGTGGGTTGCCATTTCCTTCTCCAGGGGATCTTCCCGACCCCAGGATCGAACCCAAGTTTCCTGCATTGGCAGATGGATTCTTTGCCACTGAGCCACCAGGAAAACACTTTTAAACCTTAAAAGCTTTAAAATACGTTGATGGCTGAATTGTAAAATTGATAACCTCTTTTGCCAACCTCCCATGTCTTCCAAGTTTTTCTAATCAGACTATAGGTATCTGCATAAAACTTTGTTATAGAAGTATGACAGAGTTGGGGGGGGAGCTTATTTTTTAGTGTCTTAAGACATAAATTCAGTTGCTTCCTGCTACTCTAATCTCTTGTGTTTTTTTTTTTTTTTTTTAACCTTAGCTGTTTAAACACACGAGTATTTTAAATAAGGGCTAAGGATTTTCCCTCAAGGGTTATCTTGTACCAGTACTCTCAGGCAAAGAAATTCTGCTGCTAGCGTTATCAGTCATTAACTTGTTAATATATTGCTTCAAATTTTTATTTACAAGATGAACTCATTTTACAATAGAAACAAGTATTATGCTGGTTAAATTTCCTGGGCAACCCACCATAGCCAGTAGGTTTACTTTTAGTAGCCTTGGAAGTCCTTGGGTGTTTTAAGAATAGGAGGGACTTCTGGCATTCCAGAAATTTAGGACACTTTCACCGCTGGGAGCATGGGTTCTATCCCTGGTTGAGGAGCTAAAAGCCCACAAGCTGTGGGACAAGGCCAAAAAAAATGAATAAGAATGATCTGTATAGAGGTTCCTATTGCTAATGCTCTTCCAAAATCATAGTAAGATGATGTGGTAAAAACTGTCCTAGAGATATGAAGTAGACCAAAGTGATGGAAGATAGTAGTGTAAGTATATATTAAAAACTCTAGTTAATTAATAATACTCTCCAGTCCCCCAAACACAGTAAGTAGTGATGTGAAACTTCTTCAAGATGTATTATTATTTAGGCAAAAGAAGAAATGACTATATAGTATGATCCTTCTTGTGTTAAGAAAAGGCATAAATATTTTCTTCAAAGGATATGCACAACCACTTGCTAATACTAGTCCTCTCTAGAGTATAAGAACTGGGGTGACGGAGACTTATATTTTTTAAGGATGTATTCTGTTTGTTTTAAAACAGAAGCTACCTAAAATATGTACTGTATTTTCTTGTTATAAAGGTCTTGTATATCTTGCAATTTTTCATCTTTGCTCTTTCAGCATAGCCCTGGTTATATAACTACAGAACATTACTCATAAGATATTAATATTACTTCTTATAGACAATATATTTCAATATATGGATTTACTATCTCTTAAGGTTGTTGTCAGTAGGGTTATTGTAATCATCGTTTTTCATTTCTAATGATCCTATTCATTATTTTGTTAAGATAGAATATTTAAGGGAAAAGAGTAGTTTACATGAGTTGTAATACTTCAGGCATGGTTTTAGTTCTATATTTCTAACTTAACACTTTAAGATGACCATCAGCTAAACATAAAATATACTATATCATTATTTTCATTATATTGAGGAAGTCCTCAATTGTGTTAATATTTGAAAGATAGTTGATTGATATTTTCTTTACGCTTCATCACAGTTTTCAGACCTTTGTTTAGAATCTTAGCATGCCATTTGGAAATCATGCCCTAAACCGTACTTCCTATAGCTGTGATTTAAAGGTTTTATTATCATTCTTATCATTGCGTATACATAAATAAATATAATAATCTTTGCCTTTGCAGGATGTAAGTTGTCCGATAAGGCAAGTTCCTACAGGTAAAAAGCAGGTGCCTTTGAATCCTGACCTCAATCAAACAAAACCTGGAAACTTCCCATCCCTTGCAGTTTCCAGTAATGAATTTGAACCTAGTAACAGCCATATGGTGAAGTCTTACTCATTGCTATTTAGAGTGACTCGTCCAGGAAGAAGAGAGTATAATGGGATGATTAATGGAGAAACCAATGAAAATATTGGTAATTTTTATTTTAATAATTTTACTAGATTTTATTGTTGGAGATTAAGATGAACTGTAAAAATGATTGAAGTAGTACATCTTCATAGTATTCATAATTGTGTACAAAATATTTCTTTTTTAGTTAATTATTTAGAGGGAAAAATGATGCAGAACTAGAAGTTATTGCATGTGCTCTAACAATATGGCCTTTATTAGGAAATCTCTAACGAGACAATTTATTTTATGGTAGATTGGCCTGGTGCTTACACTATTGGTTATTGTGCTGTACTAGGTATTTGATTTGTAAGATTTTCATTATTGTATGGTGAAACATTTCATGTAGTAAAAAAGTATATATATATTGAACACTGGATGGAAAAGACTGGTATTTAAATTAGTCTCTGAACAAACAATTCATCCCTTCCCCCAACACGTGAAGAATTTCATACATACAGAACATTCAAAAGAATTTGGTAGTGAACAACTGTTTATCTAGCACTTAGATTCAATAGTTAACATTTTATTATACTTACCACATATCTATCTTTCTATCCTCCATACTGTTCTGAATCCACCTTTGAGGTAATTATTAATATAATATATAGGTGCTCAAGACACAAAGATGATTAAGAAATCCAGTCCCATCTTCCAAAGGCTCATAACCTAGAATATAGAGATAAACATAAAATATACTTGCAGCTAAATGATCCATAGTATAATAGAAGTAGTTTTGAAGGTTAGTGGAGAAATACCTTGACAAAAATAATCTTTAAGTCCTGAGGCATTCTTTGAAGTTCTTGGAAAGTAACCATGATTGAGGAGGAGTTTTTTCTCCGTGGCTAGCAGGGAAGATCATTCTGAATAGAAACTAACATCTGCAAAAATGTGGGGTTAATAATGTCAGTGACTGTCAAAAAGTAACAACATACACGTAAGACAAAAACATAAAATCGAAGGGTATAAATCTGGGTATTACTATATTGTAACTTCCTGTACCTCTTTTGGGCTAGAGTATGCTATGTGAAGGGTCCAAATGTCATAAATATGGTGTATTTGCTTGAATATTTGATTCATGAGTAATGTTTGTCAAATTCAGATGTCAATGAAGAACTTCCAGCTAGAAGAAAACGAAATCGTGAAGATGGGGAAAAAACGTTTGTTGCACAAATGACAGTATTTGATAAAAACAGGTAATGTTGATGGACAGGCAAGGCTCCCATGTTTTAGAAATGTTTTTATTTTGAAGCAGAATATAGTGGTGATACTGTTTTTTGGCATTTCTCTTTATTCTTATGGATGAAAAAACCAATTTGCAAATACTAAACTTTTCTCTTTATCACATAGAAAACAATAAACACAGATGAGTTGTTTGAATGTTCAGTTAAGAATTGTTTATTCAGCAAGTATTTTTTCAGTGTCTACTTTTTTGTTAGATACTGTTTTCGCCCATGAGGAGGCAGCAAAACCCCTGCCCTCATGGAGCTTAAATTCTAGTAGAGGAAACAGGTGCTACCCTCCCCCTAAATTGTATTAGCTAATGTACTTAGTGGGAATGAGAATAAATGGTGGTTTTATAGAGAAAGCCTCTGGGAGAAGGTCATATTTGAGCAGAGACCTGAATGAAGTGGGCTTCATGCAAGTCTTGATATTATGTATTTACCTAGAGTTAAGGAAGAAAATTGTGTGTTATCATCGTTGTGTGGCTCTCTGTGCATTTGACACAGGGTAGGAAGGAACACAGATTTATAATCATTTCTGCAGTTTTCACTTGAATTAAATACCTTAGTGCCAGTAAAGAACCTTTAGGAAGCGAACATTGTATTCTTTTTTTATACGATTAGAGGATGAAACCTGTAATATGCCATGATTTCTTGTCCTGAAGTTTTTACTGGTAGTTAACACAGTTCACTGTCAGTCAGGGATAGGAGAAAGCCAAGCCAACTAGTGCGTTTCTCCTGCTCTTTAAAAAGTAGATTATTGCCTTGATAGAATCCACTTACTAGCCACCAGGGTAAAGAAAGGTTCGGGGCTTTTAATGGGAAAACAAAGGTGATTAGGAATTGTGCCATTGAGTTTGCTACCATTTTGTCTTTGAATCTGTCACTTAAAGTCAGCGACATTGTTTTCTCTAAAGTCAGAAATTTGAAAGAGGTTCTGTCTGTGGGAAAAGCAATTAGGATGTCGTACACTGGACTTCATCAGTGTTAGTAATTGTTCTATTTTAGGCAGTATAGGAGGGAGGGGTACATTATATTCTTTTAAGAGTTCTTTCTACCTTACATATGTTAACATATTCCTTGTACATTTAAAATAAAACTGCCTTTTTAAAAATTTTGTTTTTAATTGAAAGATAATAGCTTTAAAATATTGTATTGGTTTCCACCATACATCAACATGAATCACCTATAGGTATACATATAAAAACTGCTTTTTAAAAAAGTACCAAGAGGAAATCATAGAATAATTTTCTCCCAACTTAAATTTTGGAAATTTTCAAACTTAAAAAAGTTGAAGGAAAAATGTGGGTAGTTAATACCCATGTACCCTTCACCTAGGTTCATAATTTGTTGACATTTTACCATATGTACTTTATTCATGAGTATCTTGATGATAAACCATTTGAGGGTTAGATCATGACACTTGATTCCGTTTCTTATTCCTAAACTTAGCCCAGATCTCCTGAGAGCAAGGACATTAACCTCCATAACCACAATACATCTACCATGTGCAGAAAAGTTAACATGAGACAAAAATACAGTACTCTCTCCCCAGTTGCCTCGGTAATGTACTTTTCTGTTCCCTCCTCGCCCTAGTCAAGGATTGTTATCTGTAGGTAGTTGTCCATTGTTGTATATATTCAGTCTCCTTCAATTTGGAATAGTTTTCCAGTCCCCACCCACTTTTTTTTCCTTTGATGACACTTTAAATACAGGCCTGTAGTTTTGCAGAATGTATTTCATTTTGGACTTTTGTGATTGTTTCATGTTTAGATTCAGGTTAAACATTTTGGGTAGGAACACTAATTGATGATGTGTTCTTTGTGCATGTCACAGACACAGCTGATATTTGATTTGATCACTTGGTTAAAGTGGTGTTCATATTTCTCCATTGTAACAGTACCAAGTATGGATTAATGAATTCAACTTTTATTCAGTTTGTTTTAATCTATTTCTGTTGCTGTTTTAATGTTCAAATTGTCCTAAATTTGGTCAGGAGGCGCTCTGGAGCTCCAAGCCGGTTCCTAAGTCCCTTTGACTTACTTTTATTTATTTCCTTGTTTTCTGGAATATTCTAGATATTCCAGGCTTTACATTCTCCTTTTCCTACCTCTGCTCTGGAATTGGCTCTTCCTTTTAGTAGAGGAAAAGTATTTGCAAGCCAAGATCTAGGGATTAGATGTTTAAAATTTTGTTTTATAATCTCTGAGAAGTTAAGTCTCCTTAAAGTGTAAAATTCAAAAGCCATATCGAAAAATATGAATATGGAGCAAAATAAAATCTTCTTTTGAAAACAAAAACACCATCATAAGCCAAGCTGAAATAAAAATGACAAGTCAGAAGAAAATTAATTTGAATTCACTATATGTAGATATCAATGGATACCTCATTCCTCAT
This sequence comes from Antilocapra americana, assembly GCA_007570785.1. Classification (NCBI taxonomy): domain Eukaryota; kingdom Metazoa; phylum Chordata; class Mammalia; order Artiodactyla; family Antilocapridae; genus Antilocapra; species Antilocapra americana. The sequence continues at coordinate 36,085,434 of ML664177.1, forward strand.
ATACAGATCATATTAAGTAAAAAGGAAAACACAACAGAGCAGTAGAAGAATGAGGAAGGGATATCATGAAAATATTTATAAGAAAAGAAAATATATATGGTTTTTTAAACAACTAAAAGGTGAAACATCTAAATATAAAAGTGCATTGAGGTGTCATTTTTTTCACTTACCAGTTTGACAGATATCAAAAAACGTTGTAAAGTACCGTTGATGAGGCTGAGGGGGAAAAGGGACTCTTCATACATTACAGATAGGAGGGTAAATTGGATTGTGGCCATCAAATGTACAACCAGAAAACAGAATGTTATGTAGCCATGTAAACGTGTGAGGAAAGCACCATTCCGTTTTAGAAATGTATTAATATCTATTCAAACTTAGAAAATCAGCTTTAAAAAATACTAAGCTGATACATTAAAGTAGAAAAAATTCAAGTAGCACAACATAAAGACAAAAATTCTTAAGTTCTTGAAATCATTTGCTATTAAGAGTCAGACTTTAGAGACAAACTATCTGTATTGTATTGTTAGCTCTGATTACTCACTGTGTCATCTTAACGCAAATTATTTAACCCTCTGTATGCCCCCGTTTTCCTCTTCTGAACAGTGCAGTAGTAGCATCTACGTCATAGGGTTGTTGGGAAGATTAAATGAACCATGTAAATAAAGTCTTTAAAGTAGGGCCTGGCACATAGTAAGCACTCAATAAATGTCAGTTAATATCACCTAAGAGAATTTCTCTAAGACTGATGAGGAGATGCCAGATTCTTGAAATACAGTTAATTATTGGGTATGTTTGGAGAATGGTATTTAGGTTAGTAGTGTTACCAGTGCTTAATGGTATGGAAAAAATAAAAAACTATATTTACACACACAAATATGTACACACACATTAAAACTGTACTGTGAGTATGGGTTTAATTTAATTGATTCTTTGATTCAGTCAGTATTCCACATATTCATTCACCTGTGAAATGTTTATTGAGCACCTATATGTGCCAGGTGCCCCCTTAGGATCTTATAATTATCCGATTTGTCATTATAAATCATCAGTTTGCCAAGTCAAGAATTCTAGTTAAAGATAACAGACATAATTCTTAGTGGCTCCCTAAGGCAAGTATTAAAACACTGTTGTTATTTCATTTCTAAAAGTATAAAGCCTGCACACATGCTTTATACTTAATATTTAAAACTTACTTAGTTTTAAGACCGTAAGCATACTATACTTTAAATGTTTAAAGTTATATCTGAGTAGCTACAGTAATGAAATAATTCTCTAGTAATAGATATCAGTACAAATCATTAAAAAAAATTTTGGCCAGGAATGGAGTGTAGGTATATTTTTAAATCTTGTTGGGAATGTAAGCTAGTTTATAAATTTAATAAATGCTTTTGAATATAAATCTAAAGATGTAGAATTTGTGTACTTACAATAATACTCAGGTTACTTTAAAGTGTATGTGTTTGTCTAACAGGCGCTTACAGCTTTTAGATGGGGAATATGAAGTAGCCATGCAGGAAATGGAAGAATGTCCAATAAGCAAGAAAAGAGCAACATGGGAGACTATTCTTGATGGGAAGGTATGGACTACTCAGAAGACTGAGCACGTTGTAGTTATGAACTCCCATTTCTGATTGATGTTTTCTGCCCCAAATGCAAATTCATGTTGAAAGCAATTCACATTGGAAGGAAGAGTCCTTTTTTTTAATATTTTGAAAAACACAAATCAAATTATCTAGTCAAGAGTATTTAATGAAAGGCATCATCCTTGGAGCCAGACCACCAGGTTCAAATCTCCACTCGTAGCTATGTGGCATCTGGCAAGTTACTTAATCCTGTGTGTCTCAGTTTTCTCATCTGTAAAGCAAGGCATAGAATTGATGGATTAAATGAAATAATTAATGAAAGATGCTTAGCACCGTGCCTGGCATAAAATAAGTGCTCAATAAATGTTAACTGATATTTTAAATCCCATTCATAGTAACAGCAGGTAACATCTGACTAATAATAAAATTATCAGGAAATCTTCAAATCTTAGATGAAGCAGGCTTAAAATATTTTAACTTTGAAGAGACTTAAAAATAGGCATACATACATTTCCTGGATAGGCAGACAACAGAACCAGTGTCATTTGTTTATGAATATGTTAGATCAGTGTAGCAGCACAAGCAAAATCCTGAAAGGATTTTTTTTTTCTTCCTTAAGCCTTAAAGTTGGTCTAAAGTTAACCTAAAACAGTGTGTAATAGTACTATGGAAAATTATGGAAAAGTTTTCTGAGAACCTTTACTTTCCAGATATCAATAAAAGAACTTAACGTATAGGAATAGACAAGCACATCACTAAAGCATAGTCTTGAAATAGGTTTGAGTTTAATCTGTGATAAAATTGGTGTTAGCTGTGTGTGAGAAACATAAACTGTTCATTATCTGTGTGACAGAATTGCTCTCTAGTCATCTGGAAATAAATTTAGGCCTAATAAATTCCAGAAGGCTCATAAATGTAAATGTAAAAATTAACACTACATAACTTCAGAAAAAAGACAGGTGAATATTAATCTTGCTATGAGGAAACCCTTTCTAGGTATGATACACAAGCTAGAAAGCATAAAATAAAAATGACTTATTAAAATGAATCGTTTTCTACACTTTAAAAATCTAAAGTTAAAACCAAATGATGGACTGGGGCAAATATTTGTAACATACAAAAGGCTAATATGAACATGCAATTAATAAAAAGATAAGCAATCTAATTAGGAAAAATGGATAAAAAAACAGTCTGACAGCTCTTAAGGCAACAGATACAGATGACTAGTAAGCTTTTTAAAAAGATACTCAACATTACTAGTATCAAAGACAAACAAAATCAGAGATTACTAGCTTTTGATTACTAGTTTGACAACAGTTGAAAGAGGCTGACAGTTTCTAGTTGGAGATGTGAGGACATATATTCTCAAAGAATGCTTTAAGTTAAGAATAAGTTGATATAACTTTACTAGAGGGGAGACTGACAGTATGAATGAAAATTTTAATTGTGTATATATAGTCATTAACAATTTGATATAACAGTTTACATTTTACAATTTTGTCACAAGGTAGTAACTAGATAACTGAAAAGATCTAGGTAAGTCTTGCCTGAAAATTTTAAATAGTGAAAAATTAGAAACACCTTAACTCTTAAAATGATAGCCATTAAAAAGGGCAATATTTTGACAATATTTCCATGATATTGAATTTTTACATAATAACACGTACACCCACCTTTTCTAAAATTAAGCATAATAGTGGTTACCTTCGGGTGATGGGATTTTAAGTAACTTATTTATATGTATCTACAGTGCTTAAATTTTCTGCAGGTATTTGTTATTTTTATGTTTTAAACTTTTTAAAGTCTAAATTTATCCTTGAGAAAATAGGATTATTATGTATGAGTTTTGAGGTTTTTCCAAGAAATTGAGACAGTATTAAATTTTTTTTTAAAGCTTTAAGTTTCTTCATGAGAAAATATAATTATTATATATGAGTTTATACTCATTATGTGAGTTTATACACGTGCTGCAGTCCATGGGGTTGCAAAGAGTCGGACATGACTGAGTGACTGAACTGATATATGAGTTGGGGTTTTCCCAACAAACTGAGATGTCCTTTTAAGTCAGGTCATAGAGATTTGCATCTTTTTAACAGCTCTGTGTTCTTTAAAGTAAATGTCCCATAAGTTGCTAAACTAATGTTACTTAAGTTGATAATCTGATTAACTTTTTTTACATTTTAACAAATATTGTTGTGGGTATACTTGTACTCACTTGTACATGTATCTTTTTGCATTACAAGTATTTTTACAAGATAAATTCACTTCACTCCAGTCTAAAATTATAGTTTTAAAAGGATTATTTGTAATAAAGATGTAGTAGGTTAGACTTGTGTGGCAGTAAAATAGGAAATCATTGAAGGTTTCTATGAAAAGGAATAGCATGAAAGCATCTTTGACAAAAAATTACTTGGTCTCCTGAATATGGATTGAGAAGTAAAAATTAGAAGCATAGAGAGCAGCTGAGATACTGCTTTCTAGTAATAAGATACTGTAGTAAGAATCTATATGTGGTAATTATATGAGAATACGAGAATAGGGGTCAAATGTAATTCTGAAATTTTTAGTTTAGGGTCACTAGTAGAATGATAATGCTTGGGACAAAAAAAAATAAGTGTACTTGAGAAGAAAAGATAATGGATTCATGTCTAAACATGTTTTAGTTCAAAATGACCTGGATATCCAAATGACAATGTTTAGAGCTCTAAGTGTCAAGAAGGGAGAACCAATTTGGGAACAATCTAGTGGGTAAATCCTTGAGAATGGGTGAGAGATTGGGGCATGTGGCTAAATGTTAGCTAGGAATTAATTAAGGAGACCAAGGGAAGGGTGGTTTTGTAAGTGATTGGAGGTTAAGGAAGAAAGCCTCAGTGTCCTAAAATTCAAAGAGGAGAAGCAAGGGCACTCGTTAGTGAAGCTGAGAGAAGTAAAAGAGTATTCATTGGTAAAACCATTCAATTCAGTCAAAAGTAATTGGTCATCTTTAGAGAAGTTGCAAACTGGCAGGCTTTGGGTACCATAGGTTTTTTTTTTTTTCCCCTAATTTGTTAGTTACCAGCAAATAAAAATGGGAGTATTTTTCATGAGAACTTAGAAAAAAGTCTGAAAATCTGGCTGTATTGGGCCAGTGTTTGTATGGGGAACCAGTTTAGCAATTGTCAGTCTGAGCCCTCCACTACTATATACAGTCTTTACCTCACCATACATTTACTTTATTTCCCTGGCTATCCATGTGGCATTTGGGGTTTTTAAAGGAAAAATCTGTTGATTGAAGTCAATTCCACATTAATATGTCATAATAGTTTTTTTTTTGTTTTTTTTTTTACTCCTATAGTTTCTTTCATTTTTTGGGATCTTCACTGTATTCGTATTTTTTGTTTTTTAGAGACTGCCTCCATTTGAAACATTTTCTCAGGGACCTACGTTGCAGTTCACTCTTCGTTGGACAGGAGAGACCAATGATAAATCTACAGCTCCTATCGCCAAACCTCTTGCCACTAGAAATTCAGAGAGTCTCCATCAAGAAAACAAGCCTGGTTCAGTAAAACCTACTCAAACTATTGGTATGAAAACTTTGCTGTCAAAATAATGCTTTGCAGAGTTAGGACTTAGGATTTAGCTTAATTTGTCTTTTGTTCCAGTAATCTTTGCAAATATTATTTGACTTACTAGACACATTATGAGTAAATTACAGTTCTCCTAACTAAAGTTTTGTGATGAAGTGCTGATCAACAGTACTTTATTCACTAGATGTATGTGGGAATTTTGAAGATTTTTTATTTTTTAAATTTTAGAATCATGGTATAATATATAGTATATATGCCATATATTAAATAACATCTTCAAATGAGGTCTATAGATAGCTTAGACCTCAAATGAGGTCTATAGATAGCTTATCCTAAATTGATAAGTATAAGTTTTTAGGATAAGTTTTAGGATAAGTTTTTCCATTAAGTAAACTTGTCCCAAACTCATGAGAAAATTGTTGGTTTTCAGAGATTTTTAGTTTGGAATTGCAGCTATAAAGGGCTTTGGAACTATGCTTTTTCAAATTTACATAAAAATTTGTTTATGTTATGGAACTGACTTAACTACTTAAGAATATTTGTACAATTTGGGAGCTGGAAGAGGATTATAATCTGAATTTTATCAGGTTAAGTTTTGTAGTAAATTTTTAAGAGGAGAAACATTTACAAATTGTAGCAGTTAGCTCTGTTGGGTTAAGACCCAGGTTGCAGTATTCTTTCATTTTTTATCTGCCTGATCAGAACACTGTCCTTGACCTGAGAGTATCCATGTGTTTTTATCTAAGACTGTTTAAGAAGGCAGAAGGGAGCTATCTTTGACATATACCACTCATGTCTGTCCATTAGCTGTGTACAAGTCACTGTAGTAAGAGTCAGTTTCAGGAGATGTAAGAAAATGACCCATGTCAGGGGACAGATTTCCCAAGGAAATTGGAGTCTGGGCACTTCTCAAAGTGTTCTGTGGCCAAATACTAGTAAAAGAGTTTTCAAGAAACTGAGAAGAAAAGATTTTTACAAAGTTGTACATGTGAAATGATTACTTATATCAGGAGAAATACAAATTTTCATTTTTAAGTCAGTAAAATAATATATCAAAATTATTAATGATTATGTTTTGGATTTGGAATGATATTATTGCAGTCATTTTCATTTAACTTGTTAAGCCAATATTTAGTGGATGTCTGCTCACTGTTGTGCACTGGGAATAGAGAGACCACTCAAAACCTTACTTTGACCTCAAAGTGCTTAAAGCATTACAGTGAGTATGTATAATTACTTGGGGTTATTTTTTAAATTTTTAGAACATGATAGGTGTCCTGATGTTTTAGGACATTTTAAAGGGGGAAAAAAAGGATCCTACCAGTAAAGATCTTAGTATCTGGTTAGGTTGCTGATTGATCCCCTGAAATCAGTTGAGGGTGAGAACAAACATTGTATTAAATGCCACAAGAAGAATTTTGTGAAACCTTTATTGTTTAATTATGTTCACAACAAATATTATTGCACTTTTTAGAAGCAAGTATTTTCATTAAAAGTATATGTTTTCAGCTGTTAAAGAATCATTGACTACAGATCTGCAAACAAGAAAAGAAAAAGATACTTCAAATGAAAATCGACAAAAATTAAGAATATTTTATCAGGTAAATATGGCTGACCCTTTTTTTAAGTAATCATGAGATACCTTTGCTTTACACGTTCTATCTGAAATATTTTGACATATTTAAATAAAAAGAATGCCTCTGACTTGATTTTCCTTTTATATTGTTTTAACTATGTTTAAAGTTGATATTTAAACAAAGTATCTTGAGATATGTAAGTTGGAGATTTGCTGTTGTTTTTGTTTTTTGTTATCTTTAAAGTTCCTTTATAACAACAATACAAGACAACAAACTGAAGCAAGAGATGACCTACATTGCCCTTGGTGCACCCTGAACTGCCGCAAACTTTATAGCTTACTTAAACATCTTAAACTCTGCCATAGCAGATTTATCTTCAATTATGTTGTAAGTAGCTTTTCATTTTTTCTATTATACATTATGATACAATTTGGCTTTCAGAAATTGTACTTTGTGTAGAATGCCAAAGTTTCTACATTGAATGGCTTGCTTATGGGTGAATGACGGTGAATGATTCTGTGTTTGTGTATATCTGCACAGTGCACCTCTAGTGTCTCACACAATCCTCACCCCAGCTCTTTGAATTAAGTGGTAATTTCCTTATCCTTGCTCAGACAAGAAATAATTTGTACAGTTACCAAGCCAATAAATGGCACAGCCAGGATTTTAACACAGATCTTTCTGACTCCAGATCTTCTGGCTTCCTGTTCACCATGCTGATATGCCTGGCTTATTTTAGTTTTCAAAACATTTAAGAACCCACAAGTACATTTTAATTAATTAAGCTGGAGGAATAGATATTTAAGATAGGATAATTAATACTTCATATGTTTCTAATCACCTTGCCATTTTTGTTACAGTATCATCCAAAAGGTGCTAGGATAGATGTTTCTATCAACGAGTGTTATGATGGCTCCTATGCAGGAAATCCTCAGGATATTCATCGCCAACCTGGATTTGCTTTTAGTCGCAATGGACCAGTCAAGAGAACACCTATCACACACATTCTTGTGTGCAGGTAGGTAAAAAAGGTCATGTGGCAAAAGTTTATTCTCTAACTTTATTGATACTTGAGGAATAAAGGGAAGCCAGTCAAAACTACTGTTTAGGTGGCAGTTCTTATTTCAGCATTAACCAGGTCTCTGGGGTGGTATACTGCTTTATAACCCTCCCTGGCTCCTGTTTCTACAGCCGTTTTCTCACTTCCTCCTCACAGCTTTTTCCTGTGTTAATGTGGCTATTGCTCTAGTGGTTATAGGGGGATTAAAGTGTCTCCCAGTAGAAGTTTCTGTGTGCATGCCTAGGTAGAAACCGCTGTAAGAAAGGAATGTACCCTGAGTAGTGTGAGCCCTCTCTGTGTTACTTGATATTTCATCAACATTTCTTTTCATTAGGCCAAAAAGAACAAAAGCAAGTATGTCTGAATTTCTTGAATCCGAAGATGGAGAAGTGGAACAGCAGCGAACATACAGTAGTGGACACAACCGCCTATATTTCCATAGTGATACTTGTTTACCTCTCCGTCCACAAGAAATGGAAGTAGATAGTGAAGATGAAAAAGACCCTGAATGGCTAAGAGAAAAAACCATTACCGTAATTATTACTGTTTTGTTGCTATTACTATCATTATTGACACTGATTTTACAATTTTATGATATGATTTTGTTTGAAAACTAATAACTTTAATATGAATTAAGTTTTTGATTTAATGTTAAGGAGCATTTTTCTAAATTAAGGAATTCAGGAATCTACATTTTTTGTAATTGTATCATTTTAATAGTTACCAACTAAAGGAAATACGGGTTTTCTTCTTGTGATTTTTGTGTTTTTTCATTTTATTTAAAGGTAACTATTTCATAAGTAAGAATTTCCCTTTAAAAATTACCACTTAAATAGATGTTGAAAACATTGCTGCTTTGCTATATGAGTTGTGGTATTTTTAGTTACAAAGAATTCTGTTTTTAACATTCTCACAATTTTTTCTTAGAAATATCAGTTATATTTATTCTACATCTAATAGATTTTTTTTCCTTCTTTTTTTCTAAAAGCAAATTGAGGAATTTTCTGATGTTAATGAAGGAGAGAAAGAAGTGATGAAACTATGGAATCTCCATGTCATGAAGCATGGGTAGGGTGTTTCTAGATTTAAATACTCCATTTCCTTTATGTTCTTTTTGTTGCTTCCCATTCTGTAAATCTGTGTTAGGATCTTAAAATTTAGGTATAATTTGTCCTAAATATCCTAATTCAAGTATTAGAAAAATGGTTATCTTCAAAGAATGTTTAAGGTGCTAGCTCCATCTAACAGCATGTTTTTAGTTAATGTTTTTTTAATAACCCAGCTTTTATTCCTTTTATTGCTAGGGAATACATAAATAATACAGTGTGCTACACACCTGGAAATCCTGAAAACCACTAACATAATTAATAAAGTTTTTAATTGCTTTATTATTCAGAATAAAATATAAACAGCTAGCTTTTCTGATTTCTTACCACTATTTCATAAAGCTGGGAGTAGAACAATCCTAATTTCTCGTGCCTTTGGAGCTGAAGCATTGTTTTTCTTATACATCTGCTTCCCTATGTGAACTATGTACCTGTTAGTGCATAGTCTTCTACCTTCGTTAGTATTAGACCCTCAAATAAGGCTTTCTTTTATAGCACACGCATCTAAGGTTCTTTCCTTTAACGGTTAAATGAAATAAATGGGAAGGGAGCAGTCGTTTTTCTTTATTCTTGGGGAATGGAGGACTTAAGTGTTTTAAGTTTTAGTTCAGATGACTGGATGGATTGCTTTTATTCTTTTTTTTTTTTTTTTTTTTTTGGTAAACTGCCTTGAGCTAAGAATAGTCTTCACATTTTTAGTGGGTTGTAAAAAATTAAAGAGGAAGACAATGGAGATTACATATGGCTTGGTAATTCGTTTTAGTCATGTCCAACTCTGTAACTTTATGGACTGTAGCCCACTAGGCTCCTCTGTCCATGGGATTCTCCAGGCAAGAATACTGGAGTGGGTTGCCATGCCCCCCTCCAGGGGATCTTTCCAACGTAAGGATAAGGATCAAACTCACGTTTCTTTTGTCTCCTGCATTGGCAGGAGGTCTTTATTTACCACTAGCGCCACCTGGAAAGCCCACATATGGCTTGCAAAGCCTAAAATACTTGCTGGTTAGCCTTTTACAGAAAATGTTTGCCTCATCCCTGGTCTAGTCATTAAAACTCAGTTATGAGTATGTATGTGGAGGCTTGGCTGAAATCTCTTTCTCCTTTTGTCCTGATATGCCAGTTTCGAGGTAGAATTTTAGTCAAATTATTTGAGTTATGTTTTAATTCCTGATCCAAATCTGTCAGCATAAGAACTACTAGGTTCACTATAAACTGGCATTACAAAGTGGCAGGTAGTTGGTAAACTATTTGTATTTTTTCAGATCTGCAATCAGGCTTTTACATTTTACAGATTCTGTTTTGAGTCTCAGTGGGTAATTGAACGTCCATTTCCTATTTGGTTCTCCCATATTTTATTCCTTGCCTTCCACCAATACAGTCACAGTATACCACAATTGTGCTATCTTCATTTTTTCAAAAGTTTACCATGAACTGAAACTGTACAAACAATGCTTCTGAAAAAGGAAACTGAGAGAATAGTGTTACACAGTTAATGAACGTGGAGTGGCAAGATAAAAGATTTCACACGTTTAACTGCTAACTTCCCAATTTCATTAGGAAAAACAAATGACATCTGTTTAAGCTCTGGTTAAATTAAACCCCTTTAAATTTCTAAAATGGTAAGTTCATTCAGGTGATTGAATCTCAGATTCACTATAATTTTACTAGTTAAATCATCATTTACCTAGATATAGTCTTATTCTGTAATAGTTATCACTGTGGCCTTTGACAGAAATACTTTGTATTGTTGTTGATGTGTTTGTGTTTTTATTAAATAGGTTTATTGCTGACAATCAAATGAATCATGCCTGTATGCTGTTTGTAGAAAACTATGGACAGAAAATAATTAAGAAGAATTTATGTCGAAACTTCATGCTTCATCTAGTCAGCATGCATGACTTTAATCTTATTAGCATAATGTCAATAGATAAAGCTGTTACCAAGCTCCGTGAAATGCAACAAAAATTAGAAAAAGGAGAATCTACTTCCCCAGCAAATGAAGAAGTCACTGAAGAACAAAATGGGACAGCAAATGGATTTAGTGAAATTAACTCAAAAGAGAAAGCTTTGGAAACAGATGGTGTCTCAGGGGTTTCAAAACAGAGCAAAAAACAAAAACTCTGAAAAGGCTTAACCCCACGTTATGGACAAACACTGAAATTTCATTCTAGGGAATTCAGCCTCTAGGAAGAGTTCTGTTTTTGTTTTTAATCATAGGTTCCAAACAGGCACTGTCAGATGAAGTAAATGATTTCAACAAGGATATTTTTAATCAGGGTTCTACTTCACTTCAGTATGCAACATTACCCACATATCAGTTTTATTGATGTCATTAAAACATTCTCAAGTTCGAGCATGGAAAGCAATACCTTAAAGTATTTTTAACTTCAGCAATTGTCTTATGAAATATACTGAATTGATAATCTAGAAATTATTTCATATTTATAATGTGTTAGTTTTTTTTTTTTGCATTTGTGACTGGCCCTCTTTGTAATTGTGAGACATTTTCTTGGGGAGGGAAAATTAGAATGTGATTCCCTTTTTTAGAAACTGAAGATTTTTGTGAAATTATGTTGCAGTACTGTTTGCAATCAGACCTTAATCCTTGACTTTGAAATCATTTATCAATTTGGAATGAAAAATTACAACATAAGGTATTTTACATTACGTGAGTTCATTTTACAATTTAAAACTAGCACTTCTTCATCTTACGCCTGTTTGAGAACATGTTAATTTTTCACATTTGTCGGTGAAATGTCAATGTTGGCTTCTAAGGTTACTAACCATCCATTTGTTTTTATGTGGATAATTTTAGCGCATTGCTCACCCAGTATATTTTTTTAAACTTGAACATTTTGCTGTTTTTTGTTTTTTGTTCTTCTTTCCCAGTTAGGTAATCACATTGAAGATTCAGCTGTCAACATCTCTTCATTAGGATTGTAAACCAAGGGAAGAACGAGTTTAAGATTTTTAAGATGCCACTTTTGAGGAAGGAAATGTTCTATAAAAATGAACCAGAAAATGTAGGTTTTTTTTCTTTGCAAGGATGTCTTCGTAATGTATTTCATGATTAGAATATCCAATACAGATAAGCTGACTTGAATCGTTTTGAGCAATTTTGCCCTGTGTTATATGTGTCTCATGCACATATTTACAGTTGGATTTTCTCCAACAGAAAGTGGTTTCACTACTGGCACATTAACAAGCACCAATAGATTTTTAGTCCAACTCCAAGCACTGTGGTTGAGTAACATCACCTCAATTTTTTATTATCCTTAAAGATAATTGCATTTTCATATTCTTTATTTATAAAGGATCAATGCTGCTGTAAATACAGGTATTTTTAATTTTTTTAATTTCATTCCACCACCATCAGATGCAGTTCCCTATTTTGTTTAATGAAGGGATATATAAGCTTTCTAATGGTGTCTTCAGAAATTTATAAAATGTAAATACTGATTTGATTGGTCTTTAAGATGTGTTTAACTGTGAGGCTATTTAACTGATAGTGTGGATGTGATTTGTCATCCAGTATTAAGTTCCTAGTCATTGATTTTTTTTGTGTTAAAAAAAATAGGAAAGAGGGAAACTGCAGCTTTCATTACAGACTCCTTGATTGGTAAGCTCTCCAAATGATGAGTTACAGTAAACTCTGATTATGCCTCTGCATAGTGGATTTCGAGCATTTCTCTCGGGCTTTAATTTGCTAAAGCTGTGCACATATGTAAAAAAAAATAGATTATTTTAGGGGAGATGTAGGTGTAGAATTATTGCTTATGTCATTTCTTAAGCAGTTATGCTCTTAATGCTTAAAAGAAGGCTAGCATTGTTTGCACAAAAAGTTGGTGATTCCCTCCCCCAAATAGTAATGAAATTACTTCTGTTGAGTAAACTTTTTATGTCATCTTATAATAAAAGCTGAAAAAATCCCTTTGTTTCTATTTATAAAAAAAAAAGCTTTTCTATATGTACCCTTGATAAGAGATTTTGAAGAAATCATGTAAGATGATAAAGCATTTGAATGGTACAGTAGATGTAAAAAAAAAATTCAGTTTAAAAGAACGTTTGTTTTTACATTAAATGTTTATTTGAAATCAAATGATTTTGTACATAAAGTTCAATAATATAAAAACTGCATTCTGTTTTGTTTTTTATTATGCATTATTAATACACAAAAATTTTGGCTTGGCTAGGATAGGAAATATCCAAAAAAAATATCCATCAGTCAGAGCAAATAAGTTGAGAAAAATTAATGTGAATTCCTGCTTTCAGTTCTAGTAATAGCAGTTGCAACTAGATGTTATACTGTCATATAAAAAGTTTTTAATTTATAGTCTAGGGTAATGTCAATATTAATTGCCCTGATGCTGATTCACCTTTGGATTTTTCATTTTCTTTTGAATGAAAAACAATTTATGTTGACTTTCAAAAAGCCATATAGTGAGACACAAATAGTAAAAGAATTATATAATAAAATACTACATTCTGTGAGGTCAGTAGTTGAAATTTAGAAGAATTGAGGAAAATGTTACAGAAGTGTTGACAGTTCCACTGTGCTTGCTTTATTTACAAGAAATAGCTTGCCTGTACACATGTGTATTCTTTGAGCTGAGTGCCCCTCTGGTTCTAAAGCTCAGTTTCTTTAAGCACCTGCTTCCTTTTCATTAGCCTGCTGAGTCAGTCTCACTGGCCTTAGTAGTGACTCATGGTCTTCATTGGTATTCAGATTATTTGTTACATAAACTGAAGGCCATGCTTAGTTATGCCACGCTAACTAAGCATTTGGGTTTCAGGCAATAAGTATTTGGAGATTTACTGCACAGACATGACACAAACCAGTCTCTGTCACAGGTGAGTTGTGGCTCCAAGAATCTGGAAGTGGAGAAGCTCTCCAGAGGGAGCAGCACAGGGATGCTGTGGGAGTCCTCCAGGTGAGATACCCAACTAAGTAATAGAACTCTGCCCACTGTGAAGTAAGTGCCCAAGAAGTAATCAGGGTGTTTCAGTGTGAAGAAATGAACTGATCATCAGTGACAAAGCCAAGGGAAGAAGACTTTGATAAAGGAAACTGTCCTGTAACAGAAAACAAGTTTAAGACAACTCAAGTGAGTTTAAGCAACTTCAAGGGTTAAGTAACAGAAAACAGGTTTGAGGAGTTTAGTTTTAATAAATGGAAAATGAGTTGGAGAAGTTTATCATGAATATGCGTGAAATGGGGCCGTTGAAAGGGAGAGGGAGAGTGTCCCGGCAGACATGGGACAGTAGATAGGAAGGTTGAGCCTGCAGACTACGGAAGACACAGAGAAGACCAAAGGTACACATTATCAGAAAAGGAAAGAAGGAGATCAAGGACACAGGTGGGTTCGGCTTGCTAAAGAGCAAAGAGTGCTGATAATACTGTTGGGTAAGAAATGGAGAAATGGGTGCTCATGACATTTCTGAAATGAGTGAGTACAACCTCTAGAGAGAGCAATTTGGTACTTAGCATTAAAATCATAATGCATTTAACCTTTGCCCCAACAATTTCATCTTCAGGAATTTAATCCGACAGATAAACTGGGGCACGTGTAAATTGGCAAACTGTGACCACTGTTGAGCAGGTTAGAAAGGTACAGAAGTTTCTAAAATACTTCGATTTTTAACAAAATTTGAAAAGAATATGTGTCCATAAGTTCTTAACAGATTTGGAACACAGTATTAAGTAACACAGGAGCTGTAAAAATAGTCTGAACATTATATTTTTTGTTTGCTAATCTAAATAGTATGTCACTCCAAGGAAAGCAGAGATACATGTTTTATTAACCATGCCAGTACCATATTAAAATGGATCATTGATGGTTCCCAGTTGTTGACTGTAGATCACAACAAACTGGAAAATCCTTAAAGAGACAGGAATACCGGACCACCTGACCTGCCTCCTGAGAAATCTGTATGCAGGTCAAGAAGCAACAGAATGACATGGAACAACAGCCTAATTCCAAATGGGTAAAGGATTATGTCAAGGCTGTATACTGTCACTCTGCTTATTTAACTTATATGCAGAGTACATCATGTGAAATGCTGGGCTGGATGAAGCACAGACTAGAATCAAGATTGCTAGGAGAAATATCAAGAACCTCAGATAGCAGATGACACCGCTCTTATGGCAGAAAGCAAAGAATAATTAAAGAGCCTCCTGATGAAAGAGTGAAAAAGTTGGCTTAAAACTCAACATTCAGAAAACTAAGATCATAGTATCTGGTCCCATCACTTCATGGCAAATAGATGGGGAAACAATGGAAACACTGAGAGGCTTTATTTTTAGGGGCTCCAAAATCATTGCAGATGGTGACTGCAGCCATGAAATTGACGCTTGCCCCTTGGAAGAAAAGTTATGACCAACTAGTGAGTGGGTAAGTTGCTCAGTCGTGTACGACTCTGCGACCCCATGGACTGTAGCACACCAGGCTCCTCTGTCCGTGGGATTTTCCAGCCAAAGTGGTACTGGAGTCGGTTGCCATTTCCTTCTCCAGAGGATCTTCCCGACCCAGGGATCAAACCCCGGTCTCTCACATTGCAGGCAAACGCTTTACTGTCTGAGCCACCAGGGAAGCCTTTATGACCAACTAGACAGCATATTAAAAAGCAGAGACATTACCAACAAAAGGTCCATCTAGTCAAGGCTATGGTTTTTCCAGTAGCCATGTATGAATGTGAGAGTTGGACTATAAAGAAAGCTGAGTGCCGAAGAATTGATGCTTTTGAACTGTGGTGTTGGAGAAGACTCTTGAGAGTCCCTTGGACTGCAAGGAGATCCAACCAGTCCATCCTAAAGGAAATCAGTCCTGAATATTCATTGGAATACTTTGGCCACCTGATGTGAAGAACCAACTCATTGGAAAAGACCCTGATGCTAGGAAAGACTGAAGGCGGGAGGAGGAGACACCACAGAACGAGATGGTTGGATGGGATCACCGACGTGATGGACGTGAGTCTGAGTAAACTCCAGGAGTTGGTGATGGACAGGTAGACCCGGTGTGCTGCAGTCCATGGGGTCCCAAAGAGTCGGACACAACTGAGCGACTGAACTGAACTGAGTTGTTGACAGCATAAAAATCATATACTTTTCCTGCCTGACTGGAATTCACTATCTTTTCAGTCTTAATCTCTCATGTATGCAGTCTCCCCTCCAACCAGGTAGGGTACCAGAGTGCAGCAAGCCATGCAGCCTGGTGTTCTCCATACACAGTCTACAATCCAATTTCTGGAGCACCTTCTGTTTCTATGTTTGTACAAGTGTAAGATTGGTTTTTATACAGAAATAAAAATCCACTCAAGTATATTCTTAGACAAACAAGATTGTTAACTTAAATGTCACATGGATGAATCACAGTATAAAGCTGGTTTTAGAGAATAGGCTATATATCTCCCAAACTGCTGTATTTAATCTGTTGTCTTTTCCCATTTCTGACTACCATCCTATCCACCCACATGGCAAAGCTTCAACCAGTGGCCACCTACAGGTGCACCATCTCCTGGCATCATATTTCGGTCCATGGTACGCCATCCTTTTTCAGAACCCAAACAGCTCCCACCTGCTTTGGGAACACACTCCCACTCCAGCCATCCTGTCATTCATCTGTGAATGTGTGCTAGGAATGAGTTGAGACTCTTGTTCAAGGATTCTCCCAGTTCTCATGGATCAACACTAAAGTCACTTCTTTCTCCTGTCCCTAAACAAGCATGCACCTCTTTGCTAGACTTATTGCTCATTACTCCTAAGAAGCAGTGAAGCTACACAGGTCACAGAATAAAAGATTTTTCTATTTTGAGACAAATGTATGAATCACCTAGAACAAAGGCCTAGAATGTAACAGGGGTCCAACAAATCTTAGCTCTTTTCTTCACTAATCCAACTAAGATTTTCTTCTGAGTGGATTCTGTCCAAATGATCCCAATTTCTCTTATTTAGGGAAAGGGGGGAGCTGGCTCTTCTGTGAGGCCCTGAAGGGAAAGGACCATGGTTGCCATGCCATTAATTAGGCTCGCGGAGCCTTATTTATTCCTTAAATACTTCCTGGACACCTGTAACTGCCTTTGCCTTAGATAAGTGTGAGGATACAAAGATGAAAAAGCCAGGCATTGTTCTTGTCCTCATGAATCTGGAATTCCAGAGAGGGTGACATTTGTCCATGTTTTAGTAAGCCAGGTTAGTAAGCTAAATGTCTTATCTCAAATTGGTGGCCCAGAGACATAGGGCCGTGTGGACACTCCGAGGAGCGTGGCGGGAGAACCGATAGTCCACAGGCCTGGATTTGAATGCCAACTCCGGGGCCTTTGCAGCTCCAAAACTCAGTTACTTGACAATAGTTTGTTTCTTCAACTGTAAAACGGGATCAAAATCCCTCCTTCAATAGGATGGGAGGTGGGAGGAAAGGATTCAAGGGGGAGGGGCCACATGTATACCCGTGACTGATTCATGTTGATATATGGCAGAAACCAACACAATATTGGAAGACAATTATCCTCCAATTAAAAATACATTTAAAAAATAATAATTATGGCAATAGACCAAAAAAAAAAAAGTGCCTCCTTCAACAAGGGATCTGGACAGTAACCTGCTCTTGGTTAACATCACTATTTCCTTCCCTACAACCTTACAGTTTTGTCAACTTCAATCCTCAGCTCCCACCTCTGAGGAAAAATCACACATTTGCTCCTTCTTCCACAAGCTATATATTTTAAGACCCTGGAGAAGTCTCCTGAGGTTATGTTAACAAAGTCTTAATTCTCTACAAAACTGCAAGCTTTCTAACACTGCTTTAGGTAAAACTAATGAATAGAAGTGACATAGAACGGTCACTTTTCATTTAATCAACATTAAATTCTATGAAAGAAAGGCTTTTGTGGGAGATTAGTCATATTTTGCTGAATATGGTTTTTGTCTTTTAAGAAGAAAAGTACTGTTCTTAGTTCAGAAGTACTTACCAGATACCCACATATCAGGAAATGTTGGGTAGGAAGTAAATCCAAGACTTTTGGATTTCATAGACCAGTGATATATATTCAAAAAATTTTTGACATTTTGTCAGATAGGATTTACAAACAAAACCAGCAAACCCGACATCTATGTCACTTTAATTTTACAGAAGGACACAGTATAAAAAGAGCAAGAAACTTAATTTCAGAATAAAGGGTAGTCTTCCAAAGAGAACAAATTTAGATTTACCAAAAAAAAAAAAAAAATCACCATGGAGAGTGGACTTTTAGTTACTTTGGAGTGGTTACTCCCAAATCTGCCTTCATAATAATTTCATTTCTTAAAAAAAAAAAGTGAGCTCCACTAATACCAATTGAGTCAGAATTTCTGCTATTTTTAAAAGCTCTCCAGGAAATTCTAATGTGAGGCCAGTGTTGAGAATAACTTGCTACAGAAGATTACAAATACTCAAGGAATTTATAATCTAGTGGGTTGAAAGCAGGTATTAGAAACTCACATACCTACAGGGTCAGCTGTCAAATGAGCTACGTAGCTGAGTGTTATACCAAAAACAAACTAGAAGACAGAACAAAGCAGAGGTCCTCAGCCTCTGGGATCTAATACATGATGATCTGAGGTGCAGCTTGTGGAATAATAAAGTGCACAAAAAACATAACGTGCTTGAATCATCTCAAAACCATTGCCCTTGACAGTTGGTGAAAAACTGTCTTCCATGAAACCAGTCCCTGATGCCAAAAAGGTGGGGAACCACTGGAATAAAGTGAAGATACCACAGTCTTCCAAAGAGAGAAACATACAACACAGAAATGAACAGGCATCAGAAAGGTATTAGCTTTTCCTAGGAGACCACAGAGCAGCTGCTGCTGCTGCTGCTAAGTCGCTTCAGTCGTGTCCCACTCTGTGTGACCCATAGATGGCAGCCCACCAGGCTCCTCTATCCATGGGATTTTCCAGGCAAGAACACTGGAGCGGGGTGCCACTGCATTCTCCGACCACAGAGCAGTGCATTCAAATTCTGAGAGAGAATGATCTCCAACTGGGAATTCTTAATGAGTCACAGTCAAAGGTAAGATTGAATAAAGAGATCTTCAGCCTTCTATCTCAAAAAATTTACCTCTTGGGCACCCTTTCTCAGCCAATGGAGGAAGTGCTCCACTAAGGTTAAGGAATAATCTGAGAGAGAGAAAGACATAGGACACCGATCGGAGCTGAACAAACTGTCCGTTCTGGCACTGATTGATTCATACATGTGTGGGAAGTTCTGAACCTGTTTAGGAGATACCTCAGTCAGTGTGTTCCTGTCAACAGCTGTCACAATAGTTTGTTGTCAATAACTGAATAAATTTCACTTCTTCTTTACTCAGCTCCCCTCTACAGAGAAAGCCCTCAAAAGAGATGTATTTACCCTTCATCCCTACTTACTTTTATTTTTGTTTTGATATTAAAATCTATTATATAGTTTCAGAATTTATGCTTCTGAGAAGATGGAGCAGCATAATTTCCCAACTCCTGCTGCTGAGAAAAACTAAAAACCATGGGAAAAAAATATAATAAAACAAACATAAGAAGCCTGACAGATGACCAAGGTACCTCAAAACTCAAGGAACTCCATACCGTGCATTCTTAAGATTTTCGTCTTGTGTATCCCAGACTTGAGGGCAAAAGATGCTGGCAACATGGAAATGCTGACACAGACACAAGAGCCCCAGCAGAAACCTGCTCTCTGCAGCCAAGGAACCAGGAAAGGGGCAGCCTAACAAGACCAACTGATGGCCAACAAGCACTCCACTCCAGCCAAACACCATCACTCATGTTGAATGGTGGTGGCCTACAGAAAGACATGTCCATATCAGAACCTATGACAGCGATTTTATTTGGAAAAAGGGTCCTTGCAGCTATAAGTAAATTAAAGACTTGGAGATGAGATCTTCCTGGATTATTTGAGTGGGTACTATATCCAAGACAAATGCCCTTATAAGACAAAAACAGGGAATTTCCTAGAGGTCCAGTGGAGTGGTTAGGACTTGGTGCTTTCACTTCCATGGGCCTGGGTTCAGTTCCTGATCAGGGAACTAAGATCCTGCAAGCCTCACAGGGTGGTTGAAAAAAATAAAGACCAAGGGAGAAGGCCATGGGAAGACAGAGACAGAGACTGGAGTTACACAGTAACAAGTCAAGGAACACCTGTGGCCACCAGAAGCTCCAAAGATTCTCCCCTAGACCCGCTGGAAGGAGTACAGTCTTGCCAATGTTTATGTTATATATGTGTACGTAACTTATTACCATTATACACACACACACACACACACACACACACACTTACTTAAGAGTGAAGATGACTTTTCTCCCTCTGCTTAAAAGATTAAACCTGAATTAATTAAATCTCATGAAAGAATAAAAAATACACACACATACCTTTTACTTTTTTATTTTTGTTTCAGATAGTTGGACGAGGCATCCACATTCTAGCAAATCTTCTTAGTCACTGAACAAGTGAAAAACAGCTTACTTATATATAAAAAGGCAATGGGAAAAGGTCATGATTGTCTAATAGGGAACTGGAATCCCCCAATAAATTATCTTACAAAAATATCAAACTTGCTTTTCCACTTTTCTACTCTTAAAAATGGAAAAAAAAATTCACATTAAAAAGAAAAGACCTTAGGCTGGTAAATAGCAAGTTAAGATAATCATGTTTACATCCAAGTCCTTCAAATAAATATTTTAAACAAATTTGTTTCCCAAAAACAGGTCAAGTATTTAGCCTACACTTGTTTGGTCCACCAAAAGACCATTCATGAACTGGACTGCCACTCAGACCCCACCAAGAGCGACACGCAAGTCACTGTGGCTGGCTAAGCACTGGCGCATATGTCATACATGGGACAGAGCTGTTGATAACACTGCTGTGCATATGACTTCTGTGAGTATTTTACCCTGTAAACCCCCTCAAGCCTACTGGGGATGGAACTACAAGGAAAGAACAAGAGAAAACACTTTGCCTGTTGTAGACATTTGCTCAGTAATTTTTAAAACTTATCACACTTTTGGGACTTAAAGATTACTGAACATGAGATAAAGTTCAATACTGCTTACAAATCCCTGAATATGAAGAGCGCACTCACCACTCCCGCGAGAACCCTCAAGGGCGTGTACGTTACAGCGTGCATCACAGCACAATGCTGCGTGGTCTGTGCCCGGCTTTGCATTCTAAAGCCTTAAATGGCCTTGGATCTTTAAAACAAGGAGACTTAATAAAAAATGATTTTACGCTGCATTTTTCTGTTCTTACAACCAACTTTTAGAAGTACAGTGGAAGGGTTCATAGGGCTTTCTGTATCTCCTCATACCTAAAAAACGAGTTTGGTTTTTATTGTGATGTCATATTCCAATTAACACTATGCTAAAAAAAATAAAATGGACTGCATTGTGACGGTTTTGTCTACCATGTTCACGCCTCTTATTGCTGAGAGTCCAAAAGAAACCCTGTAAATAATTTCTGTGTCCAATGGCTTAACTGAGAGATGAATCTAACCATTTTTTAAACCAATGACAACTGGGCTGAGAGGAAAACTATCGTAAAACCCCCCGCACACCCAAAGCCAATCATCGGAAAACCTAGAACACCAACACTTTCCACCCAGGATAGAAAAATGAGCATCCAAAGTAAAGAGAACCACAAGACTGATCGAGCAACCAATCAAACACCACTTCTCTGTTATTTGAGCTAATAGTCACTCGAAGCTTGAAGTTTCCGCCTTCGTTATTATTGGTGGATCCTAGAGTCACAGCTTCAATGTCAAATGTGACAGTGGACCCAGAAGTAACTGCGGGCAACTGATTAGTCATTTCTTTTCCATTTACAAAAACTGCACCTAAAATGTTAAGGTAAAGAGTCATTCACATGTGAGCAACAAC
This sequence comes from Antilocapra americana, assembly GCA_007570785.1. NCBI lineage: Eukaryota > Metazoa > Chordata > Mammalia > Artiodactyla > Antilocapridae > Antilocapra > Antilocapra americana. The sequence goes on from ML664177.1 coordinate 36,107,224, forward strand.
TAAGGATGGAAACAAGATGCTAGATTATTGGTAATGCAGCTAATTTCCTAACTAAAGAAAACATTTTGGAATGCCAACTGGTCAAAGATAATGCAGTTAAATATGTTCATTAACCCCCACATGCCCAAGGCAGAAGGAAAAGTTAAAGCTTTAATAACGTTTTAGGCTTCTGGTCCAGGGTTCCATTCTTTTAAAATTGAGCGGATGGCATCAAAAGAAACTTGACTCCATTATTAAATTACTTCCTGTGGAACAGCGGGACTGTTTTGCATGGAATAAATAAGGATCCTGTCTACCGACTGTCCTACACCATAAAATATTAACAAATCTTGGTAGTGACTTTTAAGTGTGATCACTATGAAACAAGGGACCAAAGAACACTACAGATGTAAACTCTCTCCTCATTTCCCTAGCCTATGCTGAATTTATCTTCTCTATGTTGAATTCAGATGACTTAGGCACACGGAATCCAGGAGTAAACCGCCTGGCAAAAAATCTCAGCTCAATTACTTCCAAACTAAGTGATTCTATGCCAACTACTTATGCCACGGCTTCTCTGTGGCTTTTCTTACCTACTGTGTGCTGCGTGCACTCAGTCACTCAGTGCTGTGTGTGATCCTTTCCAACTCTCTGTGACCCCACGGACTGTAGCCCACCAGGATCCTCTGTCCATGGAATTTCCCAGGCAAGAATACTTGGAGTAGGTTGCCATTTCTGCCTCCAGGGGATCTTCCCAACCCAGGGATCAAACCTTCCTCTCCTGCATTGTCAGGCAGATTCTTTACCACTGAGCCACCCACCTAGGAAGCCCTTTCATCAACTACAAAATGGATATAACACTACTCCTCACTTCAAAAAAGGTGTTAAAGATTAAATAAGGTTTTATTTTTAAAGGGTACAGAATTGCCTGGTATGGAGCAGTCACCTAGATATGTCATTAAGACCTAAATTTTTTCATCTTCTGGTATAAACGTGTGATACTGAGACTGATTCAGATCTTATTATAGTAAACCATACATTTCAAAGAGAACGGCAATTATTTCCTCCTTACTTACCATTTGTACTAATGCAGACTGCTTGATCCCGCTGCAGGGAGTCATATCCATTCTGTTTTTCTGCACACACTCCTATACTGTCTCTTCTGTCTGGTTGTCCCACAGTTTCAACTCTGTCAACAGGGCAGAAAAGTCTTTTAAATATCTTTTTTAATGTGATATCAACTAGTTGCTAAGCTTAACAAGAGCTATCTCATCACGATTACTCTTAAGAACAGCTAACAATGATTTAGCACTTCTTAAATTCCAGGTCCTATTCTGAAAACTTGATGTCTGTATATCTTATCTACAAATCATCTCGTTCAATTCACATAACAATTCACAATATAGGTGCTGTTATTCTCATACCCAGTTTATACATGAGTAAACTCAGGCACAAAAGAAAAAATAAAGTTTAAAAAAAAGGGGAAAATAAACTGATCTGATCACCAAGATGAGTGGTGGATCTAGGACACGAACTCAGGCATTCTGACTTCAGAGTCCACGTTACCTGTTTATGGCTATGACAGCACATTTCTGTTCTATGTTCTGGTTCTAGACATGTAGAAAACGTGTCATATTTGCCACTATAATGAATGTGATCATCACTTAAACTTTTATTAGGAGAGTCTATGCAATGACTGCATTTACCAAGCATTTAAAAATAGACATTATCCCTCTTTTAAAACAGAGGATAATATGCTTATGGACATATTCTAGCTGGAGAAACTTCATACATAGTAAGTTGAAGCATTTCCTTTTGTGTTTAAGTATCAAACAATAGGTCATCATGTACTTGGATATAAAGGTCAACCTACATCCCGATGACCAGGGTCATCTTTCTCTCCATTCCAGAAAGCTAGACTTGGCAAGGACAGAAAAAGAAAAATGAGCACAGGGCAGCATGTAGCTTTTAAGGGAAGATGCGATTACCGACACTCAGCGTGGCCTCAAGGTGTCTTTCCTTGTAAAGTGGCAAACAAGTGAGTCCATGATAAACACATGGGTGGGTTTCTGAAGTCACTTCAGTTCTAAACCAGAAGTTTAAAGAAGGAGGAGAACGACGCCAGCCATACGACAGCACAGTTAAGTCCTAGGACTCATTCTACCATAGGGACACACACTTTCTAAATGATACACAGGCCAAAATACCTTTAGGAGATTTCCAGAATTCAGTTAAAAAGTCCCAAAGGCGCACAAAGCCGAAAACAGCTGCACTGCACTGGGTAAGAAGAGGAATTTCACGTCAACCCCTCTTCCAAGCTACCACAGCTCGGTACCAGGCAAGCACAGACCAGCTCCTGACTTTTCCTTCAGAAAAAACACACAGGAGTGGAGCGTGCATCCCACACTCCAGATCCTTGGAGGGTTTCCCAGAGGACTGGCTTCTGCCATGTCTCATCTGGTGCACTGAAGGAGCTGGCATAGCACAGATGCCTGCATGCTGCGAAGACCAAAGAAAAGTGAGGGGTGGCAGCCTGCAGCCAGTGCTGCAGGGAGGGAGGAGAGGAAGACTCCCTGCTGGTGTGCTGTCTTCTCACAGGACAGCTCAAGGGAATGGTACCTGTCTCATTCCCTTGTCGGAGCGTCTGGGGGCCCCTGGGTCCAAGAGAATGAAGGCAGCCCGCAGCTGCAGAACGTGCAGTACCACAAACTGGCACCAGAGGGAGCAAGAGATTACGAGCTCCCGAAAAGCCTGCAAGGCTCTAATTGAGAAACTGCACACACCAACTCAGCGAAGTCCATTCAGGACTTCTGGAAGACAGAACAATTGTAAATGGATATGTACCCAACATGAGAGCACTTAAATATATGCAGCAAAAAATGACAGAACGGAAGGGAAAACAGTTACACAAGAGAAGATTTCAATACTTCAATAGTGGATTTGGAACATCCAGACAGAAGATCAGTAAGGAGTAGGGGATCTGAACACCACCACAAATGATATGCACATTCCTCCCCAAAGAAGCAGAATACACATTCTTCTCAAGCACAAAAGGAACGTTCTCCAGCATACAGCACATGGTAGGTCACAAAATACATCATACCAAATTCAGGAAGACTGAAATTACACTGTGTTTATTTTCTGACCACAACGGAATGAAACTATAAATTAATGGCAGAAGGGAAACTAGAAAGCTCAGGAATATGTGGAAATTAACCAACTTTTGAACAGCCAATGGGTCAAAGACAAAATCAAAAAGAAAATCAGAAAATGTCCTGATACAAACAAAAATAAAACCAAAACATACTAAAATGTATAGGATGCAGCAAAAACACTGAAGAACAATGTTTAGAGACACAAACACATACATCTAAAAATATATCAGGGACTTCCCTGCTGGTTCAGTGGCTAAAGCCTCTCGTTTCCAATGCAGGGGACGTGGGTTCAATCCCTGGTCAGAGTACTAACAACCCACATCCCATGTGGGGCAACCAAAAAACGGTTGTTGTTTTTTTTTAATCCAATTTTCAAAACGTTTAAATAAATAAAAAATTAAAAATATCAGAAAACAACTTATACCTCAAGAAACAAAAAAGAACAAACTAAGACTAATGTTAGGAGAAGAAAGGAAACAATAATTACTTTAGAACAGAAATAGAGACTAGAAAAACAACGGAAAAACATCAACAAAACTAAGAGTTGGTTTTTTTGAAATGATTGACACAATTGACAGATTCAGCTAGATTAACTAAGATAAAGAAAGATAAGCTACAAATAAAGTCAGAAATGAAAGAGGACACATTACAACTGATACCACAGAAATTAAATGGATTATAAGAGACTCATGAACAAAATATACCAAGAAATTGGATAATTTAGAAGAAATGGGTAAATTTCTACAAATACACAACCTACCAAGAATGAATCATAAACACATATAGCAAATCTGAACAAACTGACAATTAGAAAGTAGACTGGATCAATAATCAAAAGTACCAAGACCATCAGTAAACAACAGCCCCGGACCAAGTAGCCTCACTGGCGAATTCTACCAAATGATTAAAGAATAGATACAATCCTTCTTCAAGTCTTCAAAAACACTAAAGAGGAGGGAATACTTCCGTCAACTACAAACTGGCACTTGTCAAGAGAAGCTGCCATCCACCTCCACAAGGAATTACATCATGTGCTGCTGCAGCTGCTGATTTTCAACACCCGTGAAAGGAGCTCAGGGAGGAACGCAGGAATGAGGCAACGCTGTGCTGGGGGCGGTGGGGGGACTGGAAGGACAGGTCTTCAGATAGTTGGATATTTTCAGAAGCAGATTTTATGAGCCCAATTCTTGTATCTCCTCATATCTAGAAAGCACTAAAATCCTTTACGGTGATGACTGTTCTTCCTGGCTAGCAGAAACCTTCTGCAAAAAAACAAAAAAGTGCTGCTTGCATGTATTCCCCCTTCACCAAAACCACATATACACTGACCTTTCCCCGCTGCCTCTTCGGAGCAGTTTCTCAGAGCTATCTGAAATGCTGTCTTCCGGGCTATAGTCCTCATTGTGCCTCAAATAAAACTTATTTTGCAATTCTCATGTTGTTCAATTTTTTTTTGGGGGGGGGGTCAACATTTCCAAACTTCTAAGGTTACTATTATCCTGAAACCAAAGTCAGAGAAAGACACTGCAAGAAAAGAAAACTTCAGGCTAACACCTCTGATGACTATCGATGTAAAAATCCTAAATAAAGTACTAGCAATGTTGGTGAGAATGTAAAGCCCAGCCACTCTATAAGACAGAATGGAGGTTCCTCACAAAACTGAAAACAGAGCCACCACAAGATCCAGCAATCCCACTCTTGGGCATATGTCCAGAAGAATTCAAGGCACTGAGAGGAACACAGTATTACTTCTACAATGTTCCTGCTAAAGACGCAGAACCTGAATCTTAACATTTACGAGACACCAGAAAAACCCAAAATGAGGGATCGTCTATAAAATAACTGACCTGTGCTCTTGACAAATGCCAATATCATAAAATTGAAAAGAGACAGAGAAACTGTTCCAGATTAATAGGCACTACAGAGAGACTGGTGGCCCAGGGCATAAGAATCTGCCTGCAACGCAGGTGACATGGGTTCAGTCCCTGGTATGGGAAGAGTCTACCTGCCTCTGAGCCGCTGAGCCCCTGCTCCACGAGTACGGAGCCCCCGTGCCTCAACGGTTGAAGCCCGTGAGCCTGGAGCCTGTGCTCCGCCCGACAAGCCACCGCAATGAGGCGCGCAGGCACCGCAGTGAAGAGCAGCCCCCGCTCCCTGCAACCAGGGAAGGCGTGCCCACAGCAACGAAGAACAAGCAGAGCCAAAAACGAAAGAACAATTAAAAAAAAAAAATCTGCCTGCCAATGCAGGGGACATGGGTTCAATCCATGGTCCAGGAAGATCTCACGTGCTGCAGAGCAACCAAGTTTGTGTGCCGTAACTGCTGAGCCTGTGCTCGAGAGCCCAAGAGCCACAGCCACTGAAAGCCCCTGGCACCCAGAGCCTGTGCTCAGCAATGAGAGAAGCCATCGCAATGAGAAGCCGGTGAACCGAAACCAAGAGGAGCCCCCGCTCTCTGCAACAAAGGCGGCTCGAAGCAACAAAGACCCAGAACAACCAAGAGTAAATAAATAAACGAGACTAAAGAGACGTAACAAGGGAATACCCAAGATCTGCTTCTTTTCTGCAAAGAACGTTAACTGGGACAACTAAATCTAGTAAGATCTAGAGGTTAGATAATAGTGTATCAATGTTAACTTCATGATTTTTATGATCTCTTTTTATGAAATACTCACTGAAAATGATTTGGGAAAAAAAAGAGAAAACGATGAAGCAAATGTAGTACTGGGGAATCTGGGTGAAGGCTATTTGGGCATTCTGTGTACTATTCTTGCAATTCTTCTGTGAATCTGAAAAATCATGTTTATAAAGATTTTAAAAACACACAAATCAGGGACTTCCCTGGTGGTCCAGTGACTATGCCTCTCTGCTCCCAATGCAGGGGGCCCAGGTTCAATCCCTGATCAGGAAACTAGATCCCACATGCCACAGCTAAGAGTTTGCATGCTGCAAGGAAGACCTGACAGAGCCAATCAAATAAATAAAAATAAAATTTAAAAAAATGTACAAAACACTATATGGATACACATATATATATTATATATACATATATATATAGAGAGAGAAAGATGACTGTGACGAACACAAGATACTTCAATTTCATCCCTAACATCTCTAATATTGTTTCTCTAAAAAATAAAAACATGCTAATACTATCACTAATAGATGGAGGCTAGTAATTATTTGTTTCAGTATTGCACAATGAAAAATTTGGCTTGCCTTAATGCCTGGAAATAACCTTGAAACCACTGGAATGTCCCAAGTGACAGGAGTGTGTCTGTATTATCTGTGGTGGGCATCTAAGACCCACCACACTAATGAAGCGCTCCAGTGTTCCCTAGATAGCTTGCGCTACCATGATGACTCAGGATGGGAACACGTCACCCCAGAAAGATCAAACATATGGTCACAGCATTGAGGCTTTGAGCAAAAGGATGTCAGTCCAATCTCCCAGATGTGTGTGTGTGTGTGTGCGCGCGTGCGTGCTCAATTGTGTCTGACTCTTTGCAACCCCGTGGACTATAGCCCGTCAGGTTCTGCTGTCCATGGGATATTCCAGGCAAGGACACTGTGTTGGTTACCATTTCCTTTTCTGGGAGATCTTCCCGAGTCAGGGATTGAACCTGCGTCTCCTGCAATCAATAAAATCCCAATAAAAACTCTGGACACCAAAGGCTGAGTGAGCATTCCTGTTTTGTAATACTCTGAGTATTGTTATCACAGAGGGTCTCGCATCCCTGAGACGTATGCTCTGGTCTGGAGCCCCCTCACATCTCGCCCTGTGAGTCCCTCTCTCTGGCAGGTTCTGATGTGCATCCTTCTGCTATACTAACACTGTTATTATAAGTGAAGTGCTTTCCTAAGTTCTGTGAGTCATGCCAGTAAATTATAAAACCTGAGGGCGGTCGTGGAAACCTTGGAATTTGTAGCCAGCTATGGAGAAGGAAATGGCAACCCACTCCAGTATTCTTGCCTAGAGAATCCCATAGACAAAGGAGCCTGGTGGGCTGCCATCTATGGGGTCCCACGGAGTCGGACAGGACTGAAGCGATTTAGTAGCAGCAGCATGTACTTAGAAGTGAGGATGGGCCCTGGGGACCCTGAACTTGCAACTGGTACCTGAAGTGAGGGCAATCTTTTGGTGGACTGTGCTCTCACGTGAGTTTGGCCAGCTCATTCCAAGGGTACATTTTTCTCTGTGATTAAACTTTTCAAATGAATAATTAACTCAAATATTCTTGAAATAAAGTAAGAGTTAAAACCCAAAGCAGGAAGTTGCTACACAGCACAGGAAGCTCAACCTGATGCTCTGTGACAGCCTAGAGGGGTGGGGTGGGGAGGGAGATTCAGGAGGGAGGAGACATATGTATATGTATGGCTGATTCACGCTGATGCATGACAGAAACCAACACAACACTGTAAACCAATTATCTTCCAATTTTAAAAAAAGAAACTCAAAGCAGTGAGGAAAAAAAAAATCTTGGGAAGAAAGGAAAAAAAACCTAATTTGAATAAATCACAGAACTGTTCCTAGAAACATTCTGCATGAAAACAGCATTTTATAAACAACACAAGTCTGCCATTAAAAGCTTACAAAAATTTCTTTGAATATAAAATGAACCAGGAAAATAGAGTTAATTTTCCCGAAACCCAGAATTATTTTCATAGCTCACTAAGACACAGAATGTAAATTTAACAGCTCTGAATATTTTCTAGCCTGGGGGGCATACCACACGGCTTGCAGGATCTTAGTTCCCCAACCAGGGAATGAATCTGGATCCCTAGAAGTGAAAGCACTGTGTTCTAACCGCCGGACTTTCAGGGATTCCCAACATTTTTGAATTTTTAAGTTGCAAGACAAGTAATCAGGACATTATATCCTAAAAAACTACTTGTGTGGTTCTCTCACATAAACAAGTCCTATAAATAAAAAAAAAAAAAAACCTCTCCTATAAATCATCCAAATATAAAAAGTATATAAAAAAGAAAAATGGCATACAAAATAATTTATGGCAGGGTACAGTGACCTCAGAAATACAATTAACTTAAAAAATCAACTTATGTACAAATTAGCAGGAAGGCATCCACTGCATAGAATCATGTAGAAAGTTGCAGAGGATAATTTTTCTCAAAGATGAAGTATTCTGAGAAAGAACATGATTCAGAACAAAAAGCAAGGTTGATAGCAAAAAGAAGGCTAAACCTATTACTCTGTACTTTGGCTAACTGGGATTTAAGTGGTAAAGCCTCAGAACCTCACACTTCCTTCTTCTCTCAGTGAACACCTGGAGCAAAGATCCAAAAATGCAGTTGTTTGGATGATATATCCAAAAATATTATGAAAAGTATCCAACTTTGTGATAAAGAAAGAAAAAGAAGAAGAATATTATTATGGCCTACAGCTACAGATTAAAACAGTTAACATTGACAAGGATGTTAATATTGACAAGGATGCAGCAACATCAGTCAGGACCCTCACACACTGCTGGGAAGACTGCAAGTACTTTCAGGAACACAGCCAGCTGGCCTGTGTGTCACTAACGGGAAACTAGCCCAAGGAACAAATAAGCCATATGTTAACAAAGAGGGTCATGGCACAGCTTGACTGGTCAGGAAAAAAAAAAGAGAAAAGGGATGTCTTATCAAGTCATGGTAGAAAAGGATTTTTTTATATAGAAATATATTCCTTACTATACAAATCCTAAAACAGCTTTTGTCCTCTCAAAATAAAAACTGATTATCTTATTATTGTAAAAACTGAAAATCTTCCAACAAAGAAAATTCTAGGATGGCAAATTCACTGGTGAATTCTATCAAACATTTAAGGAACAAAACCAATTCTCACAGACAGTTCTGAGAACTAAAAGAGGAAGAATTATTTCCCACCTCACTCTTTGAGGCTGGCAATTACCCTGATACCAAACACATCATAAGAGAGACAGATATCTCTCTTGTGAAGAGACATAAAAATCCTCAAAAAATAAATAAAAGCTAAATTTACAGCAACATATACAAAAGAATAACACATGGTCAAGTAGGGCTTCTGATCCAATATTTAAATTCATCATATCAACAGAAGACAAATAGTATGATTATCTTAGTAGGTATATAAAAATAATATGACAAAATTAAACACCCATTTATAGATAAAGCTCACAGCAAAGTAAGAATAGAAGGAAACTTCCTTAACCTAATAGAGGGTATCCACAAAAACCTATGGCTAGCATCATACTAGCATCTTATTCCTAGATCTGGAATAAGACAAAGATGTCTACTTTCAATGCTGCTACTCAGAATTACACTTTCTAGTATGTGTAGTAAGACAAAAAAAAAAAAAAAATGACACAACACTGATGGAAGGCATTTTTTTAAAAACTAAATGAAGATGGGAATTTACTGGTGGTCCAGTGGTTAGGACTCTGCCTTTCACTGCTGTGGGACTTTATTCAATCCCTGTTCTAGGAACCAAGATCCCACAGGCAGAGCAGTACTGTCAGAGGGGAAAAAAAAAACCTAAATAAAGGGTGACTTTCAGATTTACATACCTGAGTTCTTTTCATTGGTGGCTGAGAAGGAAAAAAAATTTATATATATGCCTGCAATGCACGAAAAGACCTGGGTTTGATCCCTACGTCGCGAAGATCCCCTGGAGGAGGAAATGGCAACCCACTCCAGTATTCTTGACTGGAGAATCCCACGGACAGAGGAGCGCTCTTCAAAGGCTGCTTACAGACCACTACCCACGGTCACCAGAAGACACAGCCCCTGCTTCCAAAGGCGACGCACTCTGGCCCCCCTGGAGATTGGTGACACCTTTTCTCTCCGCTTCCCCAGGAACACTCAAGCACGGTTCTGTCCTGGCCTTGTTCATAGTCTTAACGTGAGGTCTTCTTTTGGGACCGAATATCAGGAGATCTTTGGCCAGCAAATTATCATGACTTCCTGCCTAGTTGTGTCTTTATGAAGCCTTTACAGCTAATTTGGAATTTTGAGTTTTCTATATTACTTAGTTCTGTTGAAAAAGCATTTCGGGGTTCTCCCACCTCTTTTATTCCTCCAAAAAGTTTCCACAAGTGGAAAAAATTCAGAACTAAGGTACTGCTCTGCATCTACTGGTCCCAAAAGATCTCGTCTCTCTTGAACCCACTCTGATCACCCAACCCACCCAACAACTCCCCAGAAACTATTCATGTCAGGGTCACCAAGCAACATCCACGCTGCAAACCCGAAGGTCAATCCTCAGCCCTTTTCTTAACTGTTGGGTCAGCAGCATTTGATCACCAGCCCTTCTTGGAAACCCTTTCTTTGCTTGGCTTCAAGGACACCACATGCTCGCACTTTTTCCAGCCATCGCACTTGCTACTCTCCCTCAGAATCTTTTCCTAGTTCTTTCTTTCTCCCCAGAAGTTAAGTGGTAGATTCTTCAGTGTCCTCCTCCTACACTCATTCCCTTGCTGATCTTATCAAGTCTCGTGGCGCTAAATACTTATCTATGTGTTAAAACTGTGCTTCCCTCATAGCTCACCATGAGCTGTCACCAAGATTAATCCTGGAATGCTGAACACAGCTTTCCCCTCATTTCTGGTAGTATCCTTGCCCCTCCTCTCCAGCCTCCTAACCGGTCTCCTCCAGGCCTTCACCTCTTTTCAGACTTCTTTCCATACAGCAGCCAAAACAACTTGTAAAACGTACGTCAGACCACCTGATTCATCTGCTCAGTGTCCTCCAATGGCTTCCTGTCACGTTCGAGGTCCAAGCAGAGAGAGACCTACAGGGCTGGGCCGCCAGGATTTGACTCTCAGGATCACTGTAAGAATTTGTACAGGGAGCTCCCTGCTGGTCCAGTGGTTAGGACTCCACACTTCCACTGCAAGAGGCACAGGTTCCATCCCTGGTCGGGGAACTAAGATCCCACATGCCTCACAGTATGATCCCCCCAAAAAAGAATCTGTAAAACCTCGGGCAGTGGTGTAATCTTTTTACACCTCAGTTTCCTCATCTATATAACATGTCTACCTCCTGAGCATGTAATGAGGATTTATAGATATTAACTCATTAAATACTTAAGAACTAAGAATATCCTGCTTTTCTGGGGTTCTTTCTGACTATGTATCTGTCTCTATTAACCCCATTTACACTAATTACTTCCTGTCCTCCATATTTTTCCTCCTCTATATCTTTGGTTCTTGCTTTATTTCCCTACCTGAATTGTCCTTTCCAATTGTGACATAAAGCCTTCATTATCCCCTCATCTAGAAGTAAATTTCCCTTCCCCTATATTTCACAGCATTCAAGATTTTTGTTTTAAGGTCTAACTGTCTAATCATATTTTTTAATGATGCTACAGTGCTATCAGTTTCTTTATTTTATTTTTAGCCATGCTGAATGGCAGGTGGGATCTTAGTTCCCTGACCAGGGATGGAACCCGTGCCCCCTGCAACGGAAGCATTGGAAGTGCAGTCTTAGCCACTGGACTGCCAGGTAAGTTTCTCAGGATCTCTCTCCTACTGACTTATAAACTATTAGCCAAAGGTTCTTGTTTTTCCTTTTTTTTAAACTTTGCATTCCCAACCATACCAAATACTATAAATACAATCAGAGTGGAATAAGAGTTGAATGAAGTGATCAGCATTATTCAGAAAGACCTCAGGTGAGCAGGAGAAATGCCCTTACATTTTAGAAAAGCAGTTTCAGTCAGAGAGACATGGATAGGAAAAAAGTATAAGAAATATTCCTCAGATTATCTCTAAGGAATAGTTATAACTCCTTGTGAACATCCCAAAGCAGTTATGATTCTATGATTTCATGTCACCCTCTCTCTACAAACTAAAAAACTACAGGATCCTTAGTCTACCTAGGACCTGCCTGTCTTATCTCATCCAAGTCTATAATAAAGGTCTGTGGGGAAAACTTCTGTCTGACAACATTCCTCACACCTGTAATAAGAGACAAGCTTCACCCTGAAAGAACTATACATCAAGCCTCCAGAAGGTATCACTCTAACAAAACAGAAAACACCAGCAAAGCTGTATCCTCCAAGGACAGGGCACTGTCTCAATAAAAGAAGAAACTGACAAGATTTCAAAGACAAATTAAAACAAATTCACTTCCTAATCCTAGTAGAGATTATGCCCAGATGGGATTTTTCCAGATAAAATGAAATTAGACTGAGTTTTGTTTTTTTAACAATATGAAGAGGTGCTAATTAGTATTGAACATGTACTTGGTAATGACAGAAACCAAGCTTGTACAGAAAAATATAGATCTCTTCCAGCTTAAATTCATTCAGAAAAAGTAATGCTAATGTTCAACCAAAGGCAAGCATTAAACCAAATGCGCATATTCCAAGAAACCCCCTTCTAACAGCTACCAACCACAGCATTTCTAACAGAAAACCCCCAAATTCGTTGATATTTCCTCCATCAAGAAGCAGGGTCTAGGGACTCCCCCTAGTGGTCTAGCAGTTAAGACTCTGCACTTTCACTGCTGGGGATGAATCTGAGCCCTGGTTAAGGAAGGTGTAGCCAAAACAAACAAACAGAAAAAGCAGGATCTAAGGATTTCCCTGGCGGTCCAGTAGTTAACACTGGGCAGTGGGCACAGGTTTGATCCCTGGTTGGGGAACTAAGATCCCGCATGCTTCAAGGCACGGCAAGAAATATAAATAAATAAAGCAGGGTCTAAGTCTCCTCCCTGGGATCTGGACTCTATGACCAGTTGAACAACAAAACACGGTAGAAGTAACATTAGGTTAGTTTCTAGGCTCAGACCTTAAGAAACTGTCAGTTTCTATTTCCCGTCTCTTGGGATGCTTCTTCTTGGAACCCAGACAGCAGGCTATGAGCAGGCACAGGCAGAGCGGCCCCAAGAACCAGAATCAATCTGCCAGCCATGTAAACAAGTCGTCTTGGAAGTCGATCCACCATCCTTGGTCAAACCACCCCAGCCAACTCCACATAAGCAGAGATGAGTAGTCCTTGCCATACTCTGCGAACTGCAGTTTCCTGAGCTAAATAAGTGACTAGACTTGTTTAAGTTTGGGGGTGGCTTGTTACACAACAATAAGTAACTGGAACATGGCTTTTTTCCTCCCCTCTGTCCCACTGATTGACAGTCGCCACTGATACAGTCCCAGGGCAAGGATATAATCAGAGGTTGTCAATTTCAGCACCAGCTACCAAATCCTGGCCCCACGAAAGCGCTTGTGGAACTTAACTTTTTGATGTTCTTGGAAGAAAAAAGTTAATAATAAAAAATAGCCAGCTGATTTACCATGTCATGTTACTTATGAAAGGCAGGGTCACACAGTGGTTAAGAACACAGACTGGGGTGAGACACCCAGGATTTAAATATTGATAAGTCAGTCTCTCTCTACTCTCATTTCCTCAGGGAGGAAAGAAGACCATAACCTCCGAGACTACAGGATAAGGAAGGCTGTTGGAAAGGAAGATTTTTTTTTTAATAATTTATTTAATTGGAGGATAATTTCTTCAAAATATTGTGGTCGTTTCTGCCATACATCAACATGAATCAGCCAAATGTGTACATGTGTCCCCCCATCCTGAACCCCCCTCCCATCTTCCTCCCCATCCCATCCCTCTGGGTTGTCCCAGAGCACTGGCTTTGAGTGCCCTGCTTCATGCATCCAACTTGTACTGGTCATCTATTTTACATATGGTAATATACGTGTCTCAACGTACTTCTCTCAAATCACGCCATCCTCACCCTCCCACATAGTCCAAAGTCTGTTCTTTACATCTGTGTCTCTTCTGCTGCCTTGCATATAGGATCATCATTGCCACCTTTCTAAATTCCATATATTTTGTTTTCGACAGCACAGCATGCGGGATCTTAGTTCCCCAATCAGGGACGTATTGGAGCCCCCTGCAGTGGAAGCATGGAGTCTTAACCATATTTTTTTAATAATTTTTTTAAAAATAAATATATATGTAGGAGAGAACCAAAATCAATCTCTATTATTCACATGGCAACGTAGTCAAGTCAAGTGATGCAACAATACCCACATTCCAAGGTCAACTTTAACTCTAGCCACACTTCCCTCCAAACTTAGAAACCCCAGTATGGAGGAGAATATACAAGCTTAACACCACCACCTCCTCTCCAAATACCATCCAGGCTCAGAAAGCTCATTATAGATTTACTCAGTAGTATCCAACTCTTTGTCACCCCATGGGCTGTAGCCTACCAGGCTCTTCTGTCCATGGAATTTTCCAGGCAAGAATACTTGTTGCTATTTCCTCCTTCAGGGGATCCTCCCGACCCAGGGATCAAATTCCCACCTCCTAAATGGGCAGGTGGATTCTTTTACCACTGAGCCACCTGGGATACCCTCATCATAGATAACAATTGCAAAAAATAAAAATTACAAAAATTAAGCGCTTTGCCGAACATTCACAGCAACAGCAGAAGACTACTCTTCCTCTGGGCTTCCTTGGCATTGGGCAAAGCAAGGATATTTGCAACAACAGTGCATAAGCTGACTATGACAATGCTCATAGGAGAAATGAGGATTACAAAGTTCCTTTATTCACAGGTAACCAAGAATTATTAAATAATTTTCTGAACTAAGACAAAAGTCTTACCATTGAAGAGAATTTTCTTCTTCCCAGATATGCCCTTATAAAAATGAGATTTCTCAATATTGCAGATTTGTTACTTAATATTAAATTACTAAAGCACAGAATACATTCTCAGGGCTCAAGTCTGAGTAACAGTGATATTCTGAGATATTTCAACACACTTTACAGATCAGCAAATATTTTATCAGACTAAGGGAAGCTAAAGAAAGGAGGTGATAGAAAAGACAAAGTAAAAATATGGTTTAAAAAATAGCAAAATCAGGAAATTTTAGAAGCAAGGGAAGGCAGGAATATTCAAGACAAGAAGCCAGGAGTGGCCAGGAAGGAAGGGAACCAGGCATCACCTGAGACTAGGCTGGAGACTATTAAGAGCCGGCCAGTAACAGGTTTCTTTGACATCAGCAGCCCTAAGCACTTCAGAAACCTCAGCAAAGATTGGTTGAGCCACAGCGCAGGGCCTGCATGAGTATAATCACCCCTGACAATGAAGTCCTTAAAAAATTGGACAAAGTTTACCTGTATTCAAGCAGGCCTATCTGCCTATCTGCCTGCCCCCTCCCTCCAAATACATGATGGTGTCCCCACCCCCAAACACACCAGTCACATCGTCTGCCTTCATGGCCAATGACTGGCATTAAACAAGGAAAGAAAACATTTTCGATCCACATTCAAAGGAAAAATGACAAAAATGCAAAGGTCTGACTAAGATAATACTGAGTTTAACTGTCAGTTAATCACCTGCCAAGAGTGGCCCAGTCAAGCACCTTTGGAGGAGGAGGGAGGAGCTAATGGATTATTAAGGCCAACTAAGGGTCAGGCCACAGGCTGCAGAAAGTAGGTGGGTGTAAATCAATGTGTAATTTCTAATGAAAAACATTTATTGAATGACTCAAGAAACAAAGCTAAGTAGGTCATCTTTCAGCCAGGTTCCCCTGGGTTCACAGAGGAAGAAGTTACCAGTAGAAGAGCATCTGATCACCATCACCAAGGGAGAAAAGTCACAGAAGAAGGGAAGGAAAAGAGCTAAAGATGTATATAGGCGTTTTATACACTTTATCTTACTTCATGTTCATAATAATCCTATGACTACATATGAGAAAAGAGAAGCAAGGAAATCGCTCCAAAGTAATACTGCCCAGAAATGACGGAATAAACTCAGAGTCTGTAGATCAGAAGCTCCTGGCGGCTCTTAGTACTTCCCACGACTGCCCCAGGCCTGAGAGTCCATCTCTCAGTGTCCACTTGCCTGAAGGTCAACGTCTGCCCACAGAAGTAGGTGGGCGCGCTGGAGTAGAGAACACCGGGCGACGCGGCATCGTTACGGAGCGCCATGTTTCTTCGACTGCTCAGGCTGTACCCCTCAAAACCAGCTGTCCACTCTTTTTAAAAAGCAAAAGATATTGAAATGTGTTAGAGTCGTTTGGGGAAAATCTTCAACATGGGTATACTGAATAAAACTTGGAAGTGGAAGACGCCACCCTTAGCACTCATGGGCAAGTTCAATAAAAGGAAAAATTCAGTGATAGGGTATCATGGTTAATCCTACGTATCACAAAGACTTTAGTCTCTTCTTGCACATTTGTGGCAAGGAAGATCAAACAAGCATTATCTCCTACTACTCAATAAAATCATGTTTGAGCTTATTCTAACCTGATCAAGAGGCAATTAACAAATGAGTCTAAATATTTTTAAAAGTAATACAGGAGAGATCAATTTCAAATCATAAGACTTTTTTTTTTTTTAAAGCCCCTACCAAGATATACATTGAAGGTTTGGGTTAAATACTGCAGTCTTCTCATGCAATATTCAAACATCTTTGGTTTTAGGGACGTATATAATCCTATCTGGCACTATTTGGGGACCCTTGTGTGCATCCACGTTCAGTCGTGTCTGACTCTTTGCGACCCCATGGACTGTAGCCCACTGGGCTCCTCTGTCCACAGGATTCTCCAGGCAAGAATACTAGAGTGGGTTGCCATTCTGTCCTATAAGGGATCTTCCCAACTCAGAGATTGAACCCACATCTCCTGCATCTCCTGTACTGGCAAGCGGGTTCTTTACCACTTGAACCAGCTGGTGGGAATGCTTGAGAGAACAATGAATGAAAATTTATCAAAATTCACATGAAATGATTTGAGCAGGAAGTAAAAGACGTCACGTCGTTCTCCATCAATTCAGGGTCTATCCTTAGGGAAAAGGGTTGTCGGTGTGATGCCTTTTAGCAAAGAATAAAAGTCTTGATAGGCAGGTAAGTTTCAGGAGTAAGAGGGCAACAGCATACCATGCGGCACCAGCGTGGAATGACCGATCTGGGGGACGCTCCACGGACTCCACTCCTGTCGGCCGTCTCCTCGGGCACAGACTCTGAACTGATAATCAACGTTGGGGTCTATGTGCAGTACGATGAATTCTGTTTCAGAGCCTACATATACGTCCTCAAAATGACTGGAAGTACATTTACGGAACTGGAGCCTGTAATCTTGGGCGGTAAAGTCGTCATCCACCTGGGGAGAAAGGCTTTCTGTTAGGTAGAAGTCAGAGAACAACTTCTCTCAGCACCACGACTTAACTCTGAACGGGGAGCCTTTGGGGCCGAGCAAACAGGCCCCCACGCTGAATATGGGCTGGTCTCAGGAAGCTCAGAGAAAATACGGCACCATTATTTCCCTTCTTTTCCTTACTGAGCCATGTGTTTTTGTTTGTTTTTGAGTTTTTTGTTTGTTTTTGCTGCACTGAGTCTTCACTGCAGCACTCCAGCTCAGCTGCCCCTTGGCATGTGGGATCTTAGTTCCCCGACCAGGGATTGAATCTGCATCCCCTAGGTTGGCAGGCGGATTCTTAACCACTGGACTGCCAGAACCGTGAGCTTCATAACCCCGGTATGATATGAACAGATCTGCTTCCTTTGAAGTAACGACGTGCTTCCTACACAATAAAGCCCAAGATAAAGACAGTCACAATTCAAAGACAAGCATCTCACAACTACATTAGTCACATAACTAAGAGGGAGGTGATATCTGAAATACATAAAGGACTCGGTAAAATTAATAGAAGACAAAGCACCCAGCAAGGGAAATGCATAGAAGACACGAATAGGTGTTTTACAGAATAAGAAAGATAAGCAGCTGAAAATATATAAAAATATTCAGCCTAACTTGCAGTATGGAAAATGCCATCAAAATCCACAATGAGGTACTCTACTGGCAAAGATATAAAGACTGACAACGCCAAGTATTGGTGAAGATTCAGAGTAGGAGAAATGCATACACTACTGGTAGAAGGACACTCTGGGACAATCACTTTGGAAAGAGATTGGTTATTTCCCAGTAGAATATAGATCCAACATGCTACCTCATAGTTTTATAGCTAGGTATATACTTCAGGAAATCTTAAATGTGTATGCAAGGAAGCATGAATAATAATACTTAGAGCAAAAGGACTAGGCAAAAAAACAGAAACAGAATAAGACTCTTTGTTTTGAACCAACAAAAACATCTCTACTTCTTTCTTCTGTACAAAGGCTTCATTTTTAAAATTTCATTAAGAACAATGAAAAAAAATCAAAAAAACAAGGAAAAAAGTTTCATAACAAAAATAAAAATCCCATTTAAGAAAACAGTTTCCAGAAGCTGACCACCCACCTCTGAATGATGTATTTGTCAACAGCCAAGATATTATGACTCACTTGGACATGGTTTTTATCTAAAATATGGTAATTCACATGTACAATATGACTTACCACATGCTTAATATGACTTAATACACAAAATTCTTGGTAATACTGAGTGTGGGGAAAAAAAACATACTTTTGAACTTTTATTTCAGAGGTACTAGTTCAATGTTGCACAGAAAAATATCCAACACCCAACATTCACTAACACCTTCTGACTTTTCTAATAAACAGAAATGGAAACAACTCTCAACTCACCAAGTTACATTTGGAAAATGTGTGAGGGAAACATTTTGATACAGAGATTTTAAAAAGTACCTTCAAAACTGTTTATCTCAGAGCAACAGCTAGTTCAGTTCAAGTTCCCTATGACCTTAATTGTAAAGCAAAAGGCACTTTTGTTCATGGAAAGAAGAAAATAGTCAAGGTAACTAATAAAGAAAAAATTGTACAGGCCTCCAAAACTCAAACTCATAATGTTGAAGCCACTTCTACAGTTCTGAATTACATACCTTACACCACCGTACAATGATGCCTCCAGGTTTCTCTATCAATTCTTCTATCTGTACTGGTGGGCGAGATGCTACTGTTCCATGTTTAAAAATATGGTCTTTCACTATGTTAAGAACTGAGTCATCCAACTGAGCAGATAAGCAAGGCACGTCGACCAGTAAAGGCACTTCTGGTAGGCTGAGCAAAGAAAGGTCATGTTTATGAGACTTTTAACCAAGAGTTAAAAATACAAGGAAGTATAGCTTTTAAAAACTGCAAATCACTATGTTGTACTGGGCTTCCCTGGAAGGTCAATCAGTAAAAATCTGCCTGCAATGTGGGAGAGCAGGGTTTGATCCCTGGGTTGGGAAGATCCCTTGGAGGAGGGCATGGCAACCCACTCCAGTATCCTTGCCTGGAGAATCCCCATGGACAGAGGAGCGAGCCTGGTGGGCTACAGCCCATGGAGTTGCAAAGAGTCAGACATGACTGAGCAACTAGGCACGGCACATGCTGTATACCCAAAACGCATACAACACTGTAAATCAACTACACCTCAATTTTTAAAAAATTAACAAAGAGTATTTTATTTTTTATTTCACTTATTTATTTTTTGGCTGAAATGTGTGGCCTGTGGGATCTTAATTCCCTAACTAGGGGTTGAATCCAGGTCCTCAGCAATGAGAGAGTGAAGTCCTAACCACTGCACAGCCAGGGGCATCCCAACAAGGAATATTCTCACTCAGTCATATGCTGTAAGGATGCAGAAACCACAGGTAAATAATGCTAATGGCAGTGGGGGATGAAAAGGGGTAGGATCACAACTGTCAAGTTTATGTCAAAAGATTTGCTTTACTGAGTTGTGACTCAATTTTCTTTGTTTTAACTGAAGTACAGTTGAGTTACAGTATTGCATTAATTTGTGCTGTATGGCAAAGTGATTCATTTATACATATTATATGCATTCTTTTTTATATTCTCTCCCATTATGGCCCATCATTATATATCGAATACAGGTCCCTGTGCTGTACAGTAGGACCTTGTGGTCTGAGCTATGACTCAGTTTTAATGATATGTCCAGAATTTTTAAAATTTAATAATTCTCTTACACATTAGGATTGAAGAAAATCTGTAGTAGTTCTATTTCAAAGATTACAATCTCAATTATTCCACACTGGTAATACTGGTAATGGGCAGTGAAACTTCGAAAAATATACTCTCTATCTCCTTGAATCATAATTTTTAACAAGGAAAAAGAGAAAGAGAGAGGAAGAGAGAGAGAAAAAAAGAAAGAAAAGCAGTTTAAGCCCAAGAGACACGAGCTCTCACCTGTCCAGCTGGATGTGCGAGGCTTTCTTGATAAAGCTCCAGAGCTTTTCATTCTGCTCTCCTACACCTCCTCGAATGGCGAGCTCACCTATAATCAGGGATAAGAGAACCAGTACTGGAAAAATGGTCACCTGTGTTAGGTGGGTCTCCATGTCTCTTGAGAACGATTCTTTTGTGATATCACAAATTCCCCAGAAGCCAACTGTAGAAACTATTTTAGAAGTGACTTTAAAGTGAAGCACAAGAGGAATGGGGTAGGTACACAGTGACTGCATTCTGCCAGAGATGAAAAACTCTGCTCTACAAGTGGAAACCTGGTTTATCAACCAATTGTATGGCCAAGTCCCCTGGGACCCTGTCCTTCCTCAGCCCTAAAGAACACTACCAGAACTGTTTTCTGTCTCACTGTGCCCTGGAGTCACTCAAGTGTTCTGAGACCACATAACCATGACCCTACCCCTTACCAAAATGAAAACAGAGGCATACTAACACTGCTTTAGAATCCTCAAAATTCCATAAATAAGTTTTTATCCCTTGGGAAGGGAAAGGAGGAAAAAGTTTGAAATTTAAAAATATTTCTGAAGTATATATATATAAAAAAAATTAGCAGCAGATGCTGTAACATGTATGTGCCTCAAAGGATTTATTTTCTAAAATAAAAACACTGGTTAGGCCTCATGGTGATGGGTACACACACTCTTGATCTGTGCTGACCTGCTGCTGAGTTTGCTTCCAAATGCTGAGCCCCCAGGGAAAGACATTCTGCAGTCCTGCTAAAAAGAATTTTCTCAAATGCACTGTTACAGTCAGTGGAAAATAAACACTTGCCCTTGAAGAGAAGATGAAAATGAAATCCGAGTGTAAAGATAACACTAGTACTACGTTCTAAGTGAGACTGACTTCCAGCTGAAGTGGCAGACTTGGGAGCCATACACGCTTTTTACCCTGTGTCACGCACAGCACCTGATGAAGAAGGGACGGCGTTCAGTCTCCTTCCCTGGATCCTCTGTCCTTAACTGACCTCTAAATATTGGCACCTCTCAGAGTCCCACCTTCTGCAGCCTTCCCATCTCATATCGTAACCCCGCCTTTTTTCAAACTGAAACGTAACTTTTAATGCTTTTAATGGAGAAAGAAAGATGGGCCTTTGAAACTGTCATAGTTCAGGTAAACCTATATTCTAAGAATAGTAAAAGTGACCCTGAACCATTTGAAAGCACAGAGATGGGGTGGAAGGTGGGAGGGAGGTTCAAGAGGGAGGAGACCTATATATACCTACCTACGGTTGATTCATGCTGATGTATGGCAGAAATTAACACAATATTGGAAAGCAATTATCCTCGAATAATAATTTTTTAAAAAGAAAGTACAGAGAAAGAGTGGAAATACGAACATCTCAAGGAGTCATTTTAATCACATTGTGCTCTCTCTTGATGACTTGACTTCTGATTCGCATGGATTCAGATGCGTTGTACAGACCACTCTCTGCCACATTCACATCTTCAGGTAGGCTCTCCTTCCTCAGCATCACACCCACATTTCTAGCTCCTAACATCTTCAGCAGCTCAAACTCAACATACCCTGAACCAACTGCCTAACCACTCAGCCTCCCCTTCGTGTCCTAAGTCAGTCAATGGTACAATTCACCAGTCACCTAAAACCACACTGGCCTGGGTCATCCCAAACCCTTCTCTTTCTCCTCCACCCTATAACTGGACAATCACCAATATCAACACAAACAGCTCAATAAAACCACCTATAAAAATCATTCTACCTATAAAAAAAACCTTAAAACCTGCTCTGCTTCATCTTCACCTCTCACTGCCTTTGTCATTTCCTATCTGGATTGCTGCCACAGCGTTCTCATTGGGCTTCTTTTTGGTTCTTTAAAACCCCTAGTACAGTTTCCGAACTGTGGGCAGTGCCTTTTTTTTTTTTTTTAATGTAAATCTGACTGTGTAACTCTGCTGCCTAAGAGACTTCATTCAAGACCTCCCAGATATGCCATTCACTTTGCTCTTGGCGTGACTTGAGTCTTGCTGTGAACTCCTTTTCTTCCTTTGCCTGCTCGATGAATTTCTTCAAGCCTCTGTGGATGCTCTCCTGTAGGAAGCCACCCCACCCTCTTCCAGAGCTAACCAGGTTTCTTTCTGTGCTCCCATGAGGTCTTAGATCTCTCTCCCCATGTGTGCCTCTCTCACTGGCCTGTGAACCCCAAAGGGCAGAACTACTACCTTTTTATTTAACGTACCTGATAAAGACCTACAGCAGGGAAGGAAGGAAGGTAGACAGACATGGAGGCAGGAAGTGAGGAAGAACAGGGCATGTTTTAACCCAAGTAACGGACTACAGTCAGGAATATAACCACTCCAGTCTCAGGAGTGAACACCAATCCCATTCCTTAGCCTTCTAAAAATAACAATGGAATTAAATCCTATAAACCATCAACACTCTGAAAAGTATGTGAACAGATTCAAAATGACCGCAAAATCGCTGTGCTAACCATGAATGAGAGACTGTTACCATAGGACCATGAGAAAGATCATTTACTCTGTGTTCTGTAAATGATTATAATTAGTACATGAATTGCAACTTACCCTAGGATACCTCACTGTACCCCTGTTATCCTATTATCACAAACCTTCCCAAGGTACGAACAGACTAAGCACCCAGAGATGGCAGGATGCCTGCTGTTGCCCTGGGAAACCAGCACAACGTCGTCGACCTGAACGGGCCGAATTTGACAGGCTCCCTGGACTCCCACCTTCTTGGGCCAAGTCCTCTGCGGTGTTAACTCCATGTTCTATCAGCTTCTGGCAGTCATCTAGTGGTTTGATGGTCTCCTGCTCGATGGTGTCCACCTCTTGCAAGAGGGTCACCAACCGCTCATCCAGGAGCTTTGCAAGCGTTCCCTTTAAATCATTAAAATGTTGTTTGAGGACATCTCTTGTCTGGGATGCACTCTCCTTGATCTGAAACGAAATAACATTAAAAAGTCAGAATCTCTAGGAAAGGCTGAACCACAGGCATCACCCATAATGATCTCAAGGCACTATCCCAACATCACCTTCCTGTCATTGGTAAACCAAATGTGATTCATCTGTGTAGACTTGCATAGCATTCGCCTTCAGGTGAGACAGAACAGCCTCAAACCCTGGTCCCATCGCTCACAGACTATGTCAATCAGGTTAAGTTATTAATAACACACCATGCCTCAATTCCCTTATTCACCAAATGACTATAATTATGCTCACCTGATGGAGCTGCTTGTGGATTAAACAGTCTATGTCCTGCACTCAGTAAAATAAATGACACATTGTTTTCAATAAATAAATGTCAGCAATAAGTATTATCTGCACAAAGCAGTTTTTGGAAATAGTAATGCTTCAGTACCAAAGAAAAAATATCAGATTAGGAAGAGATTAAAATTCATTTTACTGGAACTTCCCAGGAAGTCCAGTGGTTCTACTGTAGGAGGAATGGGTTTGATCCCTGGTCAGGGAACTAAGATCCCACATGCCAAGGCCCCGCCCCCCAAAAAAACTTATTTCACTGAAAAGTAAAAAAGATATGATAGCTTAAAAAAGCGCAATTAAAAAAAAAGCACTGTAGACAAAAATGCCCTCATTATGTGCAAAAATAACTAAGTATTTATAATTCAAAAGGTTTTCACAGGAAGCAGAAGATGTTCAAAGCACACCTCTGGAACAATGACGTCATCCTCTTTGAGTCATGATCCTCTGTGAATTTCAATGAGAGGTTTATAGACCTTCCCAGAAAAAATGAAACTGATTCAATATCAGAGATTACAAAGTCCCTCAGATCCCAACCACGGCTTGCACAGCGCAGTAATTCTGAAACTTGGTTTGCAGAAGAATCACGTATCAGACAATCTGTTATAGTTTAGATGGCAAGGCTCCACCACAGAACAAGCTTGGAGAAAGGGTCGGGGGAGTGTACGGGCAGAGTCCTCCTTTTTCACAAGCACACCTGTGACTCTGCAGCCCATGCTCTGAGACACACTACCCTCAGAGCCCAGATTAAGATAGGAGATATGACAGAAAAATCCTTATATCTCTCAGATATTATGAAAACAAGTCAGCTGTCTGTACAGACACCAGATTTTCTTTTTAAGCATACAGATAACACACAATTCACCTTTTCTCATTTACCAGGAAAATTCTAATGATACGCTACTCAGCTGAATTAAAGCAAACTCCCACCTTGTTGTTCAGTCACTAAGTTGTGTCCAGCTCTTTGCGACCCCGTGATCTGCAGCACGCTGGCTTCCCTGTCCTCACTATCTCCCAGTTTGCTCAATTTCATGTCCTTTGAGTTAGTGATGCCATCTAACCATCTTCATAACCAAGTTCATACTGTACTTTGCAAATATTATCATATTAATTTCCTAAGACATTTTATGTTTCTTACCCTAACCCTTTGCTAACTTGATCTTAGCAAGAGTATTTGAAGGCTAAGACAAACCCACCAAGAAAAAAATGTATCAAAATACAGATAAAGCCCAATATTTCAACAGGTAACAGAGAAATTTTGAAAACCTTCTATTTATTCTCTAACACTAAAATTGAAAACCAGAATACAAAATTGTTGCCCAGGGATTTCCCGGGTGGCTCAGGGGTAAAGAATCCACCTACCAATGCAGGAGACACAGGTTCAATCCCTGATTAAGGGAGATCCCACATGCTGCAGAGCAACTAAGCCTGGGAGCCACAACCACTGAAGCCCGTGGGCCCCAGAACCTGTGCTCAGCAAAGAGAAACTACTGCACTGAGATGCCCACCCACCACAACTACAGAGTAGCCCCTACACCCCAAAACTAGAGAAAAGTCCCTGTAGCAATGAAGACCCAGCAGAGCCAAAAATAAATAAATAAAGAATTAAGAACGAAAAAGTTACCCAGAAATGTTCACAAGCATGTGAAAACAAAAAATGCCCACATCTAAGAGCTACAAAGAAATACAGGAGAAATAATGGTTTGATTGGCTGGGGAGATAGCAGAAACAATTTCTTCTCCTTTCAACATTAATGTAAGCCACAATGGTACTTGTGCAGTAAGTGAAAGAATTTCTTAAATCATAAAGAACAAAAGAAATTCTAACTTAAGTTTAATTGCTATTAATCTCTGTAAAGTTACTAGAGAACTTCTAAATCCAAGTCGAAGGTTTAAAAAATGAGAGGGTTATATTAAAAATGTCCTTGCTTTAGCACATCACCCAACTGTGGGATCAGGTGCCTTAGAATCAGGCCCTAACATACATAAAAACTAGCAATTAAGTGTCGTTCAATACAATTAAGTTAATCGGGTATGTGTCTGTGTGTTAGTCGCTGAGTCATGTCCGACTCTCTGTGACCCCATGGACTGTAGCCTGCCAGGCTCCTCTGCCCATGGGATTTCCCAGGCAAGAATACTGGAGTGGGTAGCCATTCCCTTCTCCAGGGGATCTTCCTTACCCCAGGGGTCAAACCCAGGTCTCCTACATTGCAGGCAGATTCTTTACCGCCTGAGTCACCAGAGAAGCCCCATGTATGTGTTTAAGACCTTTCAAAAAGAACCAGACAAAGAATGCTTTAGGATTTTGATACATCTCACCTGGAATACGGTTAGAAATGGAAAAATCTCAGGTCCTACCCAGAATTACTGGATCAGAACCTGCAATGGTA
This sequence comes from Antilocapra americana, assembly GCA_007570785.1. Taxonomy (NCBI): domain Eukaryota; kingdom Metazoa; phylum Chordata; class Mammalia; order Artiodactyla; family Antilocapridae; genus Antilocapra; species Antilocapra americana. The sequence goes on from ML664177.1 coordinate 36,133,131, forward strand.
ACAAGGTGATTCACGTAGACCTCACAGATACCAGGATAAATGAAGACGACAAACTGGAGCTCTGAAATACAGTTCGAACCCCCCACCCCACCCCCAGCAAGAGGAAATTCTGCAGTCGAGCGCTGTACCAACAAGGCTCTGTATGTCTCCCTAACGGATACCACATACACAGGAAGTACACTGGTTAGGTAAAGTCAGTTTCCTCTTTAGAAAGAATTCAAAAGCTCCTGCTGCTGCTGCAGAGCCCCACTACATTTTGTTTTGTTTTAGAACCTCAGAAAAAAAGGAAGTGTGTGAACACAAGGCAGTGAGAGGGCCAGTGAAGGGAGAATCCATTTCTAAATTCACCTCCCGTCATTTCACTGTGAATGTGACTCCTTTTCGCTAACAGATTCCAGACCACCACTGCTTCAAACTTGACACTTCCTTGGCACCAGTTTCTTCTCCCAGAAATAGCTCTTAATTCAAATCATGTAACTAATCAAGTTCATTCCTTGGGCTTTTATACAACTAATTTTAAAATGTGGACTTCACTGCTGAGTGAATTTCTTGGATTTTGATGTGGCACCATAGTCCAGAGGGCTCACTGTTAGCTCGTTCACTCATCCCAACAACTGTGAGAGGTGGATCTGTATTGTCTACATTGAAGAAAAAGCTCAAAGAAGCCAAAAAAACTTCCCCACAGCCTCCGAGTGCCAGAAACAGCAGACTCAAAGGTTCATGGTCTGTGCCTACAGACCCCATTTTGTTTATTTTTCAATTATTTTTTCATTTTTGGCCATGTAGCACATGGGATCTTACTTCCCAAACCAGGGAGCAAACCCACACCCCATGCATTTGAAGTGCACAGTCTTAACCACTGGACTGCCAGGGAAGTCCCCCAGAATCCATTTTAAAGCATTCTGGTAAACCTGTAAGTTATGTGATTGGTTGAAGACATTTCCTGCTGCAATGTGTATTTCTTGTCCTTGCATAAAGCAAAGTGTGGTAGACAACCACTCAGGGCAAAACAACTGTTACAGTTTGTAACAAAGTAAATTTAAGAAGGATACAAATGATATACAACTCAAGGTCTCAAAAAGGAAATGTAATATACATTATTTACATTAACAATATTCAGAACCAATTTTCTACTAAAACTTCTAGTATAACAGACCATTAAAACTTACAAAGTTTCCACTGCAGTTGATTCTAATTCCAAAGCAACTTTTAAAGTTTTAACAGAAGTTCTCAAAAAGCCAATAAGCTTATATAACAGTACAAAGCCATACAAAAGCCTAGTAAAAGATACTTCACAGCCCTCCAAGACAACAGTGACTGATATTGATTTTCCTCTAGAGTTTAGCTACTAAAATATCATAAAATCTGTGCAGAATCTGATTTAAGACCTCTCTGGTCTTAAGTGGCAATATATAGTAGCTGTCTATAATCTAACATGCCTGTGTTTCAGGAAATGAAATTAACTGGAATCTCCTTTAAACCATTGATTTTCATGACTACAGAAGAAAAGAATTTTTATCCTCCAACTTTAATCTAAGCGTTTATGCTCCCAACTGTTTTGCTTATAGGAAACTAAAATTATCAGAGGCTGGCTTTAAATACTACTAGCTAACAAGAACACAGGAATCAAAAATAAAAGACAAAGATACAAGGGAGGCAACTGAAATTGAAGAAGCTAGCCAAAATGTTTTTTCTGGGTTCACAGGAAATGTACCGCATTAGCCATCTGTCTCCACACTAACACCAAGTCATTAACAATAACTGTAACAATAATGGCAATAATAACAATATAGCAACAGCAGCCGCTCCCGCTCACTGAACATCTGTGTACCAGGTACTTAGACACACGCTCTCACTTAAATTCTACCACAACAATACGAAGAAACCGTCTGTAGGTGAGTGACCTATAGGGGTCGGAGAGATGAACCTGCCCACATCACAGAGCCAGTCAAGTGGCAGAAAATCTGAACTATCTGCTTCGTGTATGGACTCATAAGCGCTGCTACGTTTCCTTCTCGTCTCTCTCACAGTTAGGCTTTCTTTAAAAATGCTTATTAAACTTTTAAAAGGAAAACTTGACTGTATGATTTGGCAGTCTGTTGCATTAACGGCCCCAGGGAACCACAAACTGTGCCTTGTGGCACTCAGATCCTCATAGAGACCTCTCCGTCAGAATACAGGCTGGGCGGTGACTAGCAATGCGGTCATCTGTGCATCGTTACAGAGTGGAGCTGAACTGTGCTGGTTCCAGGCTGCAGCCTTAAGACGACCTGGCAACTTCTGCTTTTGCACTTTGAGGGGTCCTGAGCTGCCATTTACCAAGCATGGCTATCCTTCTTGAGAGACCAAGTGGACGGGGGAGGAAAGTGGGAGGGGCGGGAGGAAGACAGAGGGCCTGGCAGCCAGGCCCAGCCACGCCAGCATTCCAGCTGAGCCCTGCTACCACTTAAGGCTCCAAACAGGTAAGTAAATATTCCATCTTGAACATTCCAGCCTCAGCTGCCATCTGACTGCAATTACAGGAGAGCTGCCAGCAAAATCAGGAGAACTGCCCAGCTGAGCCCCAGTCAGTCCCTGGAACACTAAGCAAGTGACTGCCTTTTAAGCCATTATGCTCTGACATAGTTTATTATGTAGCAACAAATAACCAAATCATGACAAAACAAATGTTTAATTCGTGATTATCTGCATTTGTGAATAGGGTGCATATAATCAAGGCCACGAATGATCTAAAAAGAATGTCTGCAAATGTACACCCACAACATTCATAAAGACACTCATTCAATGTTTATTGAGCTTTAGTATGTGCCAGGAACTGGGGTTATAAAGATGAATAAAGCATGATCCTGACCTCAGAAAACTGTGTCATTCTAGTAAAGGAGATAGTTGCATGCCCACATAACTATAGTAAAAAGTATTAAGTTCTTATGTAAGTGGGACAGCCACAAACTGCCATCAGAGCTTAAAAAGCCCGTTTCACTGGAAAAGAGAGGAGATGTTTCAAGAATCAGTTGCCAGTGGAGAAGTAGGGGAGGTCACCCTGAATAATAATACAGTGGTATTAGTTCTACAGCTAACGTTTATTAAGCAGTTCATAAATCCCAGGCATTGTGCTTAACATTTTAAATACATTTCTCCCTTTAATTCCCACAGTGGCCAAATAAAGTAGGTCCTATCCTTATCCTCATTGTACAGATAGGAAAGTGAGGCGTTGGGAAAGTTAAGTGTCTCAAGGCCTTATGACTAATAGGGGCAAATGCAAATAAAGTAAAATAACTGCAAATATAAATGATTCATGGATATCCTGCAATAAGAAAAGCATGGGACTTTGCAGGTAGTCCAGTGGCTAAGACTGCATGCTGTCAATGCAGGGGCCTGGGTTTGAACCCTGGTCAGGGAACTAGATCCCAAATGCCACGACGAAAAGATCAAGGATCCCACATGGCACAATTAAGAGCCGGTGCAGTCAAGTGAATAAATAAATATTAATAACTATTCCTAAAATAATAATAGAAGCCTGTCCTGGGAATTCCCTGGGAGTCCAGTAGTTGGCACTGCCAGGGCCCAGGTTCAACCTTCTGTGACACTCACATACTCTTTAATTAAGCTCCCTGAGTTTAACATTATTAATTCCAAATGCTTTTATGAATTCTCATTTCCTACTATATTTCAAGTGAGTTTGGACTCAAAAAGCAGCTTTCAGAGTGCTGTGTCTAAAGACAATTTGTGAAGACTTGCTTGAGAAAAGATGACTAAAAAGCCAATGTAAATATGTGGTCTTGTGCACACAAGCATATGTGCTTTTTTCCCCTTGGTGGTTGATTAGTTTGGCTTCTAGAGCTTTGCTTCTGTTTTGTATTTTGATATATCTGATCCAATACTTTTCAGCTTCCTACCAACAAACGCTCTCTAAGTACTTAGGTAATTTTAATTCACCTCTGGATTAAAAATTAGCCTGCACATGGGAAATTTGTCATAATAAATGCTTATAACACTAGCCAAAAGAAAAAAGCAAATATAAAGTTGCATATACAGTAGTTTTTCAATTTGACAAAATAATATGTCTAGAAGGATCCACCAAAATGTTAACAGTGGTTGTCTGTAAAAAGTAGAATTATGAGTTCTTTTCAAATTATTTCATCTTTTCTTAGGTTTCTCCAGCTTGGGATTTAACCTTTTCTTAGGACACTACAATACTGGAGAAGGAAATAGCAACCCATTCCAGTGTTCTTGCCTAGAGAATCCCAGGGACGCGGGAGCCTGGTGGACTGCCGTCTATGAGGTTGCACAGAGTCGGACACGACTGAAGCGACTTAGCAGCAGCAGCAGGACACTATAATGGATTTCCAGGTGGCTCGGTGGTAAAGAATCTGCCTGCCGAAGCAGGAGACATGGGTTCAATTCCAGGGTCAGGAAGATCCCCTGGCGAAGGAAATGGCAACTCACTCCAGTATTCTTGCCTGGGAAATTCCAAGGACAGAGGAGCCTGGCGGGCTACAGTCTATTGGGGTCACAAAGAGTCTGACACGACTGAGCGCACATGCACACAGGACCCAAAAGGGACACTTGAAGTAACACTGCAGTAGCAAATTATTTTCAAACGGATTTTTTGGACTGTTTTGAAAATGGGTGACAGAAGGGGAAGTGGGAGATAAAAGAAGCAATAATAGTGCTTTCTTTTCTTTGCTGAGTTACTAAGACTTCCTGCCCTGGTTTTCTGAAATAATTTCTATTTTTCCCCACACTGAGTTCCCCACACTGAATCTTAAGTACGCTACGTGTCTTCAAATCCTGTGGGAATAATGATCTATGGAGAACCTGGTATGATGCATTAGGAATATCAAGTTTCTAGTAAGATCCTCAAAAAATCAGCTGAAATCAACTATTTTAAAAGTTTGAAAACAGCTTTGCCAGGCGGCTGCTGAAGATGATGGAGAGGCAGGTCCTGGGGCTCGTTGGCCGAGGCCATCTCCTGGGCCACCTGGCAGCCATCGGGGCCAAGCGGGTACTTCTGGGCCGGAAGGCTGTGGTCCTGCACTGTGACAGCATCAACTCTGCTGACGACTTCCACAGAAGGAAGTGGAAGTACCTGGCCTTTCTCTGCAAGCAGGTGAACACCAACCCCTCTGGTGGCCCTGACCACTTCCAAGCGCCCAGTCACATCTTCTGGCAGACAGCGCAAGGCAGGCGGCCACCAAGCGTGGCCCAGCCGCTCCGGACGGCCTCAAGGTGTTTGGTGGGGTCCCGCCACCCTATGAAGAGAAAGCCGATGGTGGTTCCCGCTGCCTTCAAGGCTGTGCTCCTGAAGCCTATTCCAAAGTTCGCCTGCACCTAGGGTGTCTGGCTCCTGAGGTTGGCTGGAAGTACCACCAGGTGGTAACAGCCAAACTGGAGGAGAAGAGAAAGGAGAAGGCCAAGATCCACTGTCGGAAAAAGCAGCAGCTCACGAAGCTACGGAAGCAGGCTGAAAAAAAACACAGAGGAGGAAAACTGACAAATTCCCAGAGGTCCTCAAGACTCACGGATTTCTAGTCTGAGCCCAGTAAAACTGACTGTGACTGTTTATTCCTCATGCCTACCCTTCCTCCATCGCCACCCTAGGCTGCCATCCAGGTGCCACAGGCAGCCTGGGGTTAGAAGACTGGGTATAGCAAAAAGGCCTTAGTCACTGCTGTTTAAGAAGCATGCAAGCTCAGTCATGTCCGACTCTTCGCAACCCACGGACTGTAGCCTGCCAGGCTTCTCATGTCCATGGAATTGTCCAGGCAAGCATACTGGAGTGGGCTGCCATTTCCTACTTCAGGGAATCTTCCCAACCCAGGAATCAAATCCACGTCTCTTGAGTCTCCTGCAGTGGCAGGCATATTCTTTACCACTGTGCCACCTGGGAAACCCAGCTGTTTAAGAAACGCCTTTTAAAAAGTGGAGGCAAAAAAAAAAAAAAAAAAAGTGGAGGGCTGTGCAGGCATCATTTGGAACCTATTCATTCATGAGCTTTAAGACTGACACTTGGAATAACTAGTGCAGTTGCAAAACTGGCAAAAGTGAGCTAGAAGACTTTTAATTGGAAGGGATCTCACATCGCTGCAGGCTGTGTGTTTAAGGCTTCCACGTGGTCAGATACCATACTCTGCACCTGTCAGGATGTGAGAGAATGCTTGGGCAGCAGAGGCCTGGGATTTTAAAAAAGAGTTTATGGAAAGGAGTGCAGCCAAGTGGTCACAGGCATCACTTTTGTGTCTTTCCTATATTTTGTGATCTGAAACTAATAGATTATTTTTAAAGAAAAAAAAAATCTGAAAACAAAATACCATGAGAGAGAAGTGGTTGCATTACAGATGTTTAAGATGTTAAGTGCTGGCTTGAGACCATCAATCAATGACTTGTCTGTCGTCCTGTAATTGTCTAACAAACCTGTGCAATTTCAAACAGCATTTTAATATTGAGGCTAGGGCATCTCTGGTGGCTCAGTGGTAAAGAATCCACCCGCCAATGCAGGAGACACGGGCTCCATCCCTGACCTGGGAAGATCCCACATACCATGGTGCAACAAAGCCTGGGTGCCACGACTATGGAGCCTGTGCTCTGGAGCCCAGGAGCTGCAGCGACTGAGCCCACCTTCCAAGACAAGAGAAGCCACCAGTGAGAAGCCCGTGCACCACAACTAAACAGCAGCCCCCACTCCCCAGAACTTGAGAAGGGCCTTCCCAGCAAGAGACCCATCACAGCCAAAAATAAATAATAAAAATAAAATTATAAAAAAAAAAATCTTGACGATAAACCACACAATTTACAATAACACATCTAAGGGTTAAATCGGCAGAGAGCTGATAAAATGTTAATGGTACACTCCGAGGCCCTGTGCTTCAATGTTTAATGTGCATACACATCACACCCAGCAATACTGTTAAAGTACAGATGAGTACTGTTAGAGTATTCCGGAGGTCTGGGTGGGGCCTGATTCCTGCATTCTTAACCAGCTCTCAGGTCAGGATCCCCATACTGCAGTCGCAGACCACACTTACAGTAGCAGTGATCAAAGGGACACCCACTGGCCAGAGCCGGGCAGGGTCCTCACCAGTCTCTTAATTAGACACCAGGAGTGGCCCATTATTCTGAAAGAGCAGAGATCTGCTCTTGTCAGCACCCTCTGAGACACTGAATCACACTAATGAGAGGCACACGATGGCCAACACATTTATTTTATGGAGTGAACTATAACTGTACATGGGCTGGTGTATTGGTATTTCTACCATCTCCAGTATCTCAAACTAACCCCCCTTTGATAACATACAAAGATGAAGCTTCTGGACCTGCAATGCTTAAAGATGAGGCCCTGGACCGTGGCAATGCCATCACGCTGGTGTCACTCCATGAGGCATCTCTCACTGGCCAGTTGACAACACTAATCAGCTATCTCTACTCACAACTGAACAGGAAAGTCAACCCTGTAGAAATAAACACGGGATGAAGAACACATGGAAGTGAAATCTGAGAACAAATACACAAGAATTTAGATTTCTCCTATTTGTTTTGTTTTGAGGCGGAAGTCTAGTGATTAGCCACAGAAGGAAAAGATTACATCCATGAGGGCCAGTGGTATGTTTCCCCGACCACAGTATTTCTAGGACCTAAAAGTATCTCTGACCCACAGGAGGGACCCAATACATATTCATTGAATGAATGAACAGGTAAGTATATAAAGACGGTGGGAGTTGATTTCCTTGGTATTTACATCTTAATACCAAGGATTCCAGGAAGCTATATAGAACTATTCTTAATGGTTTCAACATCAGTGAGGCCAAGTTGACTGTAAATATCTGATTTCCTGAAGACAACAAACCCGTCTCTAGCCTTTAATACATTCAAACAGTAACAGTTACTGAATACAACTTCATTCCTACACAGAACTTCCTTTTCTCTAAAGACAAGGGGGTAAGGCTTCAACTTAACCACAAGAGGAGAAACTGCTGCGTGCTGGCAGTTGTTTTTGACTCTAAAAGACTGACAGTAAAAGACATTACTCTTGTTCTTTCCAGACTTTCACAGACATGATTTCCTAACAGGAGGCAAATTTCATGAGAGATTTTTAAAGGGTAAGAAACAAAAACAAAGATAAAAAGTATGCCAAGAGTTCTTGAGAACGTTAAACAAAGAGCCACCACATGACCCAGTAATTCCTAAGTATATTCTCAAAGAACTGAAAACATATCTACATGGAAACTCACCCATGAATGTTCACAGCAACATTATTCATAATAGCCAAAAAGTGAAATCGACCCAAATGTCTATCAACTGATGGATGGAAACATAAGATGTGCTTTATCCACAAAATATTACTCAGCCACAAAAAGAACTAAAGTGTCAATACATGCTACCACATGAACGAACTTGAAAACGTTATACCTAAGTCAAAGAAGCCGGTCACAAGGGGTCACATTGAGTATGGTTTCATTTTTATGGCATGTGCTAAACACGCAAATCCAAATAGAGACAGAAAGCATTTCTTTTTCCGGGTTATGAAAAGGTTTTGGAAACAGGCAGCGGTGATGGTTGCACAACTTTGCAAATACACTAAACACTGCTGAAGTGTACATTTCAAGGTATGGAATGTAGGGTCTGTAAATTACACATCAAGTTTAAAAATTCTACAAGGAAGTAAAATCAGCAAGTAAAAAATATATACGAAGGGAGCATTCTTTTTCTCTGCTCTCTCATTCATCCCCCACACAAAATCTTTGCCTGAAAAGCCATATATTTTATGTAGTTATTCTGAAAATGACTGGAACCCTAAAAATATCCTAACCACTAAACAAAAGCAGCTGCTTATTTTGATAAAATTTTTGTAACACAGATCCTCCTTAGACTGCAAGTTGATAGAGGACTTAGTCTCCAAATCCAAACGTGTACAACCCACCAGAACGGACTCGGAGGAGGAATTAAAGCTTTTATGGGGTTGATGAGAAAGTCTGTTCAGGTTTTTCCATACGCTCTTACAAACTTTTCGGCCAGCCCGGGAGAACCAGAAGCCACTGTTAACAGGCACTGGCACAAAACACGCTTCGGGTCACACAAGAGAACTACCGTGTTACTCCGTCTGCTTGGAAGGCAATGCGATTGAGGACCTAAGCTAATGGATGTTCTCTTAGTGTTTTCTGTTTCAAGCCTGAGACAATGGAACTCAGAAACAAAACAAACCCCCATACCAAACTCCACTAAATTACAGGGAAGTGTGTCCCATATTTAAATTACTGGACATAGAATTTTAAAGAATGTAGGTTTGGAAACTTAGAATGAGATCATACTGAATTGTTTTAATGTGTTCAATAACGCATGAGAAATTAGTAAGTACTACTCCCAGGTGCTAATAAGCTCATTCATTCATTTAATATCAACTTTGTGTGTGTGCTTAGTTGCTTAGTCGTGTCCGACTCTTTGTGACCCCATGGACTGTAGTACACCAGGTTCCTCTGTCCATGGGATTCTCCAGGCAAGAATACTGGAGTGGGTTACCATTTCCTCCTCCAGGGGATCTTCCTGACCCAGGGATCGAACCGGTGTCTTCTGTGTCTCCTGCACTGAGCCATCAGGGAAAATAATATCAACTCTACTGTTTCTTAATTGTTGATACAGTTAAACAACAGTCTCATTCATATATAAGATATTTTAACTGTTTGAAATATTAATCATATAATGAGATACTTAAATCTCTTTTTAAACATACCCTAGATTTAGAACCTCTGTTTCACAATAGCAGAAGGAATAATACGGATGTTGTCAAGTGGAAATCAAGATGAATGTATTGGGAGGCCTTAAAAAGTATTCATCAAGTCAGGATCACCATATCTAGATTTCCCTCTCAGATTTGCTACTAAACTACAAATGATGCCTGGCGTTCATTTAAAAATCTATAAGAATTTTAGGACTTCTCTGGTGGCACAGTGGACTAGAATCTGCTGGCCAACGCAGAGGACACTGGGTCAATTCCTGCTTCAGGAAGATCCCAACGCTGCAGAGCAACTAAGCCACAACTACTGAGTCTGCATGCTGCAACTACTGGAGCCCTCTGGCCCTAGAGGGCTACGCAACACGAGAAGCCACTGCAACTGAGAAGTCTGCGCACCCCAACTAGAGAGCAGCCCCCACTTGCCACAACTACAAAAAGCCCACGCAAAGGTAACAAAGACCCAGCACAAAAGCAATGAAGACCTAGCAGAGTCAAAAATGAAAATAAATTTAAAAGAAAACCTACAAGAATTTTATTTTTTTTAAAGTAATTTTATCTTTATTATTTATTTATTTTATTTTATTTGGCTGCACAGGTCTTACTTGCAGCATGTGGGATCTAGTTTCCTGACCAGGGATTGAACCCAGGCCCCCTCCATTGAGACTGGAGAGTCTTAAACACTAGACCACAGGGAAGTCCCAAGAATTTTAAAATATATAAAACCTAAAGCATGTTGAGTAACCTTAATGATGAGAATACCCAAAGGCGCTCTTATCACTATTCAACTAGTTGTAATTTTCAGATTCTTTGCAGCATGAGAGCTACTGGGATGACCTAATAGATTAGTGACAAGTGTGATGAAGAAAAACGCCACTCACTCAAGTTATTCCACTCAGCTGGAATGTCACTGATTCAAAAAGCACTTATTAAGCACCTGAATTAAAAGCTGCTCAAGGATTATCTGTCCTACTACACACTGGCCCTGGGTTATATCTTTTTCGGTGTATGTTCCAGGGTGTGGAGAAACCATGTGGCTCTCCTATATCTTTGAGGACCAGGTCCCCATGGAGCAGATAACTGCTGTCACTTGAATGTATATTTAGCTTCTCCTCTCAACACGTCTCTCTTTAAATCTGTTTTTCCATTTCCCTACACTTTTGTATCCCATCCCTCAAGGGTTTCATTTTCCTTCCTTGCCCTGTCCACACAGTTTCACTTTAAAATCCAAACTCTAGGGATCCCGCTAATTTTTTTTAATGCATTCAAGATCACAGGAGCTATTAAAGACTACTTTCAGACACATTCCGTTCATTCAGTGTTATTCACCAGCTGCTCTGCTGTTTCTCTTCCCGTCTCTGTCTCTCTCTCTAGTCCTTCCCTTCCACGGTCCTTGCTTCCAGTTTGCGCTTTTCCCAACTCACTGCCCTACATTTTCCTCGAGCTCTCTAAACTCAATCTCCATCCACAAGGCAGGTTTTCCCAAAGAACCTCCACCGCCCCCAACTCTCGCGACCCTGACCACTGTCTGCGACGCCCTCGGTGTCTGCGGCGACCCCTGCCGCCCCCAACCTCGCAGCCCTGCGCATCCCCAGCACCGCCCCACACAGCTTAGGAAGCACCTCTCCCCCGCTCCCTCCATCCCCCCAACGCGCCTCTCCCTCAGGACCCCGCCCCCGCCCCTCAGCGCCGGCCTCCCGCTCCCTCACCCCCGGCCCGGTCTCCGGCGCCGGCAGAGCCGCCTCCCGCCTCCCTCCAGAGCGTCCGGACGCTCCCGCGCCTCGCAGCCTCCCCTGCGCCAGCCCACCGCCGGGCACCCCGCGCCCTCCCCGGGGCCCACAGCGCCCCGGCCGGCGCGGCCCTCCGACCTGCCTCCGCGCCTCCCGCAGCCCCTGCAGCCTCTGGCTCAGCTCCCGGCGGTAGCTCTGCGCCGCCTCCACGCTCTCGCGGGCCTCCTGCAGCAGCAGCTCGGGCTCCAGCTCCATCGTCCCCTCGTCCGGCCGCGCGGCCGGCGGCGGCGGCGGCGGCGGCGGCGGCGGCGGCGGCGGGCGCGGCTCCCGACTGTCCCAGGCGCCGCCGAGCGGCCCGGTGCCGCCGAGCGCAGGCGGAAGCCCCGCCCCGCCCCGCCCCGCGAGGCCTTGATTGACAGCGGCGCGAGGCCCGCGTCAGGGTCCCAGCGCCGCCTACGCCTCCCGCCCGGCGGCGCTCCTGGGCCGCGCCTGGCCCGCGGGCTTTGCACAACTTACCTCCTTCTGGCTGTTCACTACCGGGCCACCTTGCACCTCTGTTCCACAGAGGAAGAAACTGAGGGACGGAGAGGAGAGTCAACTTTCTCAAGCCGTCGGGATTTCAACCCCAATGGCTCTTAAATCATTGTCTTCAGTTCAGTTCAGTTCAGTCGCTCTTTGCGACCCCATACACTGCAGCTCGCCAGGCCTCCCTGTCCATCACCAACTCCCGGAGTTTACTCAAACTCCTGTCCATTGAGTCAGTGAACGAGCATTTCTGCAGCGGCCAGTGGATTAGGAGGTTAGAGTGAGCCAGTCACCAGGCTCAGAGGGATCACCCACCACCCAGAAGCTTGTAGTCTGATGAAGGAGCCAGGACAGAGGCCTAAGCCTGGGCCCCCGGGTAGGTACCTCAATCCTGCCAGAATTCCAAGACAACTTTTTTCTGTACCGGCCGGGTAGTGAAAATGTGGAGCTTGGCTGGCCAAAAGGCCTCTGTTGCAACACAGTAAGTAAGTGGGCGTGACCGTGTGCAAATAATACTTATGAACACAAATTTGAATTTCACCTAACTATCATGTGTCACAAAATATACTTTGCATCTTTTTTCAACTACTTTAAAAGGTAAAAAACATTCTTCATTCAGGAGCCCAATAAAAACAGGTGGTAGGTCAGATGTAGACCGTGGACAGAGGAAACTGGAGGGATACAGGCCATAGGGTCGCAGAATCAGACACTACTGAAGTGACTTAGCACACACCACACACAGTTTCCTGACCCCTGGCCAAGTGTGGAAGACTTGCTTTCCCTCAAAAACAGACTGCCTCAAGGTTACACAATGAATCTGTACTAGAGGCTAGATTTCAGTTTTCCTGGGCCAGACTCTCATGTTCTTTCTACCACGCTGTTTTGTGCTAAGTAAATGACACTTGAGATTAGAGAAGTTTAGAAAAGGAAAGCGCTTCTGGAGAAAGTGGGAAATTATCCTAAACTAGCCAGGCACTCCAAAGATGCTCAAGAAATATCTGTGGAATGAATCAAGGCATTAACTAAACAAAAAGGACTAAGGAAAGACACCCCAGGTAAGACAAAACTAAGTGGGGAAGGATGTAAGGCAGGCAGGAATCTAAGTGGATTCTGTAAGGAAGGAGTAGCAGACCACTTTGACTGGAGAGGAAGGACTGAAAATATATTGGGAGATGAAGTTGAGCAAAGTAAGGACCATGTAGTTCAGGTTAAGAAGGTTAACAGGTACTCAGAAAATTTCAACTGGGTTCGATCCCTGGATCAGGAAGATCCCCTGGAGGAAGAAATGGCAACCCACTCCAGTATTCTTACCTGGGAAATCCCATGGACAGAGGAGCCTAGCAGGCTACAGTCAATGGGGTCACAAAAGTCAGACATGACTTAGCAACTAAACCACCACCACCCAGTACATCAGTCAAGTGGGAGAAGTGTGTATTCCAGAATAACAATAGTGATGGTTATCAAGAGAAAATGGTATAATATTGGGGAGAAAATGACATCTTCCATTTTTCTCCATGTACTGAGTACATGTCATTGACAAAAAGCACTAAAATTTTATTTAGGAGACTAGCATTTTTGGAAACGTGTGAGCTACATTTCTAAAAATTGACAACAATGGAAATGTCTTCCTTACAGGGAGTGTACAAAGCCTGGTTAATACAGCCACGTAAAAGCACATATTTATGTACAAAATGTTTAAAGAGTGTAAGGTATGAGTCTGGCTCTGCTAAGTGCTGGGAATCAAAACAGGAATGAGACCTAGGACTTGGCTTCATTGTCTACTGGGGGGACTCATACAAGGATCAGCAGGAATTTGTATTCTAATACATTGAATGCAATGAGTAGAAGCAGAGAAACCTGCTGCCTAATCCAGCTGAAGGTAAAGTAGAAGGAAGAAGGTTATCAGGGAAAGTTTCTTGGAAAAAGTAGCTCCTGAGCTGAGTCTTAAGGTTTTTCTTGGCATGGCCCCAAATGGGTCTCTCTTTTCCCTTCCAAAAACCTATCAAAATAACAACTTAAGGAGTTTAAAACTGGATTAGGGCACTTCCTTGGTGGTCCAGTGGTTAAGAATCCACCTGCCAATGCAGGGGACACGGGTTCAACCGCTGGTCTGGAAAGATTTCATATGTTTTTGTCATTGTTCAGTCACTAAGTTGTGACCAACTTTTTGCAGCCCCATAGACTGAAGCATGCCAGGCTCCCCTGTCCTTCGCCAACTCCCAGAGTTTGTTCAAATTCTTGTCCATTGAGTCAGTGATGCTATCTAACCATCTCATCCTCTGTCACCCTGCTCTCCTTTTTTCCTTCAATCTTTCCAAACAGAATTTTCCAATGAGTTAGCTTTTCACACCAGGTGGGCAAAGTATCGGAGCTTCAGCTTCAGCATCAGTCCTTCCAATGAATGTTCAAGGTTGATTTCTTTAAGGATTGACTGGTTGGATCTTCTTGCAGTCCAGGGAATTCTCAAGAGTCTTCTCCAGCAGCACATTTCAAAAGCATCAGTTCTAAAGCACTCAGGCTTCATTATGGTCCAACTCTCACATGGATACATGACTACTGAAAAAACTATAGCTTTGACCTTTGTTGGCAGAGTGATATCTCTGCTTTTAATATGCTGTCTAGGTTTGTCATAGATTTTCTTCCAAGGAGCAAGTGTCTTTTAATTCCATGTGGCAGTCACTGTCTGCAGTGATTTTGGAGCCTAAGAAAATAAAATCTGTCACTGCTTCCACTTTTCCCCTTTCAATTTGCCATGAAGTAAAAGGACTGGTTGCCATGATCAAACCAGTTTTTTTCACTCTCCTCTTTCACGCTCATCAAGAGGCTCTTTAGTTCCTCTTCACTTTCTGCTATAGACTGGTATCACTTTCTGCTATAGACTGCATATCTGAGGTTGTTGCTATTTCTCCCAGCAATCTTGGTTCCAGCTTGTGAGTCATCCAGTCTGGCATTTCACATGATATACTCTGCATAAAAGTTAAATAAACAGGGTGATGATATACAGCCTTTTTGTACTCCTTTCCCAATTTTAAACCAGTCAGTTGTTCCACATTCGATTCCAATTGTTGCTTCCTGACCTCCATACAGGTTTCTCAGGAGACAGGAAAGGTAGTCTGGTATTCCTATCTTGTAAGAATTTTCCACAGTTTGTTGTGAGCCACATAGTCAAAGGCTTACCATAGTCAATGAAGCAGAAGTAGATGTTTTTCTGGAATTCCTTTGCTTTCTCTATGATCCAATGAATGTTGGCAATTTGATCTATGGTTCCTCTGCCTTTTCTAAACCCGGCTTGTATATCTCAAAGTTCTCAGTTCATGTGTTACTAAAGCCTAGCTTGAAAGATTTTGAGTATAACCTTGCTATCTTGTGAAATGAGCACAACTGTATGGTAGTTTAAGCATTCTTTGGTATTGCCTTTTTTTGGTATTGGAATGAAAACTGACCTTTTCCAGTCCTGTGGCCACTGCTGAGTTTTCCAACTTTGCTGACATGTTGAGTACAGTCCTTTAATAGCATTATCTTTTAGGATTTTAAATAGCCCAGCTGGAATTCCATTACCTCCACTAGCTTTTTTCTTAGAAATGATTCCTAAGGTCCAGTTGACTTCACTCTCCAGGCTGTCTAGCTCTAGGTGAATGACCATACCATCATGGTTATCTGGATCATTGAAATCTTTTTTGTATAGTTCTTCTGTGTATTCTTGCTACCTATTAGTCTCTTCTGCTTCTGTTAGGTCTTTACTGTCTCTATCCTTTATCATGCCCATCCTTGCATGAAATATTCCCTTGATATCTCCAGTTTTCTTGAAGAGATCTCTAGTCTTTCCCATTTATTATTTTCCTCTATTTCTTTGCATTGTTCATTGAAGAAGGCCGTCTTATTTCTCTTTGCTATTCTCTGGAACTCTGCATTCAGTTGGGTGTATCTTTCCCTTTCTCCTCTATCATTTCTCTTCTTTCCTCAGTTACCTGTAAAACTTCCTCAGACAACTGCTTTACCTTCTTGCCTTTGTTTTTCTTTGGGATGGTTTTGATTACTGTCTCCTGTACAATGTCATCAACTTCTGTCCATAATTGTTCAGGCACTCTATCAGATCTAATCCCTTGAGTATATTTGTCACCTGCATTGTATAATCATAAGGGATTTCATTCAGGTCTTACCTGAATGGTCTAGTGGTTTTCCCTACTTTCTTCAGGTGAAGCCTGAATTTTGCAATAAGGAGTTAATGATCTGAGCCACAGTCAGCTCCAGGTCTTGTTTTTGTTGATCTGTATAAAGTTTCTCCATCTTTGGCTGCAAAGAATATAATCAATCTGATTTTGGTATTGACCGTCTGATGATGTCCACGTGTAGAGTCATCTCTTGTGTTGATGGAAGAGAGTGTTTGCTATGACTAGTGGGTTCTCTTGACAAAACTCTGTTAGCTTTGCCCTGCTTAATTTTGTACTCCAAGGCCAAACTTGCCTGTTACTACAGGCAAGTCAGCTCTCTTGATTTCCTAATTTTCCATTCCAATCCCATATGAGGAAAAGGACGTCTTTCTTTGGTGTTAGTTCTGTAAGGTCTTCTAGGTCATCAGAGAACTGGTCAACTTCAGCTTCTTCAGTATCAGTGGTTGGGGTATACAAAGACTTGGATTACTGTGATGTTGAATGGTTTGCCCTGGAAACAAATTGAGATAATTCTGTCATTTTTGAGATTGCCCCCAGGTACTGCATTTCAGACTCTTTTGTTGTCTATGAGGGCTACTCCATTTCTACTATGGGATTCTTGCCCACAGTAGTAGATATAATGGTCATCAGGATTAAATTCTCCCATTCCTGTCCATTTAGTTCACTGATTTCTAAGATGTCGATTTTCATTTTTGCCATCTCCTGGTTGACCACGTCCAACTTCCCTTGATTCATGGACCTAACATTCCAGGTTCCTATGCCATATTGTTCTTTACAGCATCAGACTTTGCTTTCACCATCAGACACATCCATAGCTGAGTGTCATTTCTTCTTTGGCCCTGCCGCTCCATTCTTTTTGGAGCTATTCATAATTGCCGTCTGCTCTTCCTCAGTAGCATATTGAACACCTTCCAACCTGGGGGGCTTGCCTTCTGATGTCACATCCTTTTGGCTTTTCATACTGTTCATGGGGTTCTCACAGCAAGAATGTTGGACTAGTGTGCCATCCCCTCCTTCAGTGGACCACTTTTTGTCACAACTCTTCACTATGACCCATCCAACTTGGGTGGTCCTGCACGGTATGCCTCATAGCTTCATTGAGTTACGCAAGCCTCTTCGCCATGACAAGGCAGCAATCCATGAAGGAGAGTGGAACAGCAGAGAACACAAAAAGCACTAGCGAGTTCCACAAATTTTGGAAGATAGGAAGTGGAGGAGTAGTGATTGCCCAAGACTACTGCAGGAATTTATATCCGAAACTGCAGAAGAGGAACCATTCAGAAATGGGCTAACTCCCCCTGAAGACTCCAAGGAAATTCAGGCTATATATCCTTTAAAAATACTTAGTCACTTAAAAAAACCCACAACCTATATTCTGACATTCCTTTTCTTATCCTATTTCCTGCCTTATTTTCTCCTTAGCATTTAGCTCTATCTTACCTGTATAGACCATGGCGTCACAAAGAGTCAGACACAACTGAGTGACTTTCACTCACTCACTGCCATATATTTTACTTATCTATCATTTGTATTATATGTGTCTACCAACTAGAATATAAATCTTAAAAGGAGAGGAACTTATGTTTATTTTGTTTTCAGCTGCTTTGTTCACAGCTGGCATGTATCAGACACTCAGTATTTACAGAATGGATGGAAGGAAGGATGAATAGCACAGCTCATTACCATGAGTTATGGGACTAACTTGGAGGATTTCTGTTAATATTAGAGTTAGATATTTTAGGTTCATTTCCCTAGTCCATGTATTTAGGTGATTCCTCCCTACTGCTTCCATGAAACTACAAGAGATATAAACACGCCTGCCCCTAAATAGGGGCTTCCCAGGCAGTACTAGTGGTAAAGAATCCACCTGCCAATGCAGGAGACATAAGAGATGAGGGCTTGATCCTGGGTTAGGAAGACCTCCTAGAGGAGGGCATGGCAACCCACTCTAGTATTCGTGCCTGGAGAATCCCATGGACAGATGAGGTTGGTGGGCTACAGTCCATAGGGTTGCAAAGAGTTGGACAAGACTGAGCAACTGAGCACCACTCATGCCCCTAAATAGATTGGAGAAACTGAGTGGTCCAGAGAAAAGACCTCCACCTATTAATACTAGGAAATTTCTCAGTGAAAATGCTAGTTCATCTTCTGTTCATCCTACTGTAGAACCCACTAATGAGTCCCGCCCATGCTGAAATACTTCAATCAGCATTAACAATTTTTTGAAACAGCTTTATTGAGTATTTGCAATTAGCTACATGTATTTAAAGTATATAATGTAATTAACTTTTTCATGGGGAACCATTACCATAACCAAGATAACAAACATTTCTGTCACTCCCCAAACTTTACATGTAATACATTCTTTCATAATCCATGCCTTCTTCAACTCCTGAAAACAGGCAGTGATGATCTGCTTCCTGTCAGTAGAAATTAATTTGCATTTTCTCAAATTTTAGAAAAGCAGACTCATGCAGTATATACTCGTTTTTCATCTGACTTCTTTTCCTCACTAGAAGGATTTTGAGATTGATCCATGTTATTTCATGTTTTGATAGTTCATTTTATTTTTACTACTGAGTAGTATTCCATGGTATGGATATGTTTATTAATTTATCTGTTGATAGGTTGTTCCCAGATTTTTACTATTAGAAATAAAGCATCTATGAACATTTGTGTACAAGTTTTCATAACTTAATTATATTGGGAATGTGGGAGGAGAGGAACGCAGGAGTGGAGTTACAAGAGAATTAAATCCTTAACCACCATAACAGAACATTAGTGAACACTGTTTAAAACTGTTAGATCAAGAAATAGCTGTGTAAAGATATTGGATTATTTAAAGATAAGCAGATATTTATAGTGCTAGAAGAATTTTGAAAGTGATTGCCTCTGGGAATTAGAACTGGAGCTTGAAATAGAAATTAGGTATTTTTTGATTAAAAGCTTTGTGATGCTCTTTGACATATTTAACCCAATACAGGCATTACTTGGATTAATATAAAAGCTAACAATAATTTTTAAAAGTAAGGATTAGCCAGATGGGGAAGATAATAAAAAACAACACAGGCACATTGTAAATGCTAAATTGCCATACAAATATGACAGCTCATTTAATTTAAGATTAATAAATGCCATAAGCTCCTAAATAAATTTGTGTAAGATACTAACTTGATGTCTAAAAATAAATTCAGTGCAAATGCATAACAACACAACACATTTTAAATGTGTAGTTTTTTGGAGTACTAAAAAGTGCTGCATACTCTAGAAACCAGCAATTCCACATCTAGGTGTGTATCCTGGAAAAGCACTACTTGTGTTCAAAGAGATAAGCATGTTCATATTGAGTGAAATGCTTGGGAATGAAAGATAATGAATCAAGTGGACCTGTATCATGGCTAGCTCTTGAAGACAATGAAAAAAAAATTGCTGAGTGATATTTACATTGTCACCTTCTATGTAGAGAAAAAGCTAAAGATTTTTCTATAGATACTTTTATATGTACTTTTACATACATTTATGTATCCATATACGTGTAATTCTGGATTACAGCTGGGTGTCCTGCATTGCAGGCAGATTCTTTACCGTCTGAGCCACCAGGGAAGCCCCCAAAGAAAGTCTGCAATACTATCCACCAAATAGGTAATATTGGCTGCCTTTGCGGCTAAGGAAGAAACTGAATTTGGGGGTGCAAGTCAGAGACACTCAGTTTTTTCAGTTATTTTCTAATGGATTCCTCCTCCTTCTCCTCCCCACCTCCAGCTCCGCCTCCTGCTCCTCCTCTTCTCTGTTCTCCTAGAGCCGAGTTCTTATTCTACACGAGTTATAAACAAACCAAACCAAAACAAAACAGTTTATACTTAGAAGTGCAGTCTTCCTTCCTGTAAAACCTTATCAAGTTTAACAATTTTCAAAGAGAATGTAATTACCACTAATTTCATTGGAGACATTTGTACTCTTTATGTTGTCCGGACAATAGCAAATACCATAATGACAGACACAATTACTCAACAATTAAAATCAGTTTGCATAACCCGATGAACAAGGGGGCCTCTCGTTATCATTTGATAGGTCTGTTTATATGTCTTGTTTCAGCTCTTACTCATCGTGTAGTGGTTATGCACTCAAACAAAATAAATACAGTCTGTAAATTGCAAGTGTCATGCAAAAAAAATGTAAAGCTAAACGTATGTATGAAAACAATGCAAAAGATATATGAAATTATCGTGACTACAAACTAGCATACTACTGGCACCCAGGGACAATTCGGACACACGCCAGCCAGCTGAGGCGATGACTGTGGGCTGATAGCTGTTCGTGCGGACAAAATCCACAGGAAGAAGTAAGTTCAGTTAGGACTAAAATGTCGAACACACACACACACAAATAAATAAGAAAAAGAACTGGGGGCGGGGAGTAAAAAGTCGAAATCTTGGATCCCCCAAGTGGGCGTGTCTCGAGGTAGGACGCTTTGCCAAAATAACGTTTAGTCCGTGTGGGAGGAATGTAATCAGTCATTATTCCTTTTTCGGTATTTCTTGAATTTTCACTTTTAAAGAGGGGCTAATCTGGGGCATCAAAATATAGGGGTTCAGGGAATTCCCCTGCCGTCCAGTGGTTAGGACTCTGCGTCTTCACTACTGAGGGGGCCGGTTCAATTCCTGGCGGGGAAACTAAGCTCCCACAAAGCGGCCAAAAAAAAGTATACGGTTTTAATGTTACCACCCACGGACTTAGGGCGCATCCTCAGGCTTGAAACCGGGCGTTCGGGGTTTGCAGTCTGCAAAGCCCCGCGGCTCCCGGACGCCCGGCCCGGCCCCGCCTCCCGCGGCCTGTCGGAGGCAGTCTGGCCCTCGCGGCTCGCCGTCCGCGCGGCCCCGGAAGCGGCCTAGGCCCCGCCCCCGGCGCGCCAGTCGGCGCGAAAACCCAATTGACAAGAACTCCCTCCGAAGCCCCGGGCGGGCTCTGCGTTCGACCTGCTGTTCCCGCGGGACCCCCGGCCCCGCTCCCTCAGGACCGGGGCGCCCGCCTCGGGGGCACCCGCGCTCACCGGCCACGCCCGAGGGTTCTCGCTGCCCGCGCTTTCTCGCCGCCTCTTCCCGCGTTCGACCCGGCTGAGCTGGGCCCAGCCTCTGCGGCCACCCCGGGCAGTGGGCGCGGGGGAGTCCGAGGCGGACCCCGCGGCCCAGGTCCCCGCTCCTGCTGGAGTCGGCCGGCTCCATGGCCTCCCGACACGCCGGGCCGGGCCGCGCTAGGTCCTAGGAACGGGGATTCCGGGAAGCAGGGAGCATGGTGGGGGTCCTGGCCATGGCGGCGACAGCTGCTCCCCCTCTGGTGAAGGACTACGAGATCGAGGTGAGCTTGAATGCCTCCGTTTGTGAGGAGTGATCCCAGTTTAGGATCCACGAGGGCAAAGGAGGGACCTAGTGAGGCCCCACGGAGTTGTGACATTGTGTGCAACGATTGCTGGGGTGTATCGTTTCTTGAAGACGTGATAGGTCCTGACGAACGTTAGGATTGTGAGATGTTGCGGGGACATCAGGATGCCTAGTTAAGGACCAGTTCCCAGATCCTGAAATGTTGGAACTGGATGTTTTGGACTTGGTTAATGTCATGAAGGATCCCACGGTCTAGTTTGAGTTCATGATAAGGAAGCAGAGAACTTTAACGTTGAGAAGAATCTTTGAGTTCTACTTGTTCACCCAAATCCACCTGCTCTAGGAATACCGATTAGATTGTCACTACAGAACCCTTCATTTACAAATCACGTTCTCATTCTTCTACAGCTTAAGATACTGCAGTTAGAAGTCTCACCTTCTAACTGTTATACTGTTATTCTGTTGTGTTCGTCAAGTTTCAGTGAAATGTACTAGCAGTTGTTATAAAGAGCTTCAAACACCATGAAGTAGTGAAGTAACATCTTAAAGTAGATGGTTGCTATATTTTTACACCTTTTCATCTCAGGCTCGCATTCTCCCTGATGTATATTTGCATACTGTATGTATGTCCTTGAAGTGAGCCAAGATGTATATTCACTGATACAACTGGGACTCTTTTCTTTTTAGAATCGAGTTGTGTTGTCTACTTGTTATTAGTTGTTATGCCGGTGCTTGTTTACTAAATCAAGGCAGTTGCTCTGCTTGTCTTAGGTGTGAAAAAGAACTTTTAATACTGGAATCACACAGTTCTTGCTTTTTGTTTGGGCAGTTTTCCCATCTTTTTGTTACAGTTTTTGCTTTTGATGCCCTGCTTAGAGGGTTATTTCATAGTAATAATATTTACTGTTCAGTATTGGAAGGGTATATCAGTTCTGTGATGAGGTGTTATTATCTGTATTCTGCGGATGAGAGGTTAAGTAGTAATTAAAAGTAAGTTAAACTAGGTTGTTGTTGTTCAGTCGTTAAATTGTGTCTAACTCTCTGTGACCCCATGAATTGCAGCATGCCTGGCTTCCCTGTCCTTCACTGTCTCCCTGAGTTTGCTCAAACTCACATCCATTGAGTCAGTGATGCCATCCAACCATCTAAATTAGGTTAGCAGAAGTGAATTAGAAAATTAAAAGTAATTTGCTTAAGGTCCCACACTAGTAGATGACAGAACCAGCACTTGAACTTAATTAGATCTACCTAAATCCAGAGCCTCTAATACCAGTTCAGGATAATAATACTAACAACTCACTAGCATTTTCTTCTAATACATTTATCACTTCATTTTAAGAGGTAAATTTTTAATCTGTTTGTAATTTATTTTGCCTTATGTTTATCCAAAGGGTTAGAAATTTGCCCCAATACTTTTTATTAACTACTTCTTTGACCACTGACTTGAGTGCTGTTATTATCATATGCCAATTCTTAAATATCTAAGTCTTTTTCTGGTTTTCTAATCGGTTCTCTTAAATTGCCTATTCATGCATCAGTGCTATACTTTAATCATGATAGCTTTATAATACATTTAAATTTTTTAGAAGTATAATTTCTTCATTACTTATCTTTTTTAAAAAAAGGTTTCCTTGTTATTCTGGCAAGTTCATTCTAACAAATGAACTGAAGGAAATTAAAAATAACGAAAAGACTGATAGAGATTTTTTTATAAGGGAAATGAATAGTGTAGGAGGCAGGCAGTAACTGTTTTAATCAGTTCAGTTCAGTCGCTCAGTCATATCCAACTCTTCAACTCCATGGACTGCAGCACACCAGGTTTCCCTGTCCATCGGCAACTCCTAGAGCTTGCTCAAACCCATGTCCATCGAATCGGTGGTGCCATCCAACACCTCATCCTCTGTTGTCCCCTTCTCCTCCCACCTTCATTCTTTCCCAGCATCAGGGTCTTTTCAAATGAGTCAGTTCTTCGCATCAAGTGGCCAAAGTATTGGAGTTTCAATTTCAGCATCAGTCCTTCCAATGTACACCCAGGACTGATCTCCTTTAGGATGGACTGCTTGGATCTCCTTGCAGTCCAAGGGACTCTCAAGAGTCTTCTCCAACACCACAGTTCAAAAGCATCAATTCTTCGGCACTCAGCTTTCTTCACCGTCCAACTCTCACATCCATATGTGACTACTGGAAAAACCATAGCTTTGACTAGACTGACCTTTGTCAGCAAAGTAATATCTCTGCTTTTTCATATGCTGTCTAGGTTGGTCATAGCTTTTCTTCCAAGGAGCAAGCATCTTTTTTTGTTTTAATAGCATATTAAAATAATGGAAAATCTTATTTATTTGTAGTAAGTGCCCACTATAATTTTTGCTTAATTAGTAAATTTTGGGATCCTAGGCTTGTTCATTGTGTACCTGTTTCTTGGAAATAGTTAGAATAATTTGTTTACTTTTAGCTAGAGAATGGAAAGAATATTTATAAAATTCCTATCATGGGTCAGACTTTATGTGTTTGTATGTAACATGTTCATTGCAAATTCTGTTGGAATGTGTGGTACTATTTGAAGGTTATTAAGCGAATGGAGGCCAACAGTGATTAATGTATTTGTACACAAATATAGTGTCCTTGAAACTTTCTATTGAAGTCTACATACAGTAAAGTCCACAAGTTATAATTGTGTAACTCAGTGTGACATTGAGATTGACTGTAGGTTTAAGTTTAAAGTTCTTTTTTTCCTCATGTATCATGTTTATCAAGGTAGGAAGCCTTTTTTTTTTATCCCATTACATGAAATAATAAATCCGTGTTTAAACTTTATAGTATTTTGCTTAAAATAAGTGCTTTTTTTCTTCTTTTAAATTGATAGGCATGCAAAAAGCGAAGGAAAGATGATGACAGAACTTCTTGCAGAACAATCACAAAGTATTTATCACCCACGGGGAAGACTGGAGACAGGGTTTTCTCTCCACCCAAATCCAATAATATTCTGGATTACTTTAGAAAGACTTCACTCACAAATGAGAAGACTCAGACAACAAAAAAGTGCAAGACAAAGTCATCCACACCATTGCCTGTGGACAGCAGCAAAGGCTGTAAAACACCTTCTGAAATGCCCTCAAATACAGAATATAAGAAGAGAGGAAAGAGACTAAATTTATCTCGTCGACTAAGTAGTATTAAAATTGAACAGGAATCTCCAATTGAAATTAACAGTGATGAGAGCAAAGAAGACTGTAGTTTAAATAATGATTTTGTGGAAAGTAGTACTTCCGCTTTACTTGACAAGAAACACGCGGAGGTACTTGCAAAAAGTATTCAAAGTCTCAAAAAACAATCAAGCACTATGACTTCCCAAAAAAGTTCTAAGAAAGTAAATCCTAAACATGGGCCCTCAAAAAATGATCGCAGAACATTGAGAAAAAGGAAGCACAAAGAGGTCATATATCCATCTGAAAGCTCACCCTTAGCAGAGGAACTAAATACCCTTAAAAAAGATGGTAATGATAGTAAACAGATAAGGCCTTTCCTAACTAAAGAAATCAAAAGTACTGCAAATGATGCTGAGCCTAGAGATCAAATAACTGAAGTAGCCCCGTTAAATGATAGTACAATAACTGTCTCATATGAGGAATTTTTAAAAAGTCACAAGGAAAATAAAGTGGAGCAGACACCAGACTCTACAGTGTCAATTTGTATTCCTTCTGAAACTGTTGAAGATACAGGCAGAAGTGGTTATATGAGTGACCCCGAAACCTATGAAATTTCCCAACAGACCCGCTTTAAGACAGTCACTGTTCTCGCACAAGTTCACCCTACCCCCCCAAAAAAGAGAGGGAAAATACCCTCCATTTTCTTGAAACAAAAGCAGGTGGAAATGGAAAATAGTCTGTCTGATCCTGAGAATGAACAAGCAGTTCAGAAAAGAAAATCTAATGTTGTTATACATGAGGAAGAACTAGAATTGGCGGTGTTGGAAGCTGGAAGCTCTGATGCTGTGAAACCTAAATGCACTCTAGAAGAAAGACAACAGTTTATGAAAGCATTTAGGCAGCCGGTATCAGATATGCTTAAAAATGGAGTCAAAAAGTCTTCTGATAAGCAGAAAGAGCTCAATGAAAAGTCTTTAAATGAGGAAGGAAGAGACAATAATTCTAAAAAAGTCATGGAAAATCCTAACATCCAAATGGTTTCAAATCATGGCAGTTCACAGCTCCACACTGATAAAGGAAGTTTTCCTAAGGGGAAAAGTAAAACGCTGAAGAAAAAGAATAAAAAGATGTTAGAGACTGGTGGTATTCCAGCTGAAAATAGAGAGGGAAATACTCAGGAAAAAGAAACAACTTTTTCCTTTAAAGAAAAGCAAAATCAAAACAGGCTTAGAATGAGTTTAAGACAAAAGAAAACAGAACTTTTCAAAAACAGCACGTTACTTAACACGGAAAGCCTTGTTTGTGAACGTACAGCCAATGATGACCCTCTAAAGGTTTCCTCTCCATGTAATAGTAAGTCTTCAAAAAAAACCAGCTTACCAGCTAAGGGTAAGGTTCTACAGTCTAAAGCTGAGACAGAAGACAGCTTGGGAACTGTTTCTACACCCAAATCAAGCAGAAGATCTGTAAGAGGTAGCAGCATGCCCACTACAATAATTGTTCGAGATACTGATTCTGAGGATGCACAAGATGATAGACCAGTGAAAGCTTCTACTCCAAAAGCAGCCAGCTTATCAGAGAAGCATCGCTTATATACAGCGGAATTAATAACAATACCCTCTGATGCAGAGAGTCCTATTAGGTAAAAATTTTGTTTTGTTCTCAAGTTCTGAATATTCTGTGTAAGTTGTTAGATTTGAAGGAAAAGACACAAAGCACTGGAGAGTAGTTTGTTTCTTTTTTTTCCCCCTAGAACACAGCTTATTTATAAGAAAAAGAAAACAAGGTTTCAAAAATGTTGCTTATTTTCCATACTTAAAGTCAGGCATGCTTTCGGAAGAATTCTGGATGTATTTTAGGTGAACTTTACACTCTTGTTTATCATAGTTGCTAATTCCTGGAGGAATACCCTTCAAATATGAATTCTGTGCATTTAGCAAACATAAGATTAAAAATAAGTTATAGAACTTTAGGTAAACTGAGCCATATACTATGAGATATATACTTACATGCTGGTTCTGGCTAATGTAAGAAAGATTTTGAAGTGAAGTTGAGTGAAAGTTGCTCAGTCGTATCCGTCTCTCTGACCCCATGGACTGTAGTCCGTAGCATTCTCCAGGCCAGAATACTGGAGTGGGCAGCCTTTCCTTTCTCCAGGAGATTCCTCCCAACTCAGGGACTGAACCCAGGTCTTCCACATTGCAGGCAGATTCTTTACCAGCTGAGCCACAAGGGAAACCCAAGAATACTGGAGTGGATAGCCTATCCCTTCTCCAGGGGATCTTCCTGACCCAGGGATAGAACCAGTGTCTCCTGCATTGCAGGCAGATTCTTTACCAACTGAGCTATCAGGAAAGATAAGAAAGATCTTAGGGGCTAATTTTCTGGAAAACTTACAATTTACAGAAGAAGCTTGATGTTTTCTAAGAGGTTAACATTGAGTTTGGCTTACATTTGAACCAGTAACTTGAAACTAATGAAGGGTTTGATTTTTTTTGTTTGTTTTCTACTTCAGAACTGTCCAGAAATTAGAACTCTAGTTAGTTGTTTACTATATTTAATTGAAATTCTTAGACATTACAATCATAAAAATATTTATCAATATCTTTCTGGTTTGCTTTCAGAATGAAATTCACCAGAATTAGTACTCCAAAAAAATCTAAGAAAAAATCTAAGAAAAGGTCTACGAAATCTGAAGCTGCTGATGAAGATTTTGAGACTCAGACTAGAAAGGTAATTGAACTATTAGGGAGTCCTGTAAGTGGTATTCTGTTTTCTAAAACAACAGCCACTACTTTTAGAAGTGATATGCCAAAAGAAGATTCACATAATTCATAGACTGATTTATGTTAACTACAACCCTTTACTATTTTTGACTGTTCACTTCGTGAGTTAGCTTATTAAAGAGATCAATGTATCCTATTGTGAGATGAAAGCAATTGATAAAGACAATGTAGTTTACTTAGAAAAGGTTTTCTTAGTCACAATTATATTCCAATCATTTTCCTTAAGGCTGCTTATGGAAATAAGCATGATTTAATTTTTGTTTTATTTCTATAGATTAGAGGCTACAAAGTGGGGTCTCTCAACTGTGGTACTGTTGACATTATGGGCTGGATAATTCTTTGTTGTGGGGGACTGTCTCATGCATTATAGGGTGTTTTACACTAACCCTGGCGTCTCCACATGACATGCCAGTGGCAGTCCAACTCGCCCAGCATTGACAACCAAGAATATCTCCAGACATTGCTAAATAACCCCTGGAGAGAAAAATCACCCCAGTTGAAAGCCACTATCCTAAAAGGAGAATATGTAGGAATAGTTTAGCTCCTTTTGTAAAATAAACTGCTTATCCCTTCCGTGAGAGAATTGGATTTTTTCTTAGGTGAGCAGATGCAAATGCGTGTGTGTCTAAAAAGCTACCAGGGTGATTCTGATACAATCCTTGGGAGAAAGCCACTGCCAGAGAAAGTTGGTATCTCCTTTGTTTTTCTTTAATAGCTGTCCTTTTTTTTTTTTTGACAGCTTATCACATTCCAGGTACTATCCTTAGTATTCATACCATTAATCTCATGAAGTAAATCTTTAACCCTCTTTTGAATGACAGTGGTGCCAAAGAAGATTAAAACATTTTTGAGAGTTGAAGTGATAACACAGTGCATTTTAAGCTGAGGGCATGGGAGGAGGGCTACCAGAAGCTGATAAATAGGAAGAAAGTATCAGGACGGAAAACTGTCAGGACAGGAAGCTAGGTCACAAAGGAGGGTATTGGAAATGACTTTTTTGAGGTGATAGGATTATAGTTGATTTTAATTTTCTTCATTTTTATGTTTTTTGTTTTTCTATAAATAAGTACTTTTAAAAACTTTTGTCAGAAAAATAACTTAAAAAAAAAAAAAACAATTGCAGGTAATAGCAGAACTTGCCAAAATGTATGTGTATTTCTTTTCCACGCATTTACTAAAACAGATCTCTTTGTTAACTGGTTCAGTGATGGAGAGTTGTTAATTTAAATTTAGCTGGATTATTACCCTAAGGTTCATCACCAGCCTGTCAAAAATTTTGCTACCAGAATAACAGATATCGATCACTCTACTCATGTAAAGAAAATCCCTAACATTCCTAACCTCCTTATGTTACTGAATATCCATGCCTATTCTTTTTTATTTTTATTTTTTTCATGCCTATTCTCTTTAACATTTTTTTAAAAAACATTTTAGAGGTTTTGAAGAAATAGCAAACATTTGTTTAGAAAGCACAGTAGTATATACATATAAAAGTGAAAGCTTTTAAAAATTTTTTCTCTCTTACTCTGTAGGGGTAACCCACTTTTAATAGTTACAAGTTTATTAGTCCAGACTTTTTCCTATGCTTAAATAGATATGTCATCTTTTAAAAGGGATTGTATAATGTAAACTGTTTTATAGCTTGTTTGCAATATGGTTTTACTCCAAATACAAAAACTTGTAGAACTCAAAATATGGAAAACACATTATCTGGAAGATAATATTTAAATGCACAAAGTCGCTTAGTACATCAGTGACAGAAGTCGCTTAGTACATCAGTGACAGAGCCAGACCTGCAGGCTAGACTTTGTACTTTTCTAGTGCTCTTTTCTATGCCTACTACCATTTCAACTTCTCTCCAAAGGATTCAGCCTAAAAGTGACTAAAAACAAAGAAAACATGCCATGAAGATGGAAGTAACCAACAATTCCAATCTATATCAGTTCAGTTCAGTCGCTCAGTCGTGTCCAACTCTTTGCCACCCCATGAACCCCAGTATGCGAGGCCTCCCTATTCTACCAACTCCCGGAATCCACCCAAACCCATGTCCATCGAGTCGGTGATGCCATCCAGCTATCTCATCCTCTGTTGTCCCCTTCTCCTTCTGCCCCCAATCCTTCCCAGCATCACAGTCTTTTCCAATGAATCAACTCTTCGCATGAGGTGGCCAAATATTGGAGTTTCAGCTTCACCATCAGTCCTTCCAATGAACACCCAGGACTGATCTCCTTTAGGATGGACTGCTTGGATCTCCTTGCAGTCCAAGGGACTCTCAAGAGTCTTCTCCAACACCACAGTTCAAAAGCATCAATTCTTCGGGGCCCAGCTTTCTTCACCGTCCAACTCTCACATCCATACATGACTACTGGAAAAACCATAGCCTTGACTAGACAGACCTTTGTTGGCAAAGTAATAGCTCTGCTTTTCAATATGCTATCTAGGTTGTTCATAACTTTCCTTCCAAGGAGTAAGCATCTTTTAATTTCATGGCTGCAGTCACCATCTGCAGTGATTTTGGAGCCCAAAAAATAAAGTCTGACACTGTTTCCACTGTTTCCCCATCTATTTCCCATGGAGTGATAGGACCAGATGCCATGATCTTAGTTTTCTGAATGTTTAACTTTAAGCCAACTTTTTCACTCTCCTCTTTCACTTTGAAGAGGCTTTTTAGTTCCTCTTCACTTTCTGCCATAAGGGTGATATCATCTGCATATCTGAGGTTATTGACATTTCTCCTGGCAGTCTTGATGCCAGCTTGTGCTTCATCCAGCCCAGCGTTTCTCATGATGTACTCTGCATATATGTTGAATAAGCAGGGTGACAATATATAGCCTTGACGTACTCCTTTTCCTATTTGGAACCAGTCTCTTCCATGTCCAGTTCTAACTGTTGCTTCCTGACCTGCATACCAGTTTCTCAAGAGACAGGTCAGGTGGTCTGGTATTTCCATCTCTTTCAGAATTTTCCACAGTTTATTGTGATCCACACAGTCAAAGGCTTTGGCATAATCAATAAAGCAGAAATAGATGTTTTTATGGAACTCTCTTGCTTTTTCAGTGATCCAGTAGATGTTGGCAATTTGATCTCTGGTTCCTCTGCCTTTTCTAAAACCAGCTTGAACATCTGGAAGTTCACCGTTCACGGATTGCTGAAGCCTGGCTTGGAGAATTTTGAGCATTACTTTACTAGCGTGTGAGATGAATGCAATTGTGCAGTAGTTCAAGCATTCTTTGGCATTGCCTTTCTTTGGGGTTGGAATGAAAACTGACCTTTTCCCGTCTTGTGGCCATTGCTAAGTTTTCCAAATTTGCTGGCATATTGAGTGCAGCACTTTCATAGCATCATCTTTCAGGCTTTGAAATAGCTCAACTAGAATTCCATCACCTCTACTAGCTTTGTTTGTAGTGATGCTTTCTAAGGCCCACTTGACTTCACATTCCGGGATGTCTGGCTCTAGGTGAGTGATCACACCATCGTGATTATCTGGGTCATGAAATTTTTTTGTACAGTTCTTGTGTGTATTCTTGCCACCTCTTCTTAATGTCTTCTGCTTCTATTAGGTCCATATCATTTCTGTGCTTTATCGAGCCCATCTTTGCATGAAATGTTCCCTTGGTATCTCTAATTTTCATGAAGAGATCTCTAGTCTTTTCCGTTCTGTTGTTTTCCCCTATTTCTTTGCATTGATCGCTGAGGAAGGCTTTCTTATCTCTCCTTGCTATTCTTTGGAACTCTGCATTTAGATGGGAATATCTCTTTTTCTCCTTTGGTTTTCACTTCTCTTCTTTTCATGCCGATTTGTAAGTCCTTCTCAGACAGCCATTTTGCTTTTCTTTTCCATGGGGATCGTCTTACTCCCTGTCTCCTGTACAATGTCATGAACCTCCGTCTATAGTTCATTAGGCACTCTATCAGATCTAGTCCTTTAAATCTACTTCTCACTTCCACTGTATAGTCATAAGGGATTTGATTTAGGTTATAGCTGAACGGTCTGGTGGTTTTCCCTACTTTCTTCAATTTAAGTCTGAATTTGACAATAAGGAGTTCATGATCTGAGCGATTGTCAGCTCCTGGTCTTGTTTTTGCTGACTGTATAGAGCTTCTCCATCTTTGGTTGCAAAGAATACAATCAGTCTGATTTCATTGTTGACCATCTGCTGATGTCCATGTGTAGAGTCTTCTCTTGTGTTGTTGAAAGAGGGTGTTTGCTATGACCAGTGCGTTCTTTTGGCAAAACTCTATTAGCCTTTGCTCTGCTTCATTCTGTACTCCAGGGCCGAATTTCCCTGTTATTCCAGGTGTTTCTTGACTTCTTACTTTTGCATTCCTGTCCCCTATAATGAAAAGGACATCTTTTTTGGGTGTTAATTCTAAAAGGTTTTGTAGGTCTTCATAGAACCGTTCAACTTCATCTTCTTCAGCGTTAATGGTTGGGGCATCGGCTTGGATTACCATGATATTAAATGGTTTGCCTTGACAACGAACAGAAATCATTCTGTCATTTTTGAGATTGCATCCAAATACTGCATTTCGGACTCTTGTTGACCATGATGGCTATTCCATTTCTTCTACTGAATTCGTGCCCACAGTTGTAGATATAATGGTCTTCTGAGTTAAATTCACCCATTCCAGTCCATCTCAGTTCGCTGATTCCTAGAATGTTGATGTTCACTCTTGCCGTCTCCTGTTTGACCACTTCCAATTTGCCTCGATTCATGGACCTAACATTCTAGGTTCCTACGCATTATTGCTCTTTATAGCATCGGACCATCGGACTTTGTTTCTATCACCAGTCACATCCACAGCTGGGTATTGTTTTTGTTTTGGCTCCATCCCTTCATTCTTTCTGGAGTTATTTCTCCACTGATCTCCTGTATCATATTCGGCACCTACCGACCTGGGGAGTTCATCTTTCAGTGTCCTATCTTTTTGCCCTTTTCAATCTATATAGACATCTTTTTTTTTTTTCAATTTTATATATAGTCATCTTTCTGGGTGTTTTTTAACAAGTGTATTTATATTTATCTGGATAGATTTCAAGTAAAAAATGAAGGCAAACCAAGTATAATTAGACACATTTTAATTTCATTTCCATGGTAAAATTTGAATAGGCATTTTTTTGTCCTTTACTTGGTGTCGTCTGTGATTATATTTTTCTATTATGTATATATTTAGTGGACTTCATTTTTTAGAGCACTTTTAGGCTCATAGCAAAACTGAGCAAAGGTGCAGGTTTCCCATATACCCTCTGCTGCCACATAGGCAAAGCCTCTGCCTTTATCAATATCAGAATAGTACATTTGTTATCACTGATGAACTTACATTGCTACATCATTATCACCCAATGTCCATGGTTTATTTATTATTTTTTTTAGTCTTTCCAAAAAACATTTATTTATTTAGGACTTGCTTTGCAAGGGCTTTCTGTAGTTGCAACAAGTGGGGCTACTTTTTGTTGCAGTGCCTGCCATTCTCTTGTGTGGCACAGGCTCTAGAGCTCCAGCTTCAGCAGTTGTGGGAATGGGCTTAGGTGCTCTGTGGCATGTAGAATCTTCTCGGACCAGGGCTTGAACCGGTGTCCCCTGCATTGTCAGGCAGATTCTTATCCATTCCGCCACCAAGGACGTCCCCATAGTTTAAGTTAAGGCTTACTCTTGGTGTTGCATATTCTGTGGGTTTAGATAAATGTATACTGGCTTGTAGCCACCATTATATTAGGAGTGCCATCCAGAGTAGTTTTGCAGCCTTAACAATCCTCTGTGCTCTGCCTGTTCGTCCCTTCCTTTTCCCCTGGCAACTACCTGTCTTTTTACGGTCTCTAAAGTTTTGTCTTTTCTATTTTTTCTATTATTAAATATAAAATATTTGCCAGAAACCTAAATTATTTCACATTTGTGTTTAGGTAAGCCATGCTTCAAAAAATGTATCAAAAGCAAAACAGTTGATCGAAAAAGCAAAAGCTTTGCATATTAGTAAGTCAAAATCTACTGAAGAAGTAGTGACACCTTTAAGGCGTTCGTCTAGACATCAGACGCTTCCTGAAAGATCAGAAACAGAAGTAAGTATTACAGATATTTAGTGGTACAAATTTTGTTCTCTTCTGTTTGAAATGAGAGAAGGAAACCATTATAACATTATAAGATAGAGTACTTGTAGGAAGCCTTGAAGTGGTAGGAAGACTATAATTTTCCATCGTTTTTTAAAGGACTTTGGCTGTCTTTTGCCCACCGAATACAATCTGAATCCTTATCAAGTTATTCAAGACCCTTCATAGACAGAACTAGCTCCTACCTTTCCTCAAAACAACCCCCTTCCTCAAATATACACTTTTCACTCTGTCTTACTGAATTATTCATTTCTCTCCAAAGGGTACAGTTTTAACTCTTTTCAGTTTGTAGTTTCAGCTTGAAATGTGTATTAGGTACTCTATCCTACCTGAGGAATTCCTACTCAGATTTTAAGATGCTGCAAAATGCCACCAGTCTTCTGTTTTTTAAAAACTACAACAACAGTTTTATTATAGAGACATATAGCTCTATTAGAGAAATGCAATTTCCATGCCATAAAGGTTGCTGTTTAAAGTATGCAATTTAGTCACTTTTAGTATAGTCACAGAGTTGTGTATCCATCACCACAGTCAATTTTAGAACATTTTAATACCCCCAAAAGAACCCCCATTGTCCTTAGCTGTCACTTCCCAATCTCCCCTCCCTCAGACCTAGCCAGACAGTATAGATTTGTCTATTTTGGACATTCAATACAAATGGTATCATATTATCACGTATACTATATGTGGTCTGTTGTATCTGGCTTCTCTCATTTAGCATAATGTTTCAAAGTTTCATCCATGTTGTAGCATTAGAATTTTCTTTCTTTTTATTGCCAAATAATACCCCATTTTACAGAAATACCACATTTTATTAATCAGTTCATCAGTTGTTGGACGTTAAACTATCCACTCATAAATTACCTCTCCCTCTGTTCCCTAAACCCTGGTTATAACCTTGATGCCGTCTCGAGAATTTCATTTGTCTTTGTGTTTCAAGTGCCTGCTCTTGCCTATACATAGTAAATTCTCAGAGTTATATACTGACCATATGGGTACTTATCAAACTTCATCTAATATTTTTCTAGGATATGTAGTTCTGAAAGGGGGTAGCTAGAATTTTTATAGCTTGGTTGTATTGATTCTTTTATCTGAAATATAGTTTGTTAGTTGCTACCTTAAAAAAGAAAACTCATGATCATAATAAAGCTTCTCTTTGATCATGTGAACTTGTATAAGCACAGATTACCGCCATTCATATCATGTATTTTTTGTATCAAATAGTTTCTGACAGGGAGATGTATGAAATTGCTAATGTGATTTTCTTGTCTATGACTTCTAGCACTATAATCTTTTTAAAATTGTAGTAATATCAACTGTATGCTATTAAAATTTTTTTTCTTATTCTGTCTTAGGACTCTGTA
The DNA here is from genome assembly GCA_007570785.1 of Antilocapra americana. Lineage (NCBI taxonomy): Eukaryota > Metazoa > Chordata > Mammalia > Artiodactyla > Antilocapridae > Antilocapra > Antilocapra americana. Next base: position 36,168,062 of record ML664177.1, read on the forward strand.
ATAATAATAAGTTCAAGTCCTCCTCCTGTAAAGCATCCTGAGAAAAATCAGAGAAAACTTCAGTGTCTGAATGATGTGTTAGGAAAAAAACTTAACAGGACTCCTAAAAATGTCCCTGGTAATCAGATTTGATGATATTGATGGTGAACATTAGGAAATTTGAGGGGTATTATATAGTTCTGAATTTTAAATTTAATTTCTTGTCTTTAACCTTTTAATTATATTAAATATTTCTATTTTGATGAGTAAATGAGTGAATTTATAGTGTAATTAGTAAACAGTTTTACAAAGAGTAAGTGAGTATATTTTAAGTGATTGCATTTCTTTGTATCTATTTAGCCTCAGTTAGCTTAGTGATTCTGAAAGCTGACTGGTCATCAAAATCATCTGGGGAGATTAAAATTTTTTTTTAATTTTTAGGTCCTTTCCTAGACTACTGACCAAGAGTCTCTAGAGCTGGGTTGTGGGAATCTGTAACTTAAAAAAAAGCTCCCCAGGAAATTCTGATATTGATATTGCCAGGTTGAGAGACCAACTCATTATATAGAAAATTTTTAGTTAAGTTTTTAAAGAGTTCTCAAAGTAATTGAAGGTAAATGGAGATGAAAAGCCTTGATACTAACCTAAGTATTTATTTTTCTAAGGAAAAGTGAAAGTCGCACCTTTATTTCTTGCTAGAAAGACTCAGAAGACAGCTGATCCTGCCCTTGGTTTTGATGAAAGCAGGTCAGTCGGATACAGATTTTAAAATGCCAAAATATTCTATGGAATGTGTTTTGTATTCATTTACCCTGATGAGAAAGATTTAAACTGTCATTTTGAAGCTTTAATAAGTCCATTTTAAAAGATGACAACGTTGACAGTGGTACTACTGCAATTTGAAGATCTTGATCTTTTGCAAAAATTTTGTGGCCATCTCTAGACATGTTAGTGGAAAAATAAATAGGCAAGCTAAAAATACCAAAAAGCTGATATATGACCTTAGTAAGTATTTAAATATTGATTATGTACCAGGCACTGTGTTTGGTACTAGGAATGTCACGGAAATAAGACACATTCCCCATCCTCTTGAGTGGTAAAGAACCTGCCTGCCAATCCAGGAGCGTAAGAGACTCAGGCTTGATCCCTGGGTCACGAAGATCCCCTGGAGAAGGAAATGGCAGCCCACTCTAGTATTCTTGCTTGGAGAATCCCATGGACAGAGGAACCTGGAAGGCTACAGTCCATAGGGTCGCAAAGAGCTGGACACAACTGAGTGACTTAGCATGCACGCACCCTCTTCTTGAGGCTTACACTTTAGAGGAAAGACAATCTCTGATTAAGCATTAATTGGACCAACAAGTGAAGAATTGGAGTTGTGCTCAGGAGAGGTACAAAGTTTTATTAAGTAGATTTGGTCTGCTTAAGAAAGGATTTGCTGAGGAAATGATGCCTGAACTGAATGATGAGCAGGAGTTCATTGGGGAGGAGCATCCAGCGGACCATCTGGAGTCCCTGCGGCTCCATGGAGCACTGGAAATACAGGAAGTTGAAGGAATGCCCCTGGGACTTGAGCACAGTGAGCAGAGTGTCAGATTATGCTGGAGAGGTGGTACCAGCCCATGTGGGTAGGACCTTTAGGACACATGAATGGATTTTGTCACTATGCTAAGAGCAATGAGAAGCAGTCAAAAGGTCTTAAACCTGAATGGAAACTTAAGCATTTAAATTTTAAAGTTTAATCTGACTGCTGGATTAATTTGGCTGTTGTACAGAGAATGGGATGAGAGGGATTAGAATGGATACAGGCGTCCTGGTGAGAGATAATGGAGGTGTGGACTCACGAACTGGGGAGGATGTACGAAAGATATTAGGAGGTACAATGATTTGTTTATTTTTTGCCACACCATGTGGCTTGTGGGGTTTTAGTTCCTCCACCAGGGTTTGAACCTGTGCCCTTGGCAGTGAAAGCGTGATGTCCTAACCACTGGACCACCAGGGAATTCTCTAGAAGATAAATTTAAGAACCCTTTATGATTAATTGGACTTCCCTGATAGCTCAGTTGGTGAAGACTCCACCTGCGATGCGGGAAACCCTAATTCGATCCCTGGATCGGGAAGATCCACTAGAGAAGGGATCCGCTACCCACTCCAGTATTCTTGGGCTTCCCTTGTGGCTCAGCTGGTAAAGAATCCACCTGCAATGCTGGAGACCTGGGTTCTAATTAATTATGATTAATTAGACATGGGGGCTGGGGTTGGGAGAGATGAATGTGGAAAGATGACACCTGAATTCTGATCTGGGCCAGTGGGTGGCACAATGGAAGAAGACCAGGTTTAGGGACATGAGTTCAGGTTTGTTTTTTTTTTTTCCTGTTTCAGTTTTATTGAGGAATAATTACATATTGTTAAATGCACATATCTTAAGCATATAGTTTTGACAAGTATATCATATCCAGATATAACATCTTTCTTTTACTCCAGATTGGTTTACTTTTTCTTTTTCTATATCCCTGACAACAAAAGGTTGTCACTATTCTGATTGTTGTTACCATCAGTTAGTTGATTTCTGTTGCTGTTGGTTATTTTTTTCTGTTTCCGAACATCACATAAACATTATATGTTATTTTGTGTCTAAGTGCTCTTGCTTGGTACACAACATACATACACATATTTTTTTAAATCAACATTATTCAGGTATAATATACATAAAATCATATGCACCCCTATTAAGTAAATAGTTTGAACTATTATGAACATTCATGTAGGAGCCTGCTGTGGTACATCAACACCACTCTCTCCCCTCGGCCACCCCATCCCCCCATCCTCCTCTACCTTGTCACCACCTTCCTGCATAAGTCAGGAGTCTTAGGATTAGCAATACGCGATAAGCCAGGTGAAACTGAGACATCAGCAGTAAGGGCCTTATGGTTCCTACTGTTGGAAACTTAAAAGTTCTCTTTACTTCTAGAGATGTGGCACTGATTTTATCTGATTATAATATAAATGTATGTTTAAAAAAAAAGAGACAAAAGACAGGAAAAAAAACTCACCTACCACTGGAAGATAGCCTCTGTTAGCATTTTGGTGGATGTTCTTCAATACATTTTTTTCCTGTATATACTTATTCTTATTTAATTTTTTAATATTGATAGACTTTCATTTTTACGATAAGCAGAAAAAGAATTTGACCAGTTAACATCTCTGGGAGCTGATTAATTTTTTTCACATAAAATTAAGAATATCTTATATTTTTTTTAAGCATTTATTAACTTAGCTGTCCTTTTCTTACTTTATTTTCTTAAAAGCCAAGATGCATCTGAAAAGTCTCAGGATTGTGATGTGCAGTTTAAAGCAAAGCGTGACTTCCTCATGAGCGGTTTGCCAGATTTGTTGAAACGACAAATTGCAAAGAAAGCTGCTGCATTAGATGTATACAATGCAGTCAGCACCAGTTTCCAGAGAGTCGTTCATGTTCAGCAAAAAGACAATGGTGAGTTTATTATTATGAGATATTTTTTTAGTAGCAATATGAAACTATGTAAGTTGGTTTTAGGTGAGTTAAAGGTTCAGGTATAATTCTTATGTGGAATTTAAAATTAGCTTTTTATCCTCTCTATTCCTGGGAAATCCCATGGACAGAGGAGCCTGGTGGGCTACAGTCTATGGAATCACAAAGAGTCAGACAACTGAGCAACTAAACCAACACCACCGAATCCTCTCTGTTGCAGCCTTGGGCTGAAAGAGAAGGTAGGGCAGGAAAGCCGAAGCCCTTACCCCTGATGCCAGGGGAGGGCAAGCACGTCTGTAGAGCTGAAGTGAATGCTGTCCAGAGAGGTGCTGTGTTTTTGAAATCTGAGCCTATATGTGGACAGATCATCTTTTAAAAGTTTCTTTGAGGAGCTCCAGCCCTGTCTTTGTCCAGTCTGTGGCTCACTGCTTAAAAGAAATCTGTTTGCCTCCTTGCTGTGACAGCTTGTACTGTTTCGTACCACACAAGTATCTTGTGAACCATCTCCTGGAGTTGGTTAACAGGGAGCACCGCTCCATTGTTCTAACTCTCTCTACTCTCACATGTACCACACACGAGAATGAGATGTTTACACAAGCCTTGTAGGATTGTGTTAACTTGATCATGATCTAACTCTCTGTGGATTCAAGTGCCCTGGCAACCACAGTCTTAGTTTACATCTTTAGTTTTTATAATTACTGATCACATACAAAGCCTTCTATCTTTGCTTTGTTGTTGTTCCTGAAAAGTGTTAGTCACTTCAGTCACATCTGACTCTTTGTGACCCCATGGACTCCGTCCATGGAATTCTGGCTCCTTTGTCCATGGAATTCAGAGACAAGAATACTGGAATGGGTAGCCATTCCTTCTCCAGGGGATCTTCCAAACCCAGGGATCAAACCAGAGTCTCCTGCATTGCAGGCAGATTCTTTACCGTGAGCCACCAGGGAATCCCCCTATTTGTTGTTCCTACCTAGTGCTTTTTGTCAGGGCAAAAACAGTTATATTCTTCTCAGCTGGCTTTGTGGTTTGGTTTGGTGTAGTCCGTCTGCTCATGAAATGTTCACTATGTTCTGTTTTCTGTTCTTTTCCTTTTAGTTTCTGACCTTGATGGTTTTTGAGTTTTGTTTAGCCAGTGTTTTCTCTGTTGTATGGAGAAGTTCCCAGTCAGCCTTTCTAATAATACTCTACTTTTTCTTTTCTCTCAGTTCTGCTGTGGCCATTCAGTGGATGAAACCTTTCTTGTTAATTTTCACCAGCTCAGTTTTATAAAGCATTTTCTGATAGTATGTTCAACTATAGAAATTAGCTATACTTTTCCGTAGGATCATGCCCATGATCACCTAACAGAATCTGGATTTCAGGATGCTTATTGCCCCTGAAATTTTTAACCTGAATAGCAAAGTTGATTTAAAAAAGAAAAGAGAAATGTGCTAAAATTTGCATATTTGTAACACTTGGGAGGGAAGGCTAGGTAGTTTTTATTAATTGCATTTGTTACAGGTGAGGATTCTGTTCCTGTGTACTCCTTTGAATTTTGATCCTTTTGAGTTAACCATATAGTTGTTGTTGAGTCTTTTTGTGTTTGTTGACTTGGCATTTGGTAAATGGAGAAGAATGGGAATGAAGGTAACTAACGTTATTTTTCTGTTTTTCTTTAGGGTGCCATTTGTGGCATTTGAAACCACCCACTTGTCCTCTCTTAACTAAACTTAAAGAACTAAATACTAAAGTGACAGATCTCTCAAAATGTGTTATGGCTCTTGGTGAATTTTCAACATTGAATTCAAATTCAAAAAGTAATAATTCCACTGTTGTGGTAAGTATGAGAGTGGTCAACATTATAGGATGTTTCCTTCACATTTTTCAGAGGGAAAAAATTTTACATGTCTACTATTGGAGCCTTAAGATCATCTCTTCCTAGAGTCCAATTTTAAAAAATAAATCCCAATTGAAATACAAATATCTTTTAAATTCTCTGAGAGCTTTAAAAACGTTTTAAGAGTTAATGATAACCAGTTTCAAAAGAATATTAGATTATATAGCACATTTAGATACTTTATCAGTCAGAATTATACTCTAATAAATGTATAACCTACAAATAGTTTTAAAAAGAACAATAAAAATATGAACTAAATCCTTCTAAATCTATGCAAATGCAGCTTTGCTGTCAAGGGTTGTATTTAGTGACTAAAGTTAATTCTACCCGGACATTGACTTATAGGCAGAAAGTAATTGGTAGTATTCTGATTAATATTATTAGAATGTAAGTTTAATTGAACATTTGGTTTTTTATTGCAGTTTATGGGGAGAAGGAAAGATTTGACTGAAGAAGTAAGAAATCTTTTGTTGGAGGAAATTAGGTGGTCAAATCCCAGATTTCCTTTGAGAAAATACTTCTCTTTGCTTCTAAAAAAGCGAACTGAGCACCAGGTACTTTCTGAGTGTCACTGTAAACAAGGTTAGTGATAATTACTGTCATTTCCGTTAACATTTCACTTTTGAAAATGCTGAGGTTAGCTATTAACTCTTAGAAGTGGTCACCACTGAGAGAACTTTTCTTGTGGTTGACAGTGAGTTTTGGTCAACTAAAGTAAAGCATCTTGTGTGATGCATTGTTGGCCTCTGCGGGCTTCTAGAGTGGCCAACCCCAAAACAGCTTTAATTATGGTAAAATACTAATAATTTATTTAAGGAAAGTCTTAGTTTTTATAGCCCACACATAAGTTAGTCTAAACAACAAGATAGCAACTAGCTTTCAGCCTGCCATATTTGATTCTTGACTTTTCATTTTATAGTAATAAGGCTATTGGATATTTTGAAGTGGTATTAAGATTACTGGGTAATAAAATTAGTTTTCTGTTGATTGGTAAGCACATGCATTTTTACAATTACCCAAATAGAAAGTCCACAACTCGAGCCTGTTGTCAGCCGAAAAGAAACCAAAAGGAAACGAGTGGAAATGGAAAATCATAAATCCAAAAGAAGGAAACCAAATGAGTATTCAGAAAGTCCAAGGAAGATAAATGGGAAGCCAGAAGAACTTGACAAAAGAAACAACTCCAGTGGGATAAAGCTAGATTCTTCCAAACGTTTGTTTCCTAAAACATCCAGGAAGAAACAAACAGCTTTGAGTACAAGGTATAAAGTGGAAACAGCAACAGTAGAGGATCCCAGTATTCTGATAATAGATGATGACAAAGAGTCTGAAGTGTCCTCTATTCCAGGTAAGTTAGATTCTTTTCTCCTTCTGGTCCTAGATGGGTTTTTGTTTGTTTATTTTTAACCTCTCATTTTCTCCCTCTTTTTTAATGTATGGTCATTGCAGCATTCAAGTTCAAGATGAGGAAACCTCACTGATTAGGGTCTTACAGATAAACCACATTTAACAGATTTCTGTTTGACCGTTGATTTTTCTGTGTTTCCCTAAATACATATGCCTTTTAAAAAACTTGGGATCACACGCTATTATTTTATACCTGTTTCACTGATTTTTCTGATATAGTCCCGTTTGGTTATCTAGCAAATCTGGAGTATTCTATCAGACTGATGAGTTCATTCATTCAGAGTATGTTTTGATCATTTGTACAGCAAGTCCCTCTTTTTTTTTAATTGAAGTACAGTTGATTTGCAGTGTATTTGTTTCAGGTATGCAGCAAAGTGAATCAATTATACATGTACATATGTGCATTCTTTCTTTTAGCTTCTTTTCCCATGTAGACCATTACAGAGTATTTAGTAGTGTTCCCTGTGCTATATAGCCAACTCTTATTAGTTACCTATTTTATATATAGTGTGTATATGTCAATCCCAATCTCCCAGTTTATCCCTCCCTCCATCTGCTTCTTTTTTGTAAAACTGTTCATTTGTTCCCTTTTTTTAGATTCCACATATAAGCAATATCACATGAAATTTTTCTTTCTGTGTCTGACTGACTTCACTCAGTATGACAATCCGAGTTCTTTGCGTTTGTAATTTTTTAAAACTATATTCATGCATTGCTCCACTAAATGGACTGCAGATTCCCTTACCCAACAAATTCCATGGGTGTTTTGATTTTGCATTAGTATGTAGGTTAACTTGAAGGGAACTGGTATCTTCCCAACATTGTCTTCTCCGTCAAGAGTATAGCCTCTCTCCATTTACTCAGGCTGACCTTATAGAATGTTCTATTGTATCTTTTTAGTGGTCAAGAAGAGGCTCTGTGAAAAGTATTCTGCGTTTGTCCTTTAGATCATTTCTTATAGTACAAATTATTTTTCATAATTTGCATTTCTTGAGTGCTTTGAGTAATATTTTTAATGTATACTTTTAAATCTTATAGTCATAAGACTTTATGGTGGTTAGCTTTTAAGGGGAACAGTTTCAATGAGAAGAATTTTCAATGTAATGTTAAGTGTTTAAAATTGCCTTTTTTGGCAGTTTATAAACATTTCCACAAATACTTATTGTTACATGAAACAATAATGTAAATGTATAAGAATATATGTTTATGTCAAGGAACAAAATACTTCAACACATATTTTTTTCTTTAGATTCTGGAACTGAAGACATGCTTTGGACGGAAAAGTATCAACCTCAAAACTCCAGTGAACTCATAGGCAATGAGCTAGCTATAAAGAAGTTACATTGGTTGGTAAAATTTATAAAGGAATTGAAAAATAGTTTATAAATCTAGTTTTACTATTTATTTATACTGAAATCTAGATATTACGGGCTTCCCTGGTGGCTCAGATGGTAAAGAATCTGCCTACAATGGAGGAGACTCGGGTTCGACCCTGGGTCGGGAAGATCCCCTAGAGAAGGGAGTGGCTACCCACTCCGGTATTCTTGCCTGCAGAATCCATGGACAGAGGAGCCTGACAGGCTACTGTCCATGGGATCACAAAGAGTCAGACACAAGTGAACCGACTAACACAGCACTAGAAATTATAAAGTTATACATCACAAGGTAAAATCTTAAAAAATCCAAAGTGAAAAGTGAATGTACCTCTTTTTTCCTGTTTCTACTCCCTACTATGAAAGATGTCTTATAAAACCTCCCAGAAAAAAATTCATATATTTACTCTTCCTAACAAACAGGATCATATTACTACCAACTCAGGTCATAGTCTTTTGTCTTCAATTCCCACTTCCAAAGTGTTCTGGAAATTGAAAGTTTATTAACCTTATTATATACATAATATTTATTATGAACTTCCCTGGTGGCTTAGAGGTAAAGAATCTGCCTGCAGCACAGCAGATGCGGGTTTGATCCCTGGGTCGGGAAGATCTCCTGGAGGAGGAAAAGGCAACCCACTCTAGTATTCTTGCCTGGACAATCCCTTGAACAGAGGAGCCTGGCGGGCTACTGTCCACAGAGTCGAAAAGAGTTGGACACGACTTCAGCAACTAAACAACGACAGAAATTCATTATGGTCTTTTAATTGGTCCCACTCAGTAGGCATTCAACCAGAAATATTTGGTGATTATAGGTGTACTGCCACAGACCCACTAAAGGTATTATGTGATATGTAGTATATGTTCCAAATTGCATTTCTAATATCTGAAAAATCCTAAATTCTAAAACTCACTTGGCCCAAAGAATTTCATACAAGGAACTGGGAGCCATAATAATAAACACTTTGAGATTGGCGTTGTTCTAAGTACTTGATAGTTCTTAGCCCATTTGATCCTTAGAATGGTCCCATGAGGGTAAATACTGTTCCTCAGGAAGAATGAGTCCTAGAGAGGTTGAGTTATTTGTATGAGGTCACAACATCTAGAAAGTGGTGGAGCTCAATTTAAATTCAGGCGGTCTAGCTTCAGACGAGAATTTAATCTTTCTACTCGTAGCATCGTTTATTAGACATCTTTCAGGTCTTCATACAGTCTATTCCATTTCTAAGTTTCTCTGTACTGGTTTCTTATGTGAGCATACCGCGAGGTATCTTGTTCCCTACTGATGTACTTTTAAGTTTTTCCTTTTGGAGGCTAATTTAAACAACGTTGTAGTGAATATCCTTGCACATATAGTCTTGAGTATTTAGGCAAAATTACTTCATTTTAAAATATTCATGCTAGTGTAAAATTATTTTACTATATAGTTGATTCAAAAGCATCATGGAATTCTTAAAATGTAACGATTTACCATACCTTCCCCAACAACCATCTTAACATATTGTCTGAAAAATATCTATATTCTGTGACTTATTTTTATTAACATACATTTTCTTATGGCAGTTGGTTGAAAGACTGGAAAAGAAGAGCTGAATTGGAAGAAGGACAAAATTTGAAGGGAAAAAAAGATGAGAAACAGGAAGGTATTTTGAGTCTTTTTTTTTTTTCCATTTCACTGAACATTTTTAGAAATAGAGTAGCTAAAAATGTTTGTGGATCTCCTTCTTTGGTATCCTATGTTGTGTCTTCTTGTGTTCGTACATTGAATTGCCAACGTCTATCGGCAGGAAGCTGTGGGGTCTGGTCACTGGGTTTGGTGAGATAGACCTGCTGCCCGTGCAGTTGTTTATGTGTGTGTGAATGATTTTTCAGATTCGATGGACAGCAGAGACTTCAAAGGCAGTTCAGATGATGAAGAAGAAAACCGCCTTTGTAATACCGTTCTTATCACAGGGCCGACCGGAGTGGGGAAGACCGCTGCAGTGTACGCTTGTGCCCGAGAACTCGGGTTTAAGGTCGGTAGCAGCTCTAGCGGGTGAGTACTGATGTGATGAATCGGAAGGAAACATAAACCATCCTGCCCCTCTTCATGTATTTTTCTTCCAGATATTTGAAGTGAATGCCTCTTCTCAGCGCAGTGGTAGACAAATTCTGTCTCAGCTGAAGGAAGCTACTCAGTCCCATCAAGTAGACAAGCAAGGTGTCAACTCACAGAAACCCTGCTTTTTTAATAGCTACAGCATCGGCAGGTCACCAAGTAAGTGAATTATTTTCTTTAAATCACAGCCTTTAAGAAATGAAAATCTAAGAAAGGAATTTTAATAATCAGTATTTTACCATATTTTATCTCTTCCTATATATATGTGCCTTTCAAATTTTTCTCGGGTTTTATGTTTTAAAACAAATCTCATGACCATCACATAATTTTACTCATGTATATGTATATATATTTAGCTCTAACTGATAAGGACTTTTTAAAAGCATAATTACAATATCATAACCAGACTAACAAAGTTAACCACATACCTTAATTTGATCTGATATGTAGTCTGATTTTAGTTTTCTGTTGTTTCAAGTGGTTCATTCAAATCAGGATTCAAACAAAGTCCACACCTTAGATTAATGTCTCTTAAGTGCCTTTTCATCTCTGTTAACAACTCCCTCACTCTTTCTCTTCATGTTATTTGTTTGTTGGAAACATGGGACATCTGTCATAAAATGTCTCATATTCTGGATTTGGCTAACTGTATCTTCATGGTATTAGTTAACACATTCCTCTTCCTTGTATTTCTTATAAACTGGCAGTTAGATCTGTGCGCTTGATTAGATTCATTTCCGTTTTGGTGCTAGTATACATTCACAGATAGGGCTGCGCTTCCTGCAGTGTCATAGCAAGAGATACATAACAACTGGTTATCCCATTTTTAGTGATACTAAGATATTTTATATTTTAAGATTGTACCTCTTCCCTTGTGATATTAAAATGCCTGGTTTTTATGATATGATAGTGGTATCTATGGTAATTTTTTTCAAATCTTAAAATTTCCACTGTTTTTTCAAACACTTATGATACACAAGAAATAAAAGATCTCTGGGGAAAAAAAAAGATCTCTGAAGGTGAGGGTATAGAAAAAGAATAGGACAGAGTCATGGAGATGTGCATGAATACTGGCGTGTAAAGAAGACCCTGCTGAGTCCATGGGATAATACCTAGTGCGTGTAAAGGCTGGATTGGGGCACTTAGAGAGGAGCAAAGGACAGGCTCTGGAATGGATGCCAGGCTGCTGCCAGCCTTCTGAAAGGTAGACATGAGCCATTTGTGTTTAACTTTGTATCCATCTTTTATATCTAGAAAACCTTATCATTGCTTGTAGTGTCATTTCCTGTGGGCTGAATCAAAGCTGGACCAGAAGACCTGGAGTGTGCTCAGTACACACCGGTATACGTTTCCTCCAGCCTTTGGTTGTGGCATGTGAACTCTCGGTTGCACCATGTGGGAACTAGTTCTCTGACCTGGGGTTGAACCCAGGCCCCTTACATTGGGAGGGTGGAGTCTTAACCACCAGATGACCAGGGAAGTCCTCTAGCTTCTTCTGACCTCTTGCAGATACAGACAGAGTGAATGGCCGCATTGTGAACATTATTTACTTCAAAAAATGGGAAAGAGTATCTTTTCCAAATGACTTGGCTTTATCTTCTCTACTGATAGGCTAACAATACAGTAATATTTGAGTGTAAAGAGTATTTGACTATAAGAATGAAAAAGAATTTTTATATCTTTGCTTTTTAACTGGTATGAGTAGAAATATACTGTGGATAACTCAATCTTGCCATCTGTTTAATTTTTAGAATATTTGTTTTTAAGTGCAGTTTGTTTTTGGCAGAAAAACTATGCTCCCCCAAGAAGGTTGTTACATCACCAAGAAAACTTCCTCCGCCATCACCACAAAGTGGACCAAAGCGAACACTTCCACCTAAAACTTTGGCAAATTATTTTAAAGTGTCTTCTAAGCCAAAAAATAATGAACAAATAGGAGCACTTCTGGAAAATAATAAAGGTAAGACACTAAATTGGCAAAGAACCCTGATACATAAAAACTGGATCATATTTCATGAGTTCCTATTGTTATTTATAAAACCTCTGAAGGTCCTACTTGTAGCAGTTTTTATAGGGGATTTCAGTTTGAGCTTATTCTGTGGAAATAGTAAATGTTCTATCAAAACGCTGATTTGAAAGAAGATGGGGTACATATATACAGTGACCCCACTAAGAGAAACAAAATAGGGTCATTTGTAGAGACCTGAATGAACCTGGGGTCTATCATACAGAATGAAGTAAGTTCGAAAAAATATCCTATGTTAACGCATGTATGTGGAATCCAGAAATATGATACAAATGAACCTACTTCCAAGGCAGGAATAGAGACCCAGACATAAAGAAGAAACATGTGATCACAGCAGGGGAAGGGGAGGGTGGGGTGAATTGTGAGATTAGGATTGACATGCATACACTACCGTGTGTCAAATAGATAGTGGGAGGCTGCTACACAGCACAGAGAGCCCAGCTTGGTGCTCTGTGGTGACCTGATGAGTGGGATGGGGTGGGCGGGAGGGAGGTCCAGGAGGAAGGGGGCATATGTATGCATGTGGCTCATCCACTTCATGGTACAGCAGAAACTATCACAGCATTGCAAAGCAGTTATATTCTAGTAAAAAAATTGATGTTATATGAAATATTATTTTATATGCAGGAATCAAAAATTCCTTTGAACAGAAACAAATCATTCAGACTAAATCTACAAACTCAACTAATGTAAATGTCAAAGAGTTTGGGGCTGAGGAACCCAACAGGAAAAATGCAACATCCCTCATTCTTTTTGAGGAGGTAGGTTTACAGAGGTATCTCCTGATAAAAGCTTATTCTAGCAGTTACTATATATTTTACTCTGACAATCTGTATAACAACCAAGAAAGTCAGGAATAATTGTATCTATGACCCAGGTTCAATCCCTGGGTCGGGAAGATCCCCTGGAGAAGAGAATGGCAACCCACTCCAGTATTGTGGCCTAGAGAATCCCATGGACAGAAGAGCCTGGTGGGCTATAGTCCATGCGGTTGCAAAGGTCGGGCACAACTGAGTGACTAACACTCATTTCAAATTAAAGTGAATGAAACTGTCAACCATAGAATTTTTCAGGAACATTATTCATGCAATTCGATTACCGTTTAGAGTTTGTAGAGTTATACTGGCCCATACTTGTTCAATTATATTAATAGGTGACTGTATTTCTTTGGTTTTAATGTTTGATAATTTCTTTACTCTTTTAATAGTGTAAGACATTGTAAGTGCTCAGCGTGGTGTGAAGTCACACTGTTTACAAATTTATACATTTTGTCTCTGACATATAGTGTACCTGCTATGTATACATAACTGATATTCAAGTAAGTGTATTGTTACTCACTATGTCAATATCCTAGTAACCATTTCATTCTTAGGTTGATGTCATTTTCGAAGAAGATGCTGGATTTTTGAGTGCAGTCAAAACATTCATGGCAACCACAAAAAGACCTGTAATCCTCACGACAAGTGGTAAGTAACCAGTGACGTTACAATTAATTACTTTCGGTTAAAATATTTGGGGAAAGCTTCTAATTTTGGTTAGATAAGTTGCTTTAGAAGTCTGCTGGCAAATTAAATTAGTTGTTTTTTCCCTAAGGTGAGGAGGCTTCTAGGTCATTTTTAATCAACTAAGAATTATTCAAATTTGCAATTGATTTGTAGCCTTGAGTAATTATAAAACTTAATATATTAACTTGCAAATAGCAATGACTTTAAAAAATGGGTACTACTTTGAATTACTGTGTTGAGGTGTTAGATATTTAGGATGCCAACAATAGCCTACACAGATAAAGAAATTTATGGACAAGCCAGTGAAGGGGTTTTGGGAAGGAAAATAATAGATCTTTCTCTTAATCTTTTCCTCATACCTATAATTAGGTCACCAAACCTCATTTGCTGTTAACCTCTCTGTAGTTCCTTAATATTGAACTTGGCCATTCCTTAGCCCCTGATAATGTTTCTGTATGGATTACTTGCATATTTTAGCTGAAGTCAGCCATCATCAGTCTTACAGAATTGGTCCCCTTTTTTTTATAATTAGAATTTGGTTTTTAATTTTTTAATTTCATGCAATATTTTTCATCCTATATATTGTATTATAATATTTTCAGTATTTGTTATTGCTGGTATTCAGAATGTCTCCACTATGGATTTTTGTAGGAAAATTTGTTTGTGTTTGACTCTACTTAGAAATTAATGGCCCATTTAATAGTTACTGATTGTACTCTAAAAATATCAATAAAATCATACTAATCATAAGTGACTTGGTAGTTTAAAAGGTCAAGGTAGAAATTCAGTTCCTTAATGATTTATAATTTGTATGATGTTTTTGTTACAAACATATGACTAGAGAAAGTACCTTAGTGGTTCTAATGTTTAAAAATATGTTTTTTCACTATAGATCCAACATTTAGTTTAATGTTTGATGGCTGCTTTGAAGAAATTAATTTTAATACTCCTTCACTGGTAAGGTTTGAATATTGATGATCATAAATTATATATCACAATTACATGATAATTTGTTATAATTTGTAATATAACACATTTGTTATGATATTTAGCTATATTTTGACTATTAAGGGGTATGTTAACATTTTTGAGTTTTAGGAGACTTCCTTTTTTTTCTTAACTTAAAAATTTTTTTTCTAAATTTGAATATTCAAATTTTTACTAGACTTCAGTGTTCTTTAGTTCTTTTTCATAGTAACCAGTGCTTTTTTAAGGTGAAATTTACATACAGTTAAAATTGCACATAAGTATACAAGTTGAAAAATATGAAGAGAGATAAACATCCATGTAAGCATCATCCCGATCAAAATAGAACATTTCCTTCACCTCCAAAAGTTCCCTTGGGCCCTTTTTAGTCAGCACTCCCCTCTCCACCAGAGATAACCACTATTCTAATGTGTATTAATTCAGGTTAGTTTTGTCTGTTGTGAAACTTCATGCTTTAATTTTCAAATTCTTTGTGTTTGCATATATTATAAACTCCTCAATACAATGCTCTATTTTTTGCTTTAGCTGATCATATATATTTTAAAGAAATTAAGAAGGTAAAAAGTCAAGTTTTTGTTTACCTGTGTAATTTTGTATGTTCTTAATTTCTTTTTTTTTTCAATAAATTTATTTTAATTGGAGGCTAATTACTTTACAATATCGTAGTGGTTTGCATACATTGACATGAATCCACCACGGTGTACATGTGTTCCCCATCCTGAACCCCACTCCACTCTCCCTCCCCATCCCATCCCTCTGGGTCATCCCAGTGCACCAGCCCCGATATTCTTAATTTCTTTATGAAGATCTGAGTTTTTCTCTGGTTTTGTTTCCCTTTAGCCTCAAGAACTTCATTAGCAATTCTTACAGAACAAGTCTGCTGGCAGTGGGTTATATTAGCTTTCTTTCCGTTTTTCCATCGCCACTTTAAACATGTCGTTTCATTGTGTTTTGGTCACCACTGTTTCTGTCATGTCCCAGCAGTTTCAGCATTTTTTTAAATTTATGTTTCTGCCCCATATGCAATGTGTCATTTAAGATCCTCTCTTTGACTTTAGTTTTCAGCAGTTTTCTTGTGATGTTCCTAGGTATTATTTTTCTTCATATTTATCCTGCTTATGATTCTTCATTATTTGTTATCCTTAATTATATATCATTCTTCTAATTAGGGAACTTTGTAGGCTTATTTTTCCAAATTTATTTTATTTTCATTTTCTCTTTTTCCCTTCTGGGGATTTAATTACAAGAAAGTTGGACATTTACATTGACCCCCGTGTCAGTGAGATGTGCTGTTTCTTCCCCAAGCCACCCCCTCAGTTTTTTTTTGTTTATACTTCTGATTTGGTGATTTATATTGATTTATCTTTAAGTCTACTGACCCTTTTTTCCTGCCATCTCTGTTTTTCCTTGAGGTCCATCCACAGAAATCTTTATTCTAATATTTCATTAATTTTCAGTTTTACAAGTTGTTTTTGCTTCCTTTTTATGGATTCTATTTTTCTGTTGACATTTCCTATTGTTCATTATCAGCATGCTTTCCTTAAGCATAGTTTTACTAGCTGTTTTAAAATTCTTTCTTGCTAATTCCAGCTTTGTCATCTTGTGATCAGTCTCTACTTGATTGTCTTGCCTCTGAGGTATTGGTTTCTTTTTCTATTTCTTTGTATGTCTAGTAATTTTAGATTTTTATCTTGTACTTTGTGAATAATATATTATATGTTATGAATGTCTATATATATATATATTCTGGATTCTTTTTTGTTCTTTTGAACAAGTATTTTGTTCAATTCTTTTAGTTTTGACTGGGCTGCTGTGAGACAAGCTCACAAGCATGAAGTTCAAGCATCAACCAGTGATTTCCATTCTTTAGAGCTAGAATTTCTGTTTCTCTACTTTTGGGGACCTCCCCCTCACTTTCTAGCTGCTGTGAGTTCTAGCTACCACTGTTACAGCCTGTACTCAGTCAAAAATCAATTTTAAAAGGTGTGGTGGGGATTCACCCAAGGCCATTTCATTTGTCCAAGTGCTGATTTCCCTTCCATTTTCTTCCGCCTTTAGTTATTCTCTTCTTCATTCAGATGATTGACTTCTTGTATTTTCTTAAGTTGATTATAGAACTTATAGTTATTATTGATGGCCAGGTTTGTCTTATAGTAAGTACTCTTTTGTTATTGAAAGGAGAATTCCTGGTCTGTGGAAAGACGTCCCAGATGTGTGCAAGAATAATATGCATATAATAGAATAAAGTCAGAGATACCTTAGGGAAAAATGTTTTTAATTGTCTTGTTTATTATAATGTATAAATGATAGTAGTCTTGTAATATCTGTGAACTGTGAATATAATTTTATATGTTTTAGCTTTTTGAGATAAAAAGCTCGAAACAATAAGAGAATTATATTGTTTTATAAAAATATAGCAAATTAATTATACACTAAATACAATTTAAAAGTAAACTTTAAGTCTGGTTTTCAAAAGTTATACAGTAAGTATTTTTCTTACTGTATAACATAGTATTCATATTTGTCATTTTAACGGCTGTAAATGTTCCATCAGGTTGTACCATTGATCCTATGGGATTGTCTGAAGGTTTAATAAGATTGCCTTTAGTACTCATATTCATATTTGTCATTTTAACGGCTGTAAATGTTCCATCGGGTTGTACCATTGATCCTATGGGATTGTCTGAAGGTTTAATAAGATTGCCTTTAGTATTCAGGTTGGAGAATGTCCCATTAAAAAAAAAAAACAAGATACAGTCTTGCAGTGTCAGACTGTATACAGTTAATAAAACAGTATATATAGATGCTTTCAATTTGGTAACATATTTCCTTACCTTTTTCAATCATTCTCAGTAAGAATTTCAGATATTTTAAAATTTTAGCAAAATTTGGCTCACTTTTTGATAGAGTATTGATGTATTTCTGTTGACTCTGCAGTTGACCGTATTTCTTTCCTCTCTTCTCCCTTTCTACCCTTTGCCTCCCCTCCATCCCAGCTAAATGTTGCCAGCTACCTACAGATGATCTGCTTGACTGAGAATTTCAGAACTGATGTAAAGGATTTTGTAACACTGCTAACTGCAAATACTTGTGATATCAGGAAAAGTATCCTTTACTTACAGTTCTGGATTAGAAGTGGAGGTGGAGTTTTAGAAGAAAGGCCATTATCTCTTTGTCGTAAGTTGCTTTGTTAGAAAGGAAACTTCTGTTATGTGATTCTATATTAAAATATATGCTGTACCAAAATATTTGAAAGATGATAAAAATTTTAAGCATTGGGGTATTATGTTAATATTAAAATAAACATATATACATCAACTTTGTTCCTGAAAAGTTTTGTAAGCATTACATGTGGGTATTTACAATTAAACTGAATCTGGAACAAATGGTTACTTGTACCTTTATAAACATATAGTTTCTTATAAAGAAATAGAATTATATTATTTAGCAGCTTCCTTTTTCACCTATTAAAAATGTATTGGTGATTTTTCCATGTGTAAATTATTTTTAGATGACTGAATTGTTATTTCCCTGTTAACTTCTTTAATAGCCTATAATCCTATCTTTCCTAAGAATTCTGTTATTTCAAAAATGTTTTATTTCTTATCAATCTTCAGTCATTGTTACCTAATTCAAGTCACAGACATTTTTTGAGGACTTTCTACGTGCCAGGTCCTGTTCTTTCCCTGAAGAAGTTTATAGTTTATGGTTTCCATGCTCTGTAGTTACAGCACTGTAATTACAGATCTTGCTCTGGGAAATATACTAATATTTAAATTTTTAAAAGGTGAAGTTCTATTATATTATCCCTTATCCGTTTTTTAATTAGTTCAGAATTTAATATCTTATTATTGTCATTATTTATTAATAATTCAATTTAAGCTGGCAGTTTCACTATTTCTTAGAAGTAAATATGATAAATAAGACGTGAAATATCCTATTATAAACAAAATAGTTATTAACTATCTCCGTATTACTGGATATAAAATACAGTACCAAGAACTTTAACATTATTTATTTTCTTGAAGATCTTAAACACATTTCATCCTGTCTTAAAAACACACATCCATACACACAGATATATACTCAATGGAAATCAAACAGTAGAGAAATATATAAAAAAGTAAAAGATCTTCCCCACTTTAAGGTAGCTACTGTTAGACCTTTGTCTGTGCGTATACAAATATTGCTGTCTGCTTATTTAGCAGAACTACCAGCACTATGTATAGTTAAATAATTTGCTTTCTTTTACTTGACAATTTATTATCAATATATAGTTCTAGTCTTCTTTTTCACAACTGCATGCTATTCTGTAATATAAAATGGATGTAACATAATTAACCATTACCTACTGCTGCTGCTGCTAAGTCGCTTCAGTCGTGTCCGACTCTGTGTGACCCCACAGATGGCAGCCCACCAGGCTCCGCTGTCCCTGGGAATCTCCAGGCAAGACCACTGGAGTGGGTTGCCATTTCCTTCTCCAATGCATGAAAGTGAAAAGTGAACGTGAAGCCGCTCAGTCGTGTCCGACTCCTAGTGACCCCATGGACTGCAGCCTACTAGGCAGCATTTAAGTCATCTTAAGTTTCTCATCAATGTATGCAGTGATTATCTTTTTAATTTTGCCCAATTTAAAAGGTGATGAATGATATCTTAATTTCCGTGATCATTGGTGAAATCATGCATCTTTTTATGAGTTTATTAGATATTGTGTTTCTTCTGTGACTTACCTTTTCAGTCCTTGCACTTTTTTCAGTTGGATTGTTTGTAAGCTCACCTCACATTCCGCCCCCCCCCCCCGCCACTTAATTTATGTAGAAATAGTGTTTGTATTGTTCTCTTTGTGAATTAGATACAGAGATGGAGAATAACAAAATGAGGATTAGGTAGAAAAAAATGCCAAAGGATCTTGGATATTAAATGATTGCTTGTTACAGTCTGATAAAAATATGGATACTCAGTTTTTCTTTTACTAATTTTCTAGGAGGAAATAGCAGAAATGTACCACTAGTTTGCTCTGAAGATGACCCTGATTCCAAAAATAACCCTAAAAATACAAAAAGGAATCCAACAGACCTTCCCAAATGTGACACTGGTTGTGCTGAGACCTTGTTTGGCCTTAAGAACATTTTTTCCCCATCTGAAGACTTATTTTCATTTTTGAAGGTATTTTCAGTGTCTGGTTTGAAATATTTACGTTCTTTTTCATCTTTCCAACACTCACTTCTATCTTTTGAATCTAAGGTTAATTGTAATTTACCAATAATTCATATAGGCTTCAGATTGCTGATTTTAGTACATTGTACCACTTTGACAAATGGTGCTTAGGCATTGCTTTAAATATATATTATAGAATATAGAACTTAGAGATATTTCAGATTAAAAAAAATTTCTGAATAGTTTTTAAACAAATGAACTGCTAATTATTGAATTAGGGTATATACTGACAATTAGAGAATTTAATTGTTCAATTTAACACTCCAAATTAATTTTTTAGACTCATAATACTGTTTTGATGTATTAAGGAAGTATAAGTTAATAAAATTATGAAGGGTACAGACTCGTTACTTTGAAGATAGGTAGAAAAATGTTCAGACTAGGTTCTATTGTAACATTTCTTTACTCACAATTGTTTTTCAGCACAAAATCAGAACAAAGGAAGAATGGCATAAGCTCATCCACCTTCTTACAGAATTCCAAATGCAGAATGTGGATTTCTTATATAGTAATCTTGAGTTCATTCTACCACTACCTGTTGATATCATTCCAGAAACAGAAAACTCCTCTGGTTCATCAGTAAGTGTGGACACCAATGCAGCAACAGAAAACATGAGATGTCTTGCTGGGACACCTTTTGAAGGAGAGAAGCCTTTGAAAAAGTTACCAAAAAAGAAACATAAGAAAAAGATGGTAACTTTAGATGATAGTGACTTATTTGACAGCGAATTGGACATTTCTGATGAATATATTCGTCTTTCCTCTGCATCTTCTTCAAATTTAGAAGAAAGGAAAGCCAGAGATAAAGAAAGCAATCCAGAGACAAAGAAACTAAACAAATGCCTAGAGTCAAAGGTTGAATCTATTCCTCGTCCTCCTACATCACCAGCAGAAAAAAAATGTTCTGTCCTTGTTTCTCACTGTTTAAATTCTCTCACTGAGTTCATGGACAACATGTCCTTCTTAGATGCCCTTCTAATGGATGTACAGGAACAAAGGGAGTTTGGTAAAGATGATTTTGGTTGGACAAATGGAAAGGTTAAAAGTGGACTTTGTGATGAGTTTAGTCTCGAGAGTAGTGATGAATGGACTTCTCAAAGATCTGGAGAAATAAAGGCGGCTGTAGAAGCTCTCAGCTTTACTAAATGTTCTTCTGCTATTTCAAAAGCATTGGAAACGTCTCTGAGTTCTTGCAAGAAATTAGGAAGAGATCCCACAAAAGAGCTTACTTTTTATATTTCTCAAAGGCGCAACAATGTACGCTTCAGTCAGTCTGCAGCTAATTTAGAGTAAGTCTTCTGTTTACTTCTTATTTTTCAATAATAAATGATAAAGGGGAAGTTATCAGTTTCTTTCTCTTACTAATTTTGAAATGCTGGGTTTTATTGATCAGGTAAGCCCATAATATTGTAGCTTCTAAGGAGACTAGCCTAATTTCTGGGAAGAGAAATAATGAGAGATTGGGGGCAGGGGGAGTAGATTTAGAAGACTCTTGGAAAACAGGGAAGGGGTCTGGATTTGCTGTGCAGACAGCAGGTGGCCAAGCAAGTCTTTTCAGTATGGAAGTGACTTATGTGTTGAAAATGGTATAGGAGGTTCACCTGGAATACAGTTAATCTAGTCTAGAATAGAATCAGGGAGAAGCAGCGATCAGAAGCTGGTTGTGTTTGAGACTTGCATTTTTATTGGATGTTAAAAATCAAAAGTAATGCATTACTTTTAATTTACAGCAGTGCTTGGCAGAGGGTAACAGTCATCAAAAGTGTATTTTCCAGCCGATCTCTTCTGAACTTGGGTAATAGACAAGCTAGTATAATTGAATACTTGCCAACTCTTCGAAACATCTGTAGGACTGAGAAGCTAAAGGAACAAGGAAAAAGTAAAAGAAGGTAAAGTTTCTTATAAAAAGAACATTTGACATAGCTGTTTTCAGATTGATAAATATTCTTTATCTAATGGAACTATTAATATTTAAATTTTTTCTTGTAATTTTGACAGATTCCTGCACTATCTTGAAGGAATTCATCTTAACATTTCAAAAGAGACTATGAACACTTTGGCAGCTGACTTCCCTTAATATTCTACATTAACAGTGCCTTCTATGGATTCTCATGTAGCTCTCAAGATACATTTTTTATATTGATTTTCATGGAAGTGTTTCTCTTAATGTACATTTAAAGCAGACTATTTGTATATTTTTATTAGTGTGTAAATATTTAAAATGAAAAAACTGGAGTTACAAATTATATTTATAATTATGGTAGTATTTTTATTTTCTGTAATTTTTTGTATTACCTGATTTAGTTCTGTTGGAGTATGTGTGTGGGCTGTTTCTAGAAGGTAGAGTTCCCTAAATATTTCTAAAGGTGCTTTAATGCCAAACTAATCTACACCTTCTCCCTTTCTAGTGACCCTTAATCCATTTCTCTCCAACCAGATGTCAGCGCCCTGTCAAATTGTGAATGTGAATCACCCAGGTGATGATCTTTTTAATAAGTTTACACAATCCAGAATACGAAAAAGCATGTACAATAGTAAGAAAACTTCCAAGGAGAGAAACTATGTATCATTTTTCAAAAAGTAAGTTTTTCCTGATAAATTTATCTTTAGTGTGTTTGTCCAGGATATGTTACCATGTGAATCATTGAATGTTGAGAAGGTGACATCAAGGTTATGAATTGTCGTTTTCATAAATCTTTTAGCAACAGTACAAATGTGATATCTTGTATATTTTGATAAATAATTTGTCTTGTACATTTTTCTTGTATTTTTATATCATTGATGTTTTATATCATAAAGATATTAATATAAATATTCCGGACAAACTGCTGTTCATTCAAACTGAAAGGATTCTACTCTAGGATTTCTACATGACAGCCATTTCCACTTAAGGTTATATTTTTGGAGAAAGTATCTATTTTTAATTACAAGATTTTAAAATATACAACATTTCACATAAAATCATTTTTACAATCAGATAATCAGATGTATCTGAAAATAGTTTCCTATTTCAAGTGTTTATATTATATATTAGCTTAATATTCAGTTACATTATCTGGTGAATTATGTTTTCACTTCAAAAGGTAAGGAACCTAATTTTCTACAGTTGAAAAACATAGACATATACCTGTGTACAAAATGTTTTTACCTCTTAGAAATTTGTTCAATATATCTTTTCTTGTATTTCTAGTACATTGATTTAATTAAATGCTAAAGCTAAGACTATGCAATATTTAAATGGGAGTTCCAGATGAAATCTGGTAGTATGGATATTGAATAGATTTGGATGGATATAGGCTCTATCTTATAGGTTTTGTCCCTATACAAAAGAATCTTATAGGTTTTGTCCCTATACAAGAGAGAATACGATCTAAGGCACCTTTTTTTTTTTAAGTATATGGATTTATTTTTTCTACTGAATACAAGAGTCCACTACCTGTAGAGAGCATTTACCAGTTAATTTTGTCTTTAGTTATTAGAAAATTCTGACAGTTCTCATCAATTGAGGAGCTAAAGTAAAATTAACTCCATAGAATTGTATTTAAATGACCAAAAATCAAGAAGTGAAAGAAGCATTTTCCTCCCTAGTATGGACGCAGGTAATAACTTTTTCTTTTTTTCGGGTTTAGCATATTTTGGGGAAATACTTTCTCAGTTCTTAAAGGTGATAAATACCTGTAAGACTTAAGATTTACTTTTGTGATAAAAGTAACCAAATTTTGATGACTTTTCAGTACTTAGCGTCTCATCCTTTAAATGTCTATCTTGAACACATTTTCACCACAGCTATTTCCAGAAATATGTGAGAAGTAGAATGCCACCCACCTGGCCTGACCAACTGAATGGTTGGTGACGCTGTTTACCAGCGTACAACACAGTTGCAAATGAGGTAGTCTGGAGGAAGAATGATTTCAGATGTGTACTTGGGGGTATCTGCAGCAGTTCCCAGGTGGAGATGCTTCTGTATACAGTCACATAGGTAGAGATTTACAGTGCGCATGGCTACAAGTCTGGAGTGCACATCAAAGCGCCTAGGGGGTTGGAGGCGCTGGAAGGGAGGATGTTCATGTAAACTATAGATATGTGATTATTTGGATTTTTTTTTTCAACAAGTATACTTCACTTTTAGTTTAAAGGAAAGAAAAGACTTACTGCTTAGACATCAGGGTGACTTGAGTTCAGAATAAGTGAGATACAAGGAGGGCCTGAGTTTCAGCAAAATGGAGAGACGGGGAAAAAAAATAAGTGCTACTTTTCTAAGATGGCCTGTTAAGTAAAATATTTCAAAGTTAAAAAATGAGCCTGCACAAAAGTCTGTAAAGCAATTACCCTTCAATTAA
The DNA here is from genome assembly GCA_007570785.1 of Antilocapra americana. Taxonomy (NCBI): domain Eukaryota; kingdom Metazoa; phylum Chordata; class Mammalia; order Artiodactyla; family Antilocapridae; genus Antilocapra; species Antilocapra americana. Next base: position 36,192,384 of record ML664177.1, read on the forward strand.
AAATTTTTAAAAAATGAGCCTGTTGGGCTTCCCCGATGGTCCAGTGGTTAAGACTCCCTTGCTTCCACCAGGAGGGGCACAGGTTTGACACCTGGTCAGGGATCAAATACCTCACACGCCACATGGCGCAGCAACGGAAAAGAGCCTGTTAAACAAAGTGTGTTTGTTTGGTGCTCAATAGCTGAGCTGACGAAGGGCGCCTTCTGAAGCCATCAAACCACACTGTACTCGCAGAGCCAGAGGACTCCACAAGCTGTGTTATCAATCATATTTAGCTTTATTTGCACGATGGGCACCACCCAGAAAATTCATTAGTCCTTACTTTAACAATATGCTAATAATGCAAATCTTTTAGTATAGATGGCACTTGCCTTTCAAGGAAGATAACTTTGTTTCCTGTTTCGGATGTTCAAGGAACATCGTATTTTTAACACTTAAACCGGAAAGGCACAGAATCTCATCTTTATTGATTTAGCCTTGGTTTATTATTGTGTAAACCATTCAAGAGCCAAAAGTCTGACTTTAAACATCTAAATACGCTCAAACTTGTGTTTTCTTCTCCGTTAACATGGATGTTCACAACAGCTGCTTTTACAACTTAGGCGCTAATAAATATAAATTCATAGAATATTAACAGCATGTAACATATTAATCTCAGAATTTTAAGATTCAGTATTAAAAACAGCCAGTTCATAGAAGGCAATAGCTTGTAATAATGAATCATATAACTCCTCCACTCTGTTGTGTTCAGTAGATGAAAACATCTGTCTGTAGCGGACTATCTTTTCTGGTGGGAAGAATACCCGAGGCTCATCTTTCAGTACAGACTCTAAGAGGAGCTGTTTCACAACCTCTTTTCCACTGGTCCGTGTGTCCCCAATCATCAGTTCAAAATGCTTCCCCACTGCATTTCGATTCATGCTCAGCACCTGATGATCACCATCCTGGGCAAACGTTGTATTCAGTAAGGCGTACAGCATGGCTTCTGTCATATGAAAATGTAACAGCACAGGAAACAGAGATGGGTTCTGAAATGAAGGTCCTGTTTTTTCCAGAACATAGAAGTCAGCTTTAGGCATCTTTGAAATGACTGAAGAAATCTTTGGGGGGGAAAAAAAGGTAAAATAAGTGAAGAGAAATAATTCACTGAGGGACTTCCCTGGTGGCCCAGTGGTTAAGAATCTGCCTTGTAACGCAAGGGACATGGGTTTGATCCCTTGTCCAGGAACTAGGGTACCACATGCCCCAGGACAACTAGGCCCGTGCATCCTAGAGCCCATGCTCTGCAACAAGAGAAGCCCGAGCATGCCAAGTAGAGAGCAGCCTCTGCTCGCAAAAACTAGAGAAAGCCCATATGCAGCAATGAAGACCCAGTGCAGCCAAAACAAATTAAGAAAGAAAGAATTAATTGAGTTTTATTGTTTAGGCCTCCATCTCTGCCCCACTTCTATTTGTTGAATATATAACTTCCATTATATTGCCGTTGACAATTCTAAAGTAACTGAAAAAGACTTGTGGAGGAGGAGGATAGCCAGGTTCTTCTGGTCATGGTTCTAGCATGAACAAGCTGACCTAAAACTAGCCAGTTAATCTAGTTAAACCAGTTAAAACTAGTTTCTTCATCTGTGCTATGCACTTCATAATCCTTAAGATCTATATTGCCTTTAAAACTGGATAAAACTGTCTTATTTATCTTTTTAATTCTAGGGTAGCCTATAGGGTTGGAATGACTAGCCTAGACTCAATCACCTCTGCCACTGACTGATCATGTCAGACGACTGATTGAACCAGTTTTTATAGATATAATCAGGATGATCATTGCTGCCCATCTCACCAGATTCTGAAGACTCAAATGAGACAATAATAGTGTGTGAAGAACAAGCTTTATAAATATGGTGCAGAAGCATCTTAATATTGAGAACAGCATACCACAGATTTTCTCAGGATCGACCTTTGATTCATAAGGCACTCTTGAAATAAATTATTCAGTTTTTAAAAAGATCGTACGTGGGGACTTCCCTGGAGGTCCAGTGGTTAAGAATCCACCTGCCAGTGCAGGGGACGCAGGTTCGATCCCTGGTCCAGGTGGGTCCCACATGCCGTGGATCAACTAAGCCTGTGGGTCACAGCTATTGAACCGCGAGTAGCTAGACACTGTGCTCTGCAACAACAGAAGCCACCACCATGGGAGGCCCACCCACCGCATCTGGAGAAGACTGCACGCAGCAGTGAAGACCCAGCACAGCCAAAACAATAATAAGTTTTTAAAAAATTATAAAAACATAAGCGATGGAAAACGCAATAGGAACAGGTGAGTAGTAAGTGCCCAGAGAAAATCCATCCTTACTATTTATTTCATCCCTTTTAGGACTAAAAGATTCACCAGGAGCTCCAGCAGGTCAGGATCTGGAGATGCAACTGCCTTACCTCTTCTAAATAGACAGATGATAGGTATGATCCTTTCATCAACTGGCAATATTCGGTTTGCTGCCAGTCTAGCACTGCCAATTTACGGTCAAGGTGAGCCCAGGCAATTCTTCGCGTACCAGAAACAATGGATACAATACTATTAACTGCCTGAAACAAAAGGCTGGTTTAAGTGTGAACATTTTAACAGACACAAGATTTAAGATACAAACTCAGAAACCCAAATTAGTTCATGTGATAGAAATACTATGTACAGTTGATGAACTAAGAATTATTAAAGAGTAGTTATTAAAAGGTAACCAGCAGTACTCAGTTTACAGACAGAACTTTTACTTGTTCTCAGCACCTAGTTGCTGGGGAATGTGCTAGATACAGGGAAACAAGGGACACGACCCTACATTTCTAAGAAACACCACCATACAAGTTACACTGTAGAGAGGAGAAATGGTCAGGAACACTTACTGGAGGACTAGGAGACTGAGAAAAATGGTAAACAGGAAGTTATTTCACCCAGATGTCTGCAGATAAAGGCTGACACTTCTCCGATGGTGGAGTAAAGAATGCAAGTGACAAATGGGCAGAGGGGTGGGCAGATTTCTGCAGAAAGTAACTTCCTTTATCCTGAGAGCTACTGGGAGCCACCAAAGCATTCAACATTAAGGTGTAACAGATTTACATTTCAGAAAGAACACGGACAGCTGTGAGAAAAGTGGATGGGAGATGGCTAGACTAGGGAGAAAGATCTGTTAGGTACCTGTTACACAACAAAGTTTTAAGAATCCTAGTCGCAGTGAGAAGCACAAACATTAAAAGCAATAGGAGTATAACTGATATATGGAATAAAGGAAGAAATTAAAACAGCCAGGTAACTCAACATTCCTTCTACATAAGTCCTGCACAGACCTACTTCTCTACATGAACTATCCTCTCTTCCTAAAACGCCTTCCTCTTCCTACTAGCCTAGCTCTCTCTCCAGGATCCAGGCTGAATTCTTCTAGTAAACATTCCCCAACCCACAGTTCTCTCCACTAAATTGCCAATTTAGGACCTGTACATCTCATGTCTTTCAGAATAATTATAAATAGATTGTTTACGTGTGTATCCCTGGGTCCACAGGACTAAACTCTAATTGCCAGAAGAACTCTGTCTTGGTGCCCAAAATAGTACTTTGCAAAGTAGGTTGTCAAATATCTAGGCAGTAAAAGAGACATTAAGAAAAAGACTCTACCTTAACTCTCTCTCTTCCTATTTCTGGTTTGATGAGCTTTCTCAAGAGCCGACTTTCCTGTAACTTCTTTTTTTTCCCTCCAGTCTCTGGATTAAGAATGGAGTTACAAACTTGAACAGTGATTTTATACTGGAACAAGGGCACATTCATTAAACTCTCCAAATTCTGAAATGGTCCAAACTTTTCTCTGTGTTCTACAATATTGAGGGACTTTTTTCCACGAAGCAATTTGAAAGCTTCAAGTTCTTTATTAGATGCTGTATTCAACACATGCAAGATGGAAGCCTGCTGTTCTGAAGAGAAGAGCTTGTCAAGTGTCTTTCCAGACTCCTTTGCAGTCTCATCAGAAAAATCAACATGGGGAATGAGTTTCTTTGGTGCAGTGGATTCTTTCCGACAGCAGGAATTATGTAGGACTGGGAATAAGGAGGACCCTAATGGAAGTGGAAAGCATCTCCATCTCCCTAAAAGGAAATTTTAGCAAAATTTAAGTTAGACATTAGTTCCTTTTAGCGTTACTTGCAGCCTAACCAGGGCCTTTGCAAAGTGATGCGGACTTTCCCATAATTCAAGAACTATAGATAAGAGATAGTCTGATTTTTGTGGCTAACAAACCTAAATTTTACTACATATAAATCTTATGTCCAACAAGAAGTATGTATTTAAAACGATTATTTCCAACTTTTTAACGTTTAAAAAGTTTTTAACCTTAGAGAAATCTTTTTGCCATTAACTGGTATTTTAAACAACATTTATCTTCACTAGTTTCTTTCTCATCCAGTAGAACCAAATAAAACTAAATTTTAGAGAATTCCCTGACGCTGGAGTGGTTGGCGCCGTCACTGCCAGACCGAGGGATTCAATCGCCAGGCGGGGAACTAAGACCCCGCAAGCTGCACAGAGCGGATAAAATAAACTAAATTTAACCCGTTTATAAGAAATGTTTTAGCTGAGTGGTAAATTTAAGAGCAGTTTTTATTTTCTTTTGTACACTTTTCACGATTTCTACCATAAGCCTACAAAAAAGAAAACTCATACAAAGAGCAACTCTGTAAAACCAAGGGAAGGTTTTACACCGCGGCCACAGGACAATAACGCATCCAGAAGTAAGCAAGCGGCTGTCAGACAGTGAACCCTCTGCCCTCAGCCCAGTCTGAGGAGGCGCTCGTGGACCCTTGACCCAGGGAAAGGAATCACAGTCGCTCCGAGGCTCGGCGACCAGAACCGCCCCGTCTCCTCGGCAGGGTCTCCAAGAGGGAGACCCGAACACGGGACCTGAGACGGTAAACAGGCCAGGCGCTAAATGCATACGGCAGATTCACCCAGCATTCCAGGCACCCTACCTCCCGCCAAGAGGAGACTAGGGACGTTCATCCTCCACGCTAAAGCAGTAGGCTCCCACGGTCCAGTCTTCCCCCACGGACTTCCGGTTCCTGCGTGCTTAGCCCAAAAACGCCCGGCCTCTCAAAGGTTCCGGCGGAAGCGGCGTTCCGGCCCGCCACTAGGGGCTTCCAGCTGGGCCGTGGGCAGGTTCGTAGAGCCTCGAGGCAGGCTCTGCGGGGCGGGCGTAGTGGTGCCGGGATCCGGAGCTCCCGGTGGCGCCGTAGTTTCATTCCTCTGCATCCGGAAAACGGCCTCGCCCACTGTGGCCCCTGAAGGCAGCAGAGCTGAATCTCTGGGAAGAGAACGCCTGGGCCGGTTTTAGCTTGTAGTTGGCAAGATCCCTCTGGGGAGCTTCCCTGGGTTTGGATCCAGGCTTCTAGATTGGTGAACTGCTATCCGGGACCCTGTCCGGGGCGCCAGGAGGAGAGTCTGGCGGGGGAGCGTAGGCAGGAACGTACATAACCAATACCCCAGGTAGAATGGGCTAACTGGACAGGTGCGAGGTGGTGTTTCAGGAGCCAAGCGAGCTGAAGACCGGCTACAGGAAGGGAGCCGTAGGAGGAAGTGGTTTCGGCGCTGGGCCTCGAAGTATCCCCTGTGGAAGGGATGGATGCAGATCAGGCTGGCACCAAAAATGGTTGGTCCTGTTCCACCAGGTAACTGGAAACCACCTGGACTTTAGAGTCAGACTTGAGGTGTGTTTCTGAAAAACTGACCATACGTTGAAGTGTGAGGCTGTATTAGAGATAACAAAGTGTATCTGAAAGCTAGTGTATCCTCAAGGCATAGGCAACCGTCAGGAATTGAACCTGGGCAGTTGTGTGATCAGGCAACGCTGGATGTCTGTGCCTTGCTCTGTGTGCACTCACTGCTAGAACAGTCCCCGCTTCACCTACAGCATGCTCACATGGCTGATCATCCCTCCTAGTTATAGAACCTAATGAGTAAATGCCTGTGGACTTGCTCTCAGCCCCAGCTAGTGATTTTCCTAATCTATAGCTCAAAACATCTCTACTAGGATAGTTTATCAAAGGGGTGGTGAGGGGCATCCTCCTTCCCTGGTTTCCGGGCAACCTGGGGTCATTTCCCCCATACCCAGTGAAGACAGACTGCCTTGTCCTGCCTGCCACCATGCAGTGCCTCTCCAGAACCCTTTTGCTTCAGACATGTAAGATTCCTTATCCATGAAACCATTGATGTCTCTGTTGCTGACTCTGGGCTCTTTCACTAAAGATGGCATGGTATGATGTGTGTCCTCAGTTGTGTCTGACTCAGCAACCTCATGGACTATTTGCAACCCGCCAGGCTCCTCTGTCCATGGGATTTTCTGGGAAAGAATAATGGAGTGGGTTGCCATGCCCTCCTCCAGGGGATCTTCCCCACCCAGGAATCAACACCACGCCTCTTGCATCTCCTGCATTGGCAGGCAGATTCTTTACCACTAGAGCCACCTAGGAATTCCATTTCGTGAAAGATGGAGAGACTTTACTTTTGTGATGAACAGGGAAGTCAGAAGCATTGTGACTGTGGGAGGGAAAAGTGGTGGGTTTGTGTTTTTATGAGGCAGCAGTGTCTGTGTAAATACTGTCCAAAAGGTGGTGGAGATGTAGCCAGTTTTAGGTACTCATAAGAATTCTAGGATTCTTGCCAATTTCTGGGGAACTTATGAATTCAACACAGAATAAAGCCAACTTATTGTGCAAAATTCTCCAAATCAATCGGAAGTAATTTCCTTTTTACTCTGAAGCTTATTCCACTTAGGTGAAAGTGAAAGTCATGTCTTAACTCCTTGTGACCCCATGGGCTATACAGTCCATGGAATTATTCAGGCCAGAATAATGGGGCTGTTCCCTTCTCCAGGGGATCTTCCCAACCCAGGAATTGAACCCAGGTTTCCTGCATTGCAGGCGGATTCTTTACCAGCTGAGCCACTAGGGAAGCCCAAGAATACTGGAGAAGGTAGCCTCTCCCTTCTTCAGCTGATCTTCTGGGCCCAGGAATCGAGCCTGGGTCTCCTCCCTTGCAGGCAGATTCTTTACCGGCTGAACTACCAGGGAAGCCCTAATTCCGACTAATGAAATGTTAATAAGTTGAAATGTATCTCTCAAAAAGATATGTTAAAAGTCCTACCCTCAGTAGTTAGAACATGACCTTATTTGGAAAGATAGTCATTGCAAACACAATTAGTGAAGATTAAAATGAGGTCACACTACAGTATATGGGGTCAGCTCATCCAATATGACTGCTGTCCTTATAAGAAGATGACCCTGAGAATGCATGTGAAAATGGAGGTGGAGTTTGGGGTGACACGTCAACAAACCAAGGCCAGGGATCACCAGAGGTCATACGCACCACAAGCTAGGAGACAGGCATGGTACAGATTCACAAACAGGAAGGAATCCACTCTGCTTGCATCTTGATTTCAGGCTTCTGGCCTCCAGAATTAAATGCTTAAAGTGCATTTCTGTTGCTTTAAGCCACCCAGTTTGTGGTGATTTGTTTAGAAGCCCTAGAAAATCATAATATGGGGCCATAAGGGCCCCTGGTGATTGATGCTTTCTGAGATGATGTGGTTTCCCGGTAAGATGCAACAAATGACTTTTTACCTGCTCAGCTTTATAGACAGTTTCTCATCCTCTCTGAACCTCAGCTTCCTCATTTGTGAAATGGAGATCATGGTACTCACCTCATACTGCCAAGAAATCCTGCTAAGAGGATTTCTCTTTAGAAACTGGATGCAGAGAGCCTGGCATAGAATAAGTGTTCAGTAAGTGTTACATCCTCTATTAAAGCACTATCTCTTCTTTGGAGCTAATTATTAATGATCTAGAGGGGAAACACCGTCATTTCTCAGAGAATCCATTCAGAATTATGTTGATCAGAGTCTGGAAGTAGTAAGAGGCAACCACTAGGCATGATTTACTGTAAATCAGAATCAGTGGGTTCAAAATGAAAGACATCATCTTCCCCAGAAACCAGCTCCTCACTTCCCTGTTTTTGTTGCTCAGATGCAGATGACCCTGGCTCCTCTCACTCCTATTTCTAGCCCATTTTACCCAGTTTCTATATTTTCAAAACTTTTCTTGACCATGACCCAGGAGATGTTGATGTACATGTGAAACAAAAGCTTTATTTTAAAATACTTGTACCACAAGGACCTATTGTATAGTACAGGGAACTATACTCAATACTTTATAACAACCTATAGTGGAAAAGAATCTGAAAATGAACTTTATATATATGAACATTAAGAAAATTGTTATATATTATTACATATTTATGCACATAAGAACATTATAAATATGTATAGCTGAATCACTTTGCTGTACACCTGAAGCTAACACAATATTGTACATCAACTATACTTCAATAAAAAGAGAGAGAAAGGGGCTTCCCTGTGGTCCAGCAAGCAGTTAAGACTCCGCACTTCCAATGCAGGAAGCACGCGTAAGATCCCTGATCAGGGAATGAAGATTCTATATACTATGTGGCATGGTCAAAAATAAAATAAAATATTGATTTTAAAAAGAGAAAAAATATTTGTGTTCTTATGTAGGATGAACTTTGACATTTTCTATTTCAATTTGTGTGTGTGTATTTCAACTTTTAAAGGACATTGATGTGTGTTTATTTGTTTGTAACACTGGTCTGTTTTTAACCCACAGGACACTGGGTGGAGATGTCCAGTAGATGGTTAGATATGTAAAGGAGAGGACTGTGCTATGCCATAAAAGAAAAAAATGACACTTTATCCCATGAGAATGTCAGGGCTGAGTCAAGGAGAGGGGTGGGTTGAAGAAAGCCTGGGGAGTCCAGGAGAGAACCTCGGAGCACCAGCACTGGGGGCAAGTAGAGTATTTGGATTCCCCAAAAGATGGAGAAGTGATAGTTGGAAAGATTCAAAGGGAGACAGGACAAAGTTAAGTTAAAAAGGGGACAAAGGACACAGAGAATTTTGAGGTGGGAAAAGATTTTTTTTTAATCTGGGTTAATTGGAACCACTAAATTGATATTAATTTCACAACTCACTACTGTGTGGTATCTTGCAGTTCAAAATATATGAAATTCTATCAGCAGTTACCTGCAAAATGTCTTTTTTTAACCTCTCCATTGCTATGGCCACTCGATTCAGAATCTCCTTGTCTCCACTGGGCTCCTGCAATAACCCCTCCCCCTCCTGATTTCTCTGCTTTCTATCAGCCTGACCCTGTCACCGTCCTTCACATACATCCTCCCTGTCCTGACCCCAGCGCTGGGCAAACCTCCAACTCGTGCCCTGAGGAGGGGCCTCACCCTGCTCTTCCAGGTCTTTCTCTCTGCTCACCACCAGGTACCCACATGCTGCTTCTCCACATTCTTGATACATTCCTGGTTGTGGGTGGGTGGCAACGTTCCGGAAGGTGAACTCGTTATGGGAAATCCCACTTCCCTTTACCAAGGATTAAGAAGGGGATGACCAAGGACAAGATGGTTGGATGGCATCATCGTCTCAACGGATATGTGTTTGAGCAAGCTATGGGAGATGGTGAAGGACAGAGAAGCCGGGCGTGTTGCAGTCCATGGAGTCACAAAGAGTCAGACATGACTGAGGGACTGAACAACAAAAACAGGGATTAAGATAAGGGTGGGTGTGCTGGGCCTTCCTGGTGGTCCAGTGGTTAAGACTTAGTGCTTCCACCGCAGGGGGCTTCCCTGGTCATGGAACTAAGATTCCACAAGCCCTGTGTTGCTAAAAAAAAAAAAGTAAATAAGAGTGGGTGTAGTTCTGTTGGGGGACTAAGAGGAAAAGATTTTTATAGCCTGATAAAAGAGCGGGAGTGGTGTGTGGGAGCAGAAGTAGCCACCTCCTCTTTCTTCTTGTGACTGACAGTGGGCGGGTGATGTCAGAGGAACAGCCGTCTCTCCATGGACAGCCAGCACTGACAAGGCCTAGAGCAGGCCTTGATGACATTGCGCAGCTGCAGGACCAACCCTGAAACCACCTACTTTTGGTTCGGTGAGGGAATAACTGACCTTGTTCAAGGTACTTTTCGAACAGTATTCTGATACTTGGAAGTGATCACTTCCTGATTAAGATACCCACTCAGGAGACAGTCCATGTGCTTTTGTTTGTTTGTTTGCTTTTGTTTTGTTTTTGGAGGTGGGCGAATTTGAAAGTTTTTGGTGAGTTTGTTACAATATGTTTTATGTTTTGGTTCCTTGCCCCAGAGGCATGTGGAATCCTAGCTCCCTGACCAGGGATCAAACCTGTACCCCTTCTGCTGGAAAGCAAAGTTGTATCCGCTGGACCACCAGGGAGGTCCCATGGCTCCTTAGTTGACTCTATCTTTTCAAGATGATCTGGAAGCTACCAACTAGACTAAATCAAAAAGTCATTCCTGGGCACCTTCCTGGCGCTGCAGTAGTGCCAGTGCGGGGGACACGTGTGCGGCCACTGGTCCAGAAAGATCCCACATGCCCTGGAGCAACTAAGCTCACGTGCCACAAGTACTGACCCCAAGAGCCTCAGGTACAGAACCTGTGTGCCCCAGCGACTGAAGCCCGTGAGCCTAGAGCCTGTGCTCCACGAGAGTGGCCCGTGCCCCCCAACCCCCACTGGCGACAACCAGAGGAAGCCGCACAAAGCAAGGAAGACCCAGAGCAGCCAGAAACAAGTAAAGCAGTGTGTACATATCGATCCCAAACAAAACAAAGGCATTCCTGTGGCTCAACAGCTCTCCTGGAGACAGAGGAGCTCAGTGGTTATGCTTAAACTTTGAGATCAGTCAGTCCTGAGTTTTAACCCGGTTTTAACCGGGCAAACCAGCAGTGCGAACTAGGGCAAGTAACATCACCCTTCCGCGCCTCTTTGGATCCACCTAGAGTGCACGAGGGATTTAAGCCATAATTATATCTGTTATAATATCCAGCACATAATTTACATTCTTAGGCCAACTATCAAAATGAAAAACAGCATTCACACTTTGAGACCCAGAATCAGAATACTTGAACTGTAATATATATGTATATATCAGTTTATTTCTATAAGAACAGTCTTCTCTTCTGCAAAATAAAGCTCAAAATACCTCTACCTACAAGGCAGTTGTCAAAATGAAATTATATAAGTGATTGGTAGATTAGAAAAGGTTATACAGTAAGTGAGGTTATTAATTGGACAATTGGTTATATAGGTTGAGATGAGATGTGGTTGTCTAAGAAATGATTTCAAGGGGAAATACCCAGATGCTTTATAAGATAATTATTTATGGAACTTATTTAGGTAAAACTAAAAGAAATGAAAGTCTTAGATTTTGAACTCAATTTAAAAACTCTAGTTCAATAGGGAAGTACCCCAGTGTTCAAATCAAAATGTCACCCAAATCCCTTCAACTGTAGCAATAACTTCTCACTCAGGGCTCCAGGTAATGATGTAAAATGTAAACACTTAACTATCTTGTGTTTATTCAGGCTCTTTAGATCTCACAGCTGGATTATTCAACCCTCCAGATCCCTGGATGGTTGTATTTTATTCATAATGCAAACTCCCATAAGCCAACTACCTTTGTAATGTGGCTCTCAACTTGAATTGAATAATTCAAGTCATTCAACCAATATTTTTTATTGTAGAAAGGTACACATACAATTCGCCATTTTAACCATTTTGAAGCCTACAATTTAGTGGCATTCACAATGTTGTGCAGTCATCACCACGATCTAGTTCCAGAACATTTCTAACACCCTAAAAAAATCCCTTGTCCACACTATTTAGCAGTCCCTCTTTGTCCTCCCTTCCCCAAGCCCCGGGTAACCACAAGTCTGCTTCCTGTCTGTATGGATGTGCCTATCTCGCACATTTCACACAAATGGATCAACCAATATTTTTCAGGCTCAGCACTGCTAGGCACCACGGGTTCAAAGATGAATATGACAATCTGCTCTTAAATGAGATCACTTCCAACTGGGATGAAATAGAGTTAAAAAAATTAATGTACAATGTGATGTGATGATTATTGAAATAAAAGTATGAATACTGTGGGAAAACAGATGGGGGGGAAGGATGCTGTAAGAAGTTAAGATTTGCATCTAGGGGTTGAGGCGGGAGTTTGCTAGATCAGTGAGGGCTGGGCAAGAAGATGGAGTAGAAAAGAGGGAGTCGGAGTAGGACAAGAAGAGTGTGAGCAGGGCAACTCCAAGCATGTCACCACCCCAGGGCCTTTGTACTGGCTGTCCCCTTTTGCTGGGACCCTCTTCTTTCAGATGGGTGCCTAGCTGGCTTAACCTTTTCCTTTTCAGATCTTTGCTACAATGTCACCTCCTCAGAGAGGATCTCCTTGACCTCTCTATCAAAATAGAATCTCCCATATCCCTCTATCCCCTTACTCTTGTTGTTTTCCTTTATAGCATTTTCTGTCTCCCCAACTTGAAGGTAAGCTGCCCGAAGGCAGAACTGTTGCTTTGTTTACGACTGTACCCTCAGTACCTACACAACAGTACCTGCCACTAGTATGAACCCTATAAATATGTCATGAGTAAATGAGCAAACACTTTGGCAGTATGGCAGTTGGGAGACCCTCTCAGCTCTGTACTAGTTGCTGGTGAAGACAAAGTGATATTGAACAGACAAATAAATAGGTGAAATCCATCAGATTCTTCTGTAGGACTGCTTGAGTTTCAGCTGTTACATATGCCTGCCTGTTATTTCTTTCCTTCAGAAAGGAAAACACTTCCAACAGAGATCTACTGCATAGAACAAGAACTATACTCAATATTTTGTAACAACCTATAGGGGAAGAGAATCTGGAAAAGAATATATATGTATGTATATATATATATACATACATATACATATGAGTAAATTAATTCCTGTGCTGTATGTTGTTGTTGGTCTTCTCCAATGGCTCAGTGAGTAAAGAATCTGCCTGCAATGAAAAAGACATAGGAGTTTGATCCCTGGGTTGAGAAAATCCCCTGGAGGAGGAAATGGCAACCCTCTCCAGTATTCTTGTCTGTAAAATCCCATGGACAGAGGAGCCTGGCGGGCTACAGTCCATGGGGTGGCAAAGAGTTGGACATAATTGAACAATTAAGCACATGGCATTGTCGTTTAGTCACTCAGTCATGTCTGACTCTTTGCAACCCAAGGACTGTAGCCCACCTGGCTCCTCTGTCCCTGAGATTTCCCAGGCAAGAATACTGGAGTGGGTTGCCATTTCCTTCTCCAGGGGTCTTCCCAACCCAGAGATCGAATCCGTGTCTCCTGCACTGCAGGTGGATTCTTTACCCCTGAGCCGCCAGAGAAGTCCCTATACTTCAATTTTTCAAAAAAGAAAGGAATACACTTTTGTGACCTCAAGCCCTCTCACTTTATTGCTTGTTATTTTTTTTTACCCTCACTTATTTATTCATTTTTTTCACAATTATTTATTGAATCCTTGTTTTGTGTCAGACAGGTGCTGGGGGTACAAGGGGGATACACTGATCTGACTCTGTCTTCACAAAGCTTGGATGAGTAAGGGAGACCAGTGAGCAAGTACAGCAGAGTTGGGTGCTTGAAAATTCAGTGTTGAAGAAGGAAAAGGCTTTGGGTACAAAGTTACTCATTATAGTGCTATGTGTAAGAGCAAAAAATCATTCATGATCTATGTGTCCAGGAATAAAGAAGCACATATATACCCCATGGACTATTATAAAGCTATTAAAATGATATCATAAAGCATCCATAGTAATATAAGATACAGTGTAAAGAAAGTTTTAAAGGATAAAAAATTATATGAAAAATATGGTCACAGTGATAAAAAGATGTGTAAAAGGCCAGAAAGAAATCCATGTAAATATTCATAATAGTAAACCTTGGTGATAGGACCATTAAAAGAGCATTAGGTCAAACAGCATGACATCACTATTTTCATAAGTCAACTTTACACATTTCAACATAATGTTTTGTTGCAAAGAGCTCAAGATGAACTTGGGTTTGAATCCCAGATCCAGTCCTTTGTATCATCTGTATGAATCATCTCAGTTGTGTGACACTGGTTGGACAAATTTTGTTTAGATTCTCTCTCAGGGCCTCAGTTGTCTCATCTGTAAAATGGGCATAAAAGTAGTCTACACCTCAGGGTTATATTGAAGAGGAAACAGAGTAATAATGCCCATAAGGAGCCTCACATACAGCAATCCCTGCATAATGCCCTGCACAAATGGCCACAAGTGTGGGTGGTGGTTTTGTTTTTATTATGTATTCCAAATTTCCTATAATTATAGTTTTCAAATTCTGTATAACTAATAAACATAATTATTTAAAATTTCCAAGGAGTTGTGGTCTATCCCGTGGGGATCTTAAGCCCAGTCCAGGCCTGGGAATGCGGCTGAAGGCTTTCTTCCAGCCCTGTCGAGGCTGGGCTCAGCTCGACAGAGACCATGACCCCGGGAGCACTGATGTTCGTGCTCTGAGGGACCCTGGGAGCTTTATTTACAGAGAACACTGTGTCCCAGGGCCCGACTGCCCTCTCACCCCAGCAGCTGCTGTATGGACTGAGCTGACAAGGGGGGCTGCCTCTGGCTGATCCCAGTGTTCCGCTGGGTCACAACCTCCTTTGGCACAGAATTCTTCCCTTAGGAGCATTCTGCATTTTTCCTGGGTGCAGAACTGAGCTTGATTTTGATCAGGTCCGATCCCCACAAGGGGGCTACAGAGTCTCTTCTTATTGCTTTGAAAAACATTTGGAACTAGATAGTGGTGATGGTTGCACAGCATTGTGGACGGAATGAATGCCGTTGAATTGTGCATTTGAAAATGATTCAAACAGCCAACCTTATGTTAGAGATTTTCGTCGAAAGTGGAAAAAAAAATCTCAGTTGTGGGAGGAAGACTAAAGGGAGAGAGGGTTGTCCTGTGGGGTTTGGTGGTCACTACAATAGGAGACCTGGGCGTCAGCCCCACCCTGCTCCCACCCTTGCTGGTGATGACCTTGGGTACCTTAACTTCTTATTCTCCATGAGGGTTGCAAGCTGCCCTCAGATGGCTGTCATGGGACACAAGTATGATCACATAGTGTAAAATTCTCTAAAATAACACTCAATACTTTTAAATTACAATTATCTCCCCTTCCCAAAGAAAGAAGGAAAGGAAGAAATTCATCACCAGAAGTATAACAGTACTGGTTTGTTTCTGGTTTTATGTTTTTTTTTTTTAATTTGCTTGTTTGTTCTTGGCAAATCTTGAGGCTTGAAATTCTGTTTTGGTTTTATTTTTTTAGTTAAAAAGATGTATTTTAGTAAAAGAAAATTTGACCAAGCCCTGTAGCATGTGGGATCTTAGTTCCCCCACCAGGAATTGAACCCATACCTGTTGCAGCACGGAGTCCAAACCACTGGACTTCCATGGAAGTCCCTTGAAATTCTGTTAACTAGAAAGGTCCAGAAATAAGGAAGAGAGGAAACTAAAGGAACCTCTCAATATCTGGCTTCTCACCATGAAAGAGATGCTGTTTTTTCCCTCGAGTTGTCTTTTTGTGGGACTTCCAGAGAGGGGATGCTGAGACTCAAGGGGCAAAGGAGGGCAGCTCAGTGGGACAAAGGCACCCAAGAAGCATCCCAACATCACCATTCTGCCCTGGCAGTGGCAGTGGAGAAATGATGTCCTCGTCCTATCCCCTGTTCATCCCCCTCTTCCCCCTTGCCTTGCCTTCATACCTTAGGTTGCCTTTCCCATCTTTCTCCTGGGAGATTTATTTCTGTCTCTTTTTTTATCTAAGCAGCGGAAATGAATCATCTTTCGGTCTGTTTGATAAACAGCCTCTGACCCTTCTCCAGGCTCTCTCACTAGTTCCTCTGGAGATGTTCCTAGGCCAGGCAGCACCCCCACAGCCAAGACCGTCCTGGCTGGTTATTCTTGATCATATTCCCCTCCCCTAGGGCCTGGAGGCCTGACCTCCTCCACCCTGGAGAAGATGGGAAATGACACAGAGCATTCCAACAGATGATCCCATGAGCTGCCCAGAGGGGAAGCAAGGGAGCCACCGAGTTTTGAGGGCTTTGTGTGCCAATGACCATCTCAATAACCCTATTCGACCCTGATTTTACAGATGAGTCCAAGGCTCTGAGAAGTGAAGGAACTTGCCCAAGGCCACACAGCTAGTAAATGATGGAGCTAAGATTCAAAGTCTGGATTCCTGAACTCATTTCATTATACCATGCTTCCTTACATGTTCGCATGCACATATACATGTGTGATGAATTGGAAATGCTGGTGGGTCAGCTAGAAGATCAGCTGCAACCCACCAGGATGGAAACCGAAGATCCATGTGCATTAAGCCTTGTGCCTATGACAGATAGGTGTTTGTATACAGAGGGAATGGCAAGTGTGCACAGCGAGTGCCTTACCAGGAGTCTGTGCATCACTGAGGACAATGTCAAAGAGGGACAGGAATGGGGAAGGGGGAGAGAGATTCACAAAATGCCCAGATTCAAGACCACCTAAGCCCTGCCCACAGCTTAAGTGATGAACATTCTCAGATAACAGTGCCCAGTGGTATCCCATTGGTAAAGCCCCACTTCCTGGGACACACAAACAACTATTTATTGAACTTCTAAAAATGTGCAGGTGCTGTTTCTAGGAGCTGTGTGGGATACAGAAGTAAAACTTCTGACATCAAACTAGTGTGTGTCGGAGGTTGGGGAGAAATTAACATAAATATAAATAACTGTGATGCGAAGTTGGTTGAAAGCTCTCAGGGCCAAAGGGAGAAATGGATCCTATAAGGGCCAGTATTCTAGCAAGACCAGAAGCTGGAGAGATCACTCCAAGCTAGCTAAGTATCAAGGAGGGCTTCCTGAGGAGGTGGCATTTAACGTCTCTGTGTCTTTAAGTAGATGTAGGATCTACATGGATATTTCCTACTAGCTCAGCTGGTAAAGAATCCACCCGCAAAGCAGGAGACCGCGGTTGGATTCCTGGGTAGGGAAGATCCCCTGGAGAACGGGATGGCTACCCACTCAAGTACTTTTGGGCTTTCCTGGTGGCTCGGTCGGTAAAGAATTCATTTGCAATGCGGGAGACCTGGGTTGGATCCCTGGGCTTCCCAGATTCCCTGGAGGAGAGCATGGCAACCCACTCCAGTATTCTTGCCTGGAGAATCCCCATGGACAGAGGAGCCTGGCGGCTACAGTCCATGAGGTCGCAGAGTCGGACACGACTGAGCGACTAAGCACAGCACAGGACCTACATCAGGAGAACGCCTTAACAGAAGTTAGAGCCTTTCTAGTTTTCCAAGGACATATGTCCTCATTCCCCTTTTACAGAGGCGAAAACTGAGGCCCAGAGCGGTTGATCAGGTTGTCCACAGTCACGGCGCTAGCCGGTGATGGACCAGGATTTGATCAGCGGCCAGAGTGAGCGACTGCAAGCCCCGCGCTGGGTCCCTCCAGGAAGGGTGCGGCCTAGGAGAGGAACGCAGTCGGCGCAGCTGGGGGCAAACTAAACACGCAGGGGGCGGAGCGGAAAGCCCGGGGGCGGGGCTGGCGGCGCGGACTCGGCTGCCGGCGCTGGGGCTGCTTCCCGCTCCACCTGCGGGCGAGCGAGCTGGCCATGCGCGGCCGCGGGCCGAGGGCCGGCCGGGCTGAGCCCTGAGCCCACCGGGGCCGGCCATGGGCGACCGCGAGCGCAACAAGAAGCGGCTGCTGGAGCTGCTGCAGGCGGCGGGCACCGGCAACGCGTACTGCGCAGACTGCGGGGCGGCGGGTAAGGTCGCGGCGGCGCGTGCAGCCCGGTACTCCCCTGCCTCCAGACCCGGGCGGATCCCAGACCCTCGCGCACGACTCTTTTGTCATCTCCGGACCCGGGTCCCGACAGCCCTCTCCTCGGCCAGTACTGCCCCCACTAGAAGCCGGGCCCCCTGACCTGCCCCCTTCTGGACCTCAACACTAGATCCCAGCCCCGGGTGCCCTGCCCATTCCGCTCACCTTCCCCTGCCAGACACCCTGCCCACCCGGACCACGGTCCTTGACCTCTTCTTTTCGGACCCAGCCCCTTCCCCCACCGTCGGATCCGAACATCCCACACACCAGGGTTCCCAGATCCAGAACCTAGCTCTTCCCGGATGGTCCAGTGTCCTCTCCGCGCCTCGGACGTCCCCGGGGTTCTGTGCGCTCAGACCCCGCGCACGCCGAGGGGCGCTGACCCACCTTCCCACCCGCAGCTCCCGGCACCGAGTTGCGGGTGAGTCCTTCCGCGCTCTCTTCTCAGTTCCTTGAAGTACTGTCACTTCTACTTTGCGCCCGCCTCAGCCTCTCGCTCTGCATCCCCCGGAATCCTTCCAAGATCTTCATTCTGGACGCCGCCGCCTCCGCGTCAGGGCCAAGTGGGCGGACCAGAGGGTTTCAGGCTGGTATCTTAGTTCGTGCGAGGCGGGGAGGCCGAGAGAGAAGGCATGGGCTGTTGGTGACTACCAATCCCTTGCCTCTTCTGGCGCCCCTAGCCTAGCCCTGGTTTCTTCAGCCAGCTCTTCACCCAGCTCCCCGCCTACCGTCTCACCCCGCAGATCCCGACTGGGCCTCTTACAAGCTGGGCATCTTTATCTGTCTGAACTGCTCTGGAGTCCACCGCAACTTTCCAGACATCAGCAAAGTGAAATCCGTCAGACTTGACTTCTGGGACGACAGTATGGTGGAGGTAGCAAGGGGCACACGTGGAGAGCCTTTGAACAGGAGGACTGGGGGTGGAGGCGGTGGGCAGCCTGCTCCCATTCTCCAGGGAAGGAAACTGAGGCCCAGAGAGGGGCAGTAAGGACAGTTAGAGTTGCCTTAGACAGAGGCCCTGAGTTCAAATCCTAGCTCCATCGCTTACTTACTCGCAAACTGTGAGGTCCCGAGCCTACTATTTAACACTAGCTGTGGGCCCTTTTCACACGTGTATTATAAATATACCCTTCATGAGGCTGCTATGAAGATTAAATGCTGACTTAAGGCAGGTACAAAGTAAGTAGTCAGTTAACAGCAGCTGTTCTTAGTAGCTGAAGTCCTGGAAGTATCCTGAACAGAACAGAAGAATTCTGATTCATGGTCCACAGCCCTTCTCCAGTCCCCCTAGCTGGGAGGGAGCCACCTTGTTCTGATCTCCAGAGGTGGAGAACACTTTCAGCCTGGATGAGGACACCATTCTGGCCAGAAAACCTTCAGAGAGCAGGTAGTCCTAAACTGGGTTGGCTGAGGATTTCAAGGACTACCGGGAAGCAGGCCCATGTTTACTGAGTACCCCTGTCTGTGCCAGGCACTGTACTAGACCACTGGGCTAGATGCTTTATTCATTCATTCATTTATTCATTACTGTAAGCCTGCATTTGCTGGGTATGGGAGAGAGCAGTGAAGATTAAGTCTCTGCTTATGTGGAGTGCAGAGAAAGAGCAGGAGAAAGACCGGAAACTGGCATATAAACCTGAAGGTTTCTTTGTGCCTCATCACTGCCCCTTTATGGGCTTCCCTGGTGGCTCAATGGAAAAGAACCTGCCTGCCAGTGTAGGAGACACGGGTTTGTTCCTTTGGTTGGAAAGATCCCCTGGAGAAGGAAATGGCAACCCACTCCAGTATTCTTGCCTGGGAAATCCTGTGGACAGAGGAGCCTGGTGGGCTACAATCCAGGGGGTTGCAAAGAGTCGGACACGATTGAAGCAACTTACCACTTACCACTTATAGCTTCTTCATCTTTGCAGGTGAGATCCCTGAAGCTCAGGGGGTTAAGTGTAGTCCAAGGGTCACTCAGTGAATAAAGGATGCAGCTGAGATGGGTACCCTGCTCTGTGGAGACCCAAAGCCCATGCAAATCCTGCGACACAGCCCAGTGGCCAGTGGGGAAGGGAAGAATAGGGTTCACTCTTTCTGAGAGATGTGGATTAAAAAATGGGCTGTGTTTTCCACATGTGTCGCCAGCCCAGATATGCCACTGATGTTATTAAGTGCTGACTGATGGCCAGGGCCACTCCTGACACACGTGCGTGCCTCTGGGTTTCTCGGCTGCGATCTTCCTGACCTACATACTCTATGGGGAGGAGCACTGAAGTGCTCCGTCCTCCAGTTCCATCTATCTCCTATGGACTTGCAGGGACTACTGCTGGTAGTCCTGGCTATCAGTGGAGGGCAGTGGAGAAAGTACATGAGCTTTAGAGTTAGGCAGGTCTGGGTTCAAATTCCAGCTCTCCATCGACTAGCTGTGTTACCTTGGGTAAGTCCTTGGTGTCCTCTCTGCCTTGGTGTCCTCCCCTTATAACAGGGACAGTATTATTACAGTGATTGAGGGGGTCAAATGGAATAATATGGGAGAGCTGTAAAGGCCTGTGTCTGTATGAGGCCTGGTTGTTACATTGTTCCAGGCTGGGACTTCCGAGCATCAGGAGTGACCAAGCTGGGTGGGAGGACATGTCAAACTCCAGGAGGAGTGTCTCCTGACTCAGCCTAGGAGCCAGTGAGAACAGTGGCCTTCTGGGTAGACTGTGGTTTCGTTTCACATTTTTTTCAAGTGCTAACATTACCCCAAGTTGCTGTTGTCTTGCAGTTTATGACCCACAACGGGAACCTCCGAGTGAAGGCCAAGTATGAAGCCAGAGTCCCTGCATTCTACTACATCCCCCAGGCCAACGACTGCATGTGAGTGGGTGATTTCCTGGTCCCACCCACTCCCGCCACTATCCTATCTCCAGTGCCTTTGTCTCTGACAGTCTTTTATGTGAACCTGCCCAGCCAGTGGAGCCAGGAAAGCATTTGATACATGGAGAACACACAGATCTGTGTAAGGCGCTCTCTACCTTCCGAGCTTGGGTCGTCTCCTCTCCTCTCTGGGACTCAGTTTCCACAGCTGTGAAATGGGACATCTGCTTTCGTTCATGTCCCTTTGCCTTGATGTTCTCAGAGCCTACAGCTGATGGCTAACTTGATTAAGAAGAATAATGCCAATATTCTAACAGAATCAATGTATTTCAGCTACTTTGCATGGAATCTTGTGCCCAGAGCTGTCTTACCTAAGCTCAGCACAGCTCCAAGGCAGCTGCTTAGGCCCCAGATCCCCAAATAATAACCATAGAAATACTTGTAGCTCCTAATATTTGTTGAGCCTTACTGTGTATCAGGCCCTGTGCTAAATGCTTGTGTGCATTAATTTTCATTCTCTCAACAACCCTATGAGATCAGTATTGCCATTATCCCCACCATATAGATGAAAAACCTGAGGCTGGTAGAGGCAGAGCCTATCTGACACCAGGCCTTCGTGACTGTACCAAGGCTCTGGGAAAAAATCCAGTGTACTGGGACTGCATGCCACGGACCAGCAGGAGGGTTCAGGTCCCCTGGGGGTGAGGGGTCAGGGTGACACTGGAACCTAGTGACCCCAGACCTCTGTAGAACTGACTGAGCCTGAGCTTCCCTCCCAGGGACTCAGCCTCCTGGTTGAGTGTGAATGGGGAGAAGGTTTACCTCCAGGCAGACAGGAGGCATGGCTTGCAGGACACAGGCTTCCTTTCCACCACCATTGTCCTCTAACCATGGCAGGATGCTGTTGGACAGGGTGCAGACTATACAACCGTACCCAGTGTCCTGTCATTTCCCAGTATTTAAACAACCCAGGAGTGGCAGAGCAGGCACAGCTTTCCTTCCACTCAGGAAACCGCTCTATGGTTCTCTGTCTCTGTCACTATTCAGCTGTGAAAATGTAGACAAGGGAGCAGAACTCTCCAACTCATGGCAGCCTCATCTCTGAAACATAGACAGTGATGCCCACCTGGTAGCATGATGGTAGAGATTAAAGGAGACACCTTAGGTAAAATATCTCACAAGACACCCTTCAGGCCATTTTTTTTTTTTTTTTTAGGATTTATTTCCGTATTTTTATTTTTTTGGCTGTAGCTGGCTTTCTCTAGTTGCAGCAAGCGGGGGCTGCTCTTCGTTGAGATGCGCTGGCTTCTCATTGCGGTGGCTTCCCTTCTCGTGGGGCCCAGGCTCTAGGCTCGTGGGCTGCAATAGTTGCAGCACCGTGGGCTCAGGAGCTGTGGCGTGTGGGCCCTAGAGCCCTCGGGCTTAGTTGCTCCTCAGCGTGTGGAATCCTCCCGGACCAGGGCTCCTGCTGGGGTCCCTTGCCTGGCAAGGCAGAGTCTCCACCACTGGACCACCACCCCTTCATGCCAGTTTTAGTCTATTTCTGCGTCCACTTTGGCATACTGGTGGGTGCCTGGCCCAGCTGTGGGGTGTGCCAGGCTTAACGTGAAAGGGCCCCTTCTGCCTCACCGCTGCTACCCAACCCTTTGCTCCAAGGGGAAGGGGCTGGCTACTTGGTGAGCACCTACTGAGCCCAGGGCTCCCTGCCAGTGCTACACGGACACTGTGTGTCATGACCCAGCTACAGCCCTGAAATCTAACCCCTTCTGGTTGAATACTAATGGCCTCCATCCCTAATTCTAAAAGTCTCATGAATCCTCCACCGCCAGAATCTCAGTCTCCATTCCCTCTCCCAGCTCTGATCCCGTGATTTAGGGTTCCTCTGTGTCCTGGGGGTGAGGGTTGTGCATTCAGTAGGGCTCTTGACTATACACAACAGAAATCCAGTTTAAACCAACTTAGGCACAGGGTAATTTTCTGGGTTCAGATCAGACCGCATGAAGAACAGAGGTGGAGCCACCCTCAGGAAAGACAGGCTGGAGGCTCCCACACTATCAAGTCTCTGAAATCCCTCTGGTTCCCATTCCTGCCTCTTTCTCTCATCCAGGCTTTCTTCTTATTGTTGTTCCGTTTCTCAGTTGTGTCCGATTCTTTGTGACCCCATGGACTGCAGCATGCCAGGCTTCCCTGTCCTTCACTATCTCCTGGAGTTTATTCAAACTCATGTCCATTGAGTTGATGATGCCATCCAACCATCTCACCCTCTGTCGCCCCCTTCTCTTGCCATCAATCTTTCCCAGCATCAGGGAGTCTGCTCCTTTTCCAGTGAGTCAGCTCTTCACATCTGGTGGCCAAAGTATCAGAACTTAATTAAGCTTCAGCATCAGTCCTTCCAATGAATATTCAGGATTGATTTCCTTTAGGATTGACTGGTTTGATCTCCCTACAGTCCCAGGAACTCTCAAGAATCTCCTCTAGCACCACAGATCAAAAGCATCAATTGTTCGGTGCTCAGCCTTCTTTATGATCTCACATCCTACTGGAAAACCTTAGCTCTGGCTATATAGACCTTAATGGCAAAGTCATGTCTCTGCTTTTTAATATACTTCTTCCTGTAGCTGGGAGCAACACCATGCCATGTTCCCAGCTCTAGCTCCCAGTTCAACCCTGGAGAGAGGGCTTCCAATCCACCTCTCAGTTTTGCTCCTTTTGGTCCCCGCGGCCCAGGGCCAAGCTCTGATTGACCCATTTGGATCAGGTACTCAGTTCTAGGTCATTCCCTGTGGCCGTGGGATGAGGTCCTATCAACCTGGGAACATTCGCCTGGAAAAGGGTAGAGGGAACCAAACAATTGGAATGAAGTCCCTCTCAGGTGTGTGGATTTTCTGTAGGGGTGGTGGGTGACAATGTCCTGTTGGGCTAAGAGCAAACACCTGCTATGTGCTCAGCATAGTTCTAGGCCCTCTGTATGCATTTAAATCTCTCAACAACTCTAAGGGATAGGTAAGTATAATATTACTGGAATACTCCCCAAGTTCAGAGGAGTAAAGTAACTTGCCCTTGGTCACACAGTGGATAAATGGTAGAGTGGGACCAGGTCCCAGGTGGTCAGACCCCAAGACCACTGCTCTGTCCAATGTAGCATACCCAAATCTCATGGGTGGGCCTTGGGGAGAGGCTCATGGACTCTCCTGGCTTAAACTCATGAACACACAGTGCAATGTGGGGGAGTAGACAGTTCAGGGGAGCTGGCATCTGTCTCATTGACTTAGAGGATTGGGGCTGAGGTTGGAATAGCATAGCGGTTTGAACTTAGCCCCCCGGAGGGAGATATCACTCCCCAGTGAGATACTGGCCTTGTCTGCAGACATTTTGGAGTATCACAGCTTGGGAGGGGTTGTTATTGGTATCGAGAGGGTGGAGGTCTGAGATACTGCTAAACATCCTACAAAGTACGAGATAGTCCCCCACCATGAAGCATTACCTGGTCCCAAGAGTTAATAGTATGCAGGTGGAGAAACTTTGGCCAGCCTGGGCAGGCAGCCAGGCACTGCTGTGAAGCTCCTATCCTCATCTACAGGGTCTCATAAAATTGCTATGAAAAGAGGATGCGTCAGACACAGCTGACTAAAGGGTCTCTCTTTTTAGGGTCTTAAAAGAACAGTGGATTCGAGCTAAGTATGAGAGACAGGAATTTATGGCCGATGGGAAAACCATCTCACCCCCAGGTAAAATTATTTTCATCATCTCTTGAGGGCTGATTCTGATGTATTCTAGAAAACAAAGTGCCTGAGTATTAGGAACAAGTTCAGCAGAGAGATACCTGCCGCCCTCACTCTGGCCCCAGAGACCGAGGTGTGGGTTCCTCTGCTTCTGAAATAGCAACACATCGGCTGGTGGGGTTTTATGGTCTTCTTGGCCAAGAAGTTCATTTGTCTCAGGTCCTTGCAGGACCACAGGGTGTACAGAGTCTTAGTATAAATTGCGAAAAGATTCACTCCCTGGCAGACCAGGTAGAAATAGACACCAAGGGAGCCCCTGGTGTGCACAAGCCTTGAGAAGGAAGATGGGCTGGATTTTGCCTCCCTTCCTGCTTTTGTGCAGGGCATGACCTCATCGGTGGCCTTGGACCTGTGGCAGATTCTATCCTCTGCCTTGAGTCCAAATGGACACTGTCCCAGAGAGCAAAACGTACAAAACCACTCGAGGACCAGCGGCAGCCAGGGCTGAGCTCTCGTAGCTGCCAGAGCACAGAGTGTTCATCCACCAGCAGGGACCCAGAGGTCACTCATTATTTCCGTACTTGGGAGACTTGGGGCCTCTTTCAGAATCAGTCCGGTTTCTCAGTTCTTAGCCCACGTAAGGGCTCCTTTAATTTTTAATTTAACCATTTGTTTTGGGCCGTGCTG
Organism: Antilocapra americana; assembly: GCA_007570785.1. Lineage (NCBI taxonomy): Eukaryota > Metazoa > Chordata > Mammalia > Artiodactyla > Antilocapridae > Antilocapra > Antilocapra americana. The sequence goes on from ML664177.1 coordinate 36,217,446, forward strand.
GGTCTTCGTTGCTGCACTGGCTCCTCTCCAGGTGCAGTGTGTTGGCTTCTCACTGCGGCGTCTTCTCGCTGCAGAGCACGGGCTCTAGGCGCGCAGGCTTCAACGGCTGTGGCTCGCGGGCTCCGTCGTTGTGGCTGTGGGCTTAGTTGCTCTGCAGCATGTGGGAGCTTCCCAGACCAGAGATGGGACCCATGTCCCCTGCATTGGCAGGTAGATTCTTAACCACTGGGCCACCAGGGAAGTCCCCACCTAAAGGTTTACTGTGTCTTCTTAGGAAACAGCCAGGGCAGAAAGTTGCAATCATACAGGACTGCCAAGTTTCCCCAGAGAGGACCCCACGTCCTGCAGCTGAACTAGCTAAATCAGATTCGAGATGTTGCGGCAGCAGGTGGGAGGTCCGTTCCGCCTCTGAGCTGGCACAGTACGGGGTCTCCAACAGGCAGGTGCGTTGCCTGTTGGCCTCAGAGCTGTGGTGGTCCACTCCTTCTCCTCTTTGGGGGCAGGTAACCGAGAAGGGTTCCTGTGGAAGCGGGGAAGGGACAACGCACAGTTCCTGAAAAGGAGGTTTGTCCTCCTGGCAAGAGAAGGCCTCCTGAAGTACTACACTAAAGAAGAGGTAAGCCTCTCTTTCTCTTGCCCAAGTGAGGGCACTCACCCCTCTCCGGTCTATGTTTTGGTCAACGGTTGCCTCATCTTGCAGATGAGCTCAATCACTGAGACTTAGGTCCCACATGCTGCTACTTTTCCTCATTATACAATCCATCCAGTCCACTGAAAACCTCACCTTCTCTTCACCTTGAACGGGCTTAGATTGGTCCATGATTAAGCTTTTGATGATGACTTGACTTTTCTTCATTTATTCATTCACTCAAGAAATATTTTTTGGGCTTTCTTGGTGGTCCAGGGGTTAAGAATCTGCCTGCCAGTGCAGGGGACACGGGTTCGATCCCTGGTCCAGGAAGATCCCACACGCCGCAGGGCAGCTAAGCCTGTGTGCCACAGCTCCTGAAGCCTGTGTGCCCTAGAGCCTGTGCTCCACAACAAGAGAAGCCACTGCAATGAGAAGCCTGCACACTGCAACTACAGAGTTGCCCCCATCACTGCAACTAGAGTCTGCCCTCACGCAGCAATGAAAACCCATCACAGTCAAAAAAATATATATTTATTGAGCACCTACTATGCTAGATCTTATTCCAAGCACTGAAGATATAGCAATGAACTAAACAAAATTCCCGATCTCTTGGGGCTTCCATTCTAGTGAATAGAGACAGGTAATAACCAAAATATATGTTATCTATCCAGTGGCAATAGGTTCTATGGAGTAAAATAAAAGAGGGTGAAGGGTTAAAGCATGATACAAGTATGGGGCATGGAGAGGTGGTCAGAGGAGGCCTCTCTGATGGCCTTTGAGCTCAGAGCAGAATAGACATGAGTAAGTTGTGTGGATGTGTGGGGGAGGGGTAGAAGAAGCAGAGAGAATAGTATGCGCAGGAGCATGGTCATGTGTGCTGATTAGAACAGATGAGCCCTCGGAGAGGGTGCATCCCTGGTCCCCGTCTAGGCAGGCAGAAGCCTGGATGCCAGTTCTCCCTCATCCCTTCAGCCAGGAGCCTTTTGTTCATTGTACAAACTGCCCAACCGTGAGCCATAGCCATGGCTTGAGCTGGGAGTGTATTTGGTGAGTCTATAGGGCATGAAGGAGGCCAGAATGCCTGGTTCAGAGTGAGCAAAAAAAATAATGGAGAGAGAGGAGCTCACACAGTGGAAGACATTGAAGACCATAGGAAGCTGGGTTTTTTTTTTTTTGGAAACAGCTTTATTGAAATGTAAATTCACATACCATAGGATTCACCTGTTTAAAGTATATAATTAATACCTTTTAGTATATTTGTGGAGTTGTGCGACTTTCACCACAGTCAATTTTAGAACATTTTCATTACCCTAAAAAGAAAACCCACATGTGTGAGCTCTAGTTCTCCACTCTACTAGCCTCCCCCAGCCCTGTTGTTTGGTCGCTCAGTCACGTTTGACTCTTCGAACCTCCATGGACTATAACCTCCAGGCTCCTCTGTCCATGGGATTTCCCAGGGGGTTGCCATTTCCTACTCCAGGAGATCTTCCCGACCCATGGGTGGAACCCATGTCTGCTGCTTGGCAGGTGGATTCTTTACTGCTGAGTCACCAGGGAAGCCCTCACCTTGCCCTAGGCAACCACTAATCTACTGTCAGATTTGCCTGTTCTTGACATTTCACACAAATGGAATCATATAATATGTGGTCTTTTATACAGACTCCCTTCATTTAGCATTAGCGTTTTAAGGTTCATTCATGTGGTAGCATATATCAGTGCTTCATTTCTTTTATTTTTATTTTTTTTATTTTTTTAATTTATTAGTTTTGCCATGCAATGACATGAAACCGCCATGGGTTTACACATGCTCCCTCTCCAGAACCTCCCTCCCTTCTCCCTCCCTCCTCCCTCCCCCTGGGAAATCTCGATGCACCAGCCCTGAGCATCAATCCTGGGCTGGCGATTGATTACACATATGATAATTAACATGTTTCAATGTCATTCTCCCATATCATCCCACCCTTGCCCTCATCCACAGAGTCCACGAGTCTGTTCTATACATCTGCGTTCCTTTGGCTGTCTCGCATGCAGGGTTCTCGTTACCGTCTTTCTAAATTCCATATATATGCATTAGTATACTGTATTGTTATTTTTCTTTCTGGCTTACTTCACTCTGGATAATGGGCTCCAGTTCCGTCCACCTGAGTAGAACTGATTCAAATGAATTTTTCCTTAATGCTGAGTAATATTCCATTGTGTATATGTACCACAGCTTTCTTATCCATTCATCAGTTGATGGGCATCTAGGTTGCTTCCATGTCCTGGCTATTGTAATTTCTTTTAATTGCCAAGTAATATTCCACTGTATGGATACACCACATTTCACTTACTTATTCATCAGCTGATGGACAGTTGAGTTGTTTCTACTTTTTGGCTACTATGAATATTGCTGCTATGAACATTCATGTACAAGGTTTTATGTGAATCTACCTTTCCAATTTTCTTGGGTAATTCTACCTAGGAGTGGAACTGCTGAGTCATATGGTAACTCTATGTTTAATTTTTTGAGGAATTTTTCCAAAGTAGCTGCACCATTTTACATTCCCACCAGCAATATATGAGGGTTCTCCACATCCTCACCAATGTTTTTTATTATCTGTCTTTTTGATCATAGCCATCTTAATGGGTACAAGATAATGTCTCATTGTGACTTCGATTTGCATTTCCTTGACGGCTAGTGATGTGTGTCTTCTTATGTACTCGCTGGCCAGTTGCACATCTTCTTTGTATTAATGTTTATTCAGAGCCCTTTCTCATAGTTTGATTATGTTATTTTTTTTTTGAGCTGTAATAATTCTTTATATAGTCTATATTACAAGGCCTTTATTGGATATATGATTTTTTTAAAAAAATTGCATTCTTATTTCTTAATATTCTTTTTCATTATGGTTTATCACCAGAATATTTTTACAAAAAATTTCTGGGTTTGGATTTTACTCTGCTATTGGGAAGACATAGGGGCTTCTCAGGTGGCACTAGTGGTAAAGAACCTGCCTGCCAGTGCAGGAGATATAAGAGACCCAAGCTCGATCCCTGGGTCAGGAAGATCCTCTGTAGGAGGGCATGGCAACCCACTCCAACGTTCTTGACTGGAAAATCCTGTGGACTTTGGAGCCTGGTGGGCTATGATCCATAGCATCACAAAGAATCAGACATGACTGAAGTGACTTAGCATGCACGCAGGAGAAAATCTTTGACTAAAACTTTTAAAAAGAGGCACTTTGGCCACTACTTGGGCAAGAGTGGGGCAGGAAGAGGCGAGAGGAGAAGCAGAGAAACCAGTTAGGAAGCTACTATGATAATCCAAGTGAGGAGTAATGGATTAGGTCAGGACAGTGGTGTTGGAGATGGTTAAAAGTGGGCTGCATGCATTTTGGAAATAGAGCCAATAAGATCTACCGAAGGACTGGACATGGGGTGTGAAAGTCAGAGGGATCAAGAATGATTCACAGGACTTCCCTGATGGTCCAATGGTTAAAAATCCACCCATCAGGGCAGAAAGATGCAGGTCCGATCTCTGCTGTCAAGAACTAAGCCTGTATGCCACAACTACTGAGCCAAGTGCTCTGGAGCCCATGAGCCACAACAAGAGAGGACGCTGCAATGAGAAGCCCATGCAACTAGAGAGAGAGTAGCCTTCTCTCATGACAGCTATAGAGAAAGCCCAAGGGCAGCCACGAAGACCCAGCACAGCAAAAAGAGAATGCATACCAGACTTTTTGCCTTATGCAGCCATGAGGTTAGTTTGTCCTTTGCTGAGATGGCAAAGATTTAGCTCCCTAAGGGGATGATCATGAGTCCTTTTTAATTTGAGATGCTTCTTAGTCATCCACATAGAGACTGAGGAAGACGTTCTCAGAAGTTCTGAGTCTAGAGGTTTGGGGAAAGTTTTGAGTTGGAGTCAGCAGTGTGCAAACTGGTTGAGCAACAGGACTGGGTGGAATCACCGAGGTTGGGGGTGGGGGTGGATGAGAAAAAATGTCTGAGGACTGAGTACTTTCGGTATTTGTTGCTGAGTGACACACCACCCTAAAACTTAGTGGCTTGAAACAGCAGTTGATTGCGTCTCATGATCCTCTGGGGTCAGGAATTAGAGCAGGTGGGGCTGTTGCAGGGTACTCCCTGTGACTTCAGCTGGGTTATTCCCTCTGCTATATTTTCCTGGGCTGGGCTAGGAGACCCAGAAAGCCTTCACTCACGTGTCTCGTGCTTTGCTTCCTTGTGACTTTTCTCTCTGTGAACGTTCCTCATTCAGGAGTCCAGCTCAAGCTTTATTACAGCATTGAGGCTGACTTCCCCCAAGCAAACGAGGATGCTGCCAGGCCTCTCAAAGCTTAGGCCAGGTCAGTTCAGGCCATGCAACCAAAACCAATTCAGTTCAGTTCAGTTGCTCAGTCATGTCCAACTCTTTGTGACCCCTTGGACTGCAGCACTCCAGGCCTGCCTCTCTGTCCATCACCAACTCCCAGAGTTTACTCAAACTCATGTCCATTGAGTCGGTGATGCCATCCAACCATCTCATCCTCTGTCGTCCCCTTCACCTCCCACCTTCAGTCTTTCCCAGCATCAGGGTCTTTTCCAATGAGTCAGTTCTTTGCGTCAAGTGGCCGATGTATTGGAGTTTCAGCTTCAGCATCAGTCCTTGGCGAGGAGATAGAGATTGCACCTCTTTTTTAAAAAATATTTATTTATTCCTTATTTTTGGCTGTTGGTCTCCATTGCTGCACTCAAGCTTTCTCTAGTTGTGACGAGCAGGAGTTACTCTCTAGTGGTACACGGGCTTCTCACTCTGGTGGCTCCTCTTGTTGTGGAGCATGGGCTGTAGACCACACCAGCTCAGTAGTTGTGGCTCATGGACTTAATTGCTCTGCAGCATGTTGGATCTTAGTTCCCTAACTAGGAACTGAGCCTTCATCCCCTTCATTGCAAGGGGGATTCTTAATCACTGGACCACCAGGGAAGTCCCTGATGTTGTATCTCTTGATTGTGGTGGTAGTTACGTGAGCATATACGCTTGTCAAAAAACTGTACTCTTAAAGTGAGTTCCATTTATTGCTTATAAATTATACCTCAGTTAAGTTGAATAAGTGAAGATTAACAAACTGAGAGTCCATTTAAACTCATCTTATTGGCAAAATGTTAAAAAAAAATGGCAGCATCGAGTGTTGGTGAGGATATGGAGAAAGGAAAACTCTTCTGTGTTATTGTTGGAAGTAAATATTGGTGCAACCACTGTGGAGAGCTAGTAGTGAAATAATCTGGTAGTTTTCAATAGGTCAAAGATATACACACTTATGAGCTAGCAAGTCCATTCCTAAGTACATACTGTGACCTAGAGACACCCACACAGATGTATACCACGGATGCAAGCCGACTGCAGCAAACAATTAGAAACGATCTCAATATTTGTCACCAGGAAAACAAATGGATAACTTTTGGTGTCGTCGTTTACAAGAGCTGAGTAGATGGATTTATTTCAACATGGATAGAACTAAAAACTACAAGGTTGAGTGACAAAAGTAAGATGTAGAATGATCTATATTATATGATACCATTTATGTAAATTAAAGCCACATAACACATGTATGTTCATAAGCATGTGTATGTGTGTATAAAAGTATAAAAAGTGAGCTAGGAAGATGAACATCAAACTCATAACAGTGATTGACTGTGGGGAATGGAGGAGGAGAAGGGACAGGGTAAGTAGTAATTAAAGGGATTTTGACTTTATTAATGTCATATTTTTAAAGAAATTTTCTTTTAAGGAACAATATTGTCAAAATATACTTTTTTGTATTTTTAATATTTTTCATGGTATATTTTAAAAGGAAAGTCGTCTGGTAATCTTTCAAGAAAACCATTATGAAGAGTGTTGGCTTGAATCTGTCCATACCTCTTATGTATGTGCAAATAAAGATCTATACATATAGTTTATGTACATCATGTATACACCATATGCATGCAGCATATGCATATATATGTGTACAATTTTTGCATTAATAGGTTCCTACTATATATCCTGTGCTAACACTTGGTATTTCTTGCACGTGGATATCATGGATATTTTTTCGTATTAGTAATATTGATTTAAATTTTCCTTTAACAATTCTGTGATATTTTATTGTGTGGATGTGCCATGATTTATTTATTTAACCCATTATCATTGATGGACATTTAAATAATTTTTTTTTACTAATATAAGCAACATGGTAGTAAAACATGTTTTGACATATGTATTTGCATAGTAATGAGTTACTTTCTCAGATAGATTCTGAAATGTGAAATTATGGGTCAGAGCAAAGCAATCAATGTTTTAATAAACAAGATCAAATTTTCCTCTAGAGAAGACTGTCCATTAGAACTTTTGTCAGTGATGGAAATGTTCTATGTCTGCATCTGTCCAACACCCTAACCACTAGCCACGGATGGCCACTGAATACTGAAATGGGATTACGTGTGCCAAGAAACTAAAGTCTCTTTTAAAAAAATATTTACTTATTTATTTGGCTGTGTTGGGTCTTAGTTGCAGCACTTGGGATCTCTGGTCTTCGTTGTGGCAAGTGGCAACTTCGTGCAGCTATGGGATCTAGATCCCTGACCAAGAGTCGAACCTGGGCCCCTTGCATTGGAAGCACAGTCTTAGCTGCTGGGCTACCAGGGAAGTTCCTAAAGTCCTAATTTGAATTTGTTTTAATTTTAATATCTATATGTGCCTACGGCTATAGCTACTATGGGACTATGTTGTTGGTATCATTTTTCTTCCTCTCATCAGTTATGAAAGGAAGCATTTGTTTTCCCTTTGCCTTCTTAGCATCAGGGAGTGCTCAAACTGTATTCAGACCCTGAGAACAGAGTAGAGTGTGGGAAAGCATTCTCTGAGGCCCCCACCCCTGCTTTTACTTGTTTATCTGTTTCATTTGATTGGCTTCCATGGATATTCATTACAAATTCTTTTTTTTTTTTTTTTTGGTTGCACAGCATGAAGGATCTTAGTTCCCTAACCAGGAACTGAACTCTTCCCCCCTACAGTGGAATTATGGAGTCCTAACCACTGGACCACTAAGGGAAATACTAATGATTTATTTTAGAAAAAGTTCTATGGCTGAAAAGCTTGAAAAGTTCTAAGTTATGGTCTTTCCAAGCCCCCTTCCAGTTCAGAGAAGCCAACTGATTAAGCAGGATTGGTGGGATGGCTGGATATAGAGAGTGGTAGAATACCTGTGGATCTTGATATTAGAGCAAGAACAGTAAAAACCCATGTGGAGTTCCGAATTGGTCATGTTTGCCTTAAGGCTCTCTGGCGAAGGTGATAAGAAGTCACTCCACTGACTGTAGGCATCCTGAGTATCCAATTCCTCTCTTGTAGGGTAAAGACCCCAAAGCTGTCATCAGCATCAAGGACTTGAATGCCACCTTCCAGACAGAGAAGATTGGGAACCCCCACGGGCTACAGATCACCTACCGGAGAGACGGCCACGTTCGGAACCTGTTTGTGTACCACGAGAATGGGAAGGTGAGAGGATGGTGTTGCCACACCAGCCTCCAGCTCAGTAGCCCCAAACCTCTCAGGCCCAGCTTCCGGACTCCCTGGCGTAGCAGCCTCTTGAGATTCGTTGCTGCTGCTCGCGTTAATCTGTTGTCACTTTCTGGTTTTGGCCACACTGCGTGGCTTGTGGGATCTTAGTTCCCCACCCAGGGATCAAGCCCAGGCCCACGGCAATGAAAGCACCAAGTCCTAACCACAGAACTGCCAGAGAAGTCCCTGTTGTCACTTCTGGTCAGAGACAGAGAAGTTAAGGCAGAACGAGATCTGGGAGAAGAACCTGGCGGGGACCAGGCTTGTGTCTGGATGGTGCACAGCCACCTAGGGGCGTCTGGTTAGCAGACGGGACTATGCCCAGAGGTGGCAAATCAGGTGCAGCCAGAGATTCCAACCATGACAGGAGGGATGACTCGAAGCGCAAACAGCACTGCATCCCACGGCCTCCTTTCTGTGTGTGGTCTGGCACCAACTGCTTGAGCATCACCTGGGAGCTTGTTAGAACCAGCATCTCGGGCCCACCTTGGACCTGCCGAGTTAGAAACTGCGTTTTCACAGAATCCCCAGGTGATACTCAGGCACACTGAAGTTTGAGAAACACTACTCAAAGGTTCAGGAAGTCAGCTCCATCAGAGATGAGCAGGCCAATAGTACAGCTACAGAGACAAAAGCTGGCTCTAAATGGCAGGGTCATGTGACTGGGCAAGGGTCAGAGATGCTAAATGGAGGTGAGAAGGTGCAAAGGTGGGGGCTGATGTTTTGCGAGTTGCTATTCATTCTGTGCTGGGCACTTTTCTTGGTGATCACTATACATCATTGCTTTTCTTTTTTAAAAAATAATTAATTAATTTGGCTGCGCCATGCAGCATGTAGGATCTTCATTCCCTGACCAAAGATGGAACCATTGGAAGCATGGAGTCTTAATCACTGGGCTGCCAGGGAAGTCCTGTACACCAGTTCTTGATCTTCAAAACAACCCTGGAAATGTTTTATCCCCATGTTATTGAGGCATGGGACTTCCCTGGTGGCTCAATGGTAAAGAATCCACCTGCAATGCAGGAGCTGCAGGAGATGAAGGTTCAGTCCTTGAGTCAGGTAGATCCCCTGGAGGAAGCCACAGCGATCCACTCCAGTATTCTTGCCTGGAGAATCCCATGGACAGAGGAACCTGGCAGGTTATGGTTCATAGGGTCTCAAAGGGTCGCCCACGACTGAAGCGACTTAGCACACACGTACTGAAGCATGGGCATGTTAAGTAATTTGCTCAGAGTCGTGTGGCCGATGGTTCCTGAACCCTGCATTTCTCTTACCACCCCATATGCCTCTGCTGGAGGGAAGACCCTTGACAGCAGGAGTCAGAAATTAGATACAGGGACTGGATCTTCCCAAGAGGCCCCAGCACTGGGATACTGACTGTGGATCGTCCTCCTAGCAGGCTTCACGCTCTCTCCACAGTCTGGGCTGACTTCCCGGCATGGTCTGAAGAGCTGGGATTTGGAGTCAGAAGTTGGGACCCTGGTGCCTACCTCTCCATGCCCATCGCTGCTAAAGGACTTCTGCTGAGGTGCCCTCGATCTCAGACACTTTTGGTACCTGACTTCCTCCCACTGGCCCAGCTGTAAAGCATCTGACAACCTGGTTCTGGCCAGTCTCCTCTCCCTGGTGATGCCCCAACTTCTTCCTTAGATGGGCATGAATGGGGGGCTACAAACTCATCCCTGCAGGAGCCAGGTGGGCAAATTAAAAGTAAAGTGGACAGCCTTAAGTTTGTGGCAAACAGGAACATGTGTATAGAGAACTGAAACAGGCAAAACTTAAGGACAAACAAACCTGTATGCAGGTTGGATTTGTGACAGGGAGAGTCCTTCAGAAGTGAAAGCCTAGGTGGGTCTTCTGTGGGGATGATCCCCTTCCCTTAGTGCCTGAAACCCTAGAAGGTTCTTAATGCCCTGGACAGGAGATACCAAAATACCGAACCAGCAAAGCTTGACCTAAAACAGAGAAAAGGTACTGATGTTTCATACCTTTGAAACCAAATTCAAATGAATTTCTCAATTACTGTATTACATTCAAGTGCAACACAGCAGCTATTTGAATAGGTCTTTCCTCTCCTCAATTTCATACTCCTGTGAGATAGAATCTGATAAGCCCTGTTCAGCCTCTGCATTGGTCCAGCCCTCATCCAGTTTCTGTGGCCAAGAAGGGGTAGGATCATAGCAGCAAGTGTGACTGCAACTGTGGCTGGGTGGTGCATGGCTGAGAATGGGTGGGGCATTTTTCATAGAATCAGGGTTTGGGTGGAGCAAAAACCTATTCCATCTAAACTCACTCTCAGGATGAATAGAATGTTCTAGATAAAAGGTGTATCAAGGGTGAGGGCAGAGAGGTGGGTGGGACAGAGAGGTGGGGTGGGCGAGGCAGAGTGTTCCAGGAGAAGGGAAGAACATGGGGGCAGTGATTGCAAATGATTTTGTATGGAAAGAGCTCAGAGAGCAAAGTGAAAGTGACAATGTTAGTCGCTCTGTCCTGTCCAACGCTTTGTGACCCCACAAACTGTAGCCCCCTAGCTCCTCCTCTGTCTGTGGGATTCTCCAGGCAAGAAGACTGCAGTGGGTTGCCATTTTCTTCTCCAGAGGATCTTCCCAACCCAGGGATCAAATCTGGGTCTCCTGCATCACAGGCAGATTCTTTACTGTCTGAGCTGTCAGGGAAGTCCAGAGGGCAAAGTAAGTCATACTAAAGAACTAAAGACTCTTTTCCTGAGGGTAGTGGAGGAGAGGGACTCTAAACTAGACTCAATTAGATTTGCAATTTGAAAATCACTCTGGCTGCCATAAGGACTGAATGAAAAGCGGCAGAGCAGAGGGAGAACCAGCTGGAATAAGGGGTTCAGCGGTGAGAGATAATGGTGGGCACTGCTGAGGGAGGCACTCTCCCAGAGGGACACGGGAGGTCCCTGCCAGCGTCAGCCTGAGTTGCACTCCACGTGATAAGCATCTGCACTGATGGAGCATTTATCCCCAAGTGCACCTGCCCCTACTCCCTACCTGAAAGCTGATCTTTGACCTCTGAGGACCCCTGCTCCTCAATGTGTCTCCCAAGACCAGCAACTCATTATCTGTGAACTTGTTAGGAATGCAGATTCTCAGGCCCCACCCCAAACCCAATGAATTCAAATCTGCATTTTAACGCGATCCTCGGGTGATGCATACACATAGTAGCAAATGCCGAGCACTGTGTTGGGCCGCTGCATAACTCCTGTGTGGTTGGCCTTGGTGCTTTCCCCTGGTCTTGGGGATCTGTTTCCCTCTTGCTCAGGTGATGCCCTGGGCTCTGGCACCATCCTCCCAGGTGCCTGGGATCAACCTGTGTAGGACTGGGGGGCATGCATGTGCCCAAACCTGAAGATCCAGCTGGCCGCCTGCTACCAGCCTCAGCTGCCCAGCCTCGGCCCCCAGCGGGCACTCAGTCTCACTGACTGTCTGTCTGTCCTTTGCATGTCTTTCTGCAGGAGATAGTGGACTGGTTCAACGCCCTCCGTGCAGCCCGTCTCCAATACCTAAAAATGGCCTTTCCTGAGCTCCCAGAGTCTGAGGTGAGCTAAACGCGGACCCCTGTCTGCCACTTCCTGTGCTCCTGGTTGGCTGACCTCAAAGACATGCAGAGGCCAGACTCAGTTTGACTGCAGGAAAGACCTTGAGCCCTGGGGCTGGGGACCTCAGCAGGAAACCACAAGCTTTCTTCTGGGGAGGCTGGGGGTTATGGCCTCACTGTTGGCAAGGCAGTCTCCAAAAAGCAGATCAGACTCTCCCCTTTGGGATCTGTCACTCATAGTGTCAAAAGACTCAGGATTTGGGCATCTCTTTCTGCCTTCTTCTCCCATTGAAATTCACAAATGGTCCCTCACAGACTGCTTACAACATGCTTCTGAACCTGCTTTATCTTGTCGTCCCTTTTGTCTAATAGTCCTGTGCCGCCAGCAGTTACGTGAGGTGATTATTCCCATTCTAGTGATGAGAAACTGAGTCCCAGGAAGGTCAAGTGCATAACGGAAGGTGTTCTTCCCACTTGAACATCCCCTCCTTTGCCCGTTCCTAGTGTGCTTTAAGGAAGGCAGTGGGATCTTTCCCATTGTTCTAACAGGAAGAGTCTGCCTTTCACGGCCAAGGTGACAGGGAGCCTGAGAACTTCATTTCAGTTGTCTTCAGAGGTCTGGGGCATCCACGTGCATTCCCTCAGGCCTGGCTGGGGGAGCTGTAGAGTGTGGGCCGGAGGGTGTGGGCCGGAGGGTGTGAGCCGGAGGCCTGGGCCCTTGTGGATGCTCTGCTGCTGACTTGCTGTGTGACCGCTGCAGGTGGAGCTGCCTCTCTGAGCATCTGTTCCCACATCTGTAAGATGCCGCTTGGTCAGGGTCTCTTCTAACTCTGAGGTGCTGTTCTCTAGTCGGGAAGGATTTTTTAAGAGCTAGGGGCTGGAAAGACCATGTTAATCTTATGGCCTTTTTTTTTTTTGGCCATACCACACAGCATGTGGGGTATTATTTCCCTGATCAGGGATGGGACCTGTGCCCCTGCAGTAAAGTGCAGAGTCTTAACCACTGGACCACCAGGAAAGTCCCATTCCTGGAACTTTCTTACTCTCACCTGTTAGACCCTTCTTGGAAGCCTAAGTGCTCCTTAGTTTCCCAGTTTGCAGACAGGTATGTGTCCGGGGTGGGGGTCCACTCCAGACCTAGGGATACACTAAGACTGCAGGTCTCTACGAGTTCCTCCAGCCAGGCCTGGCTCAGGGCCCTCTCAGTCTGCAGAGTCAGCACCCATAGCGGGTGAATGCCCACTTGCATGGGTGTGGCGCTGGGGGTGCTGACTGCTGCCCAGAGAGACTGGAGGACAAATTGCAGACGCCCCGCCTCATTGTCTGGGCAGCTTTCCAACTTGGCTGACCCATGCAGCGGAAACTGGGCTTTGGTCAACATCCTCAGTGTCCTCTTCCTCCCTCATCCACTATTGTTACCCCTTATCCACCCCTAATTTCCTCCCCGCCTGGCTCTCTCCCCATCTTTCCTCCCCCCATGTCTACATAGGGTGTGAGGTTCTGAGCAACCACCCAAGTCTGGCTCGAGCTCAGGGATCCAGTGCCAGAAACCTGGGGGACCCCAGTGGGATTGTGGTCCTGTAAAAAGAAGCTCACAGACTCGCAGGCAGGGAAGCTGGTGTGTTTCGTAGGGCTGTGTGTTAAGCTGAGGTGTTAAGTGGCCTCACTGCTCTGAGCCCCAGTTTACTCAACTGTCACCACTGGGACAGTCCCTGCCTCCAGGGCTACACGTGTCCAGTATGCCAAGACATCTAAGATGCAGTGCATAGTACCCCATCCCTGGGTTCTTTCTCCTTCTCAAGGCCTAGATTCACCCTGCTCTGGCTTCAGTTCAGACGAGTGAGCGATTAGGACTCTTGTCTTTGCTCCAAATGAAGGAATCAAAGCCTACAGAATGCATTTTAGGGAAAGGGGGGTGGTGTCCTTTATATTTTTACTTCCTTGCTCACAACTTTCTCCCTTCAGACTTCCCATTCCTACTCCCAGACCTTACATCCCCTTTGCCCCTGCTCTCGACCCAGGCTCTGTTCTCATCTGAAGCTCTAGACTTGCCAGTTGGACACCCTGGAGCATAGGAGGCCAGTGTCAACCCCTGGAAGCTTCTCTGAGCATAGGACGGTCTTGCCGATCACATAATGGGGTGTCCTTATTACACAGAAGGAAACGGGCCCAGAGAGGCAGAAGGTCTTACAAGGTAACACAGCTGGTTGAGGTCAGACCTGGAGCTAGAACTCAGGTCTCCTGACTCCTGGTCCAGAGCTTTCTCTACTTAATCCATCCTGCCATCGCCTCCTATGGCCCTGACTCAGAATCCCCACCAATGACCAGGTCTTGGCCAAGGGTCTGATCAGAAGGTTCTGGCATATTTATACCTGAGCATCATACAGTAGCAGTAGAGGTACCACTAGGGTCTGGCTGGTGTCCGTTGGCTCTAGGTGGTGAAAGTTCTTCATCCTGTCGGTGACATGTCTTTGGGAAAATCCTCAGTGACTTTTCTGAGGTCTTGTTTCTTCGTACAGACAATGAAAATGATAACATCCACCTCACAGAGTGGTTGAGAATTACATGCAGAGCCTGACGTGCAGTCAGTCAGTCAGTTCAGTCGCTCAGTCGTGTCCGACTCTTTGCGACCCCATGGACTGCAGCACCCCAGGCTTCCCTGTCCATCACCAACTCCCGGAGCTTGCTCAGACTCATGTCCATCAAGTTGGTGATGCCATCCAACCAATGACCCACAGTAGATACTCAGAATACAACCCTCCCTGATACCAGGAGGGTCTCCTCAGAGCCTGATCTGTGTCCTCCTCCTGGAACTGCTGAAGGAACTCTTAAACTAAGTCTTTATACCAAGGCTCAGCTGTGCTGGTTAGCTCTGCAGACATTTGGGGTGCTGTTGTCGGGCTCTGTCGAAATGTTAGGGTTTCATCCATTCCAAATATAACCGTGTGCACACATCCTTCCCCATTCCAAACTTCCCCCTTTGTCGGGGAGCCAAGTTTGCTGGGGAAGCTCGGCCTCCTCGGATGGGAGGCAGGGGGTCAGTGTGTGTCTCTCTTCCCCCAGCTCGTGCCCCTCATCACCAGGAACTATCTCAAACAAGGCTTCATGGAAAAGACCGGTCCAAAGGTACATCCCATGTTCCTGGGGGGGACTTTCATGGCCTTAGTCCCAGTGGGCAGTGGGGCCAAAGTGGGGAGGTGGGAAAATGGGGAACTGGGGGCAGGGAGGAGGGAGGAAGCGGAAGTAAATGGACTTTTGTGAGTTCTGGGGGTGAAGGACCAAGTGGGGATGGGGTGGCTGGAGGGTGGTTCAGCCTCACTCCAGGCACTTCTCCCTGCAACTGGGCATCCTCCTTCTTGATCAGCATCACTGTCAGTGGCTCTCGTCTTTACACCACCTAACTGACCTTGTTCTTGGGAAAGCACAGCTGAAAAGCACAGCTCCTTTGGGGGACAGCTCTTGAACACTTGTGTGCTCCGTGCTGGGGTCCTACTAGGACCGTTCAAGTGGGGCAGGACTAGTGATTGGTCTGAGAGAACTCACCTCGGTACCTATGCTTGGGCACCAGTGAGGTTCCTGCTGCCCCAGGACATCTCAGACCCAGCCTTGACACTGGTGGGGTGAGGCTCCAAGCCAGAAGATGGAGATGGTGGGGGGTTGTGCTGGCAGGAGGGCAGGAAAGCAGGGCAAGGATGAGGAGAAGGAAGAAGCAAGCAGATGTGTGCATGCTCAGTCGTGTTCCACTCTTTGCGACCCCATGGACTGTAGCCCCCCAGGCTCCTCTGTCCATGGGATTTCCCAGGCAAGAATACTGGAGTGGGGTGTCATTTCCTTCTCCCCAAAAAAGCAGAGAAACTCCCTAAAAAAAAAAGAAGAAGAAGAAGAAAAGCCAAAGCAATGGCTTTCCAATGCTTTTTTTAAGGTGTAATATGCTGCCATGATGTTTGTTAAGATGACGGTGAAAGTGTTAGGCAATCACGGTAAAGGAAGCCTCAGATGGCTGGGTAAAGGGTTGCAGGTTTTTGTCCTTCACCAGCTGGTGATACCGCCCCTGTGTCTCTTAGGGGGACTTTCCTTCCCCTGACCTAGGTTAGAATTTGGCCAAGGCCAGGGCTTTCAGAAGCATTGAGCAGTAGCCACTTCTGATTTCCCAGCTTCCTTTTTCTGAGACGTCTTGTCCACAGCCCGAGAAAGAGGAAAATGCTTCTTCCAGTGCACAGCTGGGGGCTGCAAGGGAAAGCTGGGGTGGATGGGGGGCGTTTGGAGACTTCAGAGCTCAAGTCCCAGGGGTAGGGGGAGCTCTGGGATGTCCGACTGCCAAGCCAGGAACGGGTTGGCTCCCTTGTCCTGGCCCAGGCTGGCCCTCTGACCTCTGTGCACCCCGGCCTGGCCAAGCCTGATACGAAGTTCCCTCTTTTGCAGCAGAGAGAACCTTTCAAGAAAAGGTGGTTTGCTCTGGATCCCCAGGAGCGCAGACTGCTTTATTACAAGAACCCGCTGGTAAGAGTCACTGATGGCCCCTCCACTGAGCACCAGAAGGCAGAGGTGGGATCAGAGTGGGTCGGGGAACATGGGGATCTGACAGGGCTGGAAAGACCCAGTGAGAGACACCCCTCCATCATCAGCTGTCTCTAAGTCATCCTTGTGCACGAAACTGTGCTCTCCCTCACCTTCAGGAAGTCCTTCATGTGTGTCCAACGTAGCCAAGAGAGGGGTTCCCCATTCTCTAGTCTCCAGGGCTCCCTTCCAACATGGAGGCTGTGGAGAGTCCCGGTTGGTTGGGAGTAAGAGCTCTAGAATGCAACTGTCTGGGCTCTGGGACCAGCCCTGCCAGTTTTAGGGGTGCACCCATGGCATTTTGGCAGAGCACTGAGTGCTCCATTTCAATAAGGAGATGACTTAATAACACTGCCATCTTCAGAGGTTGCCCTGAGGATTATTCTATGAGTTAGTATACATAAAGCACTTGAATTCTTAATGCAGAGTTCAGTTCAGGTCAGTTGCTCAGTCGTGTCTGACTCTGTGCGACCCCATGGACTGTAGCACGCCAGGCCTCCCTGTCCAGTGCCAACTCCCAGAGTTGGCTCTCCCTAAACACTGAGTATGGGACTTCCCACGTGGTGCTAGTGGTAAAGAACCCATCTACCAATGCAGGGGACCTAAGAGATGCAGGTTCGATACCTGGGTTGGGAAGATTTCCTAGAGAAGGGCATGGCAACTCACTCCAGTATTCTTGCCTGGAAAATCCCAGGAATGGAGGAGTCTGGCGGGCTACAGTCCAAGGGGTCACAAAGAGTCAAACATGGCTGAAGTCACTTAGCATGCACACACGCAAACATTAAGTATCATTTAAACAGATGTTGTTGTTTAGTTGCTAAGTCATGTCTGACTCTTTGTGACCCCATGGACTGTGGCCTGCCAGGCTCCTCTGTTCATGAGATTCCCCAGGCAAGGATATGGCGTGATTTGCGATGCCCTCCTCCAGGGGATTTTCCTGCCCCAGGGATCCAACCGACCTCTTCTGCTTTGCAGGCGGGTTCTTCACCACTGAGCCACTAGAGAAGCTCATTTAAACAGAGGCTGTGTATAATTTCCTTTATAGTTTGAGCCTTTTAAATTCTGGGGTCCACCTAGCTGAAATCCCCAGCAGAGCCCCCTGACTCAACACACACACAGCCTTCTTACTAAGATGGACCTGGGGGCTCTCAGGCCTCCCACCCAACACACACACAATACAACATGCAACACAATACACAAACACAGAGACACACACACCTCTTACTAAGATGGACCTGGGGGCTCTCAGGCCTGCAGGTGGCCCTCTGCCCCAGGTGTGGCCTCTGATGACCTCTGTCTTCTCTTTTCAGGATGCCTTCGAGCTGGGCCAGGTGTTTCTCGGGAGCAACGAACAGGGGTACCAGGTGTTCGAAGACCTGCCCAAGGGCATCCGAGGGAACCGCTGGAAAGCTGGCCTCACCATCGTTACCCCCCACCGGAGGTTCGTCTTCACCTGCCCCAGTGAGAAGGAGCAGCGTGAATGGCTGGAGAGTTTTCGGGAGGTCCTCTCCAGCCCCTTGACACCCCTCAACCTCCTCGGTAAGATACAGGGCCCCGCGTGTGTTCCTTTGGCCAAGGAGAGTAGGCAGAAAGGGGCTTCTTCACTTGGGTTCAGCTGTGAGTCCTGAAACCGGGGTCGTGGCTCCTGATTGCCCTCTTTCCCTTTTCTTCTCTTCTGGCCAAAGAGAAGTTCAGACAGCGCACATTTTTGCCCAAAAACCCTCTCTGTCCACATTAAGTTCCTCTACCGGGAGGCTTTCCCTAGTGGCATCCGGATGAGCTTTGTCTTGGCAGAGCTGTCACTTGCTGTTGTTGTTCAGTCTCTAAGTTGGGCCTGACTCTTTAGCGATCCTGTGAACTGTAGCCCCGCCAGGCTCCTCTGTCCATGGGATTTCCCAGGCAAGAGTACTGGAGTGGGTTGCCATCTCCTCCTCCAGGGACTCTTCCCAACTCAGGGATCGAACCCACATCTCCTGCACTGACAAGCGGATTCTTTACCACTGAGCCACCAGGGAAGCCCGAACTGTCGTTTAGGTCCTGTTTTCTACCCTGCTCCCTCCCAGGAGCCGAGCAGCCTCTCTGTCCCTCCTCTCCCTGCCCCTGAGTCCCTTTTCTCGTGAGAAATCCTCGGCCTCTTAGGAAGGTCACACCCGCTGCAGCTCCTGGGATTCTGGGTTCCTCCCCACTCACAGAGCGAAGGCTATTTTTAGGGTGCTGCTCTTCTCTGGGCTCTCATCTCTGCTCCTCTCCTGCTCCTCCCCTTTGCCCCAGATGTGTCTCGAGCAGGATTCCCCATCTGCAGACAGCAGTGGAAGGAGGGGAGATGTTCTGAGCAGGAAACTTCTGGCCCAGGGCCTCCTGGCTCCGGGGACACCGAGAAGTTCCGTGTTTGGAAAAGTACAGACTGAGTAGGTGACCCCATGCGGCCCCTGGGGAGAAACCCTGGTGCCCTTTGAGTCTGACCAGGATAAACACAGACGTGCTTTGCTCTCCAAAATCCCAAAGCTCAAGGGCCTCTGAAATGGGCTGGGAAGTTGTTAACGCAGAGCTTTAGCTGGTGCTCTTTTTCCCCGCTGGGGGCCTGGGCTTCTGAGTCTCTGCTGCTATTTCTGTTTCCGCTTTTCTCTCCTTCTCTGCTGTGTGTGTGTCTACCACCTTTTTGGTCTGTTTTTTAATTCTGTTTCCCTCTGTCATTGTTCCCCTCTCCTCTCGCTATCCCTTCCCTCTGGTGGGACAATGTTGGCACAGCCACACCCCCAGCCCTCCTTTTGTTCCCTTGGCAGCTGTGACAGCAGAGAGTGACTGCAGCCACAGGTGACCCACTGGCCACCCAGCGCACCTGGTGGAAAGGAGAGGTTACCACTTCGGCTTTGGGGGCCCCGCAGGAGTGCCCCCCCTCCCAGTAGGCAGCTGTCACAGGCAGTGAACTCTGCCAAGACCAAAGCTTTGGCCTTCACCTGCCGGCTTCCTGGGCCTCCCCGCTGCCCTAGGGGTCTGGGGAGCTGGTAAATGTCCTTGGGGCTCCGGGCACCAGAAATGAAGGCACTGCAGTGGGAAGGCACCCGCGGCATCAGCCAAGCTTGCTGAAAAACCAGAAAACAACAAAAAGTTAATCTGAATCCAACCATGAGGAAACAATCAGACAAGGCCACATTAGAGACGTTCTGCAAAACGACTGGCTAGGCACTTCAAGACTGCCAGGATCATGAAAGATCAAGTAGTCTGGAGACTGTTCTAGATTAGACAAGACTAAGGAGACATAGTCACAAAATACAATTCGTGATTCTTGAGTAGATCTTGGACTTTAAAAGAAACAGTTTTTGAGATGTAATCGAGATAACTGGGGAAGTTCCGATATGGATGTATATTAGCTAGTAGTATTGTAAGACTGTGATACTGTGCTGTATTTGTGTAGCAGGATGCTCTTGTTCTTAGGGATATATTCTGAAGTGTTGAGGATAAAATATAATATGTCTACAACTGACTTAAATGGTCCAGCAAAATATAAATGTATCTGTACATAGAGAGTATATACATAGATGTAGTGTGTGTGTATTTATGAAAAAGAAGGTCTATGTACACACACACTCGGGGAGAGAGAGAAAGCGGACATTATGCAAAATGTTAGCAGCTTCATCTAGATGAAGTATAGCTGGATGCTTATTCTCCAATCACGCAAATTTTCTATAGGCTTGAAAGTTCTCAAATTTAAAACTTGGGGGAAAATTATTTTAAAAACATCCACTTTTCACTCTTCAAAAATAGTGGGTTTTCCACATGAATCGAAAATGTTCCTGGTAGAGTTCTATCTTTGTGCACATCTTGGAAGATATAAAGGTATAGGTAATAGAAAAGAACAAACAACCCTCCTCCCCCCAAAGCACAATGCTCCCATCCACACACTCTGGAAGGAAAGAAGGAGGACGAGGCGACAACTCAGCTGGTCCCCAGGGAGAGAGCTCTCCAGCCTGAACACCATGTCTGGCCCAGCCACTAATATATGTGTGTGAGCTCAGCCGCTCAGTCGTGTCCGACTCTGCGACCCCATGGACTGTATCCCGCTAGGCTCCTCTGTCCATGAGATTTCCAGGCAAGAATACTGGCCGCTAATGAGACTGTTGGAAAACTCACTTCCCCACCTCTGGGCCTCGGTTTTTTCTCTTAAAAATGAGGAAGTTGTAACAATTGCTGAAATTCAATGGAAGCAACAGCTATTTCTGAGCACCTCCCAGCTGCCAGGCTCTGCAAGGGCAGGAACCAGATGCCCTGGTCCCCGCTGTCACAGATTTCAGCCCTACCAGAGGGCAGGACAATGAGGCAAGTGTTCAGAAAGGGGAAGTGCGGGCTGCTGTACAGGCCTGAGCCAGAGGAGGGAGCCTCCTTCTTCTCCAGAAAGTGACGTCTGAGTCAAAACCTTAAACTGTTCAGAGGTTAGTCAAAGGGAAGCGGGCCAGGAAAACACTCTAGGGTAAGGGAGGAAAATGTTCAAAGGCTCCCAGATGGGCAAGAGGAACGGAAAGAAATCGCAGGTGGCTGCAATGTTAGAGCAATAGATCCCTCAGATCTAGGATCTATCATTCTTTATCCCTTCGAGTGACATGAAGAAAGACATTGTTTTCATTTCAGTGGAGACCCAGAGGGTTGGGAGGGTCTTTAAGAGAGTCTCTGCTTTTTCTTGGGATTTTCCTTTGATCCACCCATCGGAGGACAAGCAACATCATCAAGCTGTCTTTCCTGAGGCTTCCTGATTGCCCAGATGAAGACATGATTGCTTCCTCTTCTGGCTCCTAAAACACCTTGAAAATGTCTGTTTCAGCACCTGCTAGGCTGTATATATATTAAGGGTCCTGTTACTTACCTGCCCTTTTTTTTTTTTTTTTAAACCACTCTGTTACACTCTGTTGGCTGTACTCTGCTAAGTTCTGAGAATGAAAGAATCAATAAAGGAACTTGTGGTCCAGACAGGAAGAAAGAGAAGGAAACAGGCAATAACAAAACTACTTCAAGGAGCAATCTGGGATTCTTAGGAGCCCCTTAGAGGGGCCAAGAACAGATATAAGAGATGGAGACTTCCTTGGTGGTCCAGTGGTTAAGAATGGCCTGCCAGTGCAGAGGACATGGTTCAACCTCTGGTCTGGGAAGATTCCAATTGCCACGGGGCAGCTAAGCCCACTGGCTGCAACTAAGACCTGATGCAGCCAAGTAAATAAATATTTTAAAAAGAACACTTTATTCAAGATGGTGGAACACACGTACACCCATGGCTGATTCATGTCACGGTATGGCAAAAACCACCACAATATTGTAAAGTAATTAGCCTCCAATTAAAATAAATAAATAAATTGTTTTTTTTAAAAATGAGAACACTTTATTAAAGAGAAGAAGCTTGGCAAACTTTAAGTAGAATAAATACAAAGAAAGTTACACTCAGGGTCATTGCTGCCAATCTGCTGAAAACCAAAGATAAAGATTTTGAAAGCAGCCAGTGAAAAATGATACATTACATACAAGGAAATGCTGTTTCTTATCAGAAACAAAGAAGGCCAGAAGACAGTGAAAATAAATCTTTAAAGCTCTAAAAGAAAAAAACATCAGGGAGGGGACATATGTGTACCTATGGTGATTCATGTTGATGTTTGGCAGAAACCCAACACAATAATGTAAAGCAATTATCCTTCAATTAAAAATAAATAAAATTTAAAAATTTTAAATAAGGTTAAAAAAGAAATTAATTTCTAAGGACAAAAATCAAATTAGAACGCTAGAGAAAACATCTTTTAAGAATAAAGGGTATGTAGATAGATATTGGGGCTTCCCTAGTGGCTCAGATGGCAAAGAATCTGCCTGCAATGTAGGAGTCCTGGATTCAATCCCTGGGTCGAGAAGATTCCCTGGAGAAAGGAATGGCTACCCACTCCAGTATTCTTGCCCAGAGAATTCCAGATATATATATATATATATATATATATATATCTGGAATTCTATATAGATAACAAACCAAAAAATCTTTAGAAAAGAAGGCAAAATATCACTAATCGAACACCTAAAAATGATTAAAATGGTAAACTTCCTGTTGATTATATTTTATCACAATAAAAAATGCATAAAGGTAGATTTTTATTTTTAAAAGGCAAACAAAAAATATTTCCCATAAAGATAAGTATAGATTTCTGACAGAATTGCAGTATAAGAAATACTAAAGAAAGGTCTTTGAGGTAGAAGGAAATGATACCAAACAGAAACTCTGATCTGATCTATAAAGCATAATAGAAATGGTAAAGATATAAGTAAATAAAGGGCTGCCTATTTAAAGCAAGAATTACATGTGTTATGGTTTATAGCATCTATAGAGGTAATGTGTATGACAACTACCTCATGGAGGCCTGGAGGGGAAGTAAATGGAACTATACACTTCAAGCTTCTTATATTTTACATGAAGTGATACAAAATGAAGTCTAAGTAGATTGTGAAAAGTCAGAGATGTATACTGTAATTCTTAATGAGTCACTGACGTGTAGCACAAAGAGGTATAGCTAAAAAGCTAACAAGAAAATTAAAACAGAATTTTTAAAAGCATTTGATTAACCCAGAAGAAGGCAGGACAGGAAGAAGAAAATAAAAAATAGATGGGATAAATTGAAAGTAAAGAGCAAAAGGGAGACCTGGTCATATCAATAATTAATGCATTCAATATTAGTGCATTAAATATTTACATTAAAGTACACGATTGTCAGAGAAAATAAGCATGACCCAATTGCATACTGTTTTGTTTTGTGTTTTTTGCATACTGTTAAAAAGACATTTTAGGGTACATCCCTGGTGACCCAGTGCTTAGGACTCTGCCCCTCTATTACAGTGGGGGCACAGGTTCAATCCCTGGTCAGAAGATCCTGCATGCCACAGGATCTGACTCCTCCCCCATAAAAAGACATTTTAAGACAGAGATAAGTTGAAGTAACAAGTATGGAAAAATATACACCATGCAGACAGTAACAATAAAATGGCTGAAGAGGCTATACTGAGATCAGATAAAGTACTTTTTTTAAGATAAGGAGTAACACCAGAAATAAAGAGTAATGTTTCATAACCATAAATGGTATAATTCATTAAAGATATAATGGATCATAGATGTGTCATGTGCCTAAAAATAGAGCCCCAAAGTACATGCAGCAAAAATGGGCAAAATTTAAGGGAAAAATAGACACATCAATATAGTCATGGATCAAAAAAAGAAATCAAATGGGAAATTAGATTTATAACTGAATGATAATAAACGTTTCAAAACTGAAGTGATGCAGCTAAAGCATTAACTCAAGGGAAACGCATAAGAATCAATGACCTACACAGACAACTCATATTTGGCCTTCCCAGGTGATGCAGTGGTAAAGAATCCACCTGCCAAAGCAGGAGACGAAAGAGATGCAGGTTCACTCCCTGGGTCAGGAAGATTCCCTAGAGGGAGGACACAGCAACCCACTCCAGTATGCTTGCTTGGAGCATTTCATGGACAGAGGATCCTGGCAGGCTACAGTCCCTGGGGTCACCAAGAGCCAGAAAGGACTGAGTGAGTGAGCACACACATGGACTACACATCCTCCTGTTCAGCACAGGGAGCTATATTCAGTATCCTGGGATAAACCATAATGGAAAAGAATATAAAAAAGGATGCATATATGAGTCACTTTGCTGTACAGCAGAAATTAACACAGGATTGTAAATTAACTACACTTAAATTGGAAAATAAGAATCAATGACCTACAGCTGTACTGCCCAATATGGTGACAATAGCCACATGTTTTCTTTCATAATTGATTGACGTAACTGAGGGAACAAATTTTAAATTTTACTTCATTTTATCTAATGTTATAATTAAAGAAAATTTATTTTTTGCTGTGCCACTTGGTATGAAGGATCTTAGTTCCTCAACCAAGAATGGAGCCCACACCCTTTGGGCATGGAAGCATGGAATCTTAACCACTGGCCTACCAGGAGAGTCCCTAAATGTAAATAATTTAAATTTAAGAAACTGGAGCAGTGTAAAATATTGTTACTTCAGACACATCTTAGTTCTTTGGTAAGACATATTTTAATTTAGCCATTGCATTGCACAAGATATCTTATTATTTTAGTTGTGGAAAAAAATTTAATGATATGGAAAAAAGTAAGAGCTAAATATTATAATAAGTGAAGTATCTTCAATTAAGCTACCAAATGATTACCTGTAGAATATGAGATTTCTTTTTTAATAATGTCAGAGATCAACTGATTCAAAATTTGAAAAAACTGTAGACTTTTGTTTTGTTTTAGTTTTAAGTGAAATATGTGATACTAGACTAACAATGAATAATATGGGTAAGTTTTGTTTCAAAGGACTTTTACATTTATGAGGAAATGTCAATCCACTGCCTAAAAAGTCAAACTCATGTTGTAGATATTTTTGAATCTTTTACATCTGTAAGAAAAGAATTTCAGGTAGATATGGAAAACCCAATCTTTACTGTGACAGATGGTTCCTTTAGCTATGTTAGGTCAAAAATTCAAATACTGAAATTTTAAAATAAGGGTCTGATGATTCTCATGACTTTGTTCCATTGTATGACACAAAGTAAAAACATTTATGTTCAGTTTTCTGAAACAGACTATGAAAACTGTCATGGATATGATTGTTAAAATTGCTCAGCGTGTACCTGAAAATGCTATGAAGCACTGCCAATTTACAGAACTGTTGAAAGATAGGGAAGACAATTCAGTGAGCTCATGTTTTTTTAGTTGAGTTTTGAACAAGTTTTACTATTATTAATGTACTGTTCATTTCAACTCAAGATTTTCTTGAAACGTAAAGGAGTGCTTGCAAAATAGTCAATAATCAAAGGCCTAAGGCAGTGCGAGTATGTTTTCTCACTGATGTCACACTGCATATGAATGAGCTAATTTTGAAGCTCTAAGAAAAGGTTAATACGCGACTTAGCTCAGCATTTACAAGAATTTATGTTGAGATGAAAATATTTAATAATACAAATCAGTAATAAATTTTTTAAACACTCTCAGTTTTGTATTAGGGTACAGCCAATTAACAATGTTGTGATAGTTTCAGGTGAACAGTGAAGGGCCTCGGCTATACATATACATGTGTCCATTCTCCCACAAACTCCCCTCATATCCAGGCTGCCCCATAATATTGAGCCAAGTTTCATGTGCTATGCACTAGATCCTTGTTGGTAATAATAATTTTATACACTTTTCTAACATGAATCAATATACAGAACATTTTAATTATAACCAGTAGTAATATAAATTGTCCAAAAAAGCTGTAAGAGGAATTTGCAGGACACTTTATTGATACTGAACTTGCTCTTAAATTTATGTAGTCTCCCTTTAAAATCATGCTAGTTTACACTAGAGTTTGCAAATTTATTCAACTTGGAGAGGCACAGGTTTCAAACTAATATGCTTTTGTTTAAAGTTAAAGCAATCATCCCCAGAAGATGAAAGTTTTGTCAATGCAAATGTGATATTAAATGGTTCTTTTCATTATTGTTTTGAAAGTTTTTTTTCTGGATTCAGGATACAAGTCCTTAGAGATATAAGATTTGCAAATATTTTCCTCCAGTCCATAGCTTTTCATTCTTTTAACAATGCCAGTGAAGTCTTTTTAAAATCAAGGCATTGAGGTCAGGGTTTGTGATTTCCTTCATTTAATGCAAATTTTTGTTGGTGACAAAGTTTGGCATTATAAATAGGGTGTTTGGCTTATATTTGGGTGTTTTGCATTCATATAGAGAGGAAATATGAGTGATGTATGTTTGGTGAAAATTAATTAAGGGAAAACTAACCTGGAGTCAGGAGGCCAGAAGTGGGAAGCTCTATCAGGTACATACAACTCCCCTTCAATACAGACTCCTAGAGGAAGAGATGTACCTTGCATCGCCAGCAAGAAATGACACTGCTTTATTTCTGCCAGCAGGGGGCAGAAAGACATCTTTACCTTGCCTGGCAACAACTCAGCCAATAAAAAGCCACTGTACTTCAAACTTTCCAATGGACCTTTTGTTTCTAGAAGTCTTCCCCTCCTTCTCTGTAATAAAAGAGTTTTCCTGTCCTTTGCATAACTGGAGTTATATGCAGTTCACCATAGTTCCCTGTCCTGAGTTGCAATTCTTTGCTGCTCCCAAATAAACCCCTTTTGCTGGTAAATAACTGGCTGTTTTATTGTTTTAGGTTAGCAGTTTACTGACGTTTTCCCTGACAAAATATGCTTTGTCCCTGAAGTGAGAGCAAAGAACGGAGCCCTGACAGAATATACTAATGGTAGTTGCATACAAACTCAAGACCCTTGTCCTTTCCCATCTGACTTAGCATTAGAGCTCAGCATCACAGGATGTATATTAACATATCCACTCGAATTTAACAACGACGTCAGACTCTCTGATAAAAGATGAGTTTGATTTGACCAACTGGTTTAACTACGGGAACTGGCACAGCCAATTAGATTGTGTGGCATATATTTTACCTGTACTTAATGAGCTAAATTCACAGTTCCAAACTTTCGAAAGAAATATATTACAAGCATTTAAGATACAAGTATCTTTCCAAAAAATTAGATTAACAAAGGTCTATATAAATGAACAATATTCTAATTCTCCTAGGCCTTTCTGAGTTAAACAGAGTGCCTCTGAGCAAAAGAGTAACTGGTATAATTGATAGTGTCTAATCTGATAGTGTCTGATCTGGGTTCAATTCTTGGTCAGGAAGATCCCTGAAGAAGGAAATGGCAACCCAACCCAATAGTCTTGCCTGGAGAATTCCGTGAACAAAGGAGCTTGGTGGGCTACAGTCCATGAGTTGCAAAGAGTTGGACACAACTGAGCGACTTTCACACTTTTTTCAAAGTCTTTTTAGCCTCTGTTCAGTTCAGTCACTCAGTCATGTCGGACTCTTTGTGACCCCATGAATAGCAGCATACCAGTCCTCCTTGTCCATCACCAACTCCCGGAATCCACCCAAACCCATGTCCATCAAGTTAGTGATGCCATCCAGCCATCTCATCCTCTGTCGTCCCCTTCTCCTCCTGCCCCCAATCCTTCCCAGCATTAGGGTCTTTTCCAATGAGTCAACTCTTTGCATGAGGTAGCCAAAGTATTGGAGTTTCAGTCTCAACATCAGTCCTTCCAATGAACACCCAGGACTGAACTCCTTTAGGATGGACTAGTTGGATCTCCTTGCAGTCCAAGGGACTCTCAAGAGTCTTCTCCAACACCACAGTTCAAAAGCATCAATTCTTCGGCACACAGCTTTCTTCACTATCCAACTACTGGAAAAGCCATGACTGGAAAAGCCATAGCCTTGTCTAGATGGACCTTTGTTGGCAAAGTAATGTCTCTGCTTTTTAATATGCCAGCTAGGTTGATCATAACTTTCCTTCCAAGGAGTAAGAGTCTTTTAATTTCATGACTGCAATCACCATCTTCAGTGATTTTGGATCCCCCCCCCCCAAAATAAAGTCAGCCACGGTTTCCACTGTTTCCCAATCTATCTGCCATGAAGTGATGGGACCAGATGCCATGATCTTAGTTTTCTGAATGCTGAGCTTTAAGCCAACTTTTTCACTCTCCCCTTTCACCTTCATCAAAAAACTTTTTAGTTCCTCTTCACTTTCTGCCATAAGGGTGGTGTCATCTGCATATCTGAGGTTATTGATATTTCTCCTGGCAATGTTGATTCCAGCTTGTGGTTCTTCCAGCCCAGGGTTTCTCATGATGTACTCTGCATATGAGTTAAATAAGCAGGGTGACAATGTACAGCCTTGACGTCCTCCTTTTCCTGTTTGGAACTAGTCAGTTGTTCCATGTCCAGTTCTGACTGTTGCTTCCTGACCTGCATACAGGTTTCTCAAGAGACAGGTCAGATGGTCTGGTATTCCCATCTCTTTCAGAATTTTCCACAGTTTATTATGATCCACACAATCAAAGGCTTTGGCATAGTCAATAAAGCAGAAATAGATGTTTTTCTGGAACTCTCTTGCTTTTTTGATGATCCAGAGGATGTTGGCAATTTGATCTCTGATTCCTCTGCCTTTTCTAAAACCAGCTTGAACATCTGGAAGTTCACCGTTCACGTATTGCTGAAGCCTGGCTTGGAGAATTTTGAGCATTACTTTACTAGCGTGTGAGATGAGTGCCACTGTGCGGTAGTTCAAGCATTCTTTGGCATTGCCTTTCTTTGGGGTTGGAATGAAAACTGACCTTTTCCAGTCCTGTGGCCATTGCTGAGTTTTCCAAATTTGCTGGCATATTGAGTACAGCACTTTCACAGCATCATATTTCAGGCTTTGAAACAGCTCAACTGGAATTGCATCACCTCCACTAGCTTTGTTCGTAGTGATGCTTTCTACTGCCCACTTGACTTCACATTCCAGGATGTCTGGCTCTAGGTGAGTGATCACACCATCGTAATTATCTGGGTCGTGAAGATCTTTTTTGTATAGTTCTTCTGTGTATTCTTGCCACCTCATCTTAATATCTTCTGCTTCTGTTAGGTCCATACCATTTCTGTCCTTTATTGAGCCCATCTTTGCATGAAATATTCCCTAGATATCTCTAATTTTCTGGAAGAGCTCTCTAGTCTTTCCCATTCTGTTGTTTTCCTCTATTTCTTTGCATTGGTCACTGAGGAAGGCTTTCTTATCTTTCCTTGCTTTTCTTTGGAACTCTCCATTCAGATGGGAATATCTTTCCTTTTCTCCTTTGCTTTTCACTTCTCTTCTTATCACAGCTCTTTGTAAGGCCTCCTCAGACAGCCATTTTGCTTTTTTGCATTTATTTTTAGCCTACCTCCCAGAAAATGAAAGCAAAAGTGAAGTCGCTCAGTTGTTTCTGACTCTTTTTGACCCCATGGACTGTAGCCTACCAGGCTTCCCTGTCCATGGGATTCTCCAGGCAAGAGTACTGGAGTGTGTTGCCATTTCCTTCTCCAGGGGATCTTCCCGACCCAGGGATCGAACTGAAGTCTCCTGCATTGCAGGCAGACGCTTTACCCTCTGAGCCACCAGAGAAAGCAAAAAGTGGTTAATTTCAATCACTTTTGCAACACAGGTGGTTTCAAATTCTTTGCTTTCAACAACAACAAAAAAAGGAAAATCTAATCAAGTTGTCAGCTGAGAGGTTATTAAAAATAATGTCCGGTGGTGGATCACTATGCTATTTTTTTCACACACAGATAGTGCAGACTTTGATGAGTGAAGGAAAGTTACAGGGCTCAAAATAGCCTGGAGTTAAAACTCCTCCAGGTCCTCCCCACCATTCTATGAAAAACAAAGAACTCTCTCAGCCAAAGAAAAAGTGGACACCAAGGTTGATTATGCCCAGCTCCCAGGCAGTCCAGCCCCTGGCCTATCTCCAAAATTCCTTGCCCCAGCTGTTTAATAAGAGATAACTACTCCGAACAACCTGGGAGAAGAACAGGCCCTCTTTAGACAGTAACTTTCCACATACATGCCTATATATACTTACTCTTTTTTTGGATAAGTGCAGCAGCTTGCTAATCTGACTGCTGCCCCTTCTCACCTCATTAAAGGTGATCTGTTCCTGTAAAGTGCTCGTCGCATTCTTTTTCTGAACCTCGCCTTCTCTAACTCCCTTACCTTACAATGAGCAGTGCTAAAGAGTATTTCTTGTCATTTCCAGTATTGGAAGTAGCCACAAATTTATATTATCTGGTACCTATTTTGATCCCAGGCAATATGGGGTGAAATAAAACACAGGACATTTTTAGTTCATTTCAACAATACCTGGTCTCTGCCATTCAGGTATTGCTGTGTAAGCCTGTACGTTCATTTGCCTCTTGAGGACTTTGCTGTTCCAGCTCTTACATGTTATGGGTTTGTCATGCACATAGGCCTAGAATAAGAGAGGAGGAAGAGAGAAAGCCCCACCAGGGTCAGCTGTGCTCCCTCAAGAAAACAGACTTTAGTTATTTCCATCCTGAAGTCTAACAGGTAATGTGCTTTCAGCCAACAGGAAGCAGGAAGGAAACAGTGGCACAATTCTGCATTGTAATAATGATTTAAAAAGTCTAAGGGTCACTTAACTTTGGCTATACGTTAGAATCACCTGCGTGTGTGTGCTCAGTTGTGTCCGACTCTTTGCAGCCCCATGGCCTGTAGTCCACCAGATTCCTCTGTCCCATGGAGTTTTCCAGGCAAGAATACAGGATCACACCAGTGTCTCTTGCATCTCCTGTATTGGCAGGTGGATTCTTTACCATTAGTGCCGCCTGAGAAGCCCCAGAATCATCTGGGTTAGGTTTTAAAAACTACCCATGCAGGGTTTCCACCCTAGACCAAGAAATCAGACTTCAAAACGCTCGCCAGCTACCTGCAATCCGTCACTGCTTGACAGAGCCCCTGAATGACACCTAGTGGGCGCATCTCAGAAAACAGTTCTTGAATCCTCTCCCTTTTCTCTTCCAGAGAGTTGTCCAGGTTGCAATTTAATGTGGGTTGGGGAACATAAAGCTAAAGAAAATTTTGGAATATCAGCACATTTCTTTTTAAAAATTTTTATAGTTTTCATGAGCTGGCTTTTCTCTTTTTTAATTGGAGGATAGTTGCTTTACAAACTGTTGGTTTCTGCTGTCCAACAAGAATCAGCTTTAAGTATACGTATATCCCCCTCCCTCTTGAGCCTCCCTCACATCACAGAGCACTGAGCCAAGCTCCCTTTGCTATAGGGCAGCTTCCCACTAGCTATCTGCTTCACACATAGTAGTGTGTATATGGGGCTTCCCTGGTGGTTCATCGGTGAAGAATCTGCCTGCAGACAGCAGGTTCCATCCCTGGGTGGGGAAGATCCCTTGGAGGAGGACATGGCAACCCACTCCAGTATTCTTCCCTATAAAAAACCCATGGACCGAGGAGCCTGGTGGCCTACAGTTCATGGAGTCACAAACAGTCGGACAAGACTCAAGTCGCTGAGCACTAGCATGAATGTATGTATGTCAATACTACTCTCTCAATTTCCCCGCCTTCTCCTCTCGCTGTGTCCACAAGTCGGTTCTTCATGCCCGTGTCCCTATTCCAGCCCTGAAAATAGGCATCACGGTACCTTTTTTTTTTTAGATTTTATCTATGTGTGTGCTGTTGTTTTTTGTTGTCCAGTTGCTCAGTTGTGTCCTACTCTTTGTGACCCCGTGGACTGCGGCAGCCCAGGCTTCCTGGTCCTTCACCATCTCCCGGAGTTTGCTCAACCTCATGTCCATTGAGTGCATGATACCATCCAACCATCTCATCCTCTGTCTTCCCCTTCTCCTCCTGCCTTCACTCTTTCCCAGCATCAGGGTCTTTTCCAATGAGTCAGCTCTTCGCATCAGGTGGCCAAAGTGTTGGAGCTTCAGCTTCAGTCCTTCCAATGAATACTCGGGGTTGATTTCCTTTAGGATTGGCTGGTGTGTGTGTTAATCTCCAATATTTGCTTTTCTCTTTCTGACTTCACTCTGTATAACAGGCTTTGGGTCACTACAGCCGAACTCAAATTCCTTTCTGTTTACGGCACCGGGTGTTTCTAGCGCCTTGGGGCGAGCGGAATTCTCAGTGAGCTCGCAGTGGGACTAGAAAAAGGAAACGGGGGTGGAGCTGAGCGGCCGCAGGGCGGAGCCGGCGAAGACGCGGCCGGGGCGGGCGGCGCCCACGCGGCCCCGGCTTCCGGCCCGGGGACCATGGCGGGCCTGGACGCGGGCCGGGCCATCCCCGTGTGGCTGGCGGAGGACGACGTGGGCTGCATCATCTGCCACGACCTGCTGGCCTGGCCCGCCACGCTGCCCTGCGGCCACACCTTCTGCCGCGGCTGCCTGCAGGGCCTGTGGGACGCGAGCCGCGGCCGGGTCTGCCCCACCTGCCGCGAGGGCGCCCCCGGGCCGCCGCAGCTGCGCAAGAACACGATGCTGGAGGACCTGGCCGACAAGTACAGGCGCGCGGCGCGAGAGCTGGAGGCCCCGGGCCCGGACCCCGGCCCGCAGCCGCGCCCGGCCCCGCGCCCCGCGCCCGCAGCCGGGCGCCCCCCGGCGCAGCCACGGGTAGGGAGGCGGGGCCGCCGCCCGCCCGCTGCGCCCCGCCGTCCGCGCCCTCGGGGCGCTTCCTCTCTTCCTGCCGGTTTCCGCTTTCTCTTTAGTTTCCTCGCGCTGTACCCGTTCTTTGGAAAGTTCGGAGAAGTATGAAGAACCAGGAAAAAAAAAAAATTCCAAATCTCAAATCCTATCAACTTAAGTGCTATCTACCCTGGACTGCTTCCACTTTTTTCCAGTCTTTCTGCAGCCTATCTCTCTGACGATTTTTAATTGTGCTAAAATATGTTTACATTATATAACGTAAAATTTGCCATTTAACCATTTTTAAATGTACAGTTCAGTGGCATTATATTTACATTGCTGCGCAATGATCAACACTATCTAGTTCCAAAACTTTTTCATCACCACAAGCAGTAACTCTGTGCTCATGAAGCAATGTCTTCACCCTTCCCTCCAGCCCGTGGTACCTTCTCATCTGCTTTCTGTCTCTATGACTTGGCCTATTCTATATATTTCATCCAAGTGGAATCATGTAGTATTTGCCACTTCGTTTCTAACCTTGGCTTCTTTCAGTTGCTATACCATTTTCAAGATTCATTTGTGTTGTAGCATATATCTGAACTTCATTCCTTTTTTTTTTTTTTAACTATTCATTCGTTTGTTTTCGGTTGCACTGAATCTTCATTGCTATTCTCAGACTTTCTAGCTGTGAATGGGGGCTACTGTCTAGTGCCGTGTGAAGGCTTCTCATTGCAGTTGCCTTTCTTGTTGCTGAGCACTGGCTCTAGGGCATGCAGGCTTCAGTAGTTGCGGCTCTCAGGCTCTAGAGTACAGGCTCAGAAGTTGTTGGGCAGGAGCTTAGTTGCTTTGAGGTAGGGGGAATCTTCCCAGACCAGGGATCGAACCTATGTCCCTTAAATTGGCAGGCAGATTCATATCCACTGGGCCACCAGGGAAGTCCGAACTTCATTCCCTTTTTTATGGCTGAGTAATAATTCCCTTGTTTGATTATACCACTTTTTGTTGTTGTTGTTCATTCAAACATTGATGGACATTTGGATTGTTTCCACCTTTTGGTTGTCATAAGTAACATTGCCATGAACGTTGGTGTACAAATATCCAAGTTCCTATTTTCACTTCTTTCGAGTAGGAGCAGAATTGTTTACTCACATGACAATTCTGTGTTTAGCTAACTGAGGAACAGCCAAACTGCATTCCACACAACAACAATTATTTTGCATTCCCATTAACAAAGTAGAAGGGTTCCAGTTTTCCTCAACTTCTGCTCCAGGGACTTGGGTCTATTTGCTCCTAGTCTGTTAGCCATCGGGACTTAAGATATTGTCCGTTTGCACCATGATCTTTTGCCCTGGACACCTGCAAGTTTGACTCCTCTTGCAGCACTTCTGAGCAATTCCCCCCACCTCTCTGAGCTGAGCTCCAAGTTAGCTGAAACAAAGATGAATGAGCACCCTGTGTCTTTCCGCAGACAGCCCTGAGCCTGGTTAGAACAGGCATATGCAATGGTTTGTGAATAAAATCTCTTCTGTGCCTTTGGGAACCAGGACCAGAGTTTCATGCTGGAAACTTTGAGTACCGTCACTGAGCCAGGAAGGGAATGAGGCAAGTGCAGGTCAGAATGTCACAAAGCTTCCTCCTGCCGGGTTGTGTTTTTTTGAGTCAGTGATTGCCAGAGTTCTGACTCAAAAAGTTGGTTCTGACAGTTTCTGCTTGTTTTGTGATGTTTCTGTGTGTGATGTGTTGGGGCAGGCTAGGGAGTGACGGAGGGTCAGAAAGCTTGGAGCTCTCTACACCTCCTTTTTTTTTTTTTCAAAAATAATTAATAGACTTTACTTTTTAGAGCAGTTCTAGATTTATAGAAAATTGAGCAGATATTGCAGAAAGTTCCCTTATTCCCTTCACAGTTTTCCTTATTATTACTCTCTTGCGTTAGTTTGATTCCTTTGTTACAGTTTATGAACCAGTATTTTAAAATTTTAGTTTTTTGGCCACGCTGGGTCTTCATTGCTTCCCATGGGCTTCCTCTAGTTGTGTAGAGTGGGGGCCACTCTCTAGTTTCTGTGTTTGGGCTTCTCTTTGCAGTGGCTTGTCTTATTGTGGAGCAGGGGGTCTAGGATGGGGGCTCAGTGGCTGTGGTGCACAGGCTTACTTGCCCCGTGGCGTGTGGAATCTTCCCAGACCAGGGGTCAATCCCCTGCATTGGCAGGCAGATTCTCAACCCCCTGGACCACCAGGGAAGTCCTGTGAACCAATATTGATACATTGTCATTAACTAAAATCCATAGTTGCAGTTTACTCCCTGTTGTACCATTCTGTGGATTTTGACAAGTACACGAAGTCAGGTATCTGCAGTTATAGTTTTACTGCCTTGAAAATTCCCTGAGCCCCACCTTTGAGTATCCCCTTGCTCCCACCAACCCCTGGCAACAATTTATTTTTTTGCTGTCTCTTTGGCTTTTCCAGAATGTCATACCGTTAGAATCACACAGTATCTAGCTTTTTCAGACTAGTTTCTTTCACTAAACAGAATTAAGGTTTGTGGCTTGACTGCTCATTTCTTTTTATTGCCAAATAATATTCGATTGCATACATGTCCCACACTTTGCCTGTTCGCCTTTTGATTGACATATTGGTTGCTTCCTTTTTTCCCCCCCCTTATAATTAAAGCTGTTTTCTTCTTTTTGGTTTTAAATACAGCATTGGAAGTTTCCTGGTGGTCTAGTGGTTAGGATTCAGTGCTTTCACTGCTGTGGCCCGGGTACTATCCCTGGTCAGGGAACTGAGACCCTACAAGCCAAGCGGAGTGGCCACAGATGAATAAATACAGCATTATCCCTCAGGTCCTTAAAACTATTTGTTAGTATAGTGGCTGAATATACTTTGCATTGGCCTTCAGATTATAGTTGTCTATGGATGGTAGGATATTGGATGATTTAAAATGCTTCTTCTTTCAATTCTGTGCGTTTTCTAAATTCATCATGATAAGTGTGCAGTATTATGGATAGAAAAAACACCAACACTCATTTATAAAAGTTTTTAATTTGCTCAGGTGTCTAGATAAGGGCTCCACTCCAGAATTCCAGCCGCCAGAATGTTTAGGAGTGAGACCTCGAAATACAAGAGCAAACAATCTTACCGGTGGTCAGCCACCTTCCTCTGCAAAATAGTCTGCATATGGCTTCTGAAACACATGCTATTTTGAAGGACATCAGTGCTTCTTAGAGATGAAAAATTAGTTCCAGTTTTTGAGGTTCCAGCATAATTTAAAAGTGAAAGCTGCCCCCCCAAAGTTATTAAAAACTTTGATTTATTTAGAGTAGGATGATGAAAATCATGAATTTCCATAGTTCTCTGTAGGACCACTTTGGGAGGTAATTCAGATTTCTCCAGTGAGTTCTGGGCCCCGCCTGCCTCTGATGACGGTCACCAGGTCTTGAGGTTGTTGCCAGAATATGTTGGTGGCCAAACTTCCTCCCACTCTCAGCCAGGCAGCTGCACAGATGAAGCTCTGGAAGCGGAATTGTTTAGCATTCTCATCTGAATATTTCTTTAAATGTGAAGGATGCCAGTAAACAAAGAGCTTGCATCTGTACAGCAATCTAGAATCTCCACGATCCTTTCATAGTAGATGCTTTCCACTGTTAAAGGGAACTAGGGGTGGTCGCTTTAATTTTTGAAAAAAGTGGTGAAGACACAGGATGAGTCAGAGGTGAGAGTAGAGCTGAAGCCTGAGCCACACGCCTTCCACTCAACTTACCAGCTGCCACCTGCACCGAATCTCCAGGCTCCCACTCTGTTTCCTCTCTGACTTCCCCTGTTCAAAATGACCCCAGTCTTCCCTGCATCCCCTGGCCCCATCCGATGGATGAACTCTGCTTCGCTGTTAAGGCTACTGGACAACCAGTACAGGGAAGCGGGAATTGGAGGTTCTGAGGACTTTACCTCCTTTTCCTCTACACATTTTTGCCACTTGCTTGCCCGCTTCCTTTATCCAGTGTTTACGGCTCCCTCTGTCTAGAGCTGGTTCCCGGGTCCAGCTTTGTGTTCTGCTTTGCCCTTTTAAAGGTGGAGGTACCGAAGAGCACCACAGAAGTTGACCAGGAGCTGGCAAAGCTGGTGGAACGGCTTATAGATATTGTCAGGAGCTTTCAGAGTCTGAGACACCTCCCAGAATCTGAACCAGACAAAGAAGGGAGCATCCTGGCTACGGTACGTAGGCTCATCTGGGAGAAGAAAGGATGTGCCAGCAGGTGGGGCTAGGGACAGCTCCCTGGGACCGCTGGAAAGCAACATGAATATGTTTGCCCTTGAAGGATGCGCTAAATCCCAATCTTCCACCTTGCTCTTCACTACCAAACACAGATAATTGGGAGTTTGGAATGTTTGAGGTGAGGTATGAAGGCTTCAAGTAGGCTTGCATCCATCCTTATCATTCCACGTAACCAGCTTACTCTCTGAAGATCACCAGTGACCTCTACGCAAATCCTGCAGACCTTCTAGCTTTTATTCTCATTGGCCTTTCAGCCGCCTATGATATAGTTGACCACAACATCATTCTATTTTTTTTTAAATTTTTAAACAATTCTATATGATTTTTAAAAGTTACACTTCATTAACAGTTGTTACAAAATATCAGCTATGTTCCCAGTGTTGTACAACACATCCTTGTAGCCTGTCTCATGCCCAGTAGTTTTTACCTCACTCCTGTGTCCCCATGTTGCCTCTCTCACCTCTCTCCTCACTAATTTGTTTTTTTTTAAATATTTATATATATTTAATATATATATGTATACCTTTACAAAGCACTGTGTAATAACAATATATTTAAAAGAAAATGTTTTCTTTTTAAACCTGCTCTGCCATGACCAGAGATAAAAGATCTTTTATTGCCCCCTTTTTTCTTTTTTTAAACATTTTATTATTGGAGTACAGTTGCCTCACAGTGTTGTGTTAGTTTCTGCTGTACAGCACAGTGAATCAGCTACACGAATACATACATCCCCCGTCTCTCTTGAGCGTCCCTCCCGTACCACCCCCATCCCACCCCTCTAGGTCATTAGAGAGCGCTGAGCTAAGCTCCCTGTGCTATGCAGCAACTTCCCACTAGCCATTGCTAACCACACATTTGTTTTCTATATATCAGTGAGTCTGCTTCTTTTCACAACTTCATTTTTGAAGCTTTCTTTCCCCTTAGCTCTGAGACACGAGTCTTCCCGTCTTTTCCCGTGTCTCTCTGGCTGCTCCTTTTCTGTCTGTCTGGCGGGTTTACTCTCCTCTGCTAAGCAGTGAAATGCTGGGATTCCTCAAGGCTGAGCTGTACATCCCTGTTTCCTTCCCTCAGATGGCCCTCTTCACACCTGCGGCTTTAATTAAGCACCCTGTGCACAAACATAGCTTCAGCCTGGACCCTTCTCTGGTCTGGTGTCTTCCTTCTCATCTTTTCCCGTTGGAATCTTGGAGGCATATCACAGTTAATCCATTCTGAGCTGTGTCTCCTCTGGGTACCCCATCTGAGCAGCTGAGCCTGTAACCATTCCAAGTGCCCAAATCAGAAATTGGAGGATAATGTCGCCCTCCTCCGTCACCTGACTAAACATCTCTTGAACCTATTTACTATTCTGGAGCTCCTTAAAGATGTCTCTAATCTAATCCTATGACCATCCCTGATCTGGATTTCTACCAAAGCCTCCTAATCACTCCGTTCTGTTCCCACTGTAGTGTCGCACTTCTTCTCATCACGGGTCCCATACCATGGAATGTTCTTTTCCCGTCATGTAGGTCATGCCTGCTCATCCTTCAGACCTCAACTAGATTATCACTTCCTTGAAGAAGCCTTCACTGATTTCCTTGAACAAGTCAAGTCCCCTTACTAGAGGCTGTCATGTATGTGATTCCATGTACCTTTCATTTGTAGCTGTTGTCACACTTGTGACTTGATAGTGATTGATACCATAATTTATTAATGTCTTTCATTCCTTTTCCTAGCACTGGACTCTAAGCTCTAGGAGGGCAGAGACCTTGATGACTTTTGTTCTTTTGTTCTCTCTTGTTTTCCCAGGCCTGGCACAGTGTTGGGGATATAGTAAGTTCTCAGTAAATACCCAGAGTATTTGAATGAGTGAATAAATGGGTCCTCAGGGATGCAGTGTGTTGGGGTAGAAAGTCTGAGAGTCTGTCAGTCCTGACGTGGTTACTCACTAGTGTTATGACCTTGGGCCCATTATTTCATCTTTCTGAGTCTCAGGCTTCTATCTGTAAAACAACAACAACAAATGATGTGTGGCCTGCTCCTCATTGGTTTAA
The DNA here is from genome assembly GCA_007570785.1 of Antilocapra americana. Classification (NCBI taxonomy): domain Eukaryota; kingdom Metazoa; phylum Chordata; class Mammalia; order Artiodactyla; family Antilocapridae; genus Antilocapra; species Antilocapra americana. Next base: position 36,256,151 of record ML664177.1, read on the forward strand.
TAGGGGGATTTTTTTTTTTAGTATCTTGTTTAAAAATGTGCTTAAGCAATGTGAAAATGTGGGACAATCAAATTAACTTTGGCAATTTGGTTAACTAACCCTAATCCTGGAAATGGTGACCCACTCCAGTATTTTTTCCTACAAAATTCCATGGACAGAGGAGGCTGACAAGCTACAGTCCATGGGGTCAGACACGATTGAGCATGCATGCGTGCACACACAAGCGCACACACACACACAGCCCTAACCTTCTTTTGCAAAATGGGGGTAATAAACCTATCTTGGAAGGTTGTTAGGCAGTTAGGGGTGAGCAGTGGAAAATACACAAGAGGTGGTACCTACTCCTGTTATGATTGACGAAAAGAATGGGAAATGGGTTTTCCTAGGTTGAGAAGGAAAGTCAAGTGCTGGGGGTAGGAAGGTGGTGAGCAGATGAGAGGCTGTGTTGGGGAAAAACAGGACCTGAAAGTAAAGAAAATCAGAGAGTGTGTGTTGGAGGCCCCAGAGACTGGATGCAGGCAACATGATTGTCTTGGCCCATGGGAAGAGTTATTATGATAAGATAATAGCAGTCTGGGGAAGACTATTTCAGCCTCTGTGGCTTATCTTAGTGACTATCTGTATTATTTATTTTGTAAAGCCCCTATAAGATGGGACTAAAATTTTAAAACTTTTTTGGGGTATGAGCTAAGAATTCTGTATCTGTTGTACAGAATACTAGAAAATACATAGCAGTTTAAGAACCACGACCCATCCATAACCCCATCACCCAGAAATCGCTGCTCTCTAATATCATTGCCATAATAATGTATTCCAGATTGTTTTCAAGGCATGTATTTTGAGGGCCTAATTATATTTTGAAAAACCTGTTGGGAGGTAAGCAGAAAATTATAGATGGTTGGAAGGACTGGAATATATATGATGCATTCCTTAGGAGGTTTTCTTTCTTCCTTCCTTCCCTCTCCCTTGCCCCTCCCTCTCTCTCCCTTTCTTTCATTCTGTTCTTATTCATCAATAGACTTTATTGGAAGGGGTGGACTGTTCCTTGGCTTCTCCCAAACGGAGTTCTGGCCCACCTGAGCAAAAAATGAAAGATATTCTCCATGATCTAGAAGAGATCCAAGAAAAACTACGAGGAAACTTCACACAGAAAGGGGCCCTTGAAGAACAAACACAGGGTGAGTTGACGTTATTTGGTAAAGGAGGTTTGATTACTGAAGCTAGGCCAGTGTCCCAGGCTTCGTTTTGAGGGAACAGGATCTCTGAGCCCAGCTGCATGTTCCCTGCAATGTGAATGAGGAAGGAGTGGGCTGAGCTATTTTTGTGGCTGGATGTGTTTTTGGACCTGACTGGAGGTGTGATGTAACACAGTCCCTTAATAGACAGAAACTCATTTTCTAAGACTTATGAATCCAGAACCTAGACCTGATTTTGCTAGCTCACTACACACCTGGGTTATTATTCTATTTGAGGAGATTCAGAAATAGGCGGCTTTTTAATTTTTCACTAGTAAATGTTTTATTAATGAAGAATGCAACTTGGTATACAGTTCTTGATAAATTCTATTCAACGATAATCTTCGTCGAGTGCGTTAACATGTTAGGTAGTAACGATATAGATTATAACAGAATTTGCTGGTGGCGCAGTGGGTAAGAATTTGCCTGCCAGTGCAGGGGAAACTGGTTCCATCCCAGATCAGGGAACTAAGATCCCACAAGCTGGGAAGCAACTGAGCCGGTGCAACACAACTCCTGAGCCTCTGCTCTAGAGCCCGAGAACCACCGCAGCAGAAGCCCGCACGCCCTAGAACCCATGCTGTGCAACAAGAGAAGTCACCACAAAGAGAAGCCGGAGACCGCAGTTACAGTAGCCCCCATTCGCTGCAACTTCAGAAATAAAATAGTTTAAAAAAAAATTAACTTAGAAAATTCAAGTATGTCTTTAGCAAGTACAGTTTTTATTATCTTGGCTATTTTTGTTTTTTTAAAGCTCATTCGGCTGTAGGGGAAAGAGGAGTCTGTTTTTGGGGTGGGGGGAGTTCAAGGCACATGGAGTCTTAGTTTCCCTGACCTGGGCTAGAACTTGCAACCCCTGCACTGGAAATTCAGAGTCTTAACCGTGGAACTGCCAGTTGTTGCGGACCGCCAGGGAAGCCTCTGTTTTGGGTGTTTTGATTTTGATTGTTTGGGCCAGTCCAGGGCAGCTTTAACACACAAGGTCTGAATATTTCCTGAAACGTTCTTCAAGTCAGCACTTTAACAGCTGTTGAGCAATTTGGCTGCCTCCTCACAATGATTTCCTTTGACCCTATGTAAATAGACCGTGAGCTGCCACGGAAATCACCCAGCCTAAACAGCACAGTGTTTCTCGAGGCATGGCCCAGGACTCTCTATAACACTAGTAAGAATGCAGATTAATTTCTAGTTCGTTAGCCTATGTTGTTGTTTTTTTTCTTATGTATTCTTTTTCTGACTCTGATATCAGTATTATGCTCACTTCATAATATTTAAAAATCTTCTCACCCTTAAAAAATGAAAATTCAGAATCCAGGCCCCATTGCCAAAGTATTGAGCTAGCATCTCTGGGACTAAGTACCAAGGATTTGCATTTTTACCAACTTTGCAGGGGATTTTAGTGCACACTACAGTTTTGATAACCATTTTGGGGTAGCTTATCCAGTGATTGTTTGTAATACAAATTTCATTATTGCGGGGTGCAGTTGCCCCTTGAACCACATGAGGGTTCAGGGCACCAAATGCCCATGCAGCCAAAAATCTGACTGTAAGTTTTGACTGCCCCAAAACTTAACTGCCGGTAGCCTGCTGTTGACTGGAAGCCATACTACAACATAAACAGTTGATTAACACATTCTTCGTATGTTTTGTGTATTATATACTATATTCTCACAGTAAAGTCAGCTACAATAAAAGAAAATGTTACTAAGAAAAGCATAAGGAAGAGAAAATACATTTGCAGTACGTACTGTATCTATCTACACCATCAGTTTACATCGTCTGACTTAGGTTTAGTTTATGCTGCTGTCACTTCAGGATACAAATAGGGGAAGATTTCACCCTCATCGTCCATACGCTAGCATTTCCCTTCCTTTCCCTTCTGCCACTTACTGTGGTCATTGTAAGCACACAGTAGCTTTAAGGTAATAATAAAATTTAGTACACTTTGGGGTTAACTCATGCTCAGTCACTTAGTCGTGTCTGGCTTTTTGTGACCCCATGGATTGTACCCCACCAGGTTCCTCTGTCCATGGGATTGTCCTGGCAAGAATACTGGAAGGGGATGCCATTTCCTCCTCCAGGGGATCTTCCTAATCCGGGGATTGAAGCCTCATCTCCTGAGGCTCCTGCATTGGCAGGTGGATTCTTTACCACTGAGCCACCTGACAAGCCTTGGGATTAGCAGGTACAATTATACTGTATAGCGCAGGGAACTATATTCAATAGCCTGTGATGAATCATAATGGAAAAGAATATGAATAAGAATATATATATAGATACATGAATCACTTTGTTGTTTAGCAGAAATTAACACAACACTGTAAATCAACTATACGTCAATAAAATGAAAACAAAACTTCAGTATATTTGGATACATGAATCGCTTTGTTGTTTAGCAGAAATTAACACAACACTGTAAATCAACTATACTTCAATAAAATGAAAACAAAACTTCAGTATATTCAGTATATATTCAGCAGTTGTGATGAATCTCAGATCAATTCATGTTTCCCAGTTTTATAACAGTTTAAAGCATTGACCCGAGGGTCATGGAAATTCTGGGGGTGATGTTGCTGTGATCTCCTGGAACCCTATTAGTTAATTTATTTGATAGGTATGCATGAAATACTTCCTATGTCCCTGGCAATGGGCATGTGGCTAGAATACAGAGATGAATAAAATCTCTGCCAGCAAGGAACTTAGGACTCAATGGGGGAAAAAAATCCACAGTAGAACATGGGACTAGATATACCTAAGCTGGATGTACTGCCTGATCAAATGCTGACGATGAAAAAGACAAGCTGTGTGTGTTGATCACGATGCTTGGATATCTTCTATGTGCATTTTTTTTTTTGATGGGACTGTCTCCCTCTCCCTCTCCTAATATTTTTGATTCCATAGTTGAACTCCCAGAAGTTCCATCTTCTTCCTCATGCCCACTGCCTGACCAGAGCCATCTTACACCCAAGAACGTGTCCTCATTTGCTCGATGTAAGTATGTGGTCTGCCTACAACTTGGGTTTCACTTGCTGGAGCAAGGAGCTGTAAGAGCATGTTGTGCCCATGTCTCTGCTGTTAGACCCCTTGGCTAGTTCCTCCACACCTGGCCCCTCCACATGGGGAGCTGATGACAAAGGCAAAAGGGGTTGAAGACTCACAAATTCCAGGCTGAACCAGACCCATGAGCTCTTAGAACCCTGGCAACCTTTGGGCATCCATGCCAGAGCCACCACTTACAGCTGACTGCCAATGCCCCAACCTGGCTACACTACCATCACTGTCCCAGTCTGGAATAATCCTTAAGGGCACAGATCCTGGAGCCAGACTGGTTGGGTTTGAGTCCCAGCTGCTGCACTCGCTAGCTGTCTGATCTTGGACAAGTCATGTAACCTCTCAGAGCCTCAGTTCCCTCATCTGTAAGATGGAGATAGTAGTACTTACTTCCTTGTGGGATTGTCATCAGGGTGAGTGAACGTGTGTAAATATGAGTTTCAGTAGGAATTCCGTGTATTAGCAATTATTTACTCCCTTAGTGGAAAACAGTATGGAATATACAAAATGAATAAGACGTGAGCCTTAATCAGGAAGCTTAGTGTAACCAGAGAGATGTAAATAGCCATGGTCATCAATCACTCTACTACAGGTAGAAAACGGTAAGTATCACTAGCAATCAGGTAAAGCATTAGGGGAAAAGCAAGAGGTGACTTTTGTGGGGGTGGGCTTCACAGACAGCTTCCTGAAAGAAGGCTAATGGGTAAGCAGACATGAAGGTGGGAGAGGTGGGTATTGTTACTAGAACAGCATCAAGGGTATAGATAACAGGGTTCCCTGTAAGTTGACATTCCATCTGTAGCACTAGTATAAGTCAAACTGTATCTCATTCAAAGATAGACAGCTGCTTTTCGCTATTTGAGGACCTCGTAGCATGAACCATCAGAGCAGACGGGTCATGTTCTGGTTTTCTCCCCCAGGGGCCATCAGTCCAACCTTTGAGCTTGGGAGCCTCTCCTGTAATCTCGAGGTGTCCATGGATCGCCGGACGGTCACTGTGTCTGACTTCCCCCAGCTCTATCCTTGGAGTCCTGAGAGGTTTGCCTCCAGCCAGGCCGTTTGCTCCCAGGCCCTCTCTTCTGGGAAGCATTACTGGGAAGTGGACACTCAGCGCTGTAGCCACTGGGCAGTCGGGGTGGCTTCGCGGGGGATGAAGTGTGACCAGATCCTGGGAAGGACCACGGACTCCTGGTGCATAGAGTGGAAAGGGACCAGCAAGCTCTCTGCGTGGTGCATGGTCAAGGAAACTGTCCTCGGCTCAGACAGACCTAGGGTGGTGGGCATCTGGCTGGACCTTGAGGAAGGAAAACTTGCCTTCTATTCCAAGGCAAATCAGGCGAAGCCTCTGTTTGAGTGCCTGGTCTCCGTCTCTTCTCCTCTACACCCTGCCTTCTGGCTGTATGGCTTATACCCTGGAAATTCTCTGACTATAAGGCAAATGAATGTGTAAATATTCCCTGGGTGTTAAAACACATCAATTTCCTGGGCTCTCTGACTTTTTGCAGGGTGGCAACTTAAGAATCCCACTTCTACCACTTCCCTAGTGGTCCAGACGGTTAGGAATCCACCTGCCAATGCAGGGGACAAAGGTTAAATCCCTGGTTCTGAAAGAGCCCATGTGCCACAGAGCAGCTAAGCCAGTGTGCCACATCTACTGAACGCTGGAACTGTGGAGCCCACGCTTGGCAAGGAGAGAAGCCACCTCAGTGAGAAGCCCGCACACCCCAAGGAAGAGTAACTCCTGCTCACCACAACTAGAGAAAGCCTGCACACAGCAACCAAGTCCCTGCAGGGCCAAAAATAATTTTTAAAAATAAAGAAAGCAATTGCAAACAAAAAGAAAATGAACTTTCAAGGTTGAGGGATGTAAAGTAACTGTTTAACTCAGCTACCTTGCATTGTTCAAACATTACACCGTCCAAAGAAAGGACAGGTTCTTGAGTAGGAGATAACAGCTAAGCCCTTGGAATATCCTGCCTCTTAAGACTGTTTTATCGGAGGCCTTTGGGCCACACAGTATCAGCTTGATCTCTGGAGGAGCTGGAAACTAAGGTCAGCCATTTGAGCAGTGATTCTGCCTACAAAATAAAGTGCCTCAGTCGTGTCTGAATCTTTGCGACCCCATGGACTGTAGCCTGCCAGGCTCCTCCATCCATGGGATTTTCCAGGCAAGAATGCTGGAGTGGGTTGCCATTTCCTTCCCCAGGGGATCTTCCCGACCCAGAGATTGAACCCTGGTCTCTGCATTGCAGGCAGACTCTTGATCGTCTGCCTACTGTGGGCCAATCAAGGCCTTGGACACCGGGTCTTGGATGTGCTTCCCTCATTGGCAGTATTCCATGCGTGTTGTCACACATCATGCTGGGAGAATTAAGCAATGGTCCTATAACTCCACTGAGAGAAGGGTGGGGTCACCCAACCCCTACTTTGTGTGCCTTTTTCTATTCATGGTTTTAACCTGTATCCTTTCATTGTAATAAACTAATCACAAGTGTAGCAGCTTTCCTGAATTCTGTGAGTCCTTCTAGTGAATCACTGACAAGACTGATTTTAGGGGACCTCCTCCCCACCCACAAGGGGCATGCTATCAAGCACCGTGTAATACTATTAGCAGACATTCAGTGGTTTCAAACAATACACATTTATAGTCTCAAAGCTTCTGTGGGCCAGAGTCAGGGTACGGCTTAGCTGAAGCTTCTGTTCTGGAGTCTTGAAAGTTGCAGTTGGAGTGTGAACTGGGGCTGGGTGACATGGAGGCTCCCCTTGGGAAGGACTTGCTTCCAAGCATTCAGTTCTTGGTGGGTTGTCAGACTGAGGACCTCAGTTCCTTACCCAGTGGGCCTCTGCAACATAGCTGCTTACTTCATCTGAGCCAAGGAGGGATAGCAAGTCTCCCAAAAGGTGGACGTTCGATCTTTTAAAAACTTTATTTTTAATTTTTTAAAAAATTGTTAATTTTTAATGGAAGAGTAATTGCTGTATAATACTGGTTCAGTTTCTGCCATACATTCAAGAGGGAGGGGCTATCTATATACCTGTGGCTAATTCATGTTGATATGTGGTAAAAAATGTTTTTTAATTTATTCAGTTTTGAGTGTGCTGGGTCTTCATTGCTGCGTGCAGGCTTTCTCTAGCTGCGGTGCCCAGGCTTCTCATGAGTGGTTTCGCTCATTGTGGAGCACGGGCTCTCGAGCACAGGCTCAGTAGTGGTGCATGGGCTGAGTTGCCTCATGAATTGTGGCATCTTCCCGGACCAAGGGATCAAACCAGTGTCCTCCGAGTTGGCAGGTGAATTCTTAACCTCTGCACCACCAGGTCAGTCTCGACATTAAATCTTATGGAATGTAACCACACGAACATATAACCAACCATCCCTTCGCCTTTGCCTTATCTGTTGCCCCGCCCACATTTGGGGTGGGGATTCAGAAGAGCATAAATACCAGGAAGTGAGGGGGAGGGTCCTACAGAATGGCCAGCCGGGCTATCATTTCATACTTGATTTTCCCCATTTTTTTAGAGCCATTTTATCCTATAACAGAATGGACAGAGAAAACTACACAAAACACATGTGCAGCATAAGGAATAATCGTTATTATTATTATTAAGCACCCTTTACACTTCAGGTTAATAAATAAAACCCTGCTACCAACCCCAGAGGCTCTTTCCCCATTCCAGTTACAAAACCCTCTCTCCACCTGAAAGGCATCTTGACTTTTATAGTAATCACTTGCTTGCATTTCTTTAGAGTTTTAGCACCCACACATGCATCTTTAGCATAACTCAAAAAAAAAAAAAACCCATAAACTCTGATATATCTTAACAGCTTTGTTGAGATATAATTTACGTACTATAAAACTCACCTTTTAAAGTGTACAAATCAACGTGTTTTAGTATATTTAGAGTTGTGAAACCATCACCATGATCTAATTTTAGAACATCTCATCACTCCCCACAGACAGAACCCTCATACTTTAGAACATCTCATCACTCCCCACAGACAGAACCCTCATACCTATTAACAGTTGCTATGTCTTTGAAGTCACCTGATCTACAGCCTTCCCCTCCCTTTCTTCACCTTACAATCCATCTGTAGGCCCCAGGTTGCATGAGCACCAGCTGGAGAGGTGGAATCCAGCTCTGTTGGACTGGGTTGAACAGAAAGTTTTGCCATACAAACCAGCCAGGCGACCTTTGACAATGCATTTCGCCTCTTTGTCTTTCCCCTGTAAAATGGAAATCATTATTATTGGCCTTTCCTTCTGTTCCTCAAAGGGTTGCAAAAGAATTAAAGTTACAGGTGAAGACGTTGGAAGAATGCCAGGGTGGTTATAAACACGGCAATAATGACAGAAGTATATTTTCCTTCTCTTTTTTTGGCCACACCATGCGGGACCTTAGTTCCCTGACCTGGGGTTGAACCTGTGCCCCCTGCATTGGAAGTGCAGAGTCCTAGCCATTGGACTACTAGGGAAGTCTCAGAACTATACTTTCACATCACCTACCTTGGTCTCTGGGGCTTCTCTGGTAGCTTAGCTGGTAAAAAGTCCGCCTGATACAGGAGACCCCAGTTCGATTCCTGGGTCGGGAAGCTCCCCTGGAGAAGGAATGTGTTACCCACTCCAGTATTCTTGGGCTTCCCTGGTGGCTCAAATGGTAAAGAATTCTGCAATTTGGGAGACCTGGGTTCAATCCCTGGGTTGGGGAGATCTCCTGGAGGAGGGCATGGCAACCCGCTCCAGTATTCTTGCCTGGAGAATCCCCATGGACAGAGGAGCCTGGCAGGCTACAGTCCATGGGGTCACAAAGAGTCATACATGACTGAGTGATTAAGCACAGCAGAGTACCTTGGTCTCTAACATCTTTAGATTCATACCTCATTTCCACACATGTTCTTGAAAACAGGGGTGCCAGAATTCTTCCCCCATGATCTACTCATTTGCTCTCTGAGTCTCATAAACTACCCTACGTGATGAGTATTATCACCTTTTTGTTAACACTTGAGAGAGGGGAGTGAGGGCCTGGACCAACTTAGGGGTTTGGGCAGGATCAGTCAGCTGAGCACGGCAGATCTGGGAGCCGGCCCAGTGTTCCCACTCTCCAAGTCTCAAAGCTTAACATCCTTTGATAAGATCCTGGCTGGGACCCGGGCCTGGCTGTCCACTTTGACAAGATACAGCACTGAAGCCTCGAGATGCCCTTTCTTCCCTGGTTGTTGCTGTCAGGTCTCAGTGTAGTGGCCTCGAGTTCCTAACCAGGGCCAGGGCC